>CM055116.1:795408610-796008610 GCA_029206835.1 Rana muscosa | reverse complement strand
GCCAGTCGCCTCCACCCCCTCGGTCATTGGCAAAAGTTTGTTCCACGAAACCGGTCCCTCAAGAAGGGGGGCGGGGGGATGTCCCTGAATGGCAGTTTGGAAATGTGGTCACCCTACCAGCGGTGAGTGTGTCTCCCTCCCCTGTGTGTGTGGCTCCCTAGTGCAGCACCTGAGTGATGCGTGTACCTGTGTGTGGCCCATGAATGGTGTGTGGATGTAGGGGACATAGTGGCCCCTGTGAAGGGCAGAATCCGGGTCGTTGTAGGTGACTTGGCGGTAAATTGGGGGTGTCACTGAGTGAGGCGCACACAGGCCCCGCCCCTCAGCACGTACTGCACTGCTGCTTCAATCCCAGTGACTGGGAGGTGAGCACGTGACCCCAGCTACGTCCAATACATGGGACCACGCAGTGTGACCTTGTGTACGGTGCAGTGCAGTGCATCAGCCTGACATTTGTTCTCACTGTCACAATCTTCTCCACCTGGGCGGCGCAGCTGCACACTGTCCTCTCCAGCTGCCGCCCGGGTGGGGTTTGTGTTTGTCCAGAGGGGGGGGGTCTGTACTAATGGAGGGGGGATAATTTGTGGGGGGTCTGTACTAATGGAGGGGGGATAGTTTGTGGGGGCCAGGGGGGGTCTGTACTAATGGAGGTGGTCTGGGATGTAGGGGCCAGGGGGGTCTGTACTAATGGAGGGGGTCTGGTGTGTGGAGGCTAGGGGGGTCAGTACTAATGGAGGGGGGATGGTTTGTGGGGGGGTCTGTACTAATGGAAGGGGGTGGTTTGTGGGGGCCAGGGGGGTCTGTACTAATGGAGGGGGGATGGTTTGTGGGGGCCAGGGGGAGTCTGGTGTGTGGGGGCCAGGGGGGTCTGTACTAATGGAGGGGGGATGGTTTGTGGGGGCCAGGGGGGTCTGTACTAATGGAGGGGGGATGGTGTGTTGGGGCCAGGGGGGGTCTGGTGTGTGGGGGCCAGGGGGGTCTGTACTAATGGAGGGGGGATGGTTTGTGGGGGCCAGGGGGGGTCTGTACTAATGGAGGGGGGATGGTTTGTGGGGGCCAGGGGGGTCTGTACTAATGGAGGGGGGATGGTTTGTGGGGGTCCTGTACTAATGGGCGGGTGGTTTGTGGGGGGGTCTCTACTAATGGAGGGGGTTGGTCTGTACTAATGGGGGGGTGGTTTGTCCTGAGGGGGGTCTGTACTAATTTAGGGGGGTGGTCTCTACTAATAGAGGGGGGGGTGTTCTGTACGAGCCGTAGCTGTAATATATGCCGTCTGGACTCTCTGGTTATCTGGTTTCAGCAGGAGGCCTTTTGAAGGCATCTATCCCTTTTGATGGAATGGTGTATGTGCCTATTACTATACTTGCTTTGTGAGTATTAATGATCTTTTAATTTACTTTTAATAAACCTAGCCATTGGTAATGCACTAGGTCGGTGCGCCCTTATTTTTCCTTTTACTAATGGGGGGGTTTGTGGGGGGGTCTCTACTAATGGAGGGGTCTCTACTAATGGAGGGGGGTGGTCTGTCCTAATGGGAGGGTGGTTTGTGGGGGGTCTGTACTAATGGGGGGGGTGGTTTGTCCTGAGGGGGGGTCTGTACTAATGGAGGGGGGTGGTTTGTGGGGGTCTCTACTAATGGAGGGGGTGGTATGTCCTGGGGGGTCTGTACTAATGGAGGGGGTCTGTATTGAGGGAGGGGTTTATACTTAGTAGGGAGTCTATACTTAATACAGATCTGGACTCCGTGGAGTCAGTACGGGCAATTCAGAGTGAGCTGACTCCTGATCAGGGGAACCGTTGTTGCTCTATCGCTGGGTCAGGTGAGAGGGCCGATCAGCCATTATCTCCTATATTATGTCTGCAGTCTCTGACCATCTCCTGTATTATATCTGCAGTCTCTGAGCATCTCCTGTATTATATCTGCAGTCTCTGACCCTCTCCTGTAATATGTCTGCACTCTCTGATCATCTCCTGTATTATGTCTGCACTCTCTGACAATCTCCTGTAATATGTCTGCAGTCTCTGACTGTCTCTTGTATCATGTCTGCACTCTCTGACCATCTCTTGTACTATGTCTGGGGGCTCTTCCTAACAGACTCTCTAACAGTAGCCCTCTCTGTGTGAATCAGAGAGACTCCCCTCCAGGTCTTATTAGTGTACGCTCTTCCTGTATTTTCTTTATTGTTAAAAGATCATGGGAGGATCCTAGGGTAACGACGACTTCTCAGGGGAGCATCTCTGTGTTTGAATCGTTGCCATAGAAACGTGTAAAGGGGAGGATTTTGTAGGATGACCACGCCCACGTGGGGGCGCCAGAAATATTTCTGCACCCGGGCGTCTGTGACCCTAGGATCGGCCCTGCTAGGATGTCATAACCACTGGCAATACAAACAGGAGGGTCAAGAAGTCCAACACTGCATTCTGTATTGGTAGATTCAATGGTAAATATTAAAACAACTGAATCGTGTATAAACTGTCACAGGAGTTCTTCCCACTCTTTCCCCAGTAGTGTAATTGTTTGCATCAGCCATGACACATCTAAGGCAATGGGTGGTGTGTAAGAGGAAGTAGAGCTCAGTGGGAAATACATGCCATTACCACATTCTTATCAAATGCCAGGCAATATCTTATATATAATTGGAAATGTGCCTTTACTATTGAAACCAGGGGACAGTAGGAACAAACAACATGCTGCAGATGGGATAGTATTGTAGAAAATGAGGATGGCAGAATGCCAGATGGGGCACAACATGGGAAAAAAGGTAGCTATCACAGTCAGACCAGAAGCAAAGCCGACAAACAACTCTGTGTATTTCTACATGTATCACCATGTAATCTCTCATATCTTGTTACTGCAGCGTGCTCTGTTCCACAGGACTGGAAGGTATAGGCGGGAATTCCTCCAGCTTAAAGATAGAGCAGCCCATTACGAGCAGTTAGGACCCCCCAATGGTTGGGTGGGCTAGCATTTCATCTCAGGGTTGAGTCCTTGATTTTTTAGTGGGGTTATAAACACATGGGCATCAGTCACTTTAAGACAGTTCAACAGAGTTTATTAGGGCCAATAATCTCCAGGGAGGGAGGGTTAAGGTCACCTCATACCCAGAGAACTTCAAAAGACTACACACACACAGACTCCAAAAAAAAAGATACTTACACTCATACAAAATGTCAGACTGGAACTTCTGTATTCTTGGACTAGGAATGAGCTGAGTGTTCAGTCCAAATGTTGCTTCAGACCAAACATTCACTGTTAGTATGTTCACCTAAATGACAAACATTAAAGCGGAGCTCCCCCCAAAGGTGGAAGTTCTGCTTTAAGGACTCCTCCCCCTCTCCTCTTGAAGAATTGACACTTTTGAGGAGCGGGGGAGAGCGGACAGTCTGTGAGAAGTACAGCACAAAACTTTAAAAGGAATTATAACTGAAAGGTAGTGGATGCACTTGCTAGCTACTGTATGTTCATTCTTGGTTAAGGCGACCAGATTTTTAAAATGAAATCCGGGGACATATTTTTTTTTTACTAGTAATGGTGGCAATCAGCGACTCTCTGCCCCCTGCCTCACAGCCTGTTAAGTCTTACTCTACGGGTCCCGGCTACTACTGGATGGGGAGCAGAGGAAGATCACTCCACCAGGGAAGGCAAGGCAGGCAGCTGGTCAGACTTGAGCCAAGGCAGAAGAACATGCGAGCAGCGCTGAATGGGCATGCGCCAGAAACTGAAGAAATATTCCCTCCGCTCCGACAAGCACATGATCATCAGAAAGGGCACAGATAATGGGAAAAAATACACCACCCTAAGCTAGTAGGTGCGGTGGAGCAGGGGGGTGTAATTCAGATTTTTTTCTTTTATTCTTCACTGACTGTCTTTGAAATTGCCCCAGCCCCTGTTCAATCCAATCCGGGGACAAAACCAGGGACAGACTTGTTCCGGGGACAGTGCCCTCAATCCGGGGACTGTCCCCGGAAACCGGGGATGTCTGGTCACCCTATTCTTGGTGGCAGAATCTAACAGTAGTGATACCAGCTGTTGCAATTTCTCTTTACTCGACCCCGGAAAAAGGATTGAAATTCACAAGTGCTTTGAGAAACTGGTTAAGACAAGGCTCACCTGTGCTATGACCAGCTGGTCAGAGCTATTTATACTTTCAACAAAGTAACAATTTTTGACACTTAGCAGTTGTTCTTAGGCTTCACGTACACGGGACGTTGTTCAACCTCTCCTGAATGATTTAACTTGACAGCTAGAAACCGGCCGTTTAGCCGTGTTTACATGCCGCGTTTAGTCACGTTTGCATCTAGAAGCGTTTGTAAAAAAAAATATATAAATATATACTTTTTTTTTTGTTAAAATGAAAAAGTCTGTAAACGAAATGCTGCTAAATGCGAAATACCGTGTTTAGAAGCATTTACAAGCTGTTACAGGCGTTTGTCGTTTCAAATGCCAGCTCTGAACATCCATCTGAACCCATTTTTTTGCGTTCCAAAAAACCTTCTAAACTCAACTGCCTAGAAACAACTATAAAGGACCCTGTGTACATGTACTGATAAGATAACATAGAGGAGAGTTCAGGGGCAGCTGAAAAAAATGCCCAACTGCTCCTAAACATCTGTTTACCAGCAGCAGTGTACATGAGGCCTAAGGCTACATGCACAAGGGCGGATGATTTTATGCTCCAAATATGTTGTCAGAAGTTGGGAGAAAAAAATGCCTCTAATGTGCATGTACGTGTGTTCAGACGTGTTTATATGCGTATAGTGTTTTGCAGCATATGAGTGTAAATGTATTCTTTTGGTTGGAACTATGCGTGAGTTGATGCACGTTTAGATGCATTTAGGTGCATACGAGTGTAAATTATTCTAAAAGCTCTTCTCTAAATGCAGGTTTGGGGCATCCCCCCCCCCCCAAACACAACTCTAAAAAATACACCTGTAAATGACACATTGGGGTTGATTTACTAAAGGTAAATAGTCTGTGCGCTGCAAGTTTACCCAAGTGCAGTTGCTCTAGATCTGAGGGGAACCTGCAAAGAAAATAAAAAACTGCATTTTTGGCTGCACATGATTGGATGATAGAAATCAGCAGAGCTTCCCCTTATTTCAAAGTTTCCCCTCAGATCATGAGTAACTACACTTGCAGTGCACTTAAAATGCAATTCCAACTGCACAGTATATTTGGTTTTAGTAAATAAGCCCCAATGTGCATTTGTATGCATTAAGCAAAGCACATTTATTATACCTGCATTTTCAAGTTAGATAACCTAGAGCTGCTTTCAGAGGCAGAAAAAAAAAAACGCCAGATGACTTTAAAAGCTACTTTTTTTTATACCTCTGTGCATGAGGCCTGGCACTGTTTAGTAATCTCTGGCTACATTTATATGGCCATAACTTAGCTATAAAAAATATTACTGATGGTTACGCAAGGAACAAAAGTTCCTGCTTAAATACATCCTTTTTTTTAATGTAATAAAATTGTTCTTTTGTTCAATGTTGCCTCAGATGCAAATTTTGCAATTTTGTGTTGTAGATCTGAATGCAGTGCATGTTTATGCATCTGTGTGAATGTCTCCATTAAAAACAATGCTGCCACACTTAGACCTGTAAATAAAAAATACGGTACTTAAAATTACATTTTTGCTGCCATGTGAATGAGGCCTTTATATACAGTTATGCTTCAAATATTACTTAATAATGTGTTACTGAGTCTTTGTGAAATCTTGTTTTTGTGATCATCTTTTGTGATTTTCTTCTATTTTTTTTGTTACATTTTTCGCTACTGACTTGCTTTGGATATCCTAAGGCTTTACAAGTTATTTCGGGGTGAACATAAAATATTCTTTGTCTGTGCAGTAGGCGCTACGTTCATTGGGAAAAACAAGGTTAAATTATTTAGTTGTTCCCAGGCCATATTAAAAAAGGCTTGCAGATCTTCCAGTATCAGCTTCAATTTCTCATTAGAATCTCCCCATGATGTAGAGCAGTGTACTTTCAGGGAAACATTAATGATGTTGTAAAGATTGTTGTAATTAAAAAAAAAAACAAGAAGATCTGGTCTATAGCTTAGTCAGAGAAAGCCCAAAAGGATATTTCTAGGCTTAATAAATATATTATACATATATATTTTTTATAAGTTGTCATTAGTAACACATTGTGAAATTTGAAGTGTCATTTATCTGCTTTTAAAAGCTTCACATTTATGCACGATCCAGCACCCTGATATTAGGGTCAGTTCACCAAGCTGTATGAATTATATAACTGTGTTCATTAATTTACCTCATAATTTCCTCATCAAAATATTCAAGTCACAAACATCAATATCACATAGGTATTGAAACAACCCCTAATATTTTTATATGAAATGATATTTAAATGTAATAGTTTTTATTTCTCATGAATCTGTATTTTATTTCCACTGTAAATGCCTGTTTTATCAGGCACCTCATAGAACTCTCCAGAGACAGAAGCGAGCTAAGAAAGAGCGAGTCCAGAGACAGTAGACAAAAATGCTGCCAGGCATGGGGGGATAAAACATATCAACAGAGGCTGTGGGAATGTAGGGCAACACTCTGAGGGAAAAAAAACACCCTTGTCCCGCATTGAAAGCAATAAATTCCCATCTAGAGGGAACATTAAAAGCAACTCTTCACATGTTATTCCTTGATCCGCAGCCTTCTTCCCGGCTGCACAACCGATCCCTCAAAACCACTTCTCATTATCTCTCTCTAGGTCTCAGGCACTTTGATGTTATTGCACAAGTAATAGCCAAAAAGCATCAATTAACCACTTAAACTCCGGAAGGTTTTACCCCCTTCCTGACCAGGCCATTTTTTGCGATACGGCACTGCGTTATTTTAACTGACAATTGCGCAGTCGTGCGACGCTGTACCCAAATAAAATGTATGTCCTTTTTTTTTCCACAAATAGAGCTTTCTTTTGGTGGTATTTGATCACCTCTGTGGTTTTTATTTTTTATGCTATAAACAAAAAAAGACCAACAATTTAAAAAATATATATATATATATATATATATATTGTTTACCTTCTGCTATAAAACATATCCAATAAAAAAATGTAAACAAATCAAATTTTTTCATCGATTTAGGCCAATATATATTCTGCTACATATTTTCAGTAAAAAAAAATCACAATAAGCGTTTATTAATTGGTTTGAGAAAAAGTTATAGCGCATGCAAACTATGAGATTTTTTTTATTTTTTACTAGTAATGGCCACGATCAGTGACTTCTAGCAGGACTACGATATTGCGGTGAACAAATTGAACACCTAACTGACACTTTTGACACTTTTTGGGGACCAGTGACACTAATACAGTGCTTGATGCTAAAAAATGCACTGTCACTGTACTAATGACACTGGCCGGGAAAGGGTTAAGATCAGGGGCGATCAAGGGGTTAATCGTGTGCCTAGGTTGTACTTACTCACTCTGAGGAGGTGCTTTGACTAAGGGAAGGCAAACATAGAAGCACAGGATCAATGCCTTCCTTAATGACAGAAAGACAATCTGCCTTGTTTACATAGGCAGATTATCGTTCTGCCCATGTCTCGTATTATCGACAGGTGCCAGCGGACATTGAGTCCGTGGTACCCGCAGCTGGGCTCCTGCTGTGTGTGATCATAGTGGGAGCTGGTCACCTGATCTAGGTACGTGTTCTGGCACAAAGCGGCCACCCTGCCGCAGTATATGTACAGTGGGCG
Source organism: Rana muscosa (assembly GCA_029206835.1). NCBI lineage: Eukaryota > Metazoa > Chordata > Amphibia > Anura > Ranidae > Rana > Rana muscosa. The sequence goes on along the minus strand of CM055116.1, from coordinate 796,000,895 downwards.
GTCCGCAAGTTGTTAAAGAGGAAGTAAAGGCTAAAAAAAAAAAACCCTGCAAGACAAAGGCATAATGAGCTAGTATGCATAGCATACTAGTTCATTATGTAATACTCACCTCAGATCAAAGCCCCTGCAGCCATCCTCGTACACCTCTCGGGCGGCCGACATCTTTCCCGGGGTTACTTCCGGGTATCGCGGCTTCAGCGCTGCATGCAGGAGCCGCCAATCACAGCACGGGCTCTTTTAGGAATGGCACGATCGCTGTTGCTAAAGTACGCCTGCGCCCGTCATTTCTGTAAATATCTCCTAAACCGTGGAGGTATTTTGTGGAGATGTTTCGAGCACCTACAGGTAAGCCTTAATCTAAAAATAATTTTGAATAACCAAAATAGTAGCGCTATGTGTTGTGAAAACACAAACCTAAATAAACAATATATATATATAAATATACACCCTGTGAAACAAGAATACACACACACACATATATATATATATATATATATATATATATATATATATACACAAATATACACCCTGTGAAACAAATGAAAGTAATAATATATATTTATGGCAGAATGTGATTGCTAATAATCCCAACAATGTCAACAATGATTGGAACTAATGTTGCTGGAAGCTCTAGCTCTAATGATAGGGAGGCTCCAATTGAGAATGTACCTACTAAGACAGCTCAGACGAGGAGTGAAAAATCACAGAATACCAAAGGAAAGAATAATACTTCCAAAGGTAATGTCACCAATACCCCTAGAGGTAATGTGAGGAGTGGAACCAGGGATCAGGGTGGGAACTACTATGCCAATAATCAGTATGATGCTAATCCCAGAACCCAAGGATACACCCAATACAATAGGGGAGGTGACTTTATCCCATATCCGCAACCGGAATACCAGCATTGGGATCAACCATCCTCTAATCAATATATGGACAGTAGGTATCAGGTTCCAGTTCAGAATAGATACCAAGCCCTGGATTATGAGGATTATGGTAGAAATGGTGTTTACCAGCAGTCTTTTTTAGACCAGCGTGGGGTGGGGAGAGGGGAAACGGGGCGCCATACAACCACCCCCAGTTTGGAAACAACAGGGGGGGAGGGAGGAATCGCGGAACTCAATACCCCAACAGAAATATGTTGCCACCACGAAGGGAAGGAGAGGTTGTAGGGCAGGGAAACTAGTACAATCCCAGAAAAAGAAGGAGGGCCAATTAAAAACAGGAATTTATAATCTTAGTAAAGTGGTATTGAGTGATAATGAAAAAAAAAAATTCAATTTGGGACCCAAGTGTGCACCTAAAAAAAGAATGAACAAATTTGATGTTTACATTGACACACATAAGTTCATTCGCACATTAAATATGGAAAAATATTTTTTGAGTCACCCCAGTGATACATTCAAAAAAACGAGTCAAGTTTCAACATATATTGACAGCGGCCTACGTAATAAGTCAGTTTTTAATCCCCAAAGTACAAACAATCATTTTGTTGAGGTAAAAAAACAAATTAATCCTGAATGCATTCGAGAGGGTATCAAATCCCTGGAGGATAGAAAGGGAATTATTATCCGACCAGCAGATAAGGGGGGGGGGGGGGTTGTGTTGATGGAGAAATCCTTTTATCATAACCAACTAATGGAACTTTTAAATGATCAAACTACATATAGGAAATTACCTCAGGATCCAACAGATGCATATAAGAGTCCACTTAATCTGTTGGTTGAATGGGGATTTAGAAATGGTGCGATTAATGTAAAGGAGAATTCAGTATCTTAATTCAACTTCGTGTAGAATACCGGTGATTTACACAATGCCTAAAATTCACAAGAATGTAGAGAATCCCCCGGCACGTCCGATTGTTAATGGTATAGGCTAAATTACTGCGAGACTAGGAGAATACCTTGATCGATTTCTCCAACCAAGTGTCAAAGCAACTAAGGCCTATCTTAAGGATATGAGCGATCTTCTGCGGTTACTCGATGGGGTGGAGCTGAAACCAGCTGTCACTACCTATCTGGTGACCGCGGATGTAAGTTCACTGTATACCATTATACAACATGATGATGCCTTATTGGCGTTAAATTGGGCGTTATGTAAACGGGATGATGTACCGCATTTGCAAAAATGTTTTTTGGGCAAGGTTTTGGATTTTTGTATGGCTCATAATTATTTTTGGTATCATGATCAGTTTTTTTCCCAGCAAGTTGGCGTGGCTATGGGAGCCAAGTTTGCCCCGAGCCTCACCAACTTATTTATGGCGGAATGGGAGGATAGACACGTTTTCAATGTACTCAGACCGGAATTAAAACTCTACCGGAGATTCATTGATGACCTCCTGTTTGTATGGGAGGGGTCTAGACAATCAGTTGAGGCATTTATAAAACATCTTAATCAGAATACCAATAATATAGTTTTGGACCATGTTATTAGCGAGGAAGAAGTTACCGTATTTATCGGCGTATAACACGCACTTTTTTCCCCTGAAAATCAGGGGGAAATCGTGGGTGCGTGTTATACGCCGATACTGTCATCCCTGAGCTGTCTCCGCTGACTGTGAGCGGAGCGGAGCGAGATACACATAGCCGAATGTACTCGGCTATACTCGGCTTTTCTCGGCTCCGCTCACAGTCACGCCCAGTCCCGCCATTGGACCTGTGTTATGTCCATCATAGGGCGGGACTCGGCGGGACTGTGAGCGGAGCCGAGAAAAGCCGAGTATAGCCAAGTACACTCGGCTATGTGTATCTCGGCGGCGGCTCCGCCCAGTCCCTGCGTCCCCTGCGTCCCCGGCGTTCGCACAGTCTCGGCGCCAATTTTAAAATGATGCACGGCGACACTGGGGGCAAGGCTGCACGGCGACACTGGGGGCAAGGCTGCACGGCGACACTGGGGGCAAGGCTGCACGGCGACTCTGGGGCAAGGCTGCACGGCGACTCTGGGGCAAGGCTGAAATGGACTCTGGGGCAAGGCTGCAATGGACACTGACAAGGCTGCACTGTGACAAGGCTGCAATGGACACTGACAAGGCTGCACTGTGACAAGGCTGCAATGGACACTGACAAGGCTGCACTGTGACAAGGCTGCAATGGACACTGACAAGGCTGCAATGGACACTGACAAGGCTGCATTTAAATGTAAGTTATTTTTCCTTAAACTTCCCTGCTAAAAGTTTTTTTCCCTAAAATTTCCTCCTAAACTTGGGGTGCGTGTTATACGCTGGTGCGTGTTATACGCCGATAAATACGGTAACTTCTTAGATTTAACTATTATGAAATCTCAAACCACAATTAGTACAAAGGCTTATTTTAAGCCTACTGATCGTAATAGTGATTTGTCAATTGGAAGTGGACATCATCCAGCTTGGATTAGAAACATTCCGAAAGGACAAATGCTAAGAATCCGACGTAATTGCACAACAACTACTACAGAGTCTCCACCCGAGGGGGTTAAACATTGAGCTTGATGTAAACTGCTTCATTAGTAATTTTTAAATAATTTTAATATTTTTTTTTAGATAATACGTAAGATCTCTAGTAGGACTATACTGTACTGTATGGGTGCTAAGACAGTTCACATAATATATCTTCTTAACCATACTCCTGTGATACAGATGAGGAGAATTTTTTTATGCATCTGCCGCATATTGGAATATCTTTATATATTTCCTATTTTATTTTAATATAAATTAGATTGCACCAATTTGCAGGTAGATATACTGAAATGATTTGGCATTTTAGAATTTTTATTTAATTTAATCATATATATTTTTATTGATATTTTTTGCTAGCGGAATTCATGTTTCCTGTATTAATGAATGTACTTATATAGTCGTTTAATGAGGAGAAATTAGATTATTTGCCAGCACTTGTTCCCCATATCTCTTGTAAATGGGGTCATGCCTGATGTATTGCGGTCATGGGGACGGTGTGAGCGCGCAGGCGCAATTAGAAACACGTCCGTGACTAGTCATGGACGGAGTATAAAGGGGGTGGTGCTAATCCATGTAGCCAATCCCATTGGAAGAAGTCCAGAGTGACGAAATTAGTCTGGGAGTGAGCTACACGGCTATTGCTTGTGGTGCGCAGCGTTCCGATCTTCCGACCGCTCATCGAACGTACAGACCGGTGTTTGGGCAGAAGTCTGCAGTGTTTTGAATTGGAGTGGAGAGGCAAGCGTACGTGGAGGAGGGTGAGACACATACAAACTATCTGGGTCCGCCGAGACCGTAATACATCACGGCTGCCATTGTACACTTGCCTGGCATTTGGAAAGTTTTCTGTTAAAGTGCTTGATTTTGGGTTTTTAAATGTGAGTGCAACTATTGAAGGCTACTTGTGCTGTGCTGTTTTAATAAAAGGTTGTGATATACTTCACTATCGGAGATATTAGTTTTTTTCATGTGGAGAGACTTGACTGACCTTAAATACATCATTGGATTCGTTTGATACCCCGAGGGGTAATTAAGCTGTAACGCCAAGCATGAGAGTGCGATGCATATCCTATTGGTGAGTGCAAGTCCATAGGGAGAGGAGACACTGAGCACTTATGGTGTGGTGAAGGTCCTTAATTCAAGATATCACAGGAAGAAACGTTTTATTTTTATTTTGAAGTTATAACACTTGGAATTATCATTATCACCTACGGACTCTTTATTTATAGAACGCACTTTAAAGAAACCTTTTCTTTCAGTTTTTTAAGCATTGATTGAACGTTATGGACACTTAAAATTAATTTTATATACACATTTGTTTCACAGGGTGTATATTTGTGTGTGTGTATATATATATATATATATATATATATATTGTGAGGGGGTTAGCTCGGCAGCGGGTGTGTGTGACCCCCGGGATGGGCTCCCCACACAAAAACAGGCCCAGCAAACGGAGGTTGTGGTTTTCAAAAATCAAAAAGGTGCGGTTTATTTTCTATTTACAGTGACAAAACACAGCAAAGCATAAGAAACATAAACAAAATAAATCCTGGTCAACTTGACCTCTGACTAAACATACAGGTTTCCTAACTAACAACTGGGATCAGCCTAGTGCTGTCCTAGTCCCTAAGTCCCTGGTTTTAAATGTCCAAGCAAATAGCCACACAGGCTTTGTCTCACCGCACAGGGGTTCACTCTCCCTAGACAGTCCACACAGGTCTGGGTCCAGGCATGAGCAAACACCTAATGAATCTGGGAGTTCTTATAGAGGCCTAAATGAGCTGACAAGCTTCAGCTGGTCTCATCAACTCCCTGTCTGCACGACGCCCCAAACTCTCCCTAGAGGTATGAGTCATCCATGAGCCCACTAACCTCAGCTGGGCTTATACAACTCTCCACCTAGTTGTATAAGTCGGCGTAAAGCCTGAATCTGGGCGAAATATATCTACCCCCCTGGATGCAACCAGGTGACTTTACCTTCCTGCTGTCACATACCCCCCCCTCTTGTTTTAACCTCGGGGTTGGAACACCAGCAATCAGGCATTCATGTACTCGAGACAAAGCATCCACATTCCCCATTTGAACGCCAGGGCGATGCTTTACTGAGAAGTTGAATTCCTGGAGGGCCAGGAACCACCTATTCACTCTTCTATTTGTTTCCTTGTTTTGAGCCATCCACTTTAACGGAGCGTGATCCGTAACCATGTCAAAGTGCCTACCTAGCAGGTAGTACCGAAGGGAATCTAGAGCCCACTTCACCGCTAAACACTCCTTTTCAACGGTGGCGTATTTTACCTCATGGGACTTCAACTTCCTGCTGAGGTAAATGACTGGGTGCTCTTCCCCGTTCCAGACCTGGGACAATACTGCTCCTAACCCCACATCTGACGCATCACTTTGTACGACAAAGTCTTTAGAGAAGTCGGGTGAGTACAACACTGGCTGGCTACATAAGGCTTGTTTCAAGAATTGGAATGCTGCCTCAGCCTCGGGGGTCCATTTAATCATGACCGACCCTTTCCCCTTCGTCAGGTTGGTTAGGGGCACAGCCTTAGAAGCAAAGTGGGGAATGAATCGCCGATAATACCCAGCGATTCCCAGAAAGGCTCGTACCTGCTTCTTGCTGTTGGGACGTGGCCAACTCTGGATGGCCTCGACTTTGTTGAGTTGGGGTTTTATTACTCCCCTCCCAATGGTGTACCCAAGATATTTGGCCTCCTCCTGCCCAATGGTACACTTCTTGGGGTTAGCCGTAAACCCCGATTCCCGAACAGAGTCCAGGACTGCTTGCACTTTTGGCAGATGTGAGGCCCAATCTGTGCTATGGACAATTACGTCATCCAGGTAAGCCGCAGCATACTTCCGATGGGGCCTCAGCATCTGGTCCATTTTCCGCTGGAATGTGACCGGCGCATTCTGTAACCCGAACGGCATTCTTTTATATTGGAACGCCCCGTCTGGGGTTACAAATGCGGTTTTCTCTTTGGCCGACTTGGCCAGGGGGATTTGCCAATACCCTTTTGTGAGGTCAAGAGTCGTCATGCATCGGGCTGTTCCCAGCCGGTCGATCAACTCATCTATACGTGGCATGGGGTAGGTGTCAAATTTTGTAACTTTGTTCAACTGACGAAAATCGTTACAAAATCGCCAGCTCCCATCCGGTTTAGGCACCAACACAATGGGACTAGACCAATCACTTTGGGACTCCTCTATCACCCCTAAGTTCAGCATTTTCTGTACTTCCTCCCGTATTGCCTCCCGTCGGGCCTCTGGGATCCGATAGGGTTTTAACTTCACCCTTTCACCGGGCGGGGTAATGATGTCATGCTCTACCCCAGATGTTTGTCCCGGCAGCTCAGAGAATACCTCCTTGTTGCGAAGCACAAACTCCTTAACCTCCTGTTGTTGGGGTTGTGACAAGGTGGCTGCTATTCCAACCTCAGGAATGATGCAACCAGTTTGAGCTGGTGACCAAGTGTCTGCGACTAGGGACTCTCTATCCCTCCAGGCTTTCAACAGATTAACGTGATAGATCTGTTCGGGCTTTCGCCTTCCTGGTTGTCTGACCTTGTAATTCACTTCGCTCACTTTTTCCATTATCTCATAGGGGCCTTGCCATTTGGCAAGGAATTTACTTTCAACCGTAGGGACAAGTACCAGTATCCTATCCCCCGGGGAAAAGGTACGGGTCTTGGCTCCACGGTTGTACACTCTCTGCTGTGCTAACTGCGCTTGGGCCAAATGTTCCTTCACGATGGGCATTACCTGTGCAATTCGGTCTTGCATCAGGGCGACATGCTCAATCACACTCCTGTGGGGAGAACTCTCACTTTCCCAAGTTTCCTTGGCAATATCCAACAGCCCTCTTGGGTGTCTCCCATACAGTAACTCAAAGGGGGAGAATCCCGTAGAGGATTGGGGCACCTCCCTAATAGCAAACATCAGATAAGGAAGTAGACAGTCCCAATCCTTTCCATCTCTATCCACCACTTTCTTCAACATTTGTTTTAGGGTTTTGTTGAATCTTTCAACCAGCCCATCGGTTTGGGGGTGATACACAGATGTACGTAATTGCGTCACTTTGAACAATTTACACAGCTCCTTCATAACCCGGGACATAAAGGGTGTACCTTGGTCCGTAAGCAGTTCTTTACAAATACCCACCCGGCTAAACACAAGAGATAGCTCTTTGGCTATGGTTTTGGCCGAGGTATTTCGGAGAGGGATCGCTTCTGGATAACGGGTGGCATAGTCCATTATAACTAATATGTACTGGTGCCCCCTAGCGGACTTGATTATAGGACCTACCAAATCCATGGCGATCCTCTCAAACGGGACCTCAATGATGGGTAGAGGGACCAGCGGGCTACGGAAATGTGGCATCGGGGCCGACCTCTGACACACAGGGCAGGAGGAACAATAATTTTCTATGTCCTTCATCACCCCCGGCCAATAGAATCTCTGTAATACCCTCTCTCGGGTTTTCTCTGTCCCCAGATGACCTCCAAGAATGTGCCCATGGGCCAACTCCAACACCAACTTCCTGTAAGGTTTGGGCACCACAAGCTGCTCAACGGTTTCTTCTGCCCTTTTTGCCACCCGATACAGTAGGTCCTTCTCTACGCTGAAGTATGGGTAAGTGCAGGTATTATCTGGGTTCACTAACTCGCCATCTATTTTCACTACGTTTTCCCGTGCCTTTATTAGGGCGGGTCTTTCAACTGTTCTGTGGCAAAGTTTTCCCTGTGAACCTCAAGATCAGAAAACTCCACAGACGGTAGGTTTTCGTCTGAGGAGGTGGGCTCCTCTCCAGTTTCTTGAGTCTCCCCTGCCAATACTGATAAGGGAAATTCCGGAGAGTCCTCACCACTCTCAGGGGAGTTCTGGCTATCACATTCCTGGTACATAGGGGCACCAGTGGGGGGCTCAGGATCATCCCACAGTTCCCAGAACTTCGGAAAATCCCTTCCCACAATGGCGTCATGCGGTAACTGAGATACTAAGCCCACTGGATGAGAGAGGGTACCTTTGGGGGTCTCGAAACACACTGTAGTCACTGGATACTCTCGGGTGTCCCCATGCACACAAATAACAGCTACCTTGCTATTCCCAGAGACCTCTGTTTTAACTAACTCAGCCTTTATCAGGGTCACAAGGCTACCTGAATCCAGCAATACCACAACATTTCTACCATTAACACACATTTTGCATAAATGTTTCTCAGTTCCTCGAATGGCAGTGCATGCGACTGTCGCACACAGCGACTGACGTCTGCCCGTCAGAAAGTCACACTGCATGGGTTCCTCCACAACCGGGCAATTGGCTGCAATATGTCCCGCTTGCCGGCAGCGGTAGCAAACGATCCTTCTTGCCGCCTCTTGAGCCGCTGATTTCCCAGGCTGTTCTCGCCAAACTTGGGGTAGAGCTCCCACCCTCTCACTCTCTCCACCCTCACCCCTTGGAATCCTCTTATCCACCCCTGGGGATGGTCTGGTCTTAGGGTGGAAAGTCCGAGTGTCTCTGGAAGAGGCCGTCAGGTTCTCTGTAGCCAAGTATTTCTCCACACGATCCACAAGACCATCGGCCGTCTCTGGGTCTCCATGGCTTACCCACTTTTGGATGGCAGTAGGAAGAGCTCTCAAAAACCGATCCATTACAACACGTTCCACAATCTTTGGTGCGGACAAAGTCTCTGGCTGTAGCCACTTTCTGCTCAGGTGAATGAGATCATACATTTGAGACCTGGGGGGTTTTCCAAGCTGGAAAGTCCAGTTATGCACACGCTGAGCCCGGACAGCCTGGGTGACACCCAGCCTTGCCAAAATTTCAGCTTTTAGCATCACATAGTCTTTTGCTTGGTTAGGCTCTAGGTCATAGTAAGCTTTCTGCGATTCACCAGTTAACAGAGGAGCCACCAGTCCAGCCCACTGCTCCTCAGGCCACTTTTCTCTTTCAGCGGTCCTTTCAAATGTGGTCAAAAATACCTCTGGATCATCCTCTCCAGTCATTTTTGTCAATAAACGACTCACCCCAAAGGACGCGGTATTAGTGGGACGGCTTTCCTCACTGGTCTGCGGACGTTGCTGCATTACTGCTTCCATCTGTTGTTGTAGTCTCTGCTCTTGCTTCTGCAACAGGTCTATGAAGCGGGCCTCAGATTGCTGCTGGGCTTGTTGCTGAGCCTCCAGACTCTGTTGCAAAGTTGCGTTTGTCTGCTGCTGGGCTGCAAGGCTCTGTTGATGAGCTTGCTGCTGGGCTGCGAAGTTCTGTTGTTGAGCTGCAAGGCTCTGTTGATGAGCTGCAAGGCTCTTTTGCAAACCTGCATTTGTCTGCTGTTGATTGGCATTTGCTAGAGCCAGCTGCTTCAGTATCTCCTCCATGCTGGCTTAAAAAAAACTGCCCGCATTCTCCACCAACTGTGAGGGGGTTAGCTCGGCAGCGGGTGTGTGTGACCCCCGGGATGGGCTCCCCACACAAAAACAGGCCCAGCAAACGGAGGTTGTGGTTTTCAAAAATCAAAAAGGTGCGGTTTATTTTCTATTTACAGTGACAAAACACAGCAAAGCATAAGAAACATAAACAAAATAAATCCTGGTCAACTTGACCTCTGACTAAACATACAGGTTTCCTAACTAACAACTGGGATCAGCCTAGTGCTGTCCTAGTCCCTAAGTCCCTGGTTTTAAATGTCCAAGCAAATAGCCACACAGGCTTTGTCTCACCGCACAGGGGTTCACTCTCCCTAGACAGTCCACACAGGTCTGGGTCCAGGCATGAGCAAACACCTAATGAATCTGGGAGTTCTTATAGAGGCCTAAATGAGCTGACAAGCTTCAGCTGGTCTCATCAACTCCCTGTCTGCACGACGCCCCAAACTCTCCCTAGAGGTATGAGTCATCCATGAGCCCACTAACCTCAGCTGGGCTTATACAACTCTCCACCTAGTTGTATAAGTCGGCGTAAAGCCTGAATCTGGGCCAAATATATCTACCCCCCTGGATGCAACCAGGTGACTTTACCTTCCTGCTGTCACAATATATATATGTATTCTTCTTTCACAGGGTGTATATTTATATATATTGTTTATTTAGGTTTGTGTTTTCACAACACATACTATTTTGGTTATTCAAAATTATTTTTACATTTTCTATTTTTAAAGTAGCAGCTTTTAGGGTGTATTAGTCTGACTTCAGACGTGCTCCAGAGCGCAGTGGAGTGCATAGAGGAAAAGAGGGGCGATTATTTATTTTTGTGCACTGTTATTTTCAAGCCTTAATCTAGGCTTGCCTGTAGGTCAGGGATTCTCAACCTTTCTAGTGCCGTGACCCCTTGATAAATTTTCCAAAGTTGTGGGGACCCCTAACAGTAAAATTATTTTCGTAGCGTGGGTTGTCAGCACCCAAGGCAAGACAAGTAATTTGCGCCCCTAACCCACTGACATTTAGCGCTCCCTGAGTCCCTTCCACTCGTACAGTATTAAAACCCCTTATGGTACATTTTAGGATGTACCACTCTTTCCCTTTGTTCTCCTTTCTTTGCTTTTTATCTCTGTATATACTAATTTCTTGTTTTTTTCCCCCATCCCTCTTCTCTAGCCTTCTTTCTTGTTCTTTCTATTATTCTTTCTCTCCCTTTTGTCTTTGTTCATCCTCCTCTTTTTCTCTCCTTTCCATGTATTCTCTATTTGTATTCCTTCTCTTACTCCTTGGTGGAGGGAATGGGATGAGTGGCAGTGCTGGTGGGGGCTGGGATCAGTGTCAGTGCTGGTGAGCGGTGGAATCAGGGGCAGTGCTGGGGGGAGTTCTGATCAGCCAACTTAGGTGCTCTTGATCAAGGTCATCTGCTGATCTGAGAACTGTAGTGGGGACTTTTAATGGCAATTATAATCACAGGTAGTGTTACTCACTGTGTTTCTGGCTCGGTCGCGAAAAGTCTGGGAGAGTGGTGTGGGCTTCAGGAACAGCCCAGGATTTTTTTGACCCCTGGCAAATCGCCATGCAACCCCCGAGGGGGTCCCGACCGCAGGTTGAGAACCACTGCTGTAGGTGAAAGTCGTTGTAAAGGGTTTACAACCACTTTAATACACAACATAAGCAAACTTAGCCCCAAACTATCTTCACAGCGAAATCTCACAAATGGTTCTTCCCTAAAATGGGTTTCACACTTTGAGGTCTTTTTATTAATGTTTTCACACAAGATTCACACAACCCCATCATAAAAAAATATGTGAAGTATCTTGAGTGAAAGTTGTGGGAATCTTGTTGGATAACTTTTATAAATAGACCCCTTAGTATAGTATTTTATTTCTAACAAAAAGGTCAATGCTCCTTAACATTGTAGGGCAACACCCCCCAAGCTACACACTGATCTCCTCCACTCCAAATGACAGCTCAATTATATATCATTTGGTGAATACTTTGTATCGCATATACAGTCTTATGAAAAAGTAAGTACACTAAGCATTAGATATTTATTCAAACAGTACCTACAGATAAAGATAATATAGTTGAACAAATATCATATACAATGGACATGGTGTATTCATGCTTACATTCTAAATCAGTGGTGTAATACATTCATTGAACCAATGTCATCTATACTGGTGAGCTCAGGTACCCCCTGACCTCATCTCTAACCTGAATTCCTGTTTTTTTGTACTCCGATGAGCTGCAGCCTCAGCCATTCCCTGTCCCACAGGGACATAATAGGATTAGGTAGACCCAATTCCCATATATACACAGAATTGATATAGCAACGCATTCCAGTTACCAATTATAAATTAAAACTCCATATGAATTATATAATTTGGCCAGAAAGTATATAAAGCTCCAAATAAGGATATTATCTTTATTCAGGTGCATGCAATAATTGGATATAGTAGCTAATTGGGTGCATTCTACAATGCCCTATGCATTTCGTGGTGCAAAGCCACTTCGTCAGGGGCTGATGCATCCATATGTCTGAATTTTTTTATTATACAGAACACCAATTAGCTCTAATTAAAACTCATACATCAATTGACAAGAATTTAACCAATTATCGAGTCCTAATTACTCACATGGTGTTACAGTTCACAGGTATGCGGTATAGTAACATATAATATATGATGGCAGACGTGATCTATAAATTAATAAAACGTTTTTACAAAATTTCCTACTATGGTCAACATATTACTGAATGTATTCATTTCCAATGATTATGTATATTTCTAAATATGAGTAAGATAAAGTTCTTACTAAAAGCTTACTTACCTTAGTAGCATGCTGATAGATTTTCCATTTACAGCACAAATGAAACAGCAGTTATATAAACACCTACAAGTTTAGAAACATAACGAGTCCATAGCACAGCATGGGCACCTAATTGATTGTATGGGTTGGGAAGGCATAGCTTTACTTATCAGTTTTCAGGGAGTGTGATTTGTAGCATTTTTACCCCACAAGTGTGTTGGGAGACATACCCTGTATGTGACTCGTACTTTCCTTTGATGTTACTCACAAAATCTTTTAGTGGTACCTGACTGCCCAAACATTTACTACATTATACAAAGCTAGAGACTCCCTTTTATACAATCCAATTTTCATATTTAAAGTCAAAATGCAGCCAAACAGTTTTTAGTATTGAAAAGAGCCGAGAACTGTTCAAAATGTTGTCAGTTTTTTTATTGGTGTCTATGGACCCATTTGCAACATATTGCCTTCACTAACTGGTTCGCCTGCTGTTGGCACTATGGTTCCATGGGTTAAGGGTTGTATTTCCAGTGTCCACCACTGGTTGTCTCCCATCAGCCAGCAATTTCCAGTAATCAGTCTCCACTTGATACTGGTTGCTGGGAAAGTATTTAGGTCCTCCCTTTTGGTGCCTTTTGCTCCAGTGTTTTGCTGCTGCCAGATCCTGCTGCCAGTAATTCTGATCTTGCTCCTGCCCTGTACTTTGTACCCAGTACCCTGCTGCCTTGTTCCTCCTCTCACTAGTTCCCTTTCCTAGTTTTGGATCTGCCTTTTTCACCTCCAGTTTTTCCCAACTTTCTGTGTTCCCTATTTTGTACATATCATATATACTGTAGTTAGTTGTAGTTAGGCTTTCTGTTGGCAACCACCATGTCTGTTCAACAGAAGTCGATCTTACTCTTCCTGACATCATCACCCTGCCTCCCAGTGATGCCAAATCTGCCACCAGGCGGTCACTGCAGCTCTCGGACAGCAACAGATTTGCGTGTGACTATCTTAGTTACTTGGGGAGCCACAGTCTGCTCTGAAAAAGGTGTCCGGGTTTTGGTCTGCCTGAAACCCGGACACTTGATTCAAAACCCAAACTGTCTGGGTGAATCCCGTACAGGTGGCAACCGTAATACACACACAGAGTATACATAATTATACACACACAGAGTATACATACACAGTATACACACACACACTGAGTATACATACACAGTATACACACACACAGAGTATACATACTGTACACACACACACACACACATACAGACACACACAGTATACATACATACAGAGACACACACACACCAGCTGCCAGCGATTTTAATATAAAAATCAGCCTGATGAAATACATTGCTGCTGCCCCCATCTCCTGGCATGCTGGTACTTGTAGTGCCCCAGCAGCTCACAGACACATTAGGGGGTAATGCAGGAGAGAAGGATGCTGTGCCTGTGTACTGGTGAGCAGGTAATGCGTAGGGAGATGTAGCAGAGATTGGGCGAGACATTCAGGACATGTCCTTCCTCCAGAAGCAGTGCACTTCTCACACACAAAATCGATCTAACATCCTCAGGAGCCCTGCTAAAGGAAACACCCCCCTCCCCACCAGGGTGAGCACTGACAAGAATACATTGAGCTCAGCTCGCCTTCTTTTAGCAGGCAACAGTCTGTCCCACACTGAAGGCTGTCCCCGCCTCCCTCTCTTGTCCTCCAGCCAGGCCCAGACTGGCCATAGGGCACACCGGGCATTTGCCCGGTGGGCCGGGGCTGCCGGGCTCAACCTCAGGTCGTGGTCCAATGCCTGTTGATGACCGGGCTGCACAGCGGGAGGTAAGCGGCGACCGCGGCCTGGAGAGGGTTAACACAGGCCGCGGTCCCCGCTCACCTCCCGCTGTGCGGCCGTGCCTGTGTCTCCTATGTCTTTTTTAAGCAGAGCAGGGGCTGGAGGAGCCGGAGATCTGTACACTGATCCGTGGTTGCTAGGCAGCAGGTCGGATCCAATTAAAACAGCGATCGCCCTCCGCACACTGCGGCTGGCAATCGCTAGGCAACGGAACGCTGCCAGGGCTGGCGTCACTGAAGAAATGGAAACGGATGACGTCGGGAGACCCCGCCCACCTAGGCAGATTACGTCCATTCAGCCATCAGATCGGGAGTGCATACAAGGAAAGGAGACACAAGGAAGGAAGGAAGACAGGTAAACGAGAAAAGGCAGCCCAAGGAGTAATGGAGGACACAAGAAAGTGTAAATAGATAAAGATAAATGGTGGCAAAAAGGAGATAAGAAAGGGGGAAGAAGAGGGGAAGGGGGGAAGAAGAGGGGAAGGAGGGAAGAAGAACGGATAGAAAAAAAGGGGGGATAAATAAAGAGAAAGAGAGAAAAAAGGAAAAAAGAGACAAAGGAGAGAAAAATAAGAGAAAAATACGAAAAATAAAAAAGAATAAAGATAGAGAAATGAGAATCGTAAAAAAAAAAAAAAAAAGAAATGAGTGGGAAAAATAGACAAATTAAGAGGATAAGGTGAAACTGAGAAAAATATTGGAAAATAAACTTAAAAAAACAAGTAAAGAAAATTACCTAAGTAAGACAAAAAATAAAAATAAAGTGTGAAAAAGTTTAAATAATAATAAATATAAAAATAATAAAAAATAAATATAAAATAAATAATAATAAAAAGAAAAGGGAAAAAAAAGGAGAAATAAAAAATAATAAATAAAGGATAAAAATGAAAGAACACAAAGAAAAAAAACGGAAAGAGGGAAAAAAGAAAAATAGGAAAACCTAAAATATTATAGGTGAAAAAGGAAGAGAACAAAGCCTGGGTGCAGAAGGACCTAATCAATGGTAATACAGGTTCAATATATATATACAGGGGAAGGTACAATTAGAATGATCACAGCATTTAAAGCCAAACCCATCATTATTTGAGAGAGTGATCTACTTACATAGATCTGATATACAGAGAGGGGGAGACTATGCGGCCATGCCTGTGTGTCATCTACTGGCTCTCCCACCCCTCCAACAATCTCATCCTATCAGCAGAGTAGGGGGGAGCTGGAGATCTGCACAGAGAGCGGGAGATTTTTTCATATCAACAAGCAGGTAATCACCCGTTTGTTAATAGGATCCAGATCTACGGCTCCTCCTGCCTGAAGGAATATTATCTTTTACCAAGCTTCCATTTTGTTATTTGTACTTCATCTTAGAGAAACTCTATGTGTATATGCTGCTCATTCTTTGCTAGTTTCTATTTCCCCATAATCATGTGATTTCTTGTAAATGGTATGATGCGCTTAGCTGGCCGAGGTTTCAATATTACTCACAGAACCTATAAATTTACACTGCAGCAGTAAACGTCAGATCACTCTGAGAAACTGTGCCTTGTGTGCGTGTCTAAGTTTCTTTAGGGTGGTCTCAAGGAATCCTGCTGAGTCTGAAGGGCACTCTGTGCAGATGAGTCGAGGGTCTACCACCCCTAGCAAATCAATTGTTACAGAACATTGGGGGCTCATCCGGGATTGGTCACTCACGTCCGGTAAGCAGGTTTTATGGGATAGCAGACAGCAGGATTGACATAAATAAATAATAGACACTACTACTTTTATTTTGGAAAAAATTGTTTGGCCGCGGCCTTAATTATTGGCTTTAAACTTAAATAAACAATAAGTTAGACTTTAATGACAAACACGTAAGGAACAGCTCAGCCACTACGGCTCAAGCTGTATCATAAAAAAAGGGAAAATCCCCGAAACAAATTATCACTTTGTCTAACTTATAACAATAAAGTCCCCCTTTACAGGTGACACTAGCCACATAATAAAATTAACGGCCTGTGACAAAGGGAGGGCGGGAGGGAACTCCACGGCTGCTGCAACTGAGGCGATTTGAGCCTTTAGTGCTCTGAATCCCTCTTTTTATTTATCATTTACTCAAAACAAACCCCTTAGCTGCCCAGATACAGCGGTCACCTGACCATCCTGAGCAGCCAAGGACCAATTGTACCTCTTCCCAGATTTTTTTACTCCAGAGAAAGTTGTCCAATAATCTTCTAGTAATACCTGAAACTGCCCAGCTACAACTACCCCCGTCTAGCTGTCCCCAGGTCCCATATGAAACTTTCCCTCCTTTTCTGTTACTGGGGAAAATAAGAACTCCGCTGTCGCAATCCCATGAGGCAAGGGGGGCCTAGATGTCTTTCCCCCTTTCCTTACATTCTTATCTCCTCTTACCGTGACCTCTGTTAGAGACTGATCCATGTAGTTGAATTCTGTAAAAGTAATTTATAGACCTCGACAGGAAAACTGTTCTGAGAAATAGTAAATAGAAGAACTCTGGGGGAGTTCTAAGGGCTCTGAGAAATCCTTGAAAAAGAAATAGATATTAAGAATACAGTACTGATGGAGTAGTTTATGGACAAGGACCAGAGTCCACTGTCCAAAACTAATTTCCCTTTATGACCATAGGGGACACTATGATTAAGAAACCAATTGAAATTGAGGACATAAATCGTATAATCAAACACTGCCCCAAACCCACTGTGTCTGCTGTAGGCACTATCAAATATCTAAAGAAAACATGTAATGGTAGCAATTACAAACAGGAAGATATGAGACTTATTGTAGATTCCCTAGTTGGTAACACTTCCCCGTGGCAATGGAATAATGTTCCATCAATAAGTACTCTTGAAGTTCCCAATACAACAGCAGGCACAAATAAATTAAATACTCCCGGTGGGAGAACAACAATGTGGACAGAATTAGAGACAGAGATGAAAAGAGCATTTACAAATAAATCCTCCCTGCCCACAGCGGTAGCCTGTAAACAGAAAACAGGTGAGTCTGTTCTAGAATTCTGGAGGAGATTTCAGGAAGTACGGACTCAAGAGGCAGGATTAACCACACAGAATGAAATGCATAGTTTAATGATACAAACATTTTTGAATAATTTAGGTCCCAAGTTTGCACTCACAGTTAAACAACAGATATCAGAGTGGGCCACTTGTTCACTGGATGAGTTTCAGAAGAAACTAACGGAAAAAGATGCTGCAGGATGTTTTGACATCCCCAAACAAGCGGTACAAACTCATTATCAAAAGGATTTTCAGGGAAACAAAAGAGGTGGATTCTATAAAAAGAGAGGCCAAAATAGAGGGGGATACAGAGGTAGAGGACAAGGCCAAAAGAGGGGATTCCCAGGGTTTCCAACCTAGACCACAAAATACAGGATGTTTTAACTGTGGTGACCCTGGTCACTGGAAAGCACAGTTCCCCTTTTATGATACAGAGTTGACAAATTCAGGCCCCCCAGGCTCACCACAAAGGAATCACCAAGGCCAACAAAATGTAAAGTTTCCCATAACATGGCAAACACAACAACAACAGAAATGAAGCTGCCCTGAAGGTGCTATCCCAGCATTTCCCCTTGTCTCTCACTCATATCAAGATCAGCCTATTATTTCCCTACATGTGAATGGAAAATTGATCCCTTTCCTGTTGGATAGCGGGGCAACATGTAGCACACTGAGCAAAGATTTTTACAGAGGAGGAGAGGTAACAAATGCTGAACCTTCAATAGGAATAAATGGGATACTCACTAAAACATACAAAACCCCACCCCTTGTAATTATTGATCCAACTGGTATGGGTGGTGTGATTCAACACAGTTTCAGAATCATACCTGGTTGTCCAGCAAGTCTCTTGGGCAGAGATTTGCTGGGGAAGTTGGGTATCACAATCAAAGTAAACAGAGAAGGAGTTATACATGTTAAATCTTCAAAAATTAGCATTATTACCCTTTTCCTGGAGATGATTCCACAGACAGATGGAATCGGAGAAGGGGTAGATGATGAAGTTTGGGCAGAGAGTTCACTGGATGTGGGCTTTATTCCTTGCACACCTTACAAAGCCACCCTCAAGCCATGGACACAACCTGTATACCACAAACAATACCCAATAGCAAAGGAAAAAGAAGACGGGTTGGGCCCTATTGTAGAGGAATTCTTAAAAAAAGGAATACTCAAAGAAATAATCTCACCCTACAATACACCCATAAATCCTGTAAAAAACAGATGGTAGCTACAGATTTGTACAAGATCTGAGAGCTATAAATAACTTAGTGATACCAATCGTCCCAATAGTACCTGATGTGCCATCACTCTTGTCTTCCATTCCATCCGATGCAGAGTGTTTTTCAGTGATTGATTTAATAAACGCATTTTTTTTCCATCCCTGTGGAAGAGGAGACACAGCCAATCTTTGCTTTCTGTTTTAAAAATCTCCAACTAACATGGTGTAGAATGCCCCAGGGCTATGTAGACTCTCCTGTTGTCTACTCGATTGTACTCCAAACCACTCTGAGGTCCTGGACTCCTTGCAATGGTTCAGTCCTACTACAGTACGTGGATGATCTCCTCCTCTGTAGTTTAAACCGGGTGGCCGGACAGGAGGATGGGAAGGATCTTTTGAAATGTCTTCATGAAAGTGGTCATAAAGTGTCAAAGAAAAAATTGCAATGGTGTAAACCAACTGTGGAATACCTAGGCTTTGTACTCTCTAAGGGAGAAAGGAGAGTTAGTCACAAGAGAGCTCTTGTGGGTCTGCTCCGCCCACTGACAAAGAAAGACATGCTCACCTTTCTTGGTATGATTGGTTACTGCTGCCAATGGATACCTGACTGCTCCTATTATGACAATCTCCTGAGACAAGCCACAGGTTCAGACATGCCAGATTGTGTAAAATGGTCAGATGAAATGTGCAATGCTTTTGTGTATTTGAAAAATGCTATGGTAATGGCTCCTGGTCTAGGCCTCCCTGAGTATGGCAAGATGTATCATTTGTTTGCCAGGGACAACTGTAAGACTATGGCAGGAGTCCTCGCTCAGGAACATGGAGGCAAGCTCCGCTCTATTGTTTTTTTCTCAAAGATGGTCCCAGTGCAGGTTGAGGGTATGCCTGCGTGTCTCAGAGCTCTGGCATCCAGTGCAATGGTTGTGGAAATGGCAACATCATTTACTCTGGGTCATGATACCATCCTACATACAACTCACAATGTGTCAATTTTGTTAAAGAACATACACACTCAACACATGTCTGCTCAGTGGTTGAGCGGATATGAGGTGATTTTACTGTCAAACCCCAAGTTGCAGATTAAATATGCCTCCCAAACAGCAGGACCAGCACAAATTTTAAATGCCCTTTTAGGACCAAAGGTGAACAGGACGAGGTAGTGCCACAACATGACAGTATACATCTTGTTCATCAAGATACCTCCCCTAGGTCTGACATGTTCTCAACAGCTTTACCAGATGCACAAAATGTTTTTGTGGGTGGATCCTGTTCCAGGCCCAATGACAAGACATATCATGCTGGTTACGCTGTTGTGCAGCTTCCAGATAAAATAATAGAAGCACAGCCTATCCCATACCAGTCAGCACAGGCTTCAGAACTGATTGCTCTTACTCGAGCAGGCCAACTTTTTGAGGGTCAGGATGTAAACATTTACACTGATTCAAAATATGGTTATGGGGTAGTACACGACTTCGGTATTATTTGGAGTCAAAGGGGATTTGTAGCAGCAGATGGAAAAAATATCTCACAATTCCTCGCCATTTTATTCCCCAGAACACTAGCCATAATTCATTGCAGAGCACACACAGGACAAGACACGGATATAGCTAGAGGGAATGTTTTAGCTGACCAAGCTGCTAAACAGGCTGCTACCTCACAAAATGCACAAATCCAAATGCCATTGCTTACACCAGAAATACCACTCCTTCATCAGACCCTATCAGACCTGCAGACATATGCAACAGAAACTGACATTAAAGAATGGAATGCAGTAGGAGTGCAGAAAGATCCACAAACTGGACTTATCTGCAAAGAGGGGAAACCATGTATTCCCGTAGCTAGTGCATCACTCTTTGTTTCCCAATACCATGGAGTAGGTCACAGAGGATGGAAAGTTACATGTGAGTTATTAGACAAAGATTTTTACATTGCAGGACTCCCAAAATTAGTCAAGAGTTGTGTATCTAGGTGTGTCACGTGCATTAGGAACAATCCAAGCAATCCACACAAGGCTAAACATGAACACCTGATATACCCATCAACTCCTTTCACTCACCTACAGATTGATTTCATACACATGCCTAAATAAGGAAAAAGACAGGAGTATCTTTTGGTAATTGTAGACATGTTCTCCAGGTGGGTTGAAGCTTTTGTGACCACAAAAGAAGATGCTCAAACAGTAGTGAGGATTCTCACACAGGAAATCATTCCTCGGTGGGGATGCCCACTCCAGGTAGACTCAGACAATGGTCCTGCATTCGTATTTAAGGTCTGCCAAGACCTAGTGAAAGTCGTTAAAATAGATTGTAAGTTTCATATTCCATATCATCCCCAAAGCTCAGGCATAGTAGAAAGGATGAACAGAACAATAAAAGACAAAATAAGAAAGGCAACAGGAGGAACTTACAGTGGGGCAAAAAAGTATTTAGTCAGCCACCAATTGTGCAAGTTCTCCCACTTAAAAAGATGAGAGGCCTGTAATTGTCATCATAGGTATACCTCAACTATGAGGGACAAAATGTGGAAACAAATCCAGACAATCACATTGTCTGATTTGGAAAGAATTTATTTGCAAATTATGGTGGAAAAATTACCTGTATTAATGGCACCTGTTTGAACTTGTTATCAGTATAAAAGACACCTGTCCACAACCTCAAACAGTCACACTCCAAACTCCACTATGGTGAAGACCAAAGAGCTTTCGAAGGACACCAGAAACAAAATTGTAGACCTGCACCAGGCTGGGAAGACTGAATTTGCAATAGGCAAGCAGCTTGGTGTGAAGAAATCAACTGTGGGAGCAATAATTAGAAAATGGAAGACATACAAGACTAGGGCTGGGAAAAAAATAGATTTTAATCTTGAATCGAGTTTTGAGCTTAAATCGATTCAGATTTGAAGAAAATCGATTTTTTTTTTTTTCCTTCAAAGTTTCCGTAGCAGGGCTGCAGGGGGTGTATCCGGAATGGCACTGGGTGGCGTTACCCCAATTACATCTACTCGCCGCAGCGAGTAGATGTAATGTAACACTAACTAACCGCAAGCCGCCGTCTGCCTATCCGATCAGCGTGTCATGCAGACAGACGGCGGCCATTGCAGTGTTCAAAAGCCACGCCTCCCGAGTCCTCGTCTGTGATAGGCGGAACACTCAATTTCACAGCAGGCAGTGTTCAGCCTATCACGGACATCCTCTCATCCTCGTCTGTGTTATGAGGATAAGCGGATGTCCATGGTAGGCGGAACACTGAATGCTGGGAAATTGAGTGTTCCGCCTATCACAGACGAGGAGGAGGCGCGGCTTTTGAATACTGGAATGGCCGCCGGTGTAGCAGTAAAATCCGTATCCCATGAAAATCTGCATCAGGTATGGGCACAGTGATTGAAGC
Organism: Rana muscosa; assembly: GCA_029206835.1. Lineage (NCBI taxonomy): Eukaryota > Metazoa > Chordata > Amphibia > Anura > Ranidae > Rana > Rana muscosa. The sequence continues at coordinate 795,978,791 of CM055116.1, read as the reverse complement.
ATGGGCACAGTGAAGCACGGGCACAGTGAGGCATTGGGCACAGTTCAATTCACCTAAGAGTAACCTCAAGATTTTTTGTTGTTTTATTAGCTAAATCCAAATACAGTATTAATAATTTGGATGTTTAACAATCTTTGTTGCACACTGACTTTGCAGTTAGAGAAAGGGTTTGCCTTTGCAATTTTGTTTGTTGATGCACTTCAATTAATATAATAAAAAAAAAAAATCGAATCGTAAATCGAGTTTTTTATAAAAAAAAAAACGCAGATTTTTTTTTTTTGGGGGAAATCGCCCAGCCCTATACAAGACCACTGATAATCTCCCTCGATCTGGGGCTCCACGCAAGATCTCACCCGTGGGGTCAAAATGATCACAAGAACGGTGAGCAAAAATCCCAGAACCACACGGGGGGACCTAGTAAATGACCTGCAGAGAGCTGGGACCAACGTAACAAAGGCTACCATCAGTAACACACTACGACGCCAGGGACTCAGATCCTGCAGTGCCAGACGTGTCCCCCTGCTTAAGCTAGTACATGTCCGGGCCCGTCTGAGATTTGCTAGAGAGCATTTGGATGATCCAGAAGAGGATTGGGAGAATGTCATATGGTCAGATGAAACCAACAACTCGTCGTGTTTGGAGGAGAGAGAATGCTGAGTTGCAACCAAAGAACACCATACCTACTGTGAAGCATGGGGGTGGCAACATCATGCTTTGGGGCTGTTTCTCTGCAAAGGGAACAGGACGACTGATTCCTGTACATGAAAGAATGAATGGGGCCATGTATCGTGAGATTTTGAGTGCAAACGCCCTCCCATCAGCAAGGGCATTGAAGATGAAACGTGGCTGGGTCTTTCAGCATGACAATGATCCCAAACACACCGCCCGGGCAACAAAGGAGTGGCTTCGTAAGAAGCATTTCAAGGTCCTGGAGTGGCCTGGCCAGTCTCCAGATCTCAACCCCATAGAAAACCTTTGGAGGGAGTTGAAAGTCTGTGTTGCCCAGCGACAGCCCCAAAACATCACTGCTCTAGAGGAGATCTGCATGGAGGAATGGGCCAACATACCAGCAACGGTGTGTGACAACCTTGTGAAGACTTACAGAAAACGTTTGACCTCTGTCATTGCCAACAAAGGATATATAACAAAGTATTGAGATTAACTTTTGATATTGACCAAATACTTATTTTCCACCATAATTTGCAAATAAATTCTTTCCAAATCAGACAATGTGATTGTCTGGATTTGTTTCCACATTTTGTCTCTCATAGTTGAGGTATACCTATGATGACAATTACAGGCCTCTCTCATCTTTTTAAGTGGGAGAACTTGCACAATTGGTGGCCGACTAAGTACTTTTTTGACCCACTGTATACAAACTGGAAAAGGGTTCTGCCAGCAGTTCTAGCTCAAAGACCACAGGGTACTCACCCTTTGAAGTCCTTATGGGTCGACCTTTTCCCACACCTTGGGCTAGAGCACCCCTGATAATAGAGAAAGGAGACTTAGATCTGATTCGGGAAGAGTATGTAAGAAAACTGATTGAAACTTTGAATACAATTGAGAGAAATGTTGCTCGCACTTCTTTTTCACAGGAACCAACACATCGATTCTAAGTCGGAGACACAGTGGTGATCCAACAACTGAATAGGACCAAAAAGCAGGAATATCCCTTTGGACCTACTACCACAGTGATTGCAGTGACCAGAACGGCTATCTTGGTGGAAAGCTCACAGTCCTGGATCCATGCCAGCCGTGTAAAAAGGGTGACCCAAGCACCTGAGAAGCAAGGCAAAGACAAAGATAAAGACACAGATAAAGAAGGCGAAGCAGGTGATATAAGCCCTCAAAAAGCGAGTGAAGCAGGTGGTAAAGTCTCTGAACAAAATGACTTTGTTTATTTCACCTCTGACTTCTGGGAAGGCTTGGGTGCTCCTGGGTCTGATCACGCTGACAGTGTTTGTCCCGACATGGATAATGACTAACTGTATCTACCATCCCGAAGATTTAGGTGCCATTAAGTGCATCTGTGGAAAAGGAACTGAACTTAAAAATACTTCTGAAAGACTTTTTAGAATTAAGAGAGACACCAAAGATAGTTTCACTGATAAAATGCTATTGCTAAAATTTTAATATGCTCAAAAGTCAGGCTATGAAAAATGTTGTGTGTAGCAAGTTACACTCTAGCACACCTCGTATTCCCTTAATAGCAGTACCTCTTAACTTTACTCCTCTCCTTAATGGTACACCTCCAGTGATCCTCACAAATGTTACAAGAACACTTTCAAATGATACCCTTACTTTCCAAATCATTGGGAGAAACCACTTCCCAGACTGGTGTTTTAGGTTGGGAAATATTACAAAGGGAGCAGAAGTGTGCCAACAAGCTAAAATAATTTTTTCAATTGCCACAATTACAAGTACTCCCTTTAACACTCTAGACCCTGGCCCGAACATCACTCTGATGAACTTCCTAAATTCCAGTTCTACCACTGCGGTAGGAAAATTATTGTCAAGTTTAGCTTTCTCTAGCTTATCTAACGCAATGATGAAAATATTCAACAAATGACCTTTAGGAAACAGTACTTACATTTGTTGTGGAAAGATATGTTATCCATGGATCCCCACCAAACCCCAGGGCTGGTGTTATCTTGCTTCCTTAGTTCCTATTATGGGAGTAATGGGAGACAGAAAAGGGGGACATCTTCTTGAAGCTAGCCTACATCCCAGATATCCCCTTAAATATCGTAATAAAAGAGAATTGTTTTTTGAAAAAGATATGGCCTGGGCATGGTTCTCTTCCTGGACTGGGTGGGGAATAGATTTAATGAAAAGATTGAATAATTATTCGGGTATTATTGATGATATATTAGAGAAGAACTCAGATGACATCACAAAATTAAACTTAGAAACTAGAGCTATTAGAAAACAGCTTGAACTACATGACCTAGCCATTGAAAGCATGAGCTCTTACAGGTTTATGTGAAGTAACAGAAGACTATGAATGTTGCACCTGGGTACACAACACATCTATTGAGATTCCTGATTATTATGATATTATTGCACAAAACCAAAAGGAAGTAGATAAGTTACAACAAGAGGCTAGAGATATAGCAAAAACATGGAGTCCTTTTGGTAATATAGGTTTTGGATTCAGAAGTATATTTTCATGGCTCAAAGACATTGTTTTGACTATTATTATGTTTTAAATTTTTATAGCATTCGTATACAGTACCTATGCTTTAAGTGTTGTATGTGCATAATTGCAAGATTCCAAAGTCCTGATGAAAAGGTATTGCCCTATATGTTATATATGAAGAATTATCAAACAACTGATTAAGAGTAGGTCATATTATATGACCTAAGAGGGGATTGAAGGGGATTGAAGGAATATTATCTTTTACCAAACTTCCATTTTGTTACTTGTACACCATCTTAGAGAAACTCTATGTGTATATGCTGCTTATTCTTTGCTAGTTTCTATTTCCCCGAAATCATGTGATTTCTTGTAAATGGTATGATGCGTTTAGCTTGCCAAGTTTCGATATTACTCACAGAACCTATAAATTTACACCGCAGCAGTAAACGTCAGATCACTCTGAGAAACTGTGCCTTGTGTGCGTGTCTAAGTTTCTTTAGGGTGGTCTCCAGGAATCCTGCTGAGTCTGAAGGGCACTCTGTGCAGATGGGTCGAGGGTCTACCACCCCTAGCAAATCAATCGTTACACTGCCCCCTACTCTGCTGATAGGATGACATCATTGGAATGGTGGGGGAGCCGGTAGAGGACACACAGGCTGAATCCTGCCTCTGCTCTGCCAAATGTAGGACTGTGCAGGGGATGCAGAGAGTAAAAAGGGCCACTGATTACAGAGAAAAAGGAGGGGGCATGACTGCAAGGGGCACTGTAATGGGGAGCTGTGATTGGTAGGGGCACTGTGATGGGGGGCTGTGATTGGTAGGGGCACTGTGATGAAAAGGGAACTGCACTGTAAAGGGGGACTGTAATCATTACAGTTTCCTTTAAAATGCAGTCCCCTTTATATTACAGTGCCCCATTACAGTGCAAGGGACCGACTCCGTGATTATCCCATCACCAACCGCCCTCGCAAACGGGCGGTTGCTGGAAAATTGGCTGCTCAGTCTAAATTGCCCGGGCCTATTTTTTGTCCCAGTCTGGGCCTGCCGCCAGCAGTCGGCATCTCCTGCTCTGAAGTCAAAGAAGCCGCGCTGGGGAAAGGGGCAAGTACAATATTTTCCCCTTGGCTAAGGAGTCAGTGGAGAGGCAGAGAATTTATAATCTCAGGATTTTTACACTAAAAGGATGTCGGTATCAGACATTTCAGGGACAGGTGTAAAAAAAAAACCTGATTTTTACATACTGTCCCTGGTTTTACTGAGACTGGCAACCTTAACGGGGCCCCCTAGTGGCCCCGGGCCCTCGGGCAGAATGCCCGAATGGTCAGTCCACCCCTGTCTGTAGTTAAATGAGAGAACCAGAACCTTTACTAAGTGGAAGAGTTGGTTTGATAATAAAGTTGGCAGTGCCTCCACCCAGCACAGGGTCTCTGTGAACAGAGGGTATTCCCTTCCTGGTAAATTAACCAGTAACCTAATCAAAGTAATTGGGAGCAAAAAAACTACTGCAACCAGTATATAACATTAACCTTAAATATATAGATGTACCGTATATACTTGAGTATAAGCCGAGATTTTCAGCCCTTTTTTTGGGGCTGAAAGTCCCCCCCCCCCCCTCGGCTTATACTCGAGTCAGCAAAAAATGTTACATTGTAAATAGTACCTGTAAAGACGTTGCGGCTGCGGCGTCCATCGTTCGAATTCCGCGGTCTCTTCCTGTTCCTTCCGTGATAGGAGATTCTCATCAGACACTCTCCGCCTATCACGATCATTCTCTCATCCTCAGTTTCCCAGCAGACGTCTGTGATTGGCGGAACACCCAACACAGTGTCTGCTGGGAAACTGAGGATGAGAGAATGATCGTGATAGGCGGAGAGTGTCTGATGAGAATCGCCTATCACGGAAGGAACAGGAAGAGACCGAGGAATTCGAATGATGGACGCCGCAGCCGCAACTTCTTTACAGGTACTATTTACAATGTAAAATAGCGAGCTAGGGAACAGTGAGGATAGGAGAACAGTGAGGATAGGAGAACAGTGAGGATAGGAACAGTAAGGATGACCCTCGGCTTATACTCGAGTCAGTAAGTTTTTCCAGTTTTTTGAGGCAACATTAGGTACCTCGGCTTATACTCGAGTCGGCTTATACTTGAGTATATACGGTATATAGATGCATACTAATATGGAAATAGCACAAGCTTTACATAAGAAAACATTTACAAACGTACATACTGTACATTCAATGTGCAAACAGTTATTATCAGCAAAAGGGCCGAACAAGACTCCTGATGGAATTGTGCACCTATAACCGGGTATATATAGTTATTAACAGAGATACATCCAGATGAATGTTGCAGCAAAGTTCAATTACAGGGGCATCTGAGGATGATCGAGATGCTGTATCTGTCTTTGTGATGGAGATCTGAAGGCAAAGTCAGGTGATGGGAAGAGCCTCCAACCTTTGTTCAACCAGCCTGGAACACAGACTCTCACCAACCGACCAACTTTGGTGTAGCACTGGAACTCAGAGTTAGCCTACTACTACTACTACTACTATCTACTCTGCGTCTTGTTCCCTAGTAGCTTCTAATCTATCAGGCAGACCTCTAAGTAGCAAGTGGCTGTTGAATGCCTAACCTGTCCCTAACCTATGCTGGTTATTGAGCCCTGAGCTAAAACTAGCTATAGAATCCCAGACCAGAAGGGACAACTGTAATAACAGGAGCTGCAAATAAACTCTATTGCAATAAACATGTTTATCTACTCAAATACTGAAATGTGACCTCTACACACATACCTAGCCATATGTTATTGTGCATGTGAGATAATAACAATCGGACAGACATAAGTTTGTCACAAGGATATGGGTAAACACTCAAGAAGATATGTGCAGTTGCAGGTAAACCTTTAGAGCAGGGATATGCAATTAGCGGACCTCCAGCTGTTGCCAAACTACAAGTTCCATGAGGCAGAGCGAGACTCTGACAGCATTAAGCATGTAACCCACAGGCAGAGGCATGATGGGACTTGTAGTTTGGCAACAGCTGGAGGTCCGCTAATTGCATATCCCTGCTTTAGAGCATAGGAATAGTTTCCTAATAGTCTCTGCTTTGGGTCTGGGTAAAGCACAGCCCTATGTGTCTGAGGTTATCTTGCTCAGTTCTGCGTCTACTTCCTGGAAACTGCCCTTTAGAAACATCCTAGTCCTCCAATCTGGATTTCTGACCCAGCTAGCAGGGACCGAAAGAGAAGTAACCTGTCTTTAACCAATATAACCAACTAACTTGTGGTAATTAATAAGCACAACCACTTACAAATACAGACAACATAGGGCAGCAGATACCTACAGAACCCTCAGTATTTTTTAGTTTTAGCATACGGTACACAATAAAATACACATTCCCCTATAAACTCTTTGTTCAAATTCTTACCCCTGCACTTGCAGTTTACAGCTTTCAATGGTGCTGGCTCATGCTCTTAGTGCTGAAAATTTTGAAATCATTGAAAAGAAGAAGAAAAATTATTTATACATATTCATTTCTGTGTATAAAGTAAAAAAAGTATACTAGCTGTGAACTTTTACATACTTAGGATACCATACAGGACATGGTCCTTTATTCTGCTTGCTTGAACTGCTATTTGGTCAAACTGGTTGTAACTAGTGATGAGCAAATAGGGCAAAGTTTGGTTCACCAAACACACCTGAGCCCCTCTAAAGTCTTTGGGAGCAGAATCTTGTAAAAAAAAATCTGGTCTTTTCTATGTCCAATTTGCAAGCTTATGGCTAAGAAGGACATGGGCAGCTGGACACTGCCATGGGGATTATGTACCAATGCAAAAAAATATTTTAAGAATACTTTTCATCAAGGAGCAGGTCTTTACTTGAGACTTAAAGAGCATCGGTAAAAATAGACTAATAAATAACATGCTTGGGTGGATGTCTTAACCGCTTAAGGACCAGCCGCCGTCATTATACTGAGGCAGGATGGCTCTCATGCACGAATCACCGTAGGTGTACCTCGGTCGCTTTAAGAGCAATACACGGCGCACGCTTCCCCACGATTGCTCCACAAAGAGCCAGAACGGGAATCTGTCAATGTATACAAACAGATTCCCGTTCTGACAGGGGAGTAGAGAGAGATCGCTGTTCCTAGTGATTAGGAACAGCGATCTCTCTCCTCCTCCAGTCAGTCCACTCCCCCCACAGTTAGAAACATCTCCCAGGGAACACATTTAACCCCTTGATCGCCCCCTAGTGTTTAACCCCTTCCCTACCAGTGACATTTATACAGTAATCAGTGCATTTTCATAGCACTGATCACTGTATAAATGTCAATGCTCTCAAAAAAGTGTCAAAAGTGTCCGATCTGTCCGTCGCAATGTCGCAGTCCTACGACAAAATTGTCGCTCTTGTTTTGTTTATAGCGCAAAAAATAAAAACCGCAGAGATGATCAAATACCAACCAAAGAATGCTCTATTTGTGTTACTTTTACAAGGTAATATCTGGTTTTGCATAGGCAATTGGTGCACACAAAGTGGATTTATATCCTTGGTAGCAGTTCAGAAATACTGTATATGTAAATAAACGTTTTCATGTCTGGAGTTTGGCTTAATAAAAGTTACAGTTACGCTTTAGAGGATATCTAAACCCAATAATAATATTAATATATCGCAGCTTAGCAGTCTTTAGAAGTGGTTGCTGCATTTGTTTTCTTGAGCCATGCGTGTGGTGAACGCAGATTTGGGCAATCATTTTTTTTACATGTGCAAACGTTTGTGCTGTGCAGTTTGGTAGGACAGGGCCAAGTGTCTTTTAGGATGAAAGGGCAAAAATAATTATTTATCCAGTCACACAGGAAATCCTTGCGTTTTTCAAGATGATACCACTCTTGCCCTTAAGCTCTGACTGCTAGAAGCTGACTTGGAACATGTTCCCCTCTTTTAGTGTATATTGCATTTATTCAGTCAGCTTCAGTTAGTGTTATACTCACAGATCCATGCAACCGATTTAGTAGCAAGATCATATTTGTGGGATTCCCCTAGGTAAACAGCTGGAAGATATAATAAATACAGACAAAATCGAGTCATAGATTCCTAGCTGTGTGAGAGGTTTTTAAATAATCCTCGACAAGGCAATTTCATGATGATGAAAACGAATGCAGCAGGCTATGATATTTAATCTGCTTTATTTTCTGAGTCAGTCTATCATCAATTTTCTTACACAGAGAAGATATACTAAGCTTTACTGCTGCACCAGCCAAATTGATATTTGTGGAATATTTTTTAATTTCCTCATTCCTTTCTCTGAGCAACTATGAAAACCTTAATATTAAGATTAAGTTAATTTACAAATAATTTATTATAATTTTTGCATGTTTAGAAAGGGTTGGCTGTATTGTAGAGAACTTTATGACTTTGCCAATGCAGCTCATTAGTCATACCTCCGATTTTTGGAGAAAGAGGGGGATCTTTTAGCACTATGGAGTCAATTCACTAAGAGTTAAATAACGACAAATAAAATGCGGTAAAACAACACATGCAGTAAATTAGTTAAATTAACTAAGAATTTAGCATTAAATAGCGAATGCAGTATTTTTTCGATTGTTCGGTAACTACCACATTTTCTTATGTGGTCATTTATCGCACATGTCGGTGGTTAAGGGTTGTTTAACCACTTCTCTACTGTGCACGAAAACCCCCTTCCTGCCCAAGCCATTTTTCAGCTTTCAGCGCTGTCACACTTTGAATGACAATTGCGCGGTCGTGCGACGTGGTTTCCAAACGAAATTTGTGTCCTTTTTTTACCACAAATAGAGCTTTCTTTTGGTGGTATTTGATCACCTCTGCGGTTTTTATTTTTTGTGCTATAAACTAAAGAAGAGCGTCCAGTTTGGAAAAAAAACACTATTTTTTTAGTTTTTGCTATAATAAATACCCATTTTTTTTTTTTTAATAAAATTTTCCTCAGTTTAGGCCGATACGTATTCTTCTACATATTTTTGGGAAAAAAAAAATCGCAATAAGCGCGTATTGATTGGTTTGCGCAAAAGTTATAGCGTCTACAAAATAGGGGATAGATTTATAGCATTTTAATTTTTTTATTAGTAATGGCGGCGATCTGCGATTTTTTATTGTGACTGCGATACTGCGGCGGACACATCGGACACTTTTGACACATTTTTGGGACCATTCACATTTATACAGTGATCCCTGCTGTAAAAATACATTGATTACTGTATAAATGTGATTGGCAGGGAAGGGGTTAACCACTAGGGGGCGGGAAGGGGTTAAATATGTTCCCTCAATGTGTTCTTACTGTGGGGGGAGGTGACTGACTGGGGGAGGTGACCGATGGTTGTCCCTATGTACAAGGGACACACCATCGGTCCCCTCTCCCTCACAGGACGTGGATCTCTGTGTTTACACACAGAGATCCACTTTCCTGCTCGTTTCCCGGGCAATCGCGGGTGCCCGGCGGCAATCGCGGCCGCCAGGTACGCGCACCGGGGCCTTGTGAACGCAGCGGGCGCGCGCCTCCTAGCTCGTTTTAAAGGGAGGACGTCATATGATGTCCTCCCAGAACGAGAGTATCCTCCGCCCGCCGTCAATTGACAGTGGGCGGGGGACAAGTGGTTAAGGTAATTTCCTTATAACATTTTATGTTATAACATGTTTGTCATTTTTCTTTTGCAAAAAACTATTTTTTAATCTAAATTTTTTTACAAAAATCTGTGTAGCACTACCCCCAGTTAAGAGAGCTGCTGGTATTGTTTTGGGCCTGTACCGTACTGCTGTCAACCCCCAAACTGACTCTAACCCTCCGCTGACACAGCTGTAAATAAGTGGGATTGTGGAACCTACTGGCTATAGGAACCACAATGCTGCAATAGAGCATACAATACAATTCAAGATTGGTTTACCTGTGTTGGCCATCTCCCTGGAACAGTTAACACTCCACACAATGTGTTTGCTTAACCACAAAAGTATTTTTACTGAATAAGATATGACGGGTTAAACTAATATGCATTTGCTTATGCAGAGCCCTGCAAAGCCAAAGAGATAAACATATAAGGGTACCAAATATAATACAATACTATAATACTAAATGTCTTTGAACTAATTATGCTCGCAAGCTTTCCCCTCGTGGGCAATATGCCGCCCACACAGTGTCAAAGTGAGTTCCAGTCAGGGCTGACTACCTCCAAACACTGTCACTCAAATGAAAGGATCTTCGCTAGCAAAACGTTGGTGCACTTAATGTTTGTAATCCAAGGGATGTCAAATAACGTTAGCTGAACTCCGGCTTTAATTAAGACGTGAAGTCACGGGTGATAAAATGCTCAGCCTTAGTCAAAAGATGTCTGGCCTAATTACAGCTAAAAGTCCTGGGCAAGTGCCCGCTCACCCGACCAGGCTCAGTACGTCCTGCTGGTTCTGTGCTGGTGCTCCGGCACACGATCTCTCCACCACCCGTAGTCTCCGGTCCCTCAGACAACCGTATGGAAGTCGATAGATGGGTCGACTCTTGGATGCTCTGGAATATCAGCAGGCTCTTCTGATGAGATCCCTCTCTCTGCGACGAGCAGGTTTCCCAGATTCTGTAGGCCCAGGCTCTCCGGCCTAGACAAACACAACAGGCCCCAACACAGGCTCCGACTTGCTTGGCGGGCGATGTCCAAAGAGACCGTGCGTTGCTCCTCCTCCACTTAAATAACCCTTCCCCAGCAGACCTTGCGCCGGGCAATGCACTGTGGGTGTACAGCTGCACTGTGGGTACAGTAGTCTATATAGTATCCATGGCATTAGAGTCCATCTCTCTCTTTACTACAAGTCCCACCGTGCACCTTTTCTTTCAAGTCAGACAGTAGTCAATAGAGTTTCGGAGGGATCTGGGTGCATTTGTGTATAAAATAGTCCTTATAACATACCAATAGGCAACACCCCGCTACATCTGTATTTAGAGGCATTGAAATTTAAACTACCTTCTCAAATTTACATCCCCTGATGCTTGGTAATCCAAGCTGTGTCTTTTTCATGTGGATCTGTTGCCTGAAAATAGATGTTAAGCTGTGTTGCTCTCCTTTACTAAATCCATCATGCCATACATTCATAAAAATTCGTATTTTTTTGTAAATGTATGGCCTACTAGAGCTGTTAAAAGTGCTCTTAACTAGAGATGAGCTTCGAGTTCGAGTCAAACTCATGTTCGACTCGAACATTGCCTGTTCGCCGAACAGCGAACAATTTGGGGTGTTCGCTGCAAATTTGAAAAGCCGCGGAACACCCTGTAAAAGTCTATGGGAGAAATCTAAAGTGCTAATTTTAAAGGCTTATATGCAAGTTATTATCATAAAAAGTGTTTGGGGACCCGGGTCCTGCCCCAGGGGACATGTATCAATGCAAAAAAAAGTTTTAAAAACTAACGTTTTTTCGGGAGCAGTGATTTTAATAATGCCTAAAGTGAAACAATAAAAGTGAAATATTTTTATAAATTTCGTACCTGGGGAGGTGTATAGTATACCTGTAAAGCAGCGCTTGTTTCCCATGCTTAGAACTGTCCTTGCACAAAGTGTAATTTCTGAAGGAAAAAAAGTAATTTAAAAGCACTCGCGGCTATAATGAATTGTCGGCTCCCGGAAATTCAGAGAAAACTCATTGATAAAAAAATAAAAAATGCCTTGGGGTCCCCCCAAATTCAATTACCAGGCACTTCAGGTCTGGTATGGATATTAAGGGGAACCCTGCGTCAAATTTAAAAAAAAAATGGCGTGGAGTTCCCCCCAAAAATCCATACCAGACCCTTTATCCGAGCACGCAACCTGGCAGGCCGCAGGAAAAGAGGGGGGGACGAGAGAGCGCCCCCCCTCCTGAACAGTACCAGGCCACATGCCTTCAACATGGGGAGGATGCTTTGGGGGTCTGTGACCCCTCAAAGCACCATGTCCCCATGTTGATGGGGACAAGGGCCTCATCCCCACAACCCTTGCCCGGTGGTTGTGGGGGTCTGCGGGCGGGGGGCTTATCGGAATCTGGAAGACCCCTTTAACAAAGGGGACCCCCAGATCCCAGCCCCCCCTATGTGAAATGGTAAGGGGTACATTGTACCCCTACCATTTCACAAAGAAAGTGTAAAAAATTGTAAAAAAACACACAGACACAGTTGGGAAAGTCCTTTATTAAAAATAAAAAAATAAAAAATAAAAAACCCATTCCAGGAATGTAATCCAGTGTCCCGTGGTGATCCGATGTCCTGTGGTTTTTTTATTTTACACTTTCTTTGTGAAGTGGTAGGGGTACCCCTTACCAATTCACATAGGGGGGGGCGGGATCTGGGGGTCCGCTTTGTTAAAGGGGTCTTTCAGATTCCGATAAGCCCCCCGCCCGCAGACTCCCACAACCACCGGGCAAGGGTTGTGGGGATGAGGCCCTTGTCCCCATCAACATGGGGATATGGTGCTTTGAGGGGTCACAGACCCCCAAAGCATCCTCCCCATGTTGAGGGCATGTGGCCTGGCATGGTTCAGGAGGGGGGGCGCTCTCTCGTCCCCCCTCTTTTCCTGCGGCCTGCCAGGTTGCGTGTTCGGATAAAGGGTCTGGTATGGATTTTTGGGGGGAACTCCACACTATTTTTTTTTTTATTTGGCGTGGAGTTCCCCTTAAAATCCATACCAGACAGGTCTGGTATGGATATTTGGGGGGAACCCCACATCATTTTTCTCCTTAATATCCATACCAGACCTGAAGGGCCTAGTAATGAAATTTGGGGGGACCCCCACGCATTTTTTAAAAAATTTTTTATCAATTACTTTTCTCTGTATTGCCGGTAGCCGACAATTCATTATAGCCGCGAGTGCTTTTAAATTACTTTTTTTCCTTCAGAAATGACACTTTGTGCAGGGACAGTTCTAAGCACGGGAAACAAGCGCTGCTTTACAGGCATACTATACACTCCCCCCCAGGTACGAAATTTAAAGGAATATTTCACTTTTATTGTTTCACTTTAAGCATTATTAAAATCAATGCTCCCGAAAAAACTGCAGTTTTTAAAACTTTTTTTTGCATTGATACATGTCCCCTGGGGCAGGGCCCGGGTCTCCAAACCCTTTTTTGGACAATAACTTGCATATTAGCCTTGATAATTAGCACTTTTGATTTTGAACGTTCGAGTCCCATGTATTTAATAGGGTTCTAAAGTTTGCGCAAACTTTAGGTCTGTCCGCAGGTTCTGGTGCGAACCGAACCGGGGGGGTGTTCGGCTCATCCTTACTCTTAACTAGATTGTTCTATGTTTTTGGCCCAGTTCTGAGCTTCTGCCTATGTTTATATTGTGGAAACTAAAGAAAACTTAACTATATTGAAAACTTGACTATATTTTTTTTTATTATTTTTTTTTTAAACATTTTTATTTATTTTTCATGTTCTTATCCAAGTTTAACTTGTTGTAATGGTGTATATAATCAAAAGTATTACAGTGACCACTTCAAGCGGTCACTTCTAGCTGGAGTAATTGTCATGGTTGACATACTCCATTGTTGCACTTTTGTAAACACTGTTTATTTAAAAAAAAATATACAGTGGGTACGGAAAGTATTCAGACCCCCTTAAATTTTTCACTATTTGTTATATTGCAGCCATTTGCTAAAATCATTTAGGTTCATTTTTTTCCTCATTAATGTACAAACAGCACCCCATATTGACAGAAAAACACAGAATTGTTGACATTTTTGCAGATTTATCAAAAAAGAAAAACTGAAATATCACATGGTCCTAAGTATTCAGACCCTTTGCTGTGACACTCATATATTTAACTCAGGTGCTGTCCATTTCTTCTGATCATCCTTAAGATGGTTCTACACCTTCATTTCAGTCCAGCTGTGTTTGATTATACTGATTGGACTTGATTAGGAAAGCCACACACCTGTCTATATAAGACCTTACAGCTCACAGTGCATGTCAGAGCAAATGAGAATCATGAGGTCAAAGGAACCACCTGAAGAGCTCAGAGACAGAATTGTGGGAAGGCAAAGATCTGGCCAAGGTTACAAAAAAAATTCTGCTGCACTTAAGGTTCCTAAGAGCCCAGTGGCCTCCATAATCCTTAAATGGAAGACATATGGGATGACCAGAACCCTTCCTAGAGCTGAACGTCCGGCCAAACTGAGCTATTGGGGGAGAAGAGCCTTGGTGAGAGAGGTAAAGAAGAACCCAAAGATTACTGTGGCTGAGCTCCAGAGATGCAGTCGGGAGATGGGAGAAAGTTGTAGAAAGTCAACCATCACTGCAGCCCTCCACCAGTCGGGGCTTTATGGCAGAGTGGCCCGACGGAAGCCTCTCTTCAGTGCAAGACACATGAAAGCCCGCATGGAGTTTGCTAAAAAAACACCTGAAGGACTCCAAGATGGTGAGAAATAAGATTCTCTGGTCTGATGAGACCAAGATAGAACTTTTTGGCCTTAAATCTAAGTGGTATGTGTGGAGAAAACCAGGCACTGCTCATCACCTGTCCAATACAGTCCCAAGAGTGACGCATGGTGGTGGCAGCATCATGCTGTGGGGGTGTTTTTCAGCTGCAGGGACAGGACGACTGGTTGCAAACGAGGGAAAGATGAATGCGGCCAAGTACAGGGATATCCTGGACGAAAACCTTCTCCAGAGTGCTCAGGACCTCAGACTGTGCCGAAGGTTTACCTTCCAACAAGACAATGACCCTAAGCACACAGCTAAAATAATGAAGCAGTGGCTTCACAACAACTCTGTGACTGTTCTTGAATGGCCTAGCCAGAGTCCTGACTTAAACCCAATTGAGAATCTCTGGAGAGACCTAAAAATGGCAGTCCACCAACATTTACCATCCAACCTGACAGAACTGGAGAGGATCTGCAAGGAGGAATGGCAGAGGATCCCCAAATCCAGGTGTGAAAAACCTGTTGCATCTTTCCCAAAAAGACTCATAGCTGTATTAGACCAAAAGGGTGCTTCTACTAAATACTGAGCAAAGGGTCTGAATACTTAGGACCATGTGATATTTCAGTTTTTCTTTTTTAATAAATCTGCAAAAATGTCAACAAGTCTGTGTTTTTCTGTCAATATGGGGTGCTGTGTTTACAATAATGAGGAAAAAAATGAACTTAAATGATTTTAGTAAATGGCTGCAATATAACAAAGAGTGAAAAATTTAAGGGGGTCTGAATACTTTTCGTACCCACTGTATATATATATATTTTTTTAAAGTTCTTGATGTTAAATTTTTAGCCGTTGTTTGCATTTGATTTGCACTGCATGCCATGCCTTTTTGATTTAATAAAGCAATAAATAAATACTTGTGTTCTTGGGATGTATAATGCCACATGACTGCTGAGAAGCATAGGCTCATTTATGACTATTAAACCAATACCTTGCCCCCCCCCCCCAAAAAGAAACGGAAGCTGATTAAGTTGGAAATAGGGCAAGGCCACATTACAATTTGGTACAAGAGGAATCAGAGGGCCCTGTTCATTAGAGCTTACAATCTAAAAAGTGAGGGTCAATTGATACAAAAGGTAATAGCTGTGGGGGATGAGCTGACGGAGGAAGTAAAACAGTATTAGTTAGAAACAGAATAGGCTTCTTTAACCACTTCAGCCCCGGACCATTTGGCTGCCAAATGACCTGGCCACTTTTTGAGTGACAATTTTGAAAAAAAAAGAAATATTTTTAAATTTTTGCTATAATAAACACCCCCAAAAAATATTTTAAAAAAAATATTTTTTCCTCAGTTTAGGCCGATACGTATTCTTCTACATATTTTTGGTAAAAAAAAATAGCAAGAAGCGTTTATTGATTGGTTTGCGCAAAAGTTATAGCGTCTACAAAATAGGGGATAGTTTTATGACATTTTTATTAATATTTTTTTTTTTTACATTAACGGCGGCGATCAGCGATATTTATCGAGACTGCGACATTATGGCGGACACATCGGACACTTTTGACGCTATTTTGGGACCATTCACATTTATACAGCGATCAGTGCTATAAAAATGCACTGATTACTGTGTAAATGTGACTGGCAGTAAAGGGGTTAACCACTAGGGGGCTAGGAGGGGGCTAAGGGTGTCCTAGGGAGTAATTTCTGACTGTTGGGGGTCTTGGCTTACTGTGACACGACACTGATCGCTGCCCGATGAGAGGGAGCAGACGATCAGTGTCCTGTCACTAGGCAGAATGGGGAGATGCTGTGTTTACACAGGCATCTCCCCGTTCTTCAGCTCCATGATAAGATCGCGGGACACTGGCGGACATCGAGTCTGCGGGTACCCGCGGGCACGGTCACGGAGCTCGCGGCAGGGGGGCGTTACCGGCGGCACGTACGTGCCCGCATGGTGCGAAATTCAAAGTGACGTACAGGTACGTTACTTTGCGCTGCCGTGCCATTCTGCCAACATATATCCAAAGGAGCCGGTCGCGAAGTGGTTAAAGAGAAGGGTTTTACAGGGATTCATAGTGTGAATCAACCCTTAAAGTGTAACTAAAGGGACAAATACTCCCTAAGCTCCAACTGTCTGCCGCCTGCGGGCCTCTAGGATTTTCTCTCTGGGTTCTGGTCTTTGGCCATTTTGATTGGCCAGTGTGGGAGGACATCAATTCTGCAAATGCGGAGGAGTGCAGTCATCCTGACACACTGCACGTGTGACAGAATGTAAACTGATTTGCATATGCGCAGCTCAGTGTACACTCTGCTAAAAAGTTTGGTAAATGTATTTTATTACAGAAGAGACTTTGCATGTTTCTTTTGCAATAAAGAGTCTGCCTGTTAGCAATTTTTCTTTTTTATTGCGTTCAGTTACACTTTTATTATTTTCTTCCCATCTGTATATCGCTGATGTACTTCTTTCACAATCCATACATAGAAACAAAAAATCATTAGTGATTTTTTTTTGCCTAGCACTGTATGGGAAGGTATATACTGGCCTTAAAAATACAACAAATGGTAATAATTATAATAGAGACTGCTATTTAAAGCAAGGCATTAATTCATGTAATTCTCTCACTTGACGTAAGTGATACCATGTTAATTAAACAGAGCTGAAAAAGTAATCAACACCATGTATGTGATGATGAAATATGCTGCCTTTTTTTTTCTTTTCTGAAAGAGTAGAATATTAACTCTGTGAGTGACATTAGCGAAAAATACATTACAAAGAAGTAGCAACATACAAGCACTGGCATAATGTCACCTATTATACTAGACTTCAGCTTATCATGTCATCATGCCTTTGTCAGAAAAAAGATGGCTATGGCAATTCTCACTGGCTTTTTAACGTGTTTGCAAATCTTTCTTATTCAACTATTTATAAATCTTTGCAGCAGAGATGGAGGAACATATTGAATAATTTATCAATTTTATTGCTGGAGGACTCATGTCTCAGTAGATTTATTTGCTCTGTGATAAAAAAAGCATGTTTTATAACACCAACAAGAGGATAGTTTTTAAGAATGCATTGCTGTCTAAATAATATTTTATAAATGCTGAATGAGCAGTTAACAAAAAAAAATTACAAATGATTTCTTAATCAGTATAATAACAATAATTATGTAAATGTTCAGTGATTAAAGCTGTCAAAGATGGGCCATCTATTTTGACAAAGGATCTGGGTCTTTTCTGCAATGAACACTTGAAACCACTGTAATCATGCTTTATTCATTGGGGAAAAGGAAATAACCATTATAGGAAAATGCCACTTTTAAGCTTATTTTCCATAGCGCTCTCCTACACTTTCCAAAATCACCTAACTCTAGAACTGTGGCTAAATGCAAATATATTCCTGCCTTTTCTCGTGTGGCATGTTACAGCATATGCTTCCTCTTTCTTGTTAGAAATATTAATTTGTACATCAGTAACTCTCAGGGCTGGATTTGCGACTAGGTCACATTGGCCTAGGGCACCATTGCCACTAGGGGACAGCACCAAACCTATAGTAAATGTCCTGTATCCAGGACACTGCAGAATGTCAGTAGACACCCTATAATGAGATGATCTGCATTGCAACACTAATCACTGGCTGAGCTAGCATCATAGCAAGTATTTAGTGGTGGATCCAGACAATTTGGGAGGGGTGCTGTGCTGGTGTTGGGAGTATAATGGGGAACCTAATGCAGCACATGCAGAGCACCACCCGCCATTCTCTTGTGCCCATAGCCAAAAATTGGGCATGGTCAAAAAGAGAGCATGGTTCAAAAGTGGGAGTTTTTTTCACTGTGTATGGCTTGTAGTATGCTACCTTTCCCACTTTGTATAGACAAAATAGGGCCCGGGGAAGATTGTAAGAGACTGTGAGATTGAACAGATTGTAAGATTAAAATAAGCCCCATTGGGGTAAGCAGTGATAACCCCAGCAAGTGTCAAGGCCAGCAATGATAACACCCAGTAAGTGTCAAGGCCAGCAATGATAACCCTCAGCAAGTATCAGGACCAGCAATGATAACCATCAGCAAGTGTCAAAACCAACAATGATAACGCTCAGCAAATGTTAGAACCAACAATGAAAACTCCCAGCAAGTGTCAGAGCCAGCAATGAAAACTCCCAGCAAATGTCTTGGGCAGCAGTGATAACCCCTATAAAGCGTAAGGTCAAGCAAAATAAATTCCCAGAAATAACCCCCAGCATGTGTCAGGGCCGAAAATAACAACTCCCCCAGCAATAACTCCAAAAATGGTTGAAAATCCATCTGTGGTGTATGAAACAAAGATTTCCAGCTGAAAATTTATATTTTTACAGACAAAGGTAATCTTTTGGGACAGAAGAAAAAGGCAAAATAAGAAAAGAAAAAATATTCATGATTTCCATGGTAATCTGTGTGCACCACCTTCTTTCAATAGTACTTGAAGGTGTATAGGATACAGGTGATCATGTTATCCGTGAAACCTGCCTTTAGGTGTGGCTATACATGTTAGGATGCTTAAAATCTTGAAATGATAAGGTATGCATGATAGCTCTTAAAAGGATGAAGGGCAGAGCAGTGGTTAAATGGTTGGAACTTCCATCTGGCAGCACTAGGGTCATCGGTTTGAATCCCAACCACGGCAATACCTGCATGGAGTTTGCATGTTCGCCCTGTACCTGCTTGGGTTTCCTCTGGGTATGCCAGTTTCCTCCCACACTCCAAAGACATGATGGTAGGTTAACTGGCTCCTGTCTAAATTGGCCCTAGTATGTGTATGTATGAATGTGAGCTAGGGACCTTGGATTGTAAGCTCCTTGAGGGCAGGGACTGATGTGAATGTAGAATATATGTGTAAAGCATTTTGTAAATTGGCAGCAATATAAAAATACTTGTAATAAATACCTTTCTTTTCTGTTGTTCAATAAACATTGAAGTAAAAACCCACATTTGTGTGGTATTTTATACAACATATCATGAGAATGTTGATGCCACAAAAGAAAAACTAGAAACTTGCCCCAATGGGATTGTCACATTTATCACCTCTTTTTATTTAAAGTAAATTAATTATTAATAAAGAGTTTAAATTATTTACATGTACATGTTCTTCTTGTGCTGTGTTGCTGTTTTTCTTTTGGCTTTTATTTCAGGTGACTAGATGCCTGGTACCACTAGGAAGATTTACCTTGGTTACTGTGCATATTTTTCTGTGGAATAGGGCTGTTGGTGATCAGAACATTAATAAGTTAAATGGTGGATTGGTGACAGATCTTTTAGTGGGAGGGGGGTACAACTGTAACCTTTCACCCTTTTTTTTTCCCCTTAAATTCCAGATCCCCTACGTATCAATGCCATTAATGTAGCTCGGTTACAAAATGCAGCAAAACGCACAGTAAAAAATGTGCAACTTGCACCATACCAAAATATTCCATGAGCTTTTTTGCCATGTGTAGGGCAGCTTATTGAAATCAACGGGCTGTGTTATGTGCGTCACAGGAAAAATGCGCCAAAAAACATGCACTCTAGGTGTGAAAGGGGCCTAAAAGTGAAATTGGTGTGTTTACACAAGAACAATGAGGCTCCATTCACATCTCTGTTTTTCCAAACGCATGGCAAACTGCACAGAAAATACATGCTTTTCTGTGCATTTCAGAAACACACAGCAAATGCACCAAAAAGCATGGTAAAAAACGCACCACAATCCGCTCTAAAGATAAAAGTTCTGGAGGGTGATTGTTGAGCATAGGTCAGCCAATTCAAATGAATGGGCTGCCCTATGCGTGAGGAGTGGAAACGCTCCAAAAGCCCCCCCCCTCAAAAAAAAATCAGTATGAGGAAACGTGAGTTCCCACTATGTGAAGATGTGAACGGGGCCTGACAGCTGAGTGTCTCCATCCACTTCCTTCTATATACTTGTATAAAGATGGCCATACACTATACAAGCTTGTACATTCTCTGTATAATTTCCTATAGATTTACTAGAATTATAAAACAGGAGAACCCAACTGGATAATCTATCAATTTGTAGCAAATCAGGCAGGCCCTTGCACTACATAGCTGATAGGAGATCTAAAGGAGATTGTACAATCAGTCTTTTTGAGAAGTACAGTGTCTTGAAAATGTATTCATGTTACAACCAAAAACTTAAATGTATTTCATTGGGATTTTATGTGATAGATCAACACAAAGTGGCACATAATAGTGAAGTGGAAGGAAAATGATAAATGGTTTTAATTTTTTTTTTTACAGATAAATATGTGAAAAGTGTTGTGTGTGCATTTGTATTCAGCCCACTTTACTCTGATACCCCTAAATAAAATCAAGTGGAACCAACTACCTTCAAGAGTCACCTAATTTGTAAATAGAGTCCACCTGTGTGTAATTTAATCTCAATATATACACAGCTGTTCTGTGAAGCCATCAGAGGTTTGTTAGAAACCTTAGTGAACAAACAGCATCATGAAGGTCAAGGAACACACCAGACAGGTCAGGGATAAAGTTGTGAAGAAGTTTAAAGCAGGGTTAGGTTATAAAAAAGCTTATAGGTGGAACTCCATATACTGTAGATGTGCGTAGTTCAAAGTTAATCATTGGAGTTTGTTATAGACCACCCAATGTTAATGAGGAGGTGGAGACTCAGCTCCTTGCACAGATGGATGGTGATGATAATGGGGGATTTTAACTACCCAGAAATTGACTGTAATGGCACTGCTGGATCCGCTAAAGGGCAAAAATTTATAAACCTATTACCAGTTTATTGAGGCCCCAACTAGGAATGATGCTCTGTTGGACCTGGTAATCTCAAACCATGCAGAGCTTATTACTAATGTTCATATAAAGGAACATCTGGGTAGCAGTGACCATAACATGATTTCATTTGATGTTAGATGTAAGCAAAAAACACATACGGGAAAGATAAAAACACTTAACTTTAAGAAAGCAAATTTCCCAAGGATGAGGGCTGCTCTCCAGGACTTAGACTAGGAGGGAATATTGGCATCGATGAACACAGAACAGAAATGGGAATTCTTCAAAAAGACTATTTGTGAACTCACTGCAAAGTATATTCCCATGGGCAATAAGTTTAAAAGGCTAAAAATCAAACCTATGTCATGTGGCTCACGGCTAAAGTTCAAAAAAGCTATATACAATAAGAAAAGAGCTTTTAAAAAAATATTAAAATGAAGGAACACTATTGTCATTTAAATGTTACAAAGAATATAACAGAATATGTAAAAAGGAAATCAAGGATTCAAAAATTCAAAACGAATGACAGATTGCAAAAGATAGTAGGACAAACCCCCCAAAATTATTCAAATATATTAATAGTAAAAAGGTCAGGTCTGAGCATGTAGGTCCTTTGGCGCAGCTCAAGTCCATAATGAGGATGGTATTGACACAACCCCAAATGATCCACAATGACTCAAAAGTGATATGGTCCAGAAATATTTAGACAGAATAAAGGTTGATAAAGCAACTGGACCAGGTGAGCTCTGTCATTTCAAAGCCATTGTTTCAAATTTTTAGGGACTCATTAATGATGGGAATAGTACCACTGGATTGGCGTAGGGCCAATGTGGTGCCTATATTTAAAAAGGGAACAAAGTCTTTACCAAGTAACTATAGACCTGTTAGCAGTAGTGTATTTAGGTTTTGTGCTGCCCTAGGCCTGACTAAACTAGTGCACCCCCCAATTTAAATATGACCCATCCCTTCCTGTCAAGACCACACCCCTTTCTGTTTATGAAATTTTCGAGTGGGGACACTAGTTCTTAGGGCTGGTGGGGCATTGAATTCCCCTAATTTGCATAGATTTCCTCTCACTTCTTGTTTGGCTATGGGGCAGGAAGTGAAGGGAAATCTCTGCAATGGGACAGGGATGGCAAAAAATAAACTGTCAGGGGCTATAACCCTCCCTTACTCTATCCAAAATGAAAAAAAAAGTGTTGCCTACTTTAAGCACAAATTTCTGATAATTTTATGGAGAGGAGTAGGACTAAGAAAATATAACCATGCCAATAGTACAGCAGAAAACATATAGCACAGTGAGGAAGGTTTGTGGTCCAGGATGATAGGACAGTCAAAATTAGAAGCAGCTTGGGTTACACTAACAGTGTAGCACAAGCCGGCTAGGACTCTTTCCGTGCTGCCACCTGAAAAGTGCTGCCCTAGGACTGGGCCTTGTTGGCCTAGGCCAGGATACAGCGTTGCCTGTTAGTTTAACTTCTATAGTCGGGAAGATACTGGAGAGTTTAATAAAAGACCACATAGATGAATTCTTGCTGGAAAAAAATATTTTAAGCAACAGACAGCATGGATTCATAAAAGACAGAAGTTGTATTTCTTTCGAGTACTACCAGTCCCGATCGCCCCCTATATATTTCAAATTCACCAACGCAAACTCTTGAAATTCATCTGGGGTTCCACACGACCCGGGATCAATAAACAGACGATGTATGCCCGGCGGATCAAAGGGGGTCTTTCGGCCCCCAACCTTCAGGCATACTACACGGCAGCGAATATAGCCCCACTATCTCACCTACAGCCTGATTGTCAGCAGTATAATATAAGATAAGAATATACTGAGTTTGTATAATTTTTAGAAACGTATGTGTTAAGACATAGCCCCTCCTATCTTTCTTTTACATATAAGCCACTCTAAAAAATCAATAAAGCCCAGAGATCTAATGAACACCCTATCCGTTTCCAAGTGTCATTTTGTATTCTCACGGATCTGGGGGTCACTGAAAATGATCTTGCATTTACCTGAAGTACACCTGGGTGGTGATATTACCTGCTTCAGATGGTGGCAGTGGTGGAGATGAAAAAATCACCTTTGGTAAGAAGAATCTTTTTGTCTTTTAGACAGACTGTTTTCTCTTACCTTAGCTCTGATTTAAATTTCATCTAGAACTATGTAGAAGAGGGATACGAACCACACCTTGGTGTATAGGGGATTTTTGGGGAAAATCCGCCTTTGAAAGACCTTTGAGAAGGTCCTAATTAATTAGAAGCGTTTTGGTAACGCTGTAAAGTACCTTTGAGAAGGTCCTAATTAATTAGAAGCGTTTTGGGAACGCTGTAAAGTACCTCTCAGAAGGTCCTAATTTAGAAGCGTTTTGGGAACGCTGTAGAAAAGTGTACACGACAGTCCTTTTGGCAAGGAGCTGAAATGGTAAATGAGGATTATATTTTGGTGATCCAACCTACTTTCGCTTTTATATCTGTCGCATAGAAGTAATAAGATAATTTGTTGTGTAGATACACTGACTGTAGGGGGCGGTTTGCACCATAGAAATGCAGTCCGGATGCGTTCCAGGTGGTTTTTTTACATGCACATTTTTGATGCGTTCCAGTGCGTTTTTTGTGCATTTTTAATGCAGTCCAGTGTTTTTTCACCCCTCTAGTGCGTTTTTTATGCATTTTTGCAGCGTTCCAGTGCAGGAAGGATGCTTGAACTGAAGTGCACTGGAACTGCAAGCACTGGTGTGAACTATGCCATTGAAGACCATATAACCTGCTTCAGAATTTTTATTTTATTTTTTTTAAACTCGCTGGACTGCATGTGGTGTGAACTGGCCCTAAGGTTAAACAGTCAAAGTGGTCTACAGTATTAGAAATCTCCCTTGCTTATATCCAAATATTGTGAGAGTGGTAAGTACTTTTGTATGTATGATAAATGTTGTCGCTGTGGTGCAGATGGGACAAAGGGGTTTTAGCTATACTATAGGGAAAGTTGTTGTTAGTATAGGGAATTCTCTTCCATCTGCTCAGAGAAAAATGCTTACATTTGATGTGTTTGTTTGTTGTTGTCTTGGAATTCCAATTTAAAGTATAAGTTGTTTTTTTCTTCTGAATGCAAACGGATTGTTGAGTAATTGATATGTCCTTTGATCCTGCCAAGTAGGAGAGCGTTGCTAAAGTGGGCAGGTGAGAGGGACAGAGTAGGGTACTCATCTGTGTGTGGTGCTTTATTTGAGTGATTCCTCCTATCCAAATTATTGTTTAGCACAATACACAGAGGTATATGTCCACTTGCATAAATCTGCTATTTCACTTCAAGTGAAAGAGGGGATCAAACAACCGACCATACCTTCGTCAACGCTTTTGCGCAAAGCATACTGCTATATTTGCATTCCATATTCAGCGAGTCCGAGAGACTTGCTGAGGTGGAGAAAATGTTAAAGAAGGATTTGATTCAGAAAAGTTATCTATATAGATTAAAAAATACATGTTTATTGTTAAAATGTTGCAACTATTGTCAGTCTATTCATGAAATGTGTTGGGCCCATATTCCCATGTCAAATGCATAGTTAATTGGAAACATTAAAAGGGGAATGTGACTTCACTGATAAATTAGATGTATGCGCTGGTACCAAATGTTTTTTTTTTTTTGAGGAATCTGATCAGATACAATTTTTTTTAGAGTAGCATTTCAACTTATACATGGGGTATTTTGATTATTTCAGTTAGGTTCTGTTTCCGCTATTGCAACCCCAGATTTGCGTGATTTGCAGTGCGACTTTGCAATGCGATTTTTGATGCAATGTTATTCAAAAGTGTGAGAAAAGGTTGCATCGAAGTAGGAACAAAATAGTACAAGAACCTTTTTGTGTCGCTGCGACTTGAGTCGCACAAATTAAAACAAGGACCATTGAAATACATGGGTTTTTGACTTGTCATGCGACTTTGCATGTGTCAGGTCGCACAGCAACTCACAGTAGTGGAAACAGAGCCTTAGAGCCTTGGAGTCTGACTTTGGGGACTGTTTTAATTGTGTAATTGCCTATCCTTACGTTATTGAAGTTAAAAGGTGTTGTTTTCTTTTCAGTATCGACAAATGTGATATAATTGCCCTGGGCTCCGCGGTGTTCAGAGAATGGTATTATGGTTTTGTTGATGTTGAGAAGGGAAAAAAAAAAAAGGGAACTTTTGCATTGTATAAGGACATTGCCTGTTACAAGACAAGGGAATTGTTATTTGTGCAAATGGTTTTAATTGTGTTTAGGCTGTATGAACAATGATTGGGGATTTTAAAATGTTTGATTTTCTTTTTTTTGGTTAAATACAAATTTAGGGCTGGGTTTACACATATGCAGTGCGAGTTTGAGCTCTGTTTTCACAGCTAATTGGCAAAGTAGTTGTTCAGCGCTTCATGTCAGTTTTGATCAGGATCAGGTCAGGATTGCATATCAGGTCAGGATTTTATACTGTTCACAACTGAATGACATGTGCGATTCAGAAACGTTCCCATAGAAGTCAATGGCCCTGAATTCGCATGCAAGCCGGACCGCACTGCCTAGAAAACTCACACTTTTTGGGTAGTGCGGAGTGCGAATGCACCGCAGGTGTGTGAGCCAGGCTCATCCAAGGAAGTTATGTACTCCTGGCGCTACGCCAGAGGAATTGTGGTTGGTAAAGAAAAAGGAAGTAACTTAAGGTTTGTGTAATCCTATGCACTAGGGAAAAATACGAGAGAAAAAAAAAAAAAAAAGTAATGGTAAAAGGTGCTTAAAAGATGTTCAAAGGGCAAATATGGAGAACATTTCTAAATGAAGAATGAATGGAGTGGCCAAATGGATGTGAATAAAAGGAGAAAGTGGTTGTATCGTGTTTAATGAATGCACAAGGTATTATTTGATTAGTAAAATATCTTAAGTATTTGTTTAAAATGTACACAAAGAGTCATCTTATATTGTGTTTTCTTGTTCAGGGAGTAAAAGTTATTAGGCCCATGTTCCTGATAATATATATTTCTCTAAAAGTTTGGGTTAAGTAACCAGGATACACGAAATACATTGCTGCATATATTGAGTCCATGAGGTACTAAAATATGATGGGAAAGTTTGTTTGAATAACAGTCAGAGTGACTATTCTGGATATATTTACCTTTTGAATTCCCAGAGTTTCAATCATGAAGTGTTAATGATGTAATGAAGTTTATCCATCAATGTTTTGTTTGTTGCTGATGATCAGATATATTTGCAAAGTTAGGAGGCTGACTTCTGAGTCAGAATATGTGTTTGGGTAAAATGTTCAGTTCTGAGTTCCTTGGGTCCACTTGGGTCCCGGGGATAGAAGAAACTAAAGTTGTTTAAGTTTTATTGAAGTCCTGCTGTAATACTGGATTAGAAAAAATGTTTAGTTTAAACATATTGAATCTATATAATGAAGACTGTTGCTGAGAAACATTTTATATTTCTGCATGTAATAAGGAATATTATGTTTAATACCTCCAATGGTTAAGGCCTTAATTGATCAGATAGATTCTGTGATTATTCATGTTGGATGAGGAATATCTGCCCCAGCCAGCCAGAAGAAATGCCCATCCCATTCCTACCCTATACCCCATTTATACCCTGCCTTATACCCTATCCAGATGAAGAGATGACTACAGCTTTTACATGGAAATCTTCGTTGTTCATCTTCGTTGTTCATCTTCGTTGTTCATCTTCGTTGTTCATCTTCGTTGTTCATCTTTGTTGTTCAAATGCCTTGGGAGATGCTGAGATGAGTAAAGGCGGACACCTGTTGGAAAATATTCCTGGAATGACACCTTGAGGGTTAGCCATGACGCACGCCCAAGGTCTACGAAAGTCCAGTGAGCATCACAATGAGTGATACAGATACGCCAGCCTGAAGCCCAAGTCTAGCCCAATGCATCAGTTCCCATCTGTCTGTGGATATCGAGTTCTATCCTTACAAAGAGGCAGGGTTTTGGGGTAGAAGGATCTCTGTAAAATATGGATAAACACAGAATGGAACCAAAAGTTTTGGGAAAAGTTTAGGAGAATGAGAATTATAATGTGGACATTTCTTTTTCCTTCCCTTTCATGAATTTATTGGACATTCAGAAGCCATACAAGAGATTTTTTTTGTGCTTTTCTTTGGGACAATTTTTTATTTTGGCCTTAAGGCTGTCATGCCCCTCCCACTTGCTTTTAAGGACTGTCACGCCCCTCCCCCTTTGTATTTCATGGACAATTGCTATGAAGCTGAGATTATCTATTTATTGTTCTCTATTTTTACATGCTTAGGATAATGATACATTTATGAGAAAGTAGTCCAGGTAAATGTTGGGGGCTTCAGGGTTTGTGATTATCACATTCGTGATAAAAGAGGGGATTGTAATAGAATGTATAAATCAGGGATATGCAATTAGCGGACCTCCAGCTGTTGCCAAACTACAAGTCCCATGAGGCATAGCGAGACTCTGAGAGCAGCAAGCATGACACCCAGAGGCAGAGGCATGATGGGACTTGTAGTTTTGCAACAGCTGGAGGTCCGCTAATTGCATATCCATGGTATAAATAATCAACTCCATTTTAAGTAGAAATGAACTTTGACATACTTAGCTTAACTGAATAGAGTCACACCCTGCTACTGATAGTCATTGTGATTAAGCCTGTTCATGCAGTAGCCTGATTGTCAGCAGTATAATATAAGATAAGAATATACTGAGTTTGTATAATTTTTAGAAACGTATGTGTTAAGACATAGCCCCTCCTATCTTTCTTTTACATATAAGCCACTCTAAAAAATCAATAAAGCCCAGAGATCTAATGAACACACTATCCGTTTCCAAGTGTCATTTTGATTTCTCACGGATCCAGGGGTCACTGAAAATGATCTTGCATTTACCTGAAGTACACCTGGGTGGCGATATTACCTGCTTCACATGACACATACCAAATGCCGCTATGGGCCACTATTGATCTGGTGGAATCTCATCCTATTCCCATTTCCTCTGTATCCTGGCTCCCCCATACAAAACACCCACATGGGTTTGGGCTGTGTTTGACATGCTCCCTTCGCCTATGGGACTCTGTTAAATTCTCAGCAGGGCTACTACTTACCACTTACCATTACTGCGTCTTACTCATTGCCCTTTATTTCCCCCCAGTTGTGAGAATCCCAAACATTTCTCATGGTGGATAATGGATTCACTGACGTTCATTCTTTGTTCACCCCATGAACATTATAGCTATCTTCAACTTAAACACTTCCTTCAACAACTCACAAAGGCCCGACCTACCCCATACACTTTGACCCCCTTTGAAAGCATCTGCAGGGCTAATCCCCACTCCCCGGGATTAATATCCTTACTTTACTCCTCAACCATCTCCTCTAGGAAACCCCCAGTGAAGTCATATCATCCTCAATGAGAGAGAGACTTGGGTAAACGGTTGGATCCAGAGGATTGGCAGATCATGACAATAGCCCTTACGAAAAGTTCTAGGAATGTTCTCAATCTAGAAAATACATACAAAGTGTTCTATAGGTGGTATTATACGCCCGCTAGACTGGCTTGTTTTATCCCCTCCTATTCCTCTCATTGTTTCCGGGGTTGTTCGCAGACAGGTATTATGGCCCACATCTGGTGGACTTGTCCCAAAGCTTGCAGACTATGGGTCAGGGTCTACACCCTTCTTCGTAACTTCCTCCATTACAACCTCAAAAGGGAACCCTATGAAGCCCTCCTGTGTAAACCTATCTCTGAACTCCTCCGCCCGGAACGCCAACTGGCCCAGCAATGCAATGCAACTAAGTTGACCATTGCAAAAGCATGGAAAACCTCAGTACTCAGCTTCGAAGCTGTTAAAAACCACATGAACGACATTATGATTAATGAAAAATTGGCGGCCCTCGCCTCTGATACTCACAATAAGTTCCTTAAGGTCTGGCAACCATAGATATCATATGACCATCCCTCCAGGTTTAACAACCTACTTCTTTCAATCTGAAGGTCTCTGGATGCACCTCCTCAACGGACTCTTCCTTCCTTTCTCTCCTCCTCCTCTTTTTCTATCTCTATATTTTCCCGTGTTTTCTACGGTCGAACTATTCTTTTTCTTTTCCTGTATATTTTCTCTGACACTCCTGGTTTCCAGGGGTCGGTCCAGTGTAGATGGTAACAGTGGGAAAAATAAGAATGAATAATAAATTAATGATAAATAAAACAATCACAGAGAAAATAATAACCTCTCTCTCTTAGCCATGCTCACTGTGCAGCTAACCTATGTCTGTATGTACCCCTCTTTACCGTTTGGGGTTTCTGAGCCTTTGCCTATCATACGGTTTATCCTGAGATATTACGTGCTCTTTATAACGCCAAAGTGTTGTTGTTTATAATCGATTAATAAATATTGTACTATGCATATAATATCCCTTTGTTGGGACCTTCTTTCCCACCTTATGTTTGATGTAACCATCGACTGTTGCACTAATCTGTTATATTTACTTTTCTACCAATAAAAACTTTGTAAAAGAAAGACAGAAGTTGTCAAACAAACCTGATTTCTTTTTATGAGGAGGTAAAACCTTGGACAGAGGGGTAGCTGTGGACGTGGTATACTTGGATTTTGCAAAAGCAATTGACAAAGTTCCACACACATGGCTAATGTGTAAAGTAAAGTCTACAGGCTTGGAAATATCAGTTTGCAAATTGTAAAAAAGGTTGGGAGCTGCCGTGTTTAGGTGAGGTTAAACCTCCCTCTCCTGAATGTGGAATAATAGTGTTCAGGATGGGAACGTTTTGACCACGGGCCGTGGGAAAACGTAGAACTTGGCAAAACGTGATCTAGCCAGGAGGTGTGTTACTGGCTAGATCACCAGGTGAAAACAGCCTTAAAAAAGACTAATACAGCCACCACATCTAATGAATGACAAGCTGAATTATATTACATTTTTGGTCTTGGGTTTTATACAGCTATACTTCAACTTCTGCAGGCCACCTCTTTGAGAGATCAAACCAGTTCCTGTACTTGGTGGGAGTGGAATCAGAATCCAAATGCTGGACTCGACTTTCCAGGAATGCAAGCAGGAGGCTTCACCACAAATGCAAGCCCTGGGTCTACTCCCCTTGCAGCTAATGCCTGTATATGCAATGTAGTCCAGAAGGAGCAAGGTATGGAGAGGCAGCAGGGGCAACCAAGATCTAATGTGATGGCCATGTCATCTAAACTGCACAAAGTACTTGCAGCACTGCAAAAGAACCAGTTTCTGTCCCTTTCTGGAAATATTTGTGCAGATTGTGTTTTCATTGTGACAACAGTGATGACACTGCATTACACTGCTGTCCAGACACATGTGGCCATGTATGCTATGAGGTTATACTAATGTGTAAGGTAAAGTCTACAGGCTTGGAAATATCAGTTTGTAAATTGTAAAAAAGTTTGGGAGCTGCCGCGTTTAGGTGAGGTTAAACCTCCCTCTCCTGAATGTGGAATAATAGGCTTCACCACAAGTGCAGGCCCTGGGTCTACTCCCCTTGCAGCTAATGCCTGTATATGCAATGTAGTCCAGAAGGAGCAAGGTATGGAGAGGCAGCAGGGGCAACCAAGATCTAATGTGATGGCCATGTCATCTAAACTGCACAAAGTACTTGCAGCACTGCACAAGAACCAGTTTGTCCCTTTCTGGAAATATTTGTGCAGATTGTGTTTTCATTGTGACAACAGTGATGACACCGCATTACACTGCTGTCCAGACACATGTGGCCATGTATGCTATGAGGTTATACAGTTGCAGAGTTGGCTAATGCGGCGTACACACGATCGTTTTTCATGCCATTTTTTAAACCAACGTTTTTCTCGTCGTTTTTTTTTTCATGTTTCCTCTCAAGCCTGTCTTGCGTACACACGATCATTTAAAAAAACGTTCAAGCAAAGCGCAGTGATGTACAACACGTACGACGGCACTATAAAGGGGAAGTTCCGTTCGGATGGCGCCACCCTTCATGTTAGTAAAGTTTGTTGAGCGACGATTCGCGCTTTTCAGCCTCGTGCTTTTCAGTCCGTTACAGCGTGACGAATGTGCTATCTCCATTACGAACGCTAGTTTTACCAGAACGAGCGCTCCCGTCTCATACTTGATTCTGAGCATGCGCATTTTTTTTCACCTCGTAAAAGCATACACACTATCGTTTTTCACGTCGTTAAAAAAAACGACATGAAATACGACGTGAAAAAATAGAGCATGTTCGAAATTTTTAATGGCCGTTTTTCACGTCATTAAAAATGCTCTGGAGCATACACACGATCGGTTTTAATGCCCATTTTTAAAAATGGCATTTTTAACGGCATGAAAAACGATCGTGTGTATGGGGCATTAGTCTTGGTTCAAATTGCAAGGGATTCACAGTGGACATCTGCATTTTTTTCTAACTTTAGTTCTGCTTTAAGTCCTGCTACAAAAACATTTCAAAATAATAAAGACTATACTTCTTCTCTCTGTCTCTTTAAAGAAAAGTTAAAGAGGAACTGAACTGGGGGAAAGGTGCTAAGGGAGCACTTGGAATAATGTGGAAATATGCATAGCATACTGTACATTATAGTAAATTTACCTGTAAATGATGACAGCTTTGTACACTCCATTAATCACCACTGTCATCTTCTCCACCCCATTTACGGCATCTGACATCTTTCCTTCTTAGACATTTGGCAGCCAATAAGCATACAAATTTCACACATGTATGCTGAAGTCTCATTAAAAAATAAAAATAAAGATCTATTACACTTTAACGCAGACCTTGCTCTAAAATGCAAGGTCCACATATGTGGCTGCGCCCAACTGCCTGTTAGCAAAACACAAAATTGTAAAAATGAAAGCCTACGTTTAGTCAAAATATAGAAAACAAAACAAACAAAAAACAGAAAAAAGGACATTGCTTAGTATTAAAGTGATTGTAAAGTCTTGTTTAAAAAACAAACATGTTATACTTACCTGCTCTGTGCAGTGGATTTGCACATAGCAGCCTAGATCCTCCTCTTATCGGGTGCTTCTTCGCTGCTCCTGCCCCCCCTATTGTCGAGTGCCCCCACAGCAAGCAGCTTTCTAGGAGGGCACCCGAGCCGAGCTGCCATTCAGACATGAAGCTGTTGTTCGGCCCTGCTCCCTCACTCTCCTGATTGGCTAACCGACTTTGATTGACAGCCGAAGGAGCCAATGGCGCCACTGCTGTGTCTCAACCAATCAGGAAGGAGAGTCTCGTACGGCCCAGGGACTCGTGGATGTCGCTGGACAGAGATGGGGCTCAGGTAAGTATTAGGGGGGCTGAGCGGGGCTGCTGCATAGAATACATTAAAATAAAAAACCTTCTGCCTTTACAACTATTTTAATCTAATGTGCCCCTTATGCTGCGTGACTTCTGCATTCATTATAATCTTTTCATCAGTTCATAGAGCTGATGAACGTGTGATAAACACTCATCAAGAGTGTATAAGAAAACTGTCTGACATCTGTAAATTAGTAAGCACCGCGTCCCTTTGAATTTGAGATTTAAATGGAAAGGAATGGCACTTTTAAGGTGCATTCAAAACACAATATTTTATAAAAAATATATTTTATTTAATAGAAAAGTTTTATTGTTTACATAATTAATAAAAAACAACATAGTTACAGTAGGAAGCGATAAATACAGACATATAATCTCGACGTTTCGACAATTGAACTGGCTTCTTCAGGAGTGTTATTATTGTCATGTATTACTGTACATTGTTGAAAAATTCATAATGATATAGCTGAGGCTGAGTTCAAGGGGTATTCCTATAGTGGAGTCATATGGTGAACCTTAGAGAGGATGCTCGCTCATAAACACGCACCTATATGCATAATGTGCTGTAAAAGCAATGGGAGGTGAATCTTGTCTCAAGATTATGTTGATATTCCAAAAAGTAACAAGGATTTAATGTGTCATTCAGATATTAAATATCTAATTCAACCACTACCAGATGCAAATCCAAGGAGTGGGATTCTGTTTTAAGAGAAATAAATTCGGCAATCCATCTGAATAGCAGTCTGGATACACATAAGGTTCCTCCAGGAGCGGCATCAAGAGTGCCCAACTATGCCCATTCTTTCTGCCTAGCTCCTCCACTCATTAAAGCAGTACTAGAGCTTTAATGAATGATATGTGATCCATCAATGGAGGATGTGCAGATGAATAAAAGGTCCACCCCAGTTAATCATTAATTCAGATCATGTTTCATTCCTAAAAGCTATAGTACGGCTTTCATGAATGGAAATGCTGGGCAGAAAGGGCAGGCACCCTTTATGAGTGCCTGTTACAAGTCTGTTGACTCTATTAAAGCGGAGTTCCGCCCCTGCACGAAAAAATTCAAAGTCAGCAACACATACCGTAGGGTTAGGGTTAGGGTTTAGGGTTAGGGTTAGATGGATAGATGGGTTAGGGTTTAGGGTTAGGGTTGGGGTTAGGGTTTAGGGTTAGGGTTTAGGGTTTTCCCTTTAAGAACAAGGTTAGGACCCAGGCTCTTGAACAGGGACCTCCCCCAGAGGTCAAAGGTCAGAGCGCGGGTCCCCAGAGGTCAAAGGTCACTGGGCGTGGCCGACCCCCCACCAAAGTGTACCGCCTACCCCAACTAAGTCGGGGAATGAACAAGTCGGGGAAACTTTTAATAGGACACTTACCTGTCCTGCAATCCAACAATGTCGGCACCCCAACCAATGTTTCCATTGGCTCTCGGGTGCTGCCGCCACCATAGCCAGTAAGGGAAACCCTACCACACTGCACTTTGTAACTGGTCCTGCAGAGCGGGAGGAGGAGGGAGGAGGAGGGGGTCCAAACTTTTGACGTACCTCACTGCGGCGAGGTTCGACGGAAATGGGGACATGTACCTTTCAAAAACAGGTACCCGCTTCCCCCTCCCTCCCGAAAGGGGACAATTGTGGCACGGGATGGGGGAAGGAGACAGATGAGCGGAGCTTCCACTTTTGAGTGGAACTCCGCTTTAACCTCCACCGCACCGGAAGATTGAAGAGGTGGGGGAGCATCAATGGAAGAAGATTTCAATGAATGCAGAAGCCAGCAGCACAAGGGACACAGATTAATAGTAAGATATGTTCTTTGTGCTTTTCTTTTTATTTCTATTTTGACTAAATTTAGGCTTTAAAAAATTCAATGGAAGAAAATGCTTTATAAAATACAGACATTACTCTCATGCCGCGTACACACGATCGTTTTTAATGTCATTTTGAAAAACAAAGTTTTTCTCGACGTGATTTTTCTTGTTTCCTCTCAAGCCTGTCTTGCATACACACGTTCATTAAAAAAAAACACTTGAGCAAAGCGTGGTGACGTACAACACGTACGACGGCGCTATAAAGGGGAAGTTCCGTTCGAATGGCGCCACCCTTCATGTTAGTAAAGTTTGTTGAGCGACGATTCTTTTCAGCCTCGTGCTTTTCACTCCGTTACAGCGTGACGAATGTGCTATCTCCATTACGAACGCTAGTTTTACCAGAACGAGCGCTCCCGTCTCATACTTGATTCTGAGTATGCGCGTTTTTTCCCCCTCGTAAAAGCATACACACTACCGTTTTTCACGTCGTTAAAAAAAACGACGTGAAAAAATAGAGCAGGTTCTCATTTTTTTTATGCTCTGGAGCCTACACACGGTCGTTTTTAATGGCCAATTTAAAAAATGGCATTTTTAACGACGTGAAAAATTATCGTGTGTACGCGGCATTAGATTCTAGTTGCTTCCTGCTTCCTGTCTCTAGGCCTCCCAGAGGGATCTTGGTAAAAATCTGAATCCCAACTCCTATGAAAGAATGTTACATCACTGTAAAGGAGTGCATTTTCATGGGATTTGGCATCCTCAGCTTTCCCAGGATCTCACAAGATCCACTGATGTCATCCTTGCCTAGGCAGGCCCACTGGAAGCTTTAGAATAAGCTCCTTGGAATCCTGTACTCTCAGACATTGAAAAAGCCAACACAGGGTGATACTTAAACCAAACAACTAGCCTTTATTGGTAAAAACTAATGATAGGTGAGGTCGCGCAAGATGATCTACTGTAGAAACTGCTAAAATGTGATTTCACCATAACTTTTACATGACTGACTGTGTGCTGTTTTTAAAAAAAAATAACATTTTCTAGTCAAAAATGCTAAATGTTAACATGTGTGCAAAAAAATTCATTTAGGAGGTATTCTAAGTATTGTTTTTTATTTTGTCCAGACTTGCATTACACTTTTAAAGATCAGTGGTTTTGGTAGCAAGTATCCTATAAATCTGGTAGATTTTAGGTATATTTTTGAATGAAATCATCAAGAAGCAAAATATATATTGTTTTTTAAATAAATCGGTAACCAAGTTTAATCATTCCATGCATGGACGAAATTATTGTAACAAGAAATAAAAGGTTGGGCTGCTTGGTGAAGTAAGAGGCCATGTTTGCTATGATCAGTTTAGTTTGCATGGTTTAAACAAGATGTCAACTCTATTCCCGTTGCTATCCACAACAATCCATGTGGAACCTTGAAGAGTAATGAGTTTCACAATCACAACTGACAGCAAGGTTTATGACTATGTTGATCTTTTGGGAAGTTAATGAAAATATAACGACTTTTACTTGTTGCTTATTCTTTATCAGAAACAGAGATTTGTTTAGACCTTAATTCTGTTTCAAGGAGAAATCACAAAAACAGATTAACATATGCCTTGATGTTAAATATGGAGATCTGAAAAGAACAAAATTGAATCCTCTAGGTGGGCAATTTCTTCATATTTTTATCATTAATTTCTAGTAGGTCACTTGTCACAGTGTAAGTTTAGTAGGTTTTCAACATATGAATGTTGGGCACCCTTACATGCCACTGCCAAGACATACCTGCTCCATCACCCATGGTACCTTGAATTTCAGGGCATTCTCATATGGAAATTCAATACTTCCTATCTGTTTTCCCCTCACACGTTGTTCTGTATACTGATTTTGAAAAAGGTACTTACCGGTAGATGTTTTTTATTAAAATAAATACAGTGCCATCATCCATATACAGAAATAGAATGGGTAATATATGTAGCGGCCTCACCCCATCTATTTTGTCTAGAGGTATGTCACACGACAGGGTGACATGCGCTACGGCCCATGTCCTCCCCATAGCTGTGGGTGAGGTGAAGGCCAGTATCAGTATCTTCCTCGGGCCAATGTGCTTTAGTTATGGAACTCAGTCCTGCTATGCTGGCACCCTCCTTTGCTCCCATTAACCAGAGTCCACACACCGATCACAGTCCAACTCTTGCTTTATTGTAAGCTCCACAATAAACAGTACTTCAGCATCCAACTGGTTGGAACGTTTCAACAGCCTGATACGGTGGGGTGAGCAGGTCGAGGCACTATCCTGATTTCAAATCTAAACCACTGTGGTTTCACCAGCGGTTATAGTAGCCTTGATTAGCACAGAACATAGAACTTGTGAGTCTCTACCAGCAACTCAAGAGAATGTAGTTAGGAGTACCTTCGCTGCGCTGTGGCCCCTATCAGGGGAAGATGTCCCTCTAAGGGAGTTACCGGAGGCCCATCCGTCACCGGGTTGATGCTGCTCCGGAATCTCCGGACGGGTGACCTCCCCGGCCTCCTCACCTTAGATGCGGGTCCCATCCACCTCGGGGACCCTCGGATCACTTCGCCCTTGTGGGACCCAGTCAAAGTTACTGGGCCCCAGGCCTCCGATCTAGTACCTCACCCCAGGCTAAAGGTGCCTGGGATGGACTCCAACTCCATTCCGGCCAGGCCTAGGGCGCCTGGGCCAGAACTCCGGACCGCCCGCACCCAGGCTAAAGGTGCCTGGATGCGTGAAGAGAAGATCCTCGAAGATCTCGTGGTAAGGGCGTCTCCCCCTTTTATCTCCTCCCATCGACACCACGGCAGGTTCCCCGCCCTCACCGTACCGTCTCCGGAAAGGGACAAAAAGGGTAGCACTGTGGCAGTGATTCTACCTTGAGCCTGCGGGTACCCCGCCACCCACAGGCCAAGGAGAATAATACACCACCCAATCCTCCACGAATACAAAGGGGTCCAAAACCTCTCACAATTACACACCTGGGTCATACAATTGGTATTAATTCCTTTTTACACAGGCAGGTCTTTTTTTTTACATGTTTTTCATAGTGGCAGTATTGCTTTAGAAGTGCTTTCATTTGGTAATGGGCTGGCAGGAAATAACTCCTTTCTATGTAGAAAGTCTGTAAAGTGCTGGTAAGAATATTCAAAAGCAGTGCTGGAAAGTTTGTGAGAGAATCTTCTCATGGAATATCAAATACTTCCTAAAGCTTATAAAATGAGCCTTCTGATCCCTTGAATCATCCTCAGTATGTTCTATAAACCAGTGGTCTCCAAACTGCATCCCGGGGGGTGGATGCAGCCCTTTGCTTGTTTTTATCTGGCCCATTGAGCACTATTTTAATCACTGACACCAGTGAAGGACACAATTCCTCCCAATGACACCAATGACGGAGCACATGAAAAATGGAGGAAACTCCCGCGCTGTCCTAAGTGTAATTAATTAAACTAAAAATTGGAAAAATAAGGGAACAGGGAAAGAAGTGGGGGGAGGGGGGAGGAAAGGGGGGAGGGGGGACACTGCTGCTAAACACCTAAGAATCCAATTCGGAGAAACTCAAGTAAATATAAAACAATAATGGTGTTGGCGCTGTGATAAACAAAGGAGAAGTGAGAGAAATGTGACTGATAACACACTTAAACTTGATTTTGATATATCTAAACAGAAATGTGCTCATAGACTCTTGTGAATAAATGTATAATAATATAAATCCAACAAATATTGTGAATGGATGAGCGTATGCAACCAACCGCATACACTCACTAATATATAAAGAAAATTGGTATCAATCCAAACGTGATGTGTCCAAGTGCCAAAACAAAAATATATTATATTAAACCTTGTGTACTGGAGATGCTTCAGTACCAAGTGCATGAATTGTGTGGATAAGGAGATAAATATAAAAGTACAAAACAGTTGTGATCCAAGTAGGTCCAAAATAATGTGTAGCGGCCTCCACTCTCTCACTCCACTGTTGGCTGGTTTCTGCTTATCTAGGGGTACCTTGGAGGAGAGAGTGCGGGGTCACCACGCCAAGCCTTCACCGCAGATGTTTGTGTGGTGTAAGCAAAGTTCCTTTACCTTCGGGTCGGTGTTCGGTGCTAGAAGCCTCCGCTTCTTCTGTGGAACAGTGTCTGCCAATAAATGAGCCTCACACCAATAAAAGTCCAACACTCCTTTATTCTTCAATGTCAGGATGAAACACAATCAGTTGGACTCCCTCAACGAACAGACAGGGGGTGTGGATACGAGTAGGCCCAGGCACAATGAACTCTCTTATTCCTCTATCAGCGAATAGGTTTGGCACATGATCTATGCCACCTGTTGAGAAGCTTGGTCGCTGCCACCGACCGGATGAACGGTGAACCTTCCTCCTGACTGCACTCGGCCCCTGTTCTGGAAGATACCCCTCCGGGCGGTCTCCTGAGGCTCACCCGGCACGGCAATCTGCTGCACCAGGTCTTCGGGTGAGTAGCTCCTCCGGTCCCTTACGCCTCTGGATTCGGGTACCCCACTCCCGGGGTCCCCTAGGAAATCCTTCCCTCGCGGAGCCCAGCGGAGGACACTGGGCCCCAGGCCTCCAACCGAGTACCTCACCCCAGGCTGAAGGTGCCTGGGGTGGAACACGAGCTCCGGGTGTCCAGGCCTAGGCCGCCTGGACACTGACCACGAACCACAGCCCTCAGGCTGAAGGTGCCTGGGACTCGACGAACCAACCCCGTGACCAAAATGGCCGACCCCTTTATACCCTCCCCCAGCAAGCCCAGCGGAGCCCCCGCCCCGCTGTACTCATGCTGCGAGAGGCCAAAAAGGATAGGCCACTGCAACGATGACTCAACCCCGGGCCCAAAGTGACAGCGCCACTCGCTGGGCCCCAGGGAACCACACATCACAGATCCCCCACCAAATTTAAACATAATAGAAAAGCATATACCCGCTACAAATGTATAATCCAAAATAAAGTGGCTCCCACCACCAAAGTGAAGCAATATGAGATGACACACTTTATATAGTGCTCCAAACCTTTTCCTTCGGTGTCGCACCTCTGTGCCTGTGAGCAGCTTACCTTGTTGCTATTCAAAAACAGCATAAACAGGTCACAGGGTGTTGTTAAACCGGTATGGTTTGCAAGGCAGTAGTAGTCTCTCTCCTGTTGCTGCAGTCCTCTTAAGTGTCACATATAGACCATAAAGAGAAAAGAACCAATCATGGTGTAGCTCCAATCCCACCCAGAGACAGGTGCAGGCGCTGGGAATGTACTCACTTATTAATATAGAAGTATGGGAGTATCTCCACGAGCACTGAACTCATCGTCCCTCTATGTGCATATGGCTCTGTGTGGGTTCTGGGTCACTGGTGGGTCTTCAATAGGTACAGTCCTCTGTAATTTAAATTAGAGAGAAAAAGAAACGCAAACATCGCATAATCCCATATACCGGATGGTTTTAATAACATATATAACAATACAGGAAGCACTCACATATAGCATCTGTGTTGGTATGGGGTATCCTACGAGCGCCGAACTCGCCTTCCTGCTTGGATCCCGGTGTACCAGCAAACTCCAATCCCAAGTGTTTAAGTCTTCACTTAAACAGAACCTGCCATCCATATTTAACATGTAAAACTAAAAGTCCTGTCTAAAAGCATATACTAAAATGTGCCTGTTACTACTTTTGTTTGTCAGAAAACCTTTATCTCATGTGCCTTGCTGACTTAGTGGCAGTTTGTTACTAGGGACTTGACCTCTGGGCTACACAACTGTTATTTTATTGTCCAAAGAGAGCACGTCAGTGTCCATTAAGTTAATAGCATGTTTATTGAATGGGATGCAGGCTGATGGGCAGGGCTTAGCCCAATTAGTCTCTCATAATAAAATTAAACTAATCAATAGACTTGCACAGAAGATGGATTTTTGGAAACATGTGGTACCTGCTCTTAGGTAGAACTTCAACACTTAAAAGAATAAAATGGCTGAAAAATACACTTTAACTATCAATTAACTTGGACCCCTTTTCGGGAACACCAAAGGACTCAAACAGTAATGAACATTCTGTGTGTACTTACTTTCTCATGCTATCTGAGACAACTGCTTTATCAATACATATGGTGTGCATCTTAGCCACCAGCCTTGTTCCTTCTGTATGGGCCAGGGAACATGTTAGTTTTCCCAAAGAAGATACATCATACTGCAGTCAAGTCAGGGGTAAGATTTTGCTTCTTACATGTAAATAATAGTATTTTAGTAAGTTGAAGGATCTGTCCACCCAAAAG
Source organism: Rana muscosa (assembly GCA_029206835.1). NCBI lineage: Eukaryota > Metazoa > Chordata > Amphibia > Anura > Ranidae > Rana > Rana muscosa. The sequence continues at coordinate 795,938,101 of CM055116.1, read as the reverse complement.
CCATATTTTGGTCATAGGTCAAATCTGGTGGGCAAAGTCACCTTATGGCTTCTTATATCTATTTATATCTATCTATATCTATCGAGAACATTAATAGTAAGATCTCCCTGCCATGAGTCCTTTATTTCCTTCAACCCTGGGGTGTTCCTAATGCTACTGCAATTCCCATACTAAAGAATAGAGTGTGAAATTCAACAATCAGAGTGGGACCCCCTTATAAGGCAACGTTGGGTACCAAGATTTAGAGATTTGAAAGTTAAGACCTTTCACAGCCAGAGTCTTGAGAGATATTTTAAATGGTTAAATGGTATACAACTTCCATCTAACTATCCAGAAAAAACAAGAAATCTATTGCAGGTAGCTAGACCTTTTAACCACTTAACGACCGCCCACCGCCGATTTACGTCGGCAGAATGGCACCGACAGGCAGAATCACGTAGATCTACGTGATCGCCTTTGTGCAGTTGGGGGGTCCATCCGGACCCCCCTTCACTGCAGTGAGCGGCCGTTAAGTGTTCGGGAGCGATCAGGCATGAGGGGGCGGCCGCTCGATTCCGCCCCCCCCCTCGCGATCGCTCCCGGCGAATGAAATTGCTTCCTCCTGCCTGAAATGTAAACACAGGCTGGAGGAAGTGATGTCATCTCCCTCGCCGCGGTCTTTTCGTTCCCGGCGCCGAGGAGAGAAGACAGAGGTTAGTGCACCAACAGTCCACTGACACGTAGGTACACATAGGCACACAAATCACCCCCCAGTCACCCCCAGATCACCCCCCAGGTCACCCCAAAGCCCCCAATCACAGTGTCACTGATTGCAGTGATCATTTATTTTACTGATCACTGCATTTAGTGTCATCTGTGATTGTAAAAAGTTGCAGGGCAGTTAGGATTAGGCCCCTTTAGGTCCAGGGTAGCCCCCTAACCCCCCCCCTAATAAAGGTTTAACCCCTTGATCACCCCCCAGGTAACCCTTTCACCCCCTAACTTCAGCGTCACTAAGCGATTGTTTTTCCGATCGCTGTATTCGTGTCGCTGGTGTTTTAGATAGGCAGTTATTTTTTTTTTAGGTTCGCCGCAGGTTTTTATTAGTGTCAGGTACCCCCATATATTATTTTAACCCCCTGATTGCCCCTAGAGTTAACCCTTTCACCAGTGATCGCCGTATAAGCGTCACTGGTGTCACTGGTTAGCCAGTAAGTTATTTAGTTATTTAGGTTACCCGTCAGGTTTTTATATAGTGTCAGGTACCCCCATATTTAACCTAATAAAGGTTTTAACCCCCTGATTGCCCCTAGTTAACCCTTTCACCAGTGATCACCATATAAAGGTTACGGGTGACGCTGGTTGATTAGTTTGCTTTTTATAGCATCAGGGCACCCGCCGTATATAACCCAATAAAGGTTTAACCCCCCTGATCGCCCGGCGGGTGAGATCAATTAGGTTTTAGCGCCAGAGAGGGTCTGCGTCGCCCCAGGCAGTGTTAGGTTAGTGCCAGTAACGCTAACACCCACGCGCAAAGCATACACCCCCCTTAGTGGTATAGTATCTGATCAGATCTATACTAGCATCCCCAGCGGTTTAGGGTTCCCAAAAACGCAGTGTTAGCGGGATCAGCCCAGATACCTGCTAGCGCCTGCGTTTAGCCCCTCCGCCCAGCCCAGCCCAGCCCAGCCCACCCAAGTGCAGTATCGATCGATCACTGTCACTTACCAAACACAACACACATAACTGCAGCGTTCGCAGAGACAGGCCTGATCCCTGCGATCGCTAACAGTTTTTTTGTAGCGTTTGATATATTTGCTGACGACAGTCAGGTGCTTTTTTTCCTGTGAATCTTACTAGTGTACCCCTAAATTTAGAGCCCAAAATGGCAAGACGAAGGTACACTAGTAAAGAGGCCTACGAGATTCTGAGCATGACAGATAGTGAAGAGGAGGTCACGTATCTGTCAGATTCAGGCTCAGAATATCTTCCCGTAGAAGACAGTGACGTCAGCGGCCCCACGTCAGATAGCTCTGACGACGAAGTTGAGGTCCCTGCTAAGGTCAGGTGTACCCGATCCCGATCTTCTGAGGTTGTTGAGGAGCAAGAACCGCAGGTCTCTCGTATCATGGAGCAGAGTAGTACTAGCGCCGCTATTCCTTCTGGTGAACTGGCAAGCACCAGCGGCCTAGTACAGCCTGGACGTACATCCAGCACTACAGTAACACTTGGTGACGTGGCGAGTCCCATAAGTGCAGTTCAAGCTGGCGAGGTGGCAAGCACAAGTAGTGTCCCGCTGCCACCAAGAAGACAAAGGCAGGCCCGTCGTGCCCATACTGCCCTTCCTGCAGAATTCGCCTATCCTGATTGGGTCCCCACCACTTCTGCAGAACCCGTACTTCCCCCATTCACTGCCCAACCCGGTATTCAGGTGGAAACAGCTGATTTTATTCCAATTGATTTTTATTCGCTGTTTTTCACGGAAGATCTCTATAGATCTATTTTGGACCAGAGTAATTTATATGCTGGTCAATTTATCGCCGCTAACCCCCAGTTGCCTAAAATTGCCAGAAATTGGAAACCAATTACGGTTTCCGAATTTAAGACCTTTCTGGGCCTTTCCCTCAACATGGGCACACATAAATTTCCGTCATTGCGTGCTTATTGGTCCACGCACCCAATTGACCACATGCCCGTGTTCTCTGCCTCCATGTCCAGGGCACGATACGAGCAGATTTTGCGGTTCATGCACTTCAACGACAATGAACTTTGTCGTCCACGTGGGGACCCTGAATACGACCGGCTCTATAAAATTCGGCCCCTCATAAACCACTTCAACGAACGTTTTGCAGCCTTGTTTACTCCCGATCAAGTTGTCTGCGTTGATGAGTCCCTGATTAAATTTTCTGGCCGCTTGTCTTTCAAGCAGTACCTTCCCAGCAAGCGTGCCAGATACGGGGTCAAGCTCTACAAGTTCTGTGACAGGGCAACAGGCTATGTAGTGAACTTTACGGTTTATGAGGGAAAAGATAGTCAGATTGAGTCGGTCAACTGCCCGGATTACATAGGGAGCGCTGGCAAGATAGTGTGGAACTTGGTGTCACCCTTATTCGGAAAGGGGTACCACTTGTATGTGGACAATTATTACACGAGCGTGCCACTGTTTAGTCACCTGTTTGATCATCAGATTGGAGCATGTGGCACCGTGCGACCTAATCGCCGGGGCTTTCCCCAGCGGCTTGTAGATGCCCGTCTTAGGCTGGGGGAGAGAGCCTGCTTGAAGTGTAATAACTTGCTCGCTATGAAGTGGAGGGACAATAAGAATGTTTTCCTTCTTACCTCCCTTCATGCAGACACGACAGTCCAAATTCGTACAGCGACTGGTGTTTTGGAGAAACCCCTCTGTGTCCACGAATATAACCAAAATATGGGAGGGGTGGACCTCAACGACCAGTTGATGGCGCCGTATCTAATTGACCGTAAGGCGAGACGCTGGTACAAAAAAGTGTCTCTATCATTATTCCAATTGGCTTTGCTGAACGCTCATGTGCTATACAGAGCTTCAGGCGGGACGTTATCTCTTCTAAAATTCCAGAATGAGATAGTCACAGAACTCCTGTATCCAGGCGGTTCTGCACCTCACCATCCCCTACCAAATGCAGTAAGCCGGCTGCATGAGAGGCATTATTCGTATGTCCTCCCGAGTACCCCTACCCAAAGCCACCCCCAAAAAAGATGTCGTGTCTGTAGCAAGCGCGGATTTAGGCGTGACACCCGTAGTTTTTGTCCACTCTGTCCTGACAAGCCTGGTCTTTGCCAAGGTGAATGTTTTGAACGCTACCACTCAAAAGTGAAGTTTTAGCGTAGGGTACAGCATTTCACAGACAAGGACACACTTACACAGGGTCTCCCAAGATGCCATTACATTTTGAGAGACCCAAACCATTACAGTTGTAAAGTTACAAAAAAAAGTGTAAAAAAGAAAAAAAAAAACGTAAAAAACAAAACACAAAAAAAAATATAAAATAAAAAAAACAAAAATAGTTGTCGTTTTATTGTTCTCTCTCTCTCTATTTTCTCTCTATTGTTCTGCTCTTTTTTACTGTATTCTATTCTGCAATGTTTTATCATGCTTGCTTTTCAGGTATGTAATTTTTTGTTTTCAGGTGCGCCATTCAACTGCAGCGCGGAATTATTTATCTTGACAGCAACAGCGTTTGCTCCCACGATACATAAAGCCGTGACTCCAGTGCTGTAGGAGGTGATTTCACCACCACAGTTAAAAAAAAGAGCATATATGCCGAAGCATGGGGGCAGCAGGGGCGGAGGAGCGATTTTGCTCCTAATGCCGCGTACATGCGGTCGAAATTCCGACGGAGGCCTGCCCGTGGAAAATTCCGACCGTGTGTACGCGGCATAACTTTTTTGCGGGAGGATGCCCCCATGCTTCGGCATATATATATTTTAGGCACAGGTTGCGTTAAAACATTTTTTTATTTTTTACTAGGTTTTGTTTTGGTATTTGCTTTGCAGGTATGGCATGGTAAGGTCTTACTGTTGTACTGTAATGTTACTTTGTTTTAATGTTAACCACCATTTGCTTAGCAGGTACGCCATTCAGTTGCAGCGCGGATCTATTTATCTTGACAGCAACAGCGTTTGCTCCCACGATACATAAAGCCGTGACTCCAACGCTGTAGGAGGTGATTTCACCACCACAGTTAAAAAAAAGAGCATATATGCCGAAGCATGGGGGCAGCAGGGGCGGAGGAGCGATTTTGCTCCTAATGCCGCGTATATACGGTCGAAATTCCAACGGAGGCTTGCCCGTGGAAAAGTCCGACCGTGTGTACGCGGCATAACCTTTTATGCCGCGTACATACGGTCGAAATTCCGACGAAGGCTTGACCGTGTGTACGCGGCATAACTTTTTTGCGGGAGGATGCCCCCATGCTTCGGCATATATGCCCATCATTAGAAGTGGGTGGATGAAGGGAGGTATTCTAATGGTGGGCATACCCACCAATCAATCTCTTTTTTTCGTTCAGCCAATAGGCTGTATGAAACAAAAGATTACAATACATGTCCAACAAGGACCAGCAACGTACTGGTATGTTGCTGGACTTTGAATGTTTATACCAGAATGATGCCTGCGGGTTTAGGTATCATCTTGGTATCATTCTTTTCAGCCAGCAGCCGGCTTTCATGTAAAAGCAATTCTAGCAGATAATTAGCCTCTAGACTGCTTTTACAAGCAGTGGGAGGGAATGTCCCCCCCCCCGGATATAAAAAGCGCCATTGGGAAATTGGGAAAGCATTTTATCACACCGATCTTGGTGTGGTCAGATGCTTTGAGGGCAGAGGAAAGATCTAGGGTCTAACCCCCCAATTTTTTTCAAAAAAAGAGTACCTGTCACTACTTATTGCTATCATAGGGGATATTTACATTCCCTGAGATAACGATAAAAATGGTAAAAAAATAAAATATGGAAGGCACAGTTTAAAAATAAAATAAAAAAGCCAAATAAATAATAAAAAAAAAATAAAAAAATAAAAAATAAAAGCACCGCTGTCCCCCCCCTGCTCTTGCGCAAAGGCGAACACAAGCGTCGGTCTAGCGTCATATGTAAACAGCAATTGCATCATGCATGTGAGGTATCACCGCGAAGGTCAGATCGAGGGCAGTCATTTTAGCAGTAGACCTCCTCTGTAAATCTAACGTGGTAACCTGTAAAGGCTTTTAAATGCTTTTAAAAATGAATGTAGTTTGTCGCCGCTGCGCGTTTGTGCGCAATTTTAAAGCATGTCGTGTTTGGTATCCATGTACTCGGCCTATGATCATCTTTTTTATTTCATCAAACATTTGGGCAATATAGTGTTTTTTAGTGCATTAAAAATAAAAAACGTGTGTTTTTCCCCCAAAAAATGCGTTTGAAAAATCGCTGCGCAAATACTGTGTGGAAAAAAAAATGCAACACCCACTATTTTAATCTGTAGGGCCTTTGCTTTAAAAAAATATATAATGTTTGGGGGTTCAACATAATTTTCTTGCAAAAAAAAAATTTTTTTCATGTAAACAAAAAGTGTCGGAAAGGGCTTTGTCTTCAAGTGGTTAGAAGAGTGGATGATGTGTGACATAAGCTTCCTAATGTTGTGCATAAAATGCCAGGACAGTTCAAAACCCCCCCAAATGACCCCATTTTGTAAAGTAGACACCTCAAGCTATTTGCTGAGAGGCATGTTGAGCCCATTGAATATTTTTTTTTTTGTCCCAAGTGATTGAATAATGACCAAAAAAAAAAAAATGTACAAAAAGTTGTCACTAAATTATATATTGCTCAAACATGCCATGGGCATATGTGGAATTACACCCCAAAATACATTCTGTTGCTTCTCCTGAGTACGGGGATACCACATGTGTGGGACTTTTTGGGAGCCTAGTCGCGTACGGGACCCCAAAAACCAAGCACCGCCTTCAGGATTTCTATGGGTGTAAATTTTTGATTTCACTCCTCACTGCCTATCACAGTTTCGGAGGCCATGGAATGCCCAGATGGCACAAAACCCCCCCAAATGACCCCATTTTGGAAAGTAGACACCCCAAGCTATTTGCTGAGAGGTATGTTGAGTATTTTGCAGATCTCGCTTTTTGTCACAAAGTTTTGAAAATGTAAAAAAAGAAAAAAAAAAAGAAAAAAAAATGTCTTTCTTAATTTTCAAAAACAAATGAGAGCTGTAAAATACTCACCATGCCTCTCAGAAAATAGCTTGGGGTGTCTACTTTCCAAAATGGGGTCATTTGTGGGGGTTTTGGGCTATTTTGACATTTTATGGCCTTCAAAACTGTGATAGGTAGTGAGGAGTGAAATCAAAAATTTATGCCCTTAGAAACCTTGAAGGCGGGTGCTTGGTTTTTGGGGTCCCGTACGCGGCTAGGCTCCCAAAAAGTCCCACACATGTGGTATCCCCGTACTCAGGAGAAGCAGCAGAATGTATTTTGGGGTGTAATTTCACATATAACCATGGCATGTGTGAGCAATATATCATTTAGTGACAACTTTTTGTACATTTTTTTTTTCTTTCTTTTTGTCATTATTCAATCATTTGGGACAAAAAAAAAAATATTCAATGGGCTCAACATGCCTCTCAGCAAATAGCTTGGGGTGTCTACTTTCCAAAATGGGGTCATTTGGGGGGGTTTTGTGCCATCTTGGCATTTTATGGCCTTCAAAACTGTGATAGGTAGTGAGGAGCGAAATCAAAAATTTATACCCTTAGAAACCTTGAAGGCGGTGCTTGGTTTTTGGGGTCCCGTACGCGGCTAGGCTCCCAAAAAGTCCCACACATGTGGTATCCCCGTACTCAGGAGAAGCAGCAGAATGTTTTTTGGGGTGTAATTTCACATATGCCCATGGCATGTGTGAGCAATATATCATTTAGTGACAACTTTGTGCAAAAAAAAAAAAAGTTTGTCATATTCCCGCAACCTGTGGCAAAATATAAAATATTCCATGGACTCAACATGCCTCTCAGCAAATAGCTTGGGGTGTCTACTTTCCAAAATGGGGTAATTTGGGGGGGTTTTGTGCCATCTTGGCATTTTATGGCCTTCAAAACTGTGATAGGTAGTGAGGAGTGAAATCAAAAATGTATGCCCTTAGAAACCTTGAAGGCGGTGCTTGGTTTTTGGGGTCCCGTACGCGGCTAGGCTCCCAAAAAGTCCCACACATGTGGTATCCCCGTACTCAGGAGAAGCAGCAGAATGTATTTTGGGGTGCAATTCCACATATAACCATGGCATGTGTGAGCAATATATCATTTAGTGACAACTTTTTGTAATTTTTTTTTTTTTGTCATTATTCAATCACTTGGGACAAAAAAAAAAAAATATTCAATGGGCTCAACATGCCTCTCAGCAATTTCCTTGGGGTGTCTAATTTCCAAAATGGGGTCATTTGGGGGGGTTTTGTACTGCCCTGCCATTTTAGCACCTCAAGAAATGAGATAGGCAGTCATAAATTTAAAGCTGTGTAAATTTCAGAAAATGTACCCTAGTTTGTAAACGCTATAACTTTTGCGCAAACCAATAAATATACGCTTATTGACATTTTTTTTACTAAAGACATGTGGCTGAATACATTTTGGCCTAAATGTATGACTAAAATTGAGTTTATTCGATTTTTCTTATAACAAAAAGTAGAAAATATCATTTTTTTTCAAAATTTTCGGTCTTTCTGTTTATATCGCAAAAAATAAAAATCGCAGAGGCAATCAAATACCATTAAAAGAAAGCAAAATTTGTGGGAAGAAAAGGACGCAAATTTCATTTGGGTACAACATTGCATGTCCGCACAATTTACAGTTAAAGCAGCGCAGTGCCGAATCCCAAAAACAGGCCTGGTTCTAATGGCCCGAAATGGTCCGGGGCTTAAGTGGTTAAAGGCTTACTTCACCTTTTGGAAAAAAATAAATGCACATGATTTTGCATGAAAAAAATGTGCATGTTTTTATTAATTTTTTTACCACGGAGCTAGCAAAGCATTGCACCCACAATCAGTAGATCACAGGTGCAATGTCAGGCTGCAGCAGACACTCCTGAAAGCTGTCTGCCCGTATCTCCATATGGGCAGACAGTTACTCAGTTGCAGGAAGTGTCAGTGAACTATGAGGGTGCTGATGAGCTCCCTGTTAGCTCTTTTCAGAACTGTTCTGAGTGTGTGAGGCTGCTACATGTGTAACATGTTACATGTTACACCCTGAAAACAGTTGAAACATGTAACATGTTACTAAAGGTGAACATGGGGGCAGGACATAGCCTTAAGGGGCCTAAGACCCTTCAACAAGTGTATTTGTATCCAGGCTTTAGACTTTTAAATATTTACATATTCTTAATAGGCATCATTATTCTCAAACAAGTCCTAATTGACCTCTATGGTGGATGCACTGTGAAGATAGTTACCCATTATCTGTTGTGTCATGACCTGTGAGAACCTCATTAGTGCAATGAACCGACACCCTCCTGGACTTCTAAACTTTAATATAAACACAGAATTGGTGCTCTGGAAGAGTGAGCAGGGTTACTTAGCAGCCCAAGAAACTTATGTGTATTAGAGGATACATTGCTCCAGCTACCGAGCTAGGTAAAGGTTGGTCTTGGAGGTTATTTACTGCTTGATAAGGATATGTAAATACTTGGTTGTCCATAGTCTGGCCACATAGTATTGGTTACAAAAAATGGATAAGCTCTCAACTCTGAAGGGTGAATAGCATTCTTATCCGGTCACCTTTTGAAGAGGGCCTTTACCCTCCACCCAAAATTTTTGGCTTGAATAAAATCTACCACTTTGACAAATTAGGGCAAAGAGAGAAAGTCTCTTACCAGACAACCTTAAATCAATCAGTAAAAAGTCTCAGAGCCTTTTTATAAAACCAACCCCTTTGTCACCTATACCCACCTTCACCACGCTCCCTTTTATTTCATAACAGTAGGGCTCGAGTCCTGCTGGAACGCGTGGGAACGGCGTCCCTGCACTTTTTTCACAGCAGGAACGCCGTTCCCTTTGCAGCCCCCGAGTGGCGAGCGCTGGGACCGATCTGATCCCGAGCGCCGCCGAATGTGGCCAAGTGCGGCCGAGTGTGGCCGAGTCCTGCCGACTCGCCGAGTGTCATAACAGCAGGTCCCGCCTTCTGGAGCCTGCGCAACGCCTATGATGGACGTCCCACTGGTCCAATGCCGCGACCGCGGGACGTGTGACGCCCATCATAGGCGCTGCAGACTCCAGAAGGCGGGAATTACAAATCGGCCGCCGTGCCACATCCCCGCTCGATGCTCGGGCGGGCGGCTCTTCTCTCCTCTCCGGCTCTCCTCCAGACTCCTCGCATCTCCTCCCCTCCAGGCTCCTCCTCTGACAGAATGACTGACTGCAGTAGTGCCTGCTGTGACACCGCTGAGCTGAGGTAGGTCAGACAGTGTAATGTGTATGTAAATGTCAGTGTATATAGGTCAGCGTAGGTAGGTCAGTGTATATAGGTCACTACCATCAGTGTAGGTGTGTCAGTGTATATAGGTCACTACCGTCAGTGTGTTTTTTTTTTTTTTGGTGGGGGAGTGGATCTTGGGTGGGAGTTCCCACACTTTTTTCCCCAGGACTTGACCCCTGCATAACAACTTTCATAACAGTGCTTCCAGGTATGGTAGAGCATGTGACTTTCTCCCGGGATGCAGTGCTGAGGCCTGAGAAGCCAATCACCAGGACCAAACACTGCTCCCTGACAGAAAGGAAAACATAATCAACCTTGTGTTTGCTCTGACAGCCTCCAACACAATGTTTACACAGGGTTAGGACTGTAAAGCAACAAATCAAGGAAAGAACACAGGGAAGGTTAGTAAAGGTGGGTCGGCGTGAACTTTAAAGAATTAACAAAGTGATAGAGGGTAACCCCAACAAAGTAATAACACTTGCTAACCCAATTGTTCTTCACAAGTGTAAATACAATGTGTGTAGATTTTGTCAGACAACTTATTTGCAAAGCTTTTTGTCAGACAACCTTTTTGAAAACAGTAAAATGTAGTATGATATATACTCAGTTGGTGGTAAGAACCACTGCTTTAGGTTGGTTCACACTTGCCTGTTTTAGCTGAGTATTGAAATCATGCTTTGGAAGATTCTTGCAAACGGCTTTACATTTATGGAGAAATATAATACACGCCTTTTATCATAGAACAGAAAGAGAACAGGAACAAGTACATATTTAGATACAGACGGTACTTCCTGTTATTACTTTGTACCATAGAATACACACTATCATACCGCGGTGCCACCTGCTGGATAGAAAGGTATAATGCATACATATAATGCATTCATTCAACAATCCAGCATCACCTTCCAAGAGAAAATTGCAGAACAGATTTTGTTCTTTGCTGCTAAGACGCTCTTTGAATTGTGGTGAAATTCATTTAATTCATTCTTATGCCGCGTACACACGATCATTTTTCCCGTCGGGAAAAATGCAATTTTTTTCTTTGGACGAGAAAAACGATCGTCTGTGGGCTTTTTGCCGTTTTTCCCGACGGGAAAAACGGCATTAATCACGATGAGAAAAATTAGAACATGTTCTAATTTTTCTCGTCGTTTTTCCTGACATTTCTTCCGCGGCAGTGTTTCCCATAGGGAAACACTGCCGCGGAGCCCATAGACGATCGTTTTTCTCGTCATTTTAAAAAATGACGAGAAAAATGACCGTGTGTTGGGAACAAGCTGTTCCCTCGTTTAAAATGTCATTATTCACGGCGGTTTTTAAACCGCCGTGAATAATGATCGTGTGTACGCGGCATCAGTGTTACAGACTACAATTTCTGCCAATGCCAGAAGAATCCTTTCCGTGAACTAATAACTCTTGACTAATCTGTATAGCTATTTGGTCAGACAGTGTTTATGTAATCCTTTCTGTGAACCAATAACTCTGGATAAAATAAGACTGCTCTCCAATAAATAACTTTGGAATAACAATTTTGATCCATCTCACTTGAGTGTCGATGTTGTAAGTTAAATACATTATTATGACTGTATTTGTTGTACACAGGCATAAATACCGCTATTACAGGCATACAGCAGGTAATTTATGCCTCTAAACGCAGCGCTCTGTTAACTTATGTGGCCATGCGCATCAGGCTTTTAGATAGGTATTTGAAGAGCAGCATTTAGAGGCATTAAGAAAAATGCACCAAAGCTGCATTTGGAGAAAATTTTACAAGCATAACTTATGCGCATATGCATAAAACACATATATATATGCGTGTCAATTATTTCAATGGCCTGAATATTTAACCACTTCAACCCCGGGCTTTTTTTACCACCTCAATACTGGGCCTATTCTGGCACTTCTCTCCTACAGATCATCATTCTTTTGCTGGAAAATTACTCAGAACCCCCAAACATTATATATGTTTTTTTAGCAGACACCCTAGGGAATAAAATGACAGTCATTGCAACTTTTCTTCTTGCACGATCCTTTTTCAAACGCCTTTTTTTTTGGAAAAAAATGGTTTCATGAATTAAAAAATAACAAAACAGTAAAATTAGCCCAATTTTTGGGGAAAATATGAAAGATGATGTTACGCCGAGTAAATAGATACCTAACATGTCATGCTTTAAAATTGCGCAAACTCATGGAATGGCGCCAAAGTTCGGTACTTAAAAATCTCCATAGACGACATTTTCATTTTTTTTACAGGTTACCAGTTTAGAGTTACAGAGGAGGTCTAGTGCTAGAATTGTTGCACGCACTCTAACGCACGCGGCGATACCTCACATATGTGGTTTGAACGGCGTTTACATATGTGGGTGGGACTTACGTGTGCGTTCGCTTCTGATCGCGAGCTACCGGGGACAGCGGCATTTACATTTTTTTTATTATTATTTATTTTATTTTTTTACTTAATTTTTTTTTTTTTTACACTTATTTTACTTTTTTTGATCACTTTTATTCCTATTACAAGGAGTGTAAACATCCCTTGTAATAGGAATGTGTGTGACAGGTCCTCTTTATTGAGAGATGCGGGGGCAATAAGACCCCACATCTCTCCTCCAGGCTGGAAAGCATGAGATCGTGAATTTTTTTTCACTGATCTCATGTTTCCTAGCCACAATGGCGGCTTTGTTTACATCTGAGGACCCGGGCGTGAAGTCATCACATCGCGCCCGGGCCTCCGACGGTCATAGAGATGACTGGTGACCATCTGGTCACCAGTAATCTCTATGCTTCCTATCGTGCACCAGACGATTCATTCTCCGGGCCCCCGATGGCACGGGAGAGCCCGGAGAAGCACCGGATGGTGGCGGGAGGGGGGGGATGTCCCCTCCCGCCGCCTATAAGAACGATCAAGCGGTGGAATCGCCGCTATGATCATTTTTATGGCGCACAGAATCGCCGGCAGAAGAAAAGGATATCTGAATGATGCCTCTAGCTGCAGGCATCATTCAGATATTCCCCCACAAAGCCCAGGATGTCATATGACGTCCACCCAGGATGGGAGATCCCATCTGTGGATGTCATTTGACTATGGCTGGGTAAGGAAGTGGTTAATAATAATATAATAATATTCTGGCTAATGGAATGCATTTATGCGTAACACCACACGCGCATAAACACATATACCTATGTGCATAAACGCACCTCATTACATAACATTACAGACATTTTTTCAGCCATGTTCTGTAGAAAAAATATGAATACCTTGAGTATAAATTTATACGCCCGTGTGCATGAGGCCTTCAAGTAGAACTCCTAACACTAATTAAAAATGTTCCCTTCCCCTCCTGTTACCTATATTGACTAACCTAGTACTGGGACATGGGAGCCTATGGGTGATATGAACGCTCCTGGATTTCTAATGCCTTGTACACACGATAGGAATCAGCTGCGTAAGGGGCTTGAAGAGATGGAGGTGGAAAAACAGCACTACACTGATCCTCCCAGTGAATGGCTGGGGGGGAGGGGGGCGTGTTAGCACAAGTCTTGGCTATTGGAGGACAAGCAGGCTGTGCTCAGAGCACAGCCAGTAAACAGGCCAGGTTGCGATGGATGTACTCTCATGCATGGTCAATTTGAAGTAGGAAAGCAGGATTACCAGATATTTCACACAAATAAAACAATGAAAAGAAAACAGGATACTTTTAATACAAGTACATAGTACAACCGACACATGTCAGGAATAAAAAAAGGTTGGCGTGACATATTCTTTAAAGTGGAACTTTAGTCAGAAAATTAAGTCCTGCTAGATCACTACAGGCTTGCCCCTTTTGCAGGTACACTGTTTAAAAACCCAGTAATACACTGTCTCACCCTGCTCAGCACATGCTCAGTTGCTCTCTTTTTTTCGGCACTGTGCCGAAAATGATGAAGCCAATGTGCTGATAGCCTAAAGATTTACTTCTGCTCGGCGGCTCTGGGCATCAGGAAAATGTCAGCCTCCGGCAAGAAGAATCAGGAACATGGCAGGAGGCAATTTACAGCACACACTAATTTTGGTGGCATAAATATTATTGTGGAATGTATGTTTCTTGTTAAAAAACATTTTTTATCAAGTAGTTCAGGGTAAAGTTCCACTGTAAGCAAATAATTTTTTTGTAAATCCGTTACAAAGTTCTTCCCTGGAGCGTCTGCTAAAAGCAGCACGTTCAGGATAGGTGCAGGTGCTGACACTTTCAGGCTGACAATGCTTAGCCATTGCCTTGTAATTAGCAGCAATAATGTAAGCTGTGGGAATGCCTTCAGTTGTTCGTTGGGCTGTGAATCAAGTCTACAGGAGTCAAGAGGAGACTTGTTAGGCCCCTTTCACAGGACTGTTTAAATCAGGTCTGCTTGTTAGTTTTTGGGTGGATCTGATCTCTATGGACCGGTGGGTATAAACGGACTAGTGTGCGTTTATCCCGCCTACCTCTGATACAATTAGGGTTGCCACCTCATCCCTTTAAACCCGAACACATATTAATTAGACAGGTTCTGTGGCTGATTAAGGTGGTAATCAAACTCACTTGGTGCCTTATCTGCATTTAATTAGCCTCAGAACCTGTGTAATTCAAAGGTTTTCGGGTTTAAAGGGATGAGGTGGCAACCCTAGATACAATCCGGTCCACTAAAAACAAACAGAAGAGGATCTGTTCTATTCCATGTAGGTGGATCGGATCAGGGCGGACAGGGTCCTGTCATCCACCTGCTCTGCTCAGTAGGAGCTCAGTGGACAGATTCCCTCGAATTTCTAAAGTATTTTCATTTGTAAATCAGAAATTTTGTAAGTTTTGTGATCCGATGGTGCCACCATTGATTTCGAAAATTCAACCAAGCAAGCCTTCAATTTGACCTCCTGTTGCTTCAGAAAAGAACTTTCATGGCTGGGAATTTTCTTTTCTTGTACACACGCATTTCTTTTTCGATTACATTTCTCGCATGATTTTCTCATCATTGATTGGAAAATCGTTTGTTTTTCATAAAATTTTCAACATGCAGATTACTCAAATTAGATGGCCGCATCAAAATCGGCAGTTGCTGCAGCTCACTAATGGTGCGAAATTCAAATGAAAATTCTTAGATAAGATTTTCGAAAGAAAATTCTTTCAAAATTCGATCCATGTATGGCCTGCCTAAGGCAGTCCATTGGCCTAATAGAGCAGCACACACAGCAGGCTGACATTATGTGCATAGTTCAATAACAAAAAAGCCCCTTGCACTTTTATGCTGCATTCATACCTGAGTGTAGTGCAGCAACAGCTGCTGCAGCGCAGTTGTTTTAGCTTTTTTGTGGAGTGTTTTTGGAGCGGCCTCTCTCCACTCCAAAAACGCTCCAAAGAAGCTCATGTACCAAATCACAGAGCCAACCGTGCTTGCCGTTTTGTTTTTTGCCGAGATTTTTGTGCATTTGTCGCTTGACAATCGCGGCAAAATCAAACGGCGTTTGGGGTGGCATTAAGAAATAAAGGCATCGCAAATGCGTCCTGCGTTTTGCCTCGATTCTGGAATTGTCAGCAGAATCACGGCAATTCCGCCCGCGATTCAAATCACCTAGTTGTGAACGGAGCCTTACAAAATCTCCTAACTTACACAAAAGAAAAAAAAGAAAAACTTTTTGAGAGCTGTTATCATCTTGTGATCCACACAATAAATAAAATGAAAAAAACACTTATATACTGGTATTTGTTTTTTATGTGCCCAGTTACTTATCCTTTCTAAACTATAACCTCAGTAAAAGTCAAGCAGTAGGTGAGAATAAACAAAAGATATTTACTCCCTAGATTTTTGCCATTTTTCTAAACAGCCTTTTTGCACACTAAAACAAAATGATTTGGGTTGCAATTAGTATCAAGAAAACATACCTATGACTTGCAGTGAACAGATCAACGTGCATAATCCTCCTAAATTGTTTCTGAACGCACACAAAACGTAGTTTCCGTAAAACAAAGTGGTTTCTATTGAGTTCCACATCACACTGCTCAAAGACTGCTGTGCAAAGGCTGAATCAATTTGTGCCTGCTTTGTACTGAAAGCCTGTGCCAGTACAGGCTAATAAGAAGTTTATTGACATACGGTAGTATATATTTCTATCATACAGGGCCTAAAAAAATATCACAGTATGTGATTTCAAGATTTATGCACAATCCTCATCTGACTTTGTGAGCTAAAAGTGAAACAAAATCAAGGTACAAGTTTAATAACCATGTGAAGATTTCACCTCACTTTCCATCCCAATGACAAATGTTTTTGGAAAAGTGGTGTTTTTATTGCAATAAGGATTGGTGATAAAGCATCAGTTGAGAGGAGACACCTTTTTCCCATATTAACTCTTACAGGAGAGAATTTCCCTTCCTAGGGGTAGATTTCCTCTCACTTCCTGTTGTCTCCTTCCGTTTGCAAGTAGGAGTCGTTTGTAAGTTGGATGTTTGAAAGTAGGGGCCTGCCGTATATACTCTGCAGAAATTTGCCCCTTAGGTGTCGGTGTTGCCACAACACTGTAAGCCCTCACAGTTACTCTTGGTGGGCACTGGAACGCCCTGCTGTGAACTATTATATAAGGAATTGTAATTACATGCCATTTTTGAACAGTGGTAGGAAAAATTGGGCCTTTGGTGGTGGTGCTGGTGCTACAACACTGTCAGCCCTCACAGTTACTCTTGGTGGGCGCATGAATGGGACCTACTGTAAATTATTAGATCAAGAATTGTAATTGCATGCCCCTGTTGAAGAGGGGCAGAAAAATTGGGCCTTTGGTGGTGGTGGTGGTGTTGCCACAACACTGTAAGCCCTCACAGTTACTCTTGGTGGGCGCAGGAATGGGCCCTACTGTGAATTATTAGATCAAGAATTGTAATTACATGCCCCTGTTGAACAGGGGCAGAAAAAGTGGGCCTTAGGCACTGGTGCCACAACACTGCAACCCCTCACAGATACTGTACTTGAAGCACAGCAATGAGCCCTGTTGCAAAGTATTGCATCAAAAATTGTAATTACACGCCCCTGTTAAACAGGGTCTGAAAAATTGGGCCTTAGGCACTCGTGCTGGTGCCACGACACTGCAACCTCTCCCAGATACTCTAGTTGGAGTGCAGGAATGAGCCCTGCAGCAAAGCATTGCATCAAAAATTGTAATTACATGCCCCTGTTAAACAGGGGCTGAAAAATTGGGCCTTAGCCACTGGTGGCGGCACCCAGAAACAAAAAAGTTCTTCCAAGCTATCATCAAGAATCGGATCATTGAGGAGGATAGTCAGTCAACATAACAGGACAGTCACTCAGCATCAGCATCAGTCTTGAAGGGATGTGACATTTGAAAATAAATTATTCTGTTATATCAGCTTCAGGTGCTTGGTAGCTGGTGGTGATCCAAGACTGGTTCATCTTTATGAAGGTCAGTCGATCAACCGAGTCGGTGGACAGGCGCACCCTGTGATCCGTGACAAAGCCTCCAGCAGCACTGAATGTGCGTTCTGAAAGAACGCTGGATGCAGGACAGGCCAGTAGCTCAATTGCATACTGTGCAAGCTCTGGCCAGTGATCCATCCTCAAGACCCAGTAAGCCAGAGGATTTTCGGTGGGAAAGGTGTCCAAGTCTGACCTTGCCCCTAGGTATTCCTGCACCATGTATATCAGACGCTGGCGATGGTTGTTGGAACTGATCATACCTTGGGGCTGCGGACTAAAAAATTGTCTGAACGCATCGGTCAGACGGCCACCTTCTCCACCGCTCCTTCTGCTACTGACCGAAGCCTCAGCAACTCGTTGTCCAGGACCAGGAGTTTGTAACCTCCCAGTCTCTGGGAACGCGTTGCACTGACCTTTCTGCAAGGCCCCCCAGAGTTGTCTCATCATCTGCTCCCTCTGTGAAGGCAAGATAAGGTCCGCAACCTTACCCTTGTACCGTGGATCAAGGAGAGTGGCCAGCCAGTAATGGTCCCTCTCCTTGATCCGAAGAATACGAGGATCCTTCCGCAGACTTTTCAGGATCAGGGAGGCCATGCAGCGTAGGTTAGCTGAGGCATTCGGTCCGGAGTCCTCTGGGTCACTAAGGACGACATGATCCGCAGCCACCTCCTCCCAGCCACGTACAAGTCCACGGGTTTGTTGGGACTGTAAATCATCCCTAAAAGACTGCTGCTGTTGATGCTGAGTGCCATGCTCCACCTCCATGCTGACACAATCCTCCTCCTCCTCCTCCTCCTCTTCCTGTGCGATGGGTGGGACAGAAGGAACACTGTCTGGGTAAAGGGGGCCTTGAGAGGCAAGGAAGTCCTCCTTTTCCTGCCTCTGTTCTGCCTCAAGTGCCCTGTCCATTATTCCATTCAGCGTATGCTCCAACAGGTGGACAAGAGGTACAGTGTCACTGATGCATGCACTGTCACTGCTCACCATCCTCGTGGCCTCCTCAAATGGTGCCAGGACAGTGCATGCATCCCTGATCATGCCCCACTGGCGTGGTGAAAAAAAACAGAGCTCCTCTGACCCTGTCCTGGTGCCGTAGTCGCACAGGTACTCATTGATGGCCCTCTGCTGCGTGTGCAGCCGCTGCAGCATGGCCAACGTTGAGTTCCACCTGGTGGGCATGTCACATATAAGGCGGTTCTTGGGCAGGTTCAACTCCTTTTGCAGCTCAGCCAGCCGAGCACTGGCATTATATGAGCTGCGGAAATGCACACAGACTTTCCTGGCCTGCCTCAAGACATCCTGTAAGCCCGGGTACCTTCCCAAGAACCGCTGCACCACCAGGTTAAGGGCGTGAGCCACACAGGGCACATGGGTCAGTTGTCCCTGTCAGAGGGCGGAGAGGAGGTTGATGTTATTGTCGCAAACCACCATTCCTGGCTTAAGCTGGCGTGGCGTCAACCACCTCTCGGCCTGCCCCTGCAGAGCAGACAGAACCTCTGCCCCAGTGTGGCTCCTGTCCCCCAAACACACCAGTGCAAGCACGGCATGGCATCTTTTTGCCTG
Organism: Rana muscosa; assembly: GCA_029206835.1. NCBI lineage: Eukaryota > Metazoa > Chordata > Amphibia > Anura > Ranidae > Rana > Rana muscosa. The sequence goes on along the minus strand of CM055116.1, from coordinate 795,919,144 downwards.
CGTACTTGTATAGGCCCTTGAACGGCTACGGAGCACCGCTGGTTCCGGAGACAAAGCACAGGAATAGGCCATGGAGGAAGAAGAAGAGGAGGGGGTGGAGGAGAGAGGTGTGTCACAACCAGTAGTAGCATTTTGGAGGCCTCCAACACTACTGCACCTTGTCCTGCATCCTTCCCAGCTGCCAAAAGAGTGACCCAATGGGCCGTGAAAGAAAGGTAACGTCCCTGTCCATGCCTGCTGGACCATGAGTCAGCGGTAATATGCACCTTACCACTGACCGCCCTGTCCAGCGAGGCATGGACATTGCCTTCCACATGCTGAAAAGGCAGCAGTTGAATTCCTAGCAATTTAGCCAAGCTAGCATTCAACCGCTGGGCATGTGGATGGCTGGGAGTGAACTTCTTTCAACGGTCCAGCAGCTGGGGCAGGGAAATTTGCCTGTTACAATCGGACGTCGGTGTACTGCTAGCAGAGTGCCCGCAAGTACTTGGCTGTGACACACCTAATTCTACACCTTCATTCCTCTCAGTGCAGGTTTCAGAGAGGACTGAAGGTATAGTGGGGTTGGAGATCCCAGCTGATGAGGAGCAAGGAGAGGTCCGCTTTGTTCTTTGGTGTGGGTCTTTAAGGTACGCTTGCCAACGAGCTGCATGGCAGGTCAACATATGTCTGGTCAAGCAAGTGGTGCCCAAGCGGCTGATGTTTTGGCCGAGCGAGATACGTTTGAGACAATAGCAGCGGTGCGATCTGATGCACTCGACTCAAAAAAAGCCCACACCAAAGAACTTTTGGAATAACGGGCAGAGGCAGCGCCCTGCACAGGCGTAGCTCTGCGGTGTGATTCAGTCGGTGTGCTGTCCTTACGCTGGCCCCCGGAGGGCATCCTGCCTCGTTGGAGATGTGCCTCCTCCTCATCCTCCTCCTCCTCTCTCCTATCAGGCACCCACGTGGAGTCAGTGACCTCATCATCCCCTCCCTCCTCATCACTGGAGCCAATCTGGCACTATGCTGCAGCTGCTGGAACGTAACTGCCAGATTTCTGTCCTCCTTGAGCATCCCCTCTCTCTGCGCTCACGCTACTGCCTTCCTCTAGCTGGGTATCATCATCAGACCCTTCGAAACGCTGGGCATCCTCCTGGAGCATGTACCCAACACTGTGCTCAAACAGTTCGGGGGACTCCTCGGGACGACATGGTGGGTCTAGGGAAGGAGTGACTGATGATGACATTGATACGAGGGAAGAGGACGCTTTGGCAGCTGCTTTGCCAGTACCCTGAGCCTGGGTGAGAGAGGATGAGGAGGATGAGGAGGGCTTGGTCATCCACTCTACCAAGTCTTCGGCATGATGCGGCTCAACACGTCCAGCTGTTGAAAATAAGGATAAGCGTGTCCCATGGCCACGTGCTGATGACAATGCACCGCGTCCACGACCAGCACTGTTGCCCCCAGACACAGAGCCTGCTTTCCCTCTTTTATTGGCTCGTGACTGTCTGCCTCTCTTTGTTGGCCTTCCAGACAGAGTAATGGCCTGCAGGGAGATGGGAAAACCAGCAATTGGGTAGTGTATATTGTGCTTGAGGCACACAACACCCACTAACTCCAGCAGATGCCTTTATTAGAGAACAGCAATGACGGGTATATACAGGTGTATACTGTGCCACGAACTCCTGCAGATGCCTGTATTAGAGAACAGCAATGACGGGTATATACAGGTGTATACTGTGCCACCAGGGATGAGCCGAACACCTCCCTGTTCGGTTCGCACCAGAACCTGCGAACAGACAAAATGTTTGTGTGAACTTTAGAACCCTATTAAATACAATGGACTCGAACGTTCGAAATCTAAAGTGCTAATTATAAAGGCTTATATGCAAGTTATTGTCCTAAAAAGTGTTTGGGGACCCGGGTCCTGCCCCAGGGGACATGTATCAATGCAAAAAGAAGTTTTAAAAACGGACGTTTTTTCGGGAGCAGTGATTTTAATAATGCTTAAAATGAAAAAATAAAAGTGAAATATTCCTTTAAATTTCGTACCTGGGGGGTGTGTATGATATGCATGTAAAGTGGCGCATGTTTCCCGTGCTTAGAACTGTCCCTGCAAAAAATGTCATTTTTGAAGGAAAAAAAGTCATTTAAAACTCACTCGCGGCTATTAATGAATTGTCGGCTCCCGGCAATACATAGAAAAGTCATTGATAAAAAAAAGCGTGGGGGTCCCCCAGAATTCAATTACCAGGCCCTTCAGGTCTGGAATGGATATTAAGGGGAACCCCGCCGCAAATTAAAAAAAAAATGCGTGGAGTTCCCCCAAATATCCATACCAGGCCCTTCAGATCTGGCATGGATTTTAAGGGGAACTCCACCCCAAATTTAAAAAAAATGGCATGGAGTCCCCTCAAAAATCTATACCAGACCCTTATCCGAGCACGCAACCTGGCCGGCCGCAGGGGAAAAGGGGGGGATGAGAGAGCGCCCCCCCCTCCTGAACCGTACCAGGCCACATGCCCTCAACATGGGGAGGATGTCCCCATGTTGATGGGGACAAGGGCCTCATCCCCACAACCCTTGCCCTGTGGTTGTGGGGGTCTGCGGGCGGGAGGCTTATCGGAATCTGGAAGACCCCTTTAACAAAGGGGACCCCCAGATCCCGGCCCCCCCATGTGAATTGGTAAGGGGTACATTGTACCCCTACCATTTCACGAAGAGAGTGTCAAAAAATGTAAAAAAAAAAAAAACACACAAACACCTTGAAAAAGTCCTTTATTAAAAAAAAAAAAAAAAACATTCCAGCAGAGAAATCCAGTGTCCCGCAGCGATCCGATGTCCAGCGCTGTCCGTCATTGGCTGAGCCTGAGTGGATCTGATGGGGAACTTCCTCCACAGTCTATTACATGTATAGACCCGCCCCTTCTAAAGTTCCCCATCAGGTCCGCTCAGCCAATGACTCGGTGTAAGGCTGAGGACCTGATGCGGAACATGAGAAGGGGCGGGTCTATACATGTATTACAAAGTGAGAGAAGTTTCCAATCAGGTCCGCCCCCTCGGTATGTCGGACCCCGCCTACGTCATTGGCCTGAGCGGGTAACTTCCTTCACTGTATAATTTAAATTTACACAGTGAAGGAAGTTCCCCGCTCAGGCCAATGACGTAGGCGGGGTCCGACATACCGAGGGGGCCGACCTGATGGGGAACTTCTCTCACTTTGTAATACATGTATAGACCCGCCCCTTCTCATGTTCCGCATCAGGTCCTCAGCCTTACACCGAGTCATTGGCTGAGCGGACCTGATGGGGAACTTTAGAAGTGGCGGGTCTATACATGTAATAGACTGCGGAGGAAGTTCCCCATCAGGTCCGCTCAGGCTCAGCCAATGACGAACAGCGCTGGACATCGGATCGCCGCGGGACACTGGATTTCTCCGCTGGAATGTTTTTATTTTATTTTTTTATTTTTATTTTTTAATAAAGGACTTTTTCAAGGTGTTTGTGTGGGTTTTTTTTACATTTTTTTACACTTTAGCCTCGTACACACGACCGAGTTTCTCGTCGTAAAAAACACGTCGTTTTTTTCGTCGAGATTCTTGTTAACCTTGTCGATTTTCTCGTCAAGCTTTCCATGCGTACACACTGACATTTCCCAATTTCCTCGTTGTTCTCCGCGGTCACGTCCAGCACGTACGACGGCACTATAAAAGGGGAAGATCTTTTTTCTTGGCGCCACCCCTTGGTCTGCTTTTGCTGATCTCGTGTTACCGCGTGTGAAGTAAAAGTTTGGGAAGAGACGATTCGCGCTTTTCAGTCTTCGTACTTTTCAGATCGTTTTCTGCGGTTCAGTTTGTGCTTGTGGGTTCGTATCTTGACTTTCAGGGCGTCTAGGCAGGTCGTATCTGTTTTACAGTGCGTTCTTGCCTGTTCGTTTCTGTTTTTCAGTTCGTTATTCATAGGCCTTGCTGTTCTAAAGTGCGTTCTGTTCTGTACGTTCTGATAAGACGACCGTTTCCTAGCCATGTCGCCTGGACGTTCTCGTCGTCGAGTTCGTGCTGTGCGTGCGCTTGGTGTTGGTCTGCTTGTTTTGGACCAAGACCAGTCCATGAATGGTGTGAGGAGGAGTTCATGGACCAAGAATTGGTTGCTCCAGCGGGACCAATTCTGCCATATGCCTCTGCTGCGGGAGATCGTCAAGAATAATCCTGAGGACTACAGGAATTTTCTGCGGATGTCTGACCCCGTTTTTCAGGAACTGTTGGCTTTGGTGTCCCCCTATATTACCAGGAAGGACACCGTTATGCGGGAAGCCATCAGTGCTGAGCAGAGGCTCATCGCCACGTTACGTTATCTGGCGTCAGGGAGAAGTCTTCAGGACTTGAAGTTCACGACAGGCATCTCCCCCCAGGCTCTGGGCCTCATAATCCTAGACACCTGTTCTGCCATTATACAAGTCCTGCAGGAGGACTATATTAGGGTAAGTTTTCTCCATTAACATCACATTTTATGTATTACATGTATGCTAATGTATTGTATTTCTTTCATCCTTCCCTAATTACCATGATTGTAATATGCTGAGAATGTCCCCTTTGTCCCCATGCATGCTTGAAGCTTTAGATTGCCCCTTTTTTCTCCTCCATGCATATTTCCCTTCACTAACCTTTCCAGCAGGGGCGCCTGTTGCTCCAAATGTTTGGGGGTTCAAGTCCCAATTTAGGAAATAAACTTCCTCCTTTTTTGCTCTGGTGCCTATTAAATGCCCCCATTTGTTCCCTCCAATGCAGCCATTTTGTTCCCTCTAATGCAGCCATTTTGTCCCCTCCAATGCAGCCAGTTCCCCCCCAGCCCTGCACTTACCTTCTTGTGGTCAGCGCCATCCTTCTTCTGTCCTTGATGTCTTCTCCTTCCCTTGATGTTGCATCAGCCAATCATGTTACCATTAAACAGACTTGGTGAACATGATTGGCAGAGCAGCCTGTCAGTGTTTACCCAAGGAATGCCCCCCCCCCCCTGCGTCCCCTATTTAACTTTTCTGCAGCCAATTACATCCCTCAGGCTGTAATGTGCAAGACAATTTTCCTTACTGTTTCTGATATGCAATTTTAAGCCCATAAATGCCGCAGTTCTTCATATGTCGGTCGCTTAACAGGGGGCCATCCACCTGAATAGTGGGCGGCATAGACAATACATAGGTTAATGCAAGGCATGAACCTATGTATTGTTCTGAGTGACGGGCACAGGAGAGAGGGGGCAGTGCTCCAGTGCCCACTCTGGACGCACCGCCACTGCAATGCTATCCTGTGGCCAAACACATCTACCTCCTCATTATAATTTATTAATGGACCATCATAGGGGGTGATGAATATGATACATGAGCCTTCCATTATACTTATTTAAAACACCTTAATAAACGTAGACTTTGCTTGATGTTGGCCTCTAATGTATTTTCTTAGAATATACTTGTAATGTTTGATTTGTGTATTCTAATATTTTTTCATCTTGTTTGACTCCACAGCTTCCTTCCACGCCACAGGAATGGCAGACTGTGGCATCTGAGTTTGCCACGCGGTGGGACTTCCCCAACTGCGGTGGTGCTATAGACGGGAAGCACGTCCGCATCGTGCCGCCACCCCGTTCTGGGTCCTACTACTTCAATTACAAGGTGTTTCATAGCATTGTGCTGATGGCGGTGGTGTCAGCACGGTATGAATTCCTCTATGTTGATGTAGGGAAGAATGGCCGGATGTCCGATGGGGGATCCTTCATCCAGACGGAGTTTGCCCTCCGTCTCCAGAGTGACGACCTTGCATTGCCACCGGATGCAGGGAATATTGAAGGACTCCCCTTTGTTTTTTTGGCTGATGAAGCCTTCGGGCTCGGACCACATCTTATGAGGCCATTTCCTTAGAGGACCCTGACCCCAGAGAAGAGGGTGTTCAATTACCGGCTGGCCAGGGGCCGAAGAGTCATTGAAAATGCCTTCGGCATAATGGCCAGCCGGTTCCGCCTTTTTATGACTCCCATCCACTTGGCGGACTACAAAATAAACTATGTAGTGTTATGCTGCTGTGTGCTACACAATTTTCTTTGCCGCAAATCTAATTCATATATGGCCTCAGTTTTGCCTGAGGCTGGACTTTCCCCTGATAATCCCCTGCCGGGCCTGGAATCTGCCCGTGCTGGCTTGCCCCCCCAAAATGCCCGTGAGGTTCGGGACAAATACATGGACTATTTCACGGGTAGGGGGGCAATTCCTATGCCAGGCTATGTCTAAAGATTCCTGTCTAACGATCCAAATAAAAATCTTGTTTAAACTTCTAACTTTTGTTGGTTTCCTGTCTCCTAGTTTGTCTAAGTGCATTTGTAGTGCCAAGTGTATTTTCCTTTAGTAAATACCAACCATTTCACTATGTAACCTTAAAAGATGTACCAAATAAGGTTAGAGCATATTAGAAAAAGAAGCTACACGTTGTTTGTGTTCAAATCTTTTACTATGTGCAAATTCACACACCTTTTTTTTTTTTTTTAACATTTTTTGTTTGCCTGGCCACAAACCGGCAATTGTTTTCTTAGGAAAATACAAAAACAACAGTTGCATTCCAAAAATTACAAAATTGGATACCTCGGAGCAATCTGAGACATTCACTTACACAAACTATATGTCTCTATGTGCCCGTCCTAATATGGGGTCCTGCCACCCCTTGCCCAGCCAAAAATTGAATATGCACACAATTGAGATTATTTTCCTATAGGGATTTTAGACTCCTGATCCCTATTGTCAACATGTGCTATCTGCCATCAGGGGTGATCAATGGACGTGTTTTGGGGGTGCAACCCCTTCCTCAGTTCACCTACTTTAGATATGAGGAAGGGGTTGCACCCCCAAAAGACGTACATGGATATCTGTGTGCAGATTCAATTTTTGGCTGGTTTGATTGTCAAAAAGTTTTTGAAAAGTTGAAGAACAAACATGAACAAAAGGGGGTTGGGATGCCTTATTGAATTCTCCCCAAAACATCGAGAATGTCTTTAAATGTTTGATCCATCACATGAATTCTTTCTTTAATTTTGTCCAGTTCCGTGCTACATTCCATCACTTGCTGGATGAGGCGGAGGGCACTGTCAGCAGAGAAACCTGTACTATCCTTCACCCCAACATTCACATCCCCTAAAAACAAAATAAAAAGGTATTATAACTCTGCAGGCCTACCTCTCTTACCTGAAGCTGTGGTGTCAGATACTGACCTGTTGTGGTGACCAGTTCCACAACGTCATCCACCTCTCCTTCCTGCACTTCTCCTTCCTCCACCTCAACTTCCTCTACATCCTTCGTTTGTAGGTCTTTGGGAGCTTGGGGTTGTTGTGAAGCTGTGGGGTTCTTGTGCTCCCTGGAGTGTCCTCCTCCCAGTCTTCTCTCCCCTATGAGAATCAAACAAAAGGTAGAGTTATCACACAGAAATTCTCTATGCAAAACAAAAAAACAGGCTAAATTGCTTGGAAGTGGGGTACAAGTGTGTGTTTGGGCGGAAGTTAAAGATGAATGCATTATTTCTGAGCAAGAATATGCTTAGTATTCACCTTTGTCTGTCATTTTTTAGACATGTAGGCAACACAAAAATTCTCTGATGCACCTGTGTGGGACACCCAAAAAAGGCGGGTCTGGTGGCCCACACTATAGTGCTCCAAAGTACAGATGTGGAAGCAGCTGCTGAGTGTCCTCTCCTTTACACTTACAAAAGTTTGCATTTCATTCTCTTTACAAACACATCATCTAGCCTAAAACTTTGTGCCCCAAATTTCCCAAAAAATGGCAGATGTCTAATTACTTTTGTGGCTGTAAAATAAGCCAAAACAGCGGATAGTGGCCGAACCAAGTGTCTGTAACGTAACGAACGATTACTGTGCCCAACCAAGTTCAAAACATTACATTTTGGAAGGGAGTCCAATAAGAAAAAAAAACCAGCAACATGTCAGTTTAGAAAAGGATTAATAGCAGAAAAGTGTACATTTTACTTACTTTTTGCGAGCATTCTCTTAATGCTCCTTAACTGCTCTGGCTCCCTCAGTTTGAGGTCTGACCACCTCTTTCTGAGCTGCTCATTTGAGCGTTTCACCCCGAAATTCGTCTTCAGACTCTTCACGACTTTAGTGAGGATTTTGGCCTTCCTTCTATTTGGTTTGCTATACGGCCCATGCTTTGCGTCATAATCCGACTTGAGCAAGATGTCCACCATCTCCGCCATCTCGGCAAAAGACGTATTCGATGCCTTGAATCTCCTCCTTGATCGTGACGTTTCCTCGGTCTCCGGGCTTGCCTCCTCCTCGTTAGTTGCGGAATTATCAGACACCTGCTGTAACTCCGCCATATCTGTCTGCGCGCCGAAAGAGAAGGGGCGGGGAAAAGATGTTAGTTAGAACGTCATGGGCGGGCGACGTGTGCGGAGCGACGTGTTCGAATTTTGACGCATGCGTGGTGTGTATATATAGCAAACACACATGTGACTATAGTACGTTCGGTTTGCGGAGAGAGGAGTTGAAGTGACGGACGTGCGAACGAAGGTATGTGATTTTGTGACTTGGACAAATTGTTGGCCTATACTGTTTTGAGAATGTTGTAGGATATATATGGTGACTACGATGTTAAGGAGGTTAGACTGTTTGCCTCACATTAGTTATATATTATTTCTTAAACTTGCAGATACAATATGAATGTCTTTATTAGCGACAAAGAGTTCCTGGCGGAATTTATTGACCGGGTAAGGGAGCTGCCCGCTCTGTGGGAGACGAAAAACCCCATCCATAAAAAAAGAGGGGTGAGAAAAGCAGCACTGGAGAAGCTGCTCCCATTTGTGCAGACCAAGGTGCCCACAGCCACAGCAAAACAAGTGGACACTAAAATTGGGAGCTTGAGAGGCACCTACAGGACTGAACGCTCTAAGGTCCTGGCTTCTCAGAGGTCAGGAGCAGCAGCAGGTGATGTGTATGTCCCGATTTTGTGGTACTACAGCAGGATGTCCTTCCTGGATGACCACATTGAGGCAAGGCCATCACTCTCCACTCTTCCCCCCAGACTTCCCTGCAGCCAACCGGAGCCTTCTCTGGAGCAAGAGGAGGCAGCCATCCTGGATGATCCTGATTTGGCCATCTGGAGCCAGGTATAGTATTAAATGAAAATGTATTGGGATAAAATTAATGTTTGACAAATATGTCAGGATGAGAAACATACAATATTTTGGGTTCCACAAGTGAAATCAAGATCTCGAGACATTAGTCTGCACTTAATTGGGTGCTAAATAGTCAATCTGATGTAGGTGTAAATTAGAAAACAAGATTTCTGGATTTACATTCTAATTGCTTCAATCATGTTTATAAAGTTTGATGCAAAGATTAAACTAACATATTAAACTATGTCCCTTTTTCATACACAGGATGAAATCAGCCAGGAGGAGGGTCTGGAAACTGTCAGGCAGGAGGAGGAAGGGCCCAGTGGCAGCCAGGAGGTGGCAGGGCCCAGTGGCAGCCAGGAGGTGGCAGGGCCCAGTGGCAGCCAGGAGGTGGCAGGGCCCAGTGGCAGCCAGGAGGTGGCAGGGCAAAGGAGAAGCACCAGATCCCAGGTGCCTCCCATCCGGCTTCCCAAAAGAGGCAGGAGGGACAGGACCACCAGTGAGGCAGCAATGGCCCTTATTAAAGAGGCCCATGCCACCCTCAAAGAGCCCACATCCCCTGAAGAGGCCATTGCCGGCCTAGTGGAGGCAAAGTTCAAGGTGATGAGCATGGAGCAACGCCTCCTATGCGAGCCCCTGCTCATCACCTTGCTCAACAAGGGGGTGATGGAAAAAATTACCCCCAATACCGCCATTTGTGAGGTGGCACAACTGTCCCAACCTCAACCTCCTCCTCCACCTCCACATTCTTCTTCTGCCCCACCCCCTTCTCCTCCACCTCCACCTTGTTCTTCCGCCCCACCCCCTTCTCCTCCACCTCCACCTTGTTCTTCTGCGCCACCCCCTTCTCCTCCACCTCCTCCTCCTCCTGACAGGAGTACCCCTCCAGTGGCCCAGCCTCCAGCCACACGAAGAAGGAAGGCTGCAGAGAAGGCTCCAGGGAAGGTTGCAGGGAAGGTTGCCAGGAAGACGAGGAAGTGATGGCCTTGCTTCATTGTGGTCGGACAGAAGTCAGCCTGTTGTAGTACCACACACTTGGGACATATATATCACCTGCTGCTGTTCCTGACCTCTGGGAGGCCAGCATCAGATTGTGTTCAGAAATGTTGGCCTTCTCAAGCTCCCAATTTTAGTGTCCACACAGGGTTGCTGTGTGCTCTGGGGTCCCTGGGATGCACAAATGGCAGCAGCTTCTCCAGCGCTGCCTTCTCTTTATTTTAGTTCAAACATGAATAAATGTTATTTTTCTTTAAGTTCATACTTGACTATGTGTATTTGTAAAAATGTAAAATCTAGCTTTGGAGTAAGCAGATACATTTGACTGACCAAAAAAGGGACAGATAACAACCCCCCAAAAAAATAACTAAATCGTATTTCCCAAAAAAGGGTGTAAAATTTACATAATATATATTAAAAGATTCTATGGGAGATCACTACCAAAACATTGCGAAATTACAATTAACATCAGTTAGAAAAATATCTAATTTTTTAATATTCCTAAAAACTTGCACGATATAATACACATAAATCTTCTTAAGAGCAACAAGAAAAAGGTTAAAAAAAGATAGTCATAACTCTGTGTGAATATCAGCAGCAAAAGAAGTTCATTCGTTTGGATTAATGTCACATTCTAACGAAGATTTCAATGCACAACATTTAAACGATGCAAAAATTTGGAGCGTGACGAATGTGCTATCTCCATTACGAAGGCTTGTTTTACCAGAAGATGCGCTCCCGTCTCATAGTTGCTTGTGAGCATGCGCGCTTTTGGAAGAGTCGTAAAAGCATACACACGAACCATTTTCTCGTCACAAAACAGGCCGACGAGAAACACGACGAGGAAATCTGGAATCCTGACGAGAAAATAGAATGCAGGTTCTCTATTTTCTCGTCGAGATTCACGGCAATTTTCTCGTCGTAAAACCATACACACGAACGGTTTTCTCGACAAAAAAGCTCACGCGGCACTTTTCTTGCCGGTTTTGGACGAGAAACTTGGTCGTGTGTACGAGGCTTTTCTTTGTGAAATGGTAGGGGTACAATGTACCCCTTACCAATTCACATAGGGGGGGGGGGCTGGGATCTGGGGGTCCCCTTTGTTAAACGGGTCTTCCAGATTCCGATAAGCCCCCCGCCCGTAGACCCCCACAACCACCGGGCAAGGGTTGTGGGGATGAGGCCCTTGTCCCCATCAACATGGGGACATCCTCCCCATGTTGAGGGCATGTGGCCTGGTACGGTTCAGGAGGGAGGGGGGGCGCTCTCTCGTTCCCCCCCCCTTTTCCCTTGCGGCCGGCCAGGTTGCGTGCTCGGATAAGGGTCTGGTATGGATTTTTGGGGGGACTCCACACCATTTTTAAAATTTGGGGTGGAGTTCCCCTTAAAATCCATGCCAGATCTGAAGGGCCTGGTATGGATATTTGGGGGAACTCCGCGCATTTATTTTTTTTAATTTGCGGCGGGGTTCCCCTTAATATCCATTCCAGACCTGAAGGGCCTGGTAATTGAATTCTGGGGGACCCCCACGCTTTTTTTTTATTTTTATCAATGACTTTTCTATGTATTGCCGGGAGCCGACAATTCATTAATAGCCGCGAGTAGGGCTGGGCGATTTTCCCCCAAAAAAAGATCTGCGATTTTTTTATAAAAAACTCGATTTACGATTCGATTCGATTTTTTTTTTTTATTATATTAATTAAAGTGCATCAACAAACAAAATTGCAAAGGCAAACCCTTTCTCTAACTGCAAACTCAGTGTGCAACAAACACACAATATATTCCAGCGCTCATGGAACATACATTATTAACTATTGAAAACTCTTGAAACTGTGTGTGATTCCTTCTGTCCCAGCCTTGCTGCGATCCTGGCTCTGCATCCTTTTGGGTTGGAGGGCCCTCCACACGCTGGTCTGCCTGTTGTCCATCATTCAAGGTACTGTGCTCACACGGAGATCATGCCACAGGCTTTGTTTTGACTTTTTTAACCCCCTCCTTGCTCCACGGATGTCACTGCAAGTTTAACAAGTTTGTCACCACTGGCAACTGGAGAGTTAAGATTCATTTGCCCTCTGCACATTTGGGATTGGATCCCTCTCTTTATTGTGATAAATGGACTAAGCTTTTTTATCAATTCTTCAAGAGTTTTCAATAGTTAATAATGTATGTTCCATGAGCGCTGGATTATATTGTGTGCATGTTGTGTATTTTGTACTTCTGGGTACAGATTTTTTTCTTGCTGCGCTGGATCCTGTTTTTTCCCCCTTTTGGATACTTTGTACTTCCCAAAATATTTGGGATTTTTTTCTTATTATTATTATTATTATCATCCATTATATTTTTTTCTTTATCCACCAATTTAGCGCTTGTGACCTTTTGTTGTTTTTTGCAGTGTGCAACAAAGATTGTTAAACATCCAAATTATTAATACTGTATTTGGATTTAGCTAATAAAACAACAAAAAATCCTGAGGTTACTCTTAGTTGAATTGAACTGTGCCCGTGCCTCACTGTGCCCGTGCCTCACTGTACCCATGTCTCACTGTGCCCATGCTTCAATCACTGTGCCCGTACCTGATGCAGATTTTCATGGTATACGGATTTTACTGCTACACCGGTGGCCATTCCAGTATTCAAAAGCCACGCCTCCTCCTCGTCTGTGATAGGCGGAACACTCAATTTCCCAGCATTCAGTGTTCCGCCTATCATGGTCATCCTCATAACACAGACGAGGATGAGAGGATGTCCGTGATAGGCTGAATACTGCCTGCTGTGAAATTGAGTGTTCCGCCTATCACAGACGACGAGGACTCGGGAGGCGCGGCTTTTGAACACTGCAATGGCCGCCGTCTGCCTGCATGACACGCTGATCAGGTAGGCAGACGGCGGCTGCAGCGAGTAGATGTAATTGGGGTAACGCTGCCCAGTGCCATTCCGGATACGCCCCCTGCAGTCCTGCTACGGAAACTTTGAAGGAAAAAATAAAAAATAAAAAAAAAAAAAAAAAAAAAAAAAAGTAAAAAAAAATCGATTTTCTTCAAAACTGAATCGATTTGAGCTCAAAACTCGATTCAAGATTAAAATCGATTTTTTTTCCCAGCCCTAGCCGCGAGTGAGTTTTAAATGACTTTTTTTCCTTCAAAAATGACACTTTGTGCAGGAACAGTTCTAAGCACGGGAAACATGCACCACTTTACATGCATATCATACACACCCCCTAGGTATGAAATTTAAAGGAATATTTCACTTTTATTGTTTCACTTTAAGCATTATTAAAATCACTGCTCCCAAAAAAACTGCAGTTTTTTTTTAAAAAATTTGCATTGATACATGTCCCCTGGGGCAGGACCCGGGTCCCCAAACACTTTTTATGACAATAACTTGCATATAAGCCTTTATAATTAGCACTTTAGATGTCTCCCATAGACTTTTCGAATTTGCCGCGAACACCCCAATTTGTTCGCTGTTCGGCAAACGGGCGAACAGGCAATGTTCGAGTTGAACATGAGTTCGACTTGAACTCGAAGCTCATCCCTATGTGCAACTAACTCCTGCAGATGCCTGTATTAGAAAACAGCAATGACGGGTATATACAGGTGTACACTGTGCCACTAACTCCTGCAGATGCCTGTATTAGAGAACAGCAATGACGGGTATATACAGGTGTATACTGTGCCACTAACTCCTGCAGATGCCTGTATTAGATAACAGCAATGACGGTATATACAGGTGTACACTGTGCCACTAACTCCTGCAGATGCCTGTATTAGAGAACAGCAGTGACGGGTATATACAGGTGTATACTGTGCCACTAACTCCTGCAGATGCCTGTATTAGAGAACAGCAATGACGGGTAGATACAGGTGTATACTGTGCCACTAACTCCTGCAGATGCCTGTATTAGAGAACAGCAATGACGGCTATATACAGGTGTATACTGTGCCACTAGTGATGAGCCGAACACCCCCGGGTTCGGTTCGCACCAGAACCCGCGAACGGACCGAAAGTTCGCACGAACTTTAAAACCCTATTAAATACAATGGATGCGAACGTTCGAAATCTAAAGTGCTAATTATAATGACTATTATGCATGTTATTGTCCTAAAAAGGGTTTGGGAACCCGGGTTCTGCACCAGGGGACATGTATCAATCCAAAAAAAAGTTTTAAAAACTGCCGTTTTTCGGGAGCAGTCATTTTAATGATGCATAAAGTGAAAAAAAAAAAAGTCAAATATTCCTTTAAATATCGTACCTGGGGGGTGTCTAAAGTATGCCTGTGAAGTGCCACGTCTTTCCCGTGTTTAGAACTGTCCCTGCACAAAATTACATTTCTAAAGGAAAAAAAGCCATTTAAAACTGCTTGCGGCTTTAATGTAATGTCTGGTCCTGGTAATATGGATAAAAATCTTTAAGAAAAATGGCATAGCTACCCCATCACAGCCCTACCCCAGCCCATTACCAGCCCCTTTGGGTCTTGTATGGATATTAAGGGGAACCCTGCACACAAAATAAAAAAGGCCCTATATACTCTGAACTAGAGGTCGACCGATATATCGGCTGGCCGATATATCGGCCGATATTTGGCCATTTTTGATAAATCGGCATCGGCCGATTTATTATCAAGATTAGGCCGATATTTCAGACTGACCTCCGCTCATTCTTCCTTCTCCACACTCAGCGGCTCTGGCTGCATCAAGCGCCGCGCTGAGTGTGTGAGCAGAGAGGAGAGAGAGACAGAGAGGAGCTGTCAGCTTGATGTCGGAGGTGGGCGGGACCCGGCCGGGGTGGGCGGGACCCGGCAGCTAAATTACACCAGCCAATGATTGGGCTGCTTTAGAAAGGGGGCGGGGCCACATACACGTAGCGACCCGCCCAGATACCATCCCATTAGCTGGTGTAATATAGCTGCTGGGTCCCGCCCACCCCGGCCCGGGTCCCGCCCACCCCGACATCGAGCTGACAGCTCCTCTCTGTCTCTCTCTCCTCTCTGCTCACACACTCAGCGCGGCGCTTGATGCAGCCAGAGCCGCTGAGTGTGTGAGCAGAAAGGAGAGAGAGAGAGGAGCTGTCAGCTCGATGTCGGGGTGGGCGGGACCCGGCCGGGGTGGGCGGGACCCAGCAGCTATATTACACCAGCTAATGGGATGGTATCTGGGCGGGTCGCTATGTGTATGTGGCCCCGCCCCCTTTCTAAAGCAGCCCAATCATTGGCTGATGTAATTTAGCTGCTGGGTCTGCAAAATCAGTGCAATCTGTCAGTGCCGCCAGCCAGTGCCACCGCCAGCCAGTGTCACCCGCCACCGCCAGCCACCGTCAGCACCACCCGCCACCGCCAGCCAGTGCCACCCGCCACCGCCAGCCAGTGCCACCCGCCACCTCCAGCCAGTGCCACCCGCCAGCGCCAGTCAACGCCACCGCCAACCGCCACCGCCAGCCAGCACCACCCACCGCCAGCCAGCGCCGCCCGCCACCGCCAGCCAGCGCCACCTGCCACCGCCAGCCAGCGCCAGCCACCGCCACCGCCAGCCAGCGCCACCGCCAGCCAGCGCCACTGCCAATCAGTGCCATCTGTCCCAAACTAGTGCCATCTGTCAGTTCCAAACAAGTGCCACCTGCTAGTGCCAATCAGTGCCAGTCAGTGCCAATAGTGCCATCTGTCAGTTCCAAACCAGTGCCACCTGCCAGTGCCATCTGTCAGTTCCAAACCAGTGCCACCTGCTAGTGCCAATCAGTGCCACCTGCCAGTGCCAATAGTGCCATCTGTCAGTTCCAAACCAGCGCCATCTGCTAGTGCCAATCAGTGCCACCTGCCAGTGCTAATCAGTGCCTCCTGCCAGTTCCACACCAGTGCCACCTGCCAGTGCCACCTGCCAGTTCCAAACCAGTGCCACCTGCCAGTGCCAACTGTCAGTTCCAAACCAGTGCCATCTGTCCCAAACTAGTGCCATCTGTCAGTTCCAAACAAGTGCCACCTGCTAGTGCCAATCAGTGCCAGTCAGTGCCAATAGTGCCATCTGTCAGTTCCAAACCAGTGCCACCTGCCAGTGCCATCTGTCAGTTCCAAACCAGTGCCACCTGCTAGTGCCAATCAGTGCCACCTGCCAGTGCCAATCAGTGCCATCTGTCCCAAACTAGTGCCATCTGTCAGTTCCAAACAAGTGCCACCTGCTAGTGCCAATCAGTGCCAGTCAGTGCCAATAGTGCCATCTGTCAGTTCCAAACCAGTGCCACCTGCCAGTGCCATCTGTCAGTTCCAAACCAGTGCCACCTGCTAGTGCCAATCAGTGCCACCTGCCAGTGCCAATAGTGCCATCTGTCAGTTCCAAACCAGCGCCATCTGCTAGTGCCAATCAGTGCCACCTGCCAGTGCTAATCAGTGCCTCCTGCCAGTTCCACACCAGTGCCACCTGCCAGTGCCACCTGCCAGTTCCAAACCAGTGCCACCTGCCAGTGCCAACTGTCAGTTCCAAACCAGCGCCATCTGCTAGTGCCAATCAGTGCCACCTGCCAGTTCCACACCAGTGCCACCTGCCAGTTCCAAACCAACGCCATCTGCTAGTGCCAATCAGTGCCACCTGCCAGTGCTAATCAGTGCCTCCTGCCAGTTCTACACCAGTGCCACCTGCCAGTTCCAAACCAGTGCCACCTGCCAGTGCCATCTGTACTGAGGACATCAAGTGTGTGCTAGAGTGACGGGAGTAAGCAGGAAGGAGTGGAGTGGGTGAGGGTTTTTTTTTTTTTTTTTTTTTTTTTTTTTTAAATCGGCCACACAAAAATCGGCCACAAAAATCGGCCATCGGCCGCCCAAATTTCTAAATATCGGCATCGGCATCGGCCAGCGAAAAACCCATATCGGTCGACCTCTACTCTGAACAACCGTATACAGGCGGTGCATACAAGACAGGGACTGTAGGTTTGTTCTTATGTAGAATCTGTTTGTAATTTTGAACAGGTACATTGTTTAAGTGTAGCTCCAGCCAAAAAATCTATTTTTAAGCTTTTTGGAAAACATAGGGAAGGGTTATCACCCCTGTAACATTTGTTTTGCTGTCTGTGCAGTGTGCACCTGTTCGGAACAGTTCACCTCACTTTCCGTCCTAATGACAAATGTTTTTTGAAAATTTGGGGTTTTTATTGAAACAAGAATTGGTGATAAAGCATCAGTGGAGAGGAGACACTTTTTTTCCCATATTAACTCTTACAGGAGAGAATTTGCCTTCATAGGGGTAGATTTCCTCTCACTTCCTGTTGTATCCTTCCGTTTGCAAGGAGGAGTCGTTTGTAAGTTGGATGTTTGAAAGTAGGGGCCTGCCGTATATACTCAGCTGAAATTTGCCCCTTACATGTTGGTGTTGCCACAACACTGTGAGCCCTCACAGTTACTCTTGGTGGGCGCATGAATGGGCCCTGCTGTGAATTATTAGATCAAGAATTGTAATTGCATGCCCCTGTTGAACAGGGGCTGAAAAATTGGGCATTTGGTGGTGGTGGTGGTGGTGTTCACACAACACTGTAAGGCCTCACAGTTACTCTTGGTGGGCGCAGGAATGGGCCCTGCTGTGAATTATTAGATCAAGAATTGTAATTACATGCCCCTGTTAAACAGGGGCAGAAAAATTGGGCCTTAGGCACTGGTGCCACAACACTGCAACCCCTCACAGATACTGTACTTGGAGCACAGCAATGAGCCCTGTTGCAAAGTATTGCATCAAAAATTGTAATTACACGCCCCTGTTATACAGGGGCTGAAAAATTGGGCCTTAGCCACTGGTGCTGGTGCCACGACACTGCAACCTCTCCCAGATACTCTAGTTGGAGTGCAGGAATGAGCCCTGCTGCAAAGCATTGCATAAAAAATTGTAATAACACGCCCCTGTTAAACAGGGGCTCAAAAATTGGGCCTTAGCCACTGGTGCTGGTGCCACGACACTGCAACCTCTCCCAGATACTCTAGTTGGAGTGCAGGAATGAGCCATGCTGCAAAGCATTGCATAAAAAATTGTAATTACATGCCCCTGTTAAACAGGGGCTGAAAAATTGGGCCTTAGCCACTGGTGGCGGCACCCAGAAACAAAAATGTTCTTCCAAGCTATCATCATCAATCGGATCATTGAGGAGGAGGAGGATAGTCAATCAACATAACAGGACAGTCTCTCAGCATCAGCATCAGTCTTGAAGGGATGTGACATTTGAAAATAAATTAATCTGTTATATCAGCTTCAGGTGTTTGGTAGCTGGTGGTGATCCAAGACTGGTTCATCTTTATGAAGGTCAGTCGATCAACAGAGTCGGTGGACAGGCGCACCCTGTGATCCGTGACAAATCCTCCAGCAGCACTGAATGTGCGTTCTGAAAGAACGATGGATGCAGGACAGGCCAGTAGCTCAATTGCATACTGTGCAAGCTCTGGCCAGTGATCCATCCTCAAGACCCAGTAAGCCAGAGGATTTTCGGTGGGGAAGGTGTACAAGTCTGACCTTGCCCCTAGGTATTCCTGCACCATGTATATCAGACGCTGGCGATGGTTGCTGGAACCGATCATACCTTGGGGCTGTGGACTAAAGAATTGTCTGAACGCATTGGTCAGACGGCCACCTTCCTCACCGCTCCTTCTTTCACTGACCGAAGCCTCAGCAACTCGTTGTCCAGGACCAGGAGTTTGTAACCTCCCAGTCTCTGGGAACGCGTTGCACAGACCTTTCTGCAAGGCCTCCCGGAGTTGTCTCATCCTCTGCTCCCTCTGCGATGGTAAGATAAGGTCCGCAACCTTACCCTTGTACCGTGGATCAAGGAAAGTGGCCAGCCAGTAATGGTCCCTCTCCTTGATCCGAAGAATACGAGGATCCTTCCACAGACTTTGCAGGATCAGGGAGGCCATGCAGCGTAGGTTAGCTGAGGCATTCGGTCCGGAGTCCTCTGGGTCTCTAAGGACGACATGATCCACAGCCACCTCCTCCCAGCCACGTACAAGTCCACTGGTTTCTTGGGACTGTAAATCATCCCTAAAAGACTGCTGCTGATGATGCTGAGTGCCAGGCTCCACCTCCATGCTGACACAATCCTCCTCCTCCTCCTCTTCTTCCTGTGCGATGGGTGGGACAGAAGGAACACTGTCTGGGTAAAGGGGGCCTTGAGAGGCAAGGAAGTCCTCCTCTTCCTGCCTCTGTTCTGCCTCAAGTGCCCTGTCCATTAGTCCACGCAGCGTATGTTCCAACAGGTGGACAAGAGGTACAGTGTCACTGATGCATGCACTGTCACTGCTAACCATCCTCGTGGCCTCCTCAAATGGTGCCAGGACAGTGCATGCATCCCTGATCATGCCCCACTGGCGTGGTGAAAAAAACCCGAGCTCCCCTGACCCTGTCCTGGTGCCATAGTCACACAGGTACTCATTGATGGCCCTCTGCTGCGTGTGCAGCCGCTGCAGCATGGCCAACGTTGAGTTCCACCTGGTGGGCATGTCACATATAAGGCGGTTCTTGGGCAGGTTCAACTCCTTTTGCAGCTCAGCCAGGCGAGCACTGGCATTATAAGATCTGCGGAAATGCACACAGACTTTCCTGGCCTGCCTCAGGACATCCTGTAAGCCCGGGTACCTTCCCAAGAACCGCTGCACCACCAGGTGAAGGACGTGAGCCACACAGGGCACATGGGTCAGTTGTCCCTGTCGGAGAGCGGAGAGGAGGTTGGTGCCATTGTCGCAAACTACCATTCCTGGCTTAAGCTGGCGTGGCGTCAACCACCTCTCGGCCTGCCCCTGCAGAGCAGACAGAACCTCTGCCCCAGTGTGGCTCCTGTCCCCCAAACACACCAGCGCAAGCACGGCATGGCATCTTTTTGCCTGCGTACTTGCGTAGCCCCTTGAACGCCTACTGAGCACCGCTGGTTCCGAGGACAAAGCACAGGAAGAGGCCATGGAGGAAGAAGAAGAGGAGGGGGTGGAGGACAGAGGTGTGTCACAACCAGTAGTAGCATTTTGGAGGCGTGGTGGTGGAACAACCTCCAACACTACTGCACCTTGTCCTGCATCCTTCCCAGCTGCCAAAAGAGTGACCCAATGGGCCGTGAAAGAAAGGTAACGTCCCTGTCCATGCCTGCTGGACCATGAGTCAGCGGTAATATGCACCTTACCGCTGACCGCCCTGTCCAGCGAGGCCAAGACATTGCCTTCCACATGCCGGTAGAGAGCCGGAATCGCCTTCCGTGAGAAAAAGTGGCGTTTGGGAACCTGCCACTGAGGAACCGCACATTGCACAAACTCACGGAAGGGGGCCGAGTCTACCAACTGAAAAGGCAGCAGTTGAAGCGCTAGCAATTTAGCCAAGCTAGCATTCAACCGCTGGGCATGTGGATGGCTGGGAGTGAACTTCTTTCGACGGTCCAGCAGCTGGGGCAGGGAAATTTGCCTGCTAGAATCGGACGTCGGTGTACTGCTAGCAGAGTGCCCACAAGTACTTGGCTGTGACACACCTAATTCTACACCTTCATTCCTCTCAGTGCAGGTTTCAGAGAGGACTGAAGGTATAGTGGGGTTGGAGATCCCAGCTGATGCGGTGCAAGGAGAGGTCCGCTTTGTTCTTTGGTGTGTGTCTTTAAGGTAGGCTTGCCAACGAGTTGCATGGCAGGTCAACATATGTCTGGTCAAGCATGTGGTGCCCAAGCGGGTGATGTTTTGGCCACGCGATATACGCTTGAGACATATGTTGCAAACAGCAGCTGTGCGATCTGATGCACTCGACTCAAAAAAGGCCCACACCAAAGAACTTTTTGAATAATGGGCAGAGGCAGCGCCCTGCACAGACGGAGCTCTGCGGTGTGATTCCGTTGGTGTGCTGCCCTTACGCTGGCCCCCCGAGGGCATCCTGCCTCGTTGGAGATGTGCCTCCTCCTCATCCTCCTCCTCCTATTAGGCACCCACGTGGAGTCAGTGACCTCATCATCCCCTCCCTCCTCATCACTGGAGCCAATCTGGCAGTATGCTGCAGCTGCTGGAACATGACTGCCAGATTGGTGTCCTTCTTGAGCATCCCCTCTCTCTGCTCTCACGCTACTGTCTTCCTCTAGCTGGGTATCATCATCAGACCCTTCGAAACGCTGGGCATCCTCCTGGAGCATGTACCCAACACTGTGCTCAAACAGTTCGGGGGACTCCTCAGGAGGACATGGTTGGTCTAGGGAAGGAGTGACTGATGATGACATTGATACCAGGGAAGAGGACGCTTTGGCAGCTGCTTTGCCAGTACCCTGAGCCTGGGTGAGAGAGGATGAGGAGGATGAGGAGGGCTTGGTCATCCACTCTACCAAGTCTTCGGCATGATGCGGCTCAACACGTCCAGTTGCCGAAAAGAAGGACAAGCGTGTCCCATGGCCACGTGCTGATGGCGATGCACCGCGTCCATGACCAGCACTGTTGTCTCTAGACACAGAGCCTGCTTGCCCTCTTTTATTGGCTCCTGACTGTCTGCCTCTCCTTGTTTGCCTTCCAGACATTCTAATGGCCTGCAGGGAAATGGGAAAACCAGCAATAAGGCCTAGCTTCAGGAGTATATTTTGCAGGAATCACACTACGCCTGCTGTAGGTGCTGCAAATGCATGTTGGTGTAACACACCAGGAAAAAGCAGCAATACAGGCTAACTTCAGGTGTAATATGATCAGGAGGCACACTCCGCCCGCTGTAAGTGCTGCAAATGCCTGTTGGTGTAACACACCAGGAAAAAGCAGCAATACAGGCTAACTTCAGGTGTAATATGATCAGGAGGCACACTCCGCCCGCTGTAAGTGCTGCAAATGCCTGTTGGTGTAACATACCAGGAAAAAGAAGCAATACAGGCTAACTTCAGGTGTAATATGATCAGGAGGCACACTCCGCCCGCTGTAAGTGCCGCAAATGCCTGTTGGTGTAACACACCAGGAAAAAGTAGCAATACAGGCTAACTTCAGGTGTAATATGATCAGGAGGCACAATCCGCCCGCTGTAAGTGCTGCAAATGCCTGTTGGTGTAACACACCAGGAAAAAGCAGAAATACAGGCTAACTTCAGGTGTAATATGATCAGGAGGCACAGTCCGCCCGCTGTAAGTGCTGCAAATGCCTGTTGGTGTAACACACCAGGAAAAAGCAGCAATACAGGCTAACTTCAGGTGTAATATGATCAGGAGGCACAGTCTGCCCGCTGTAAGTGCTGCAAATGCCTGTTGGTGTAACACACCAGGAAAAAGCAGCAATACAGGCTAACTTCAGGTGTAATATGATCAGGAGGCACACTCCGCCCGCTGTAAATTTTTGTTTATTTTAAAAACTACTACCGATATTTACAATATATACAAAAAGAAAACAACATATACAATAAAGAAACCCTAACACTTCAAACTAACACATATTACCAAAACTCACCACCACCACCCTTACCCACTTTCCGACCACCCACACGTGGGTCTCTCAATACTTATGTACCCGAAATCCCACTTTCCGACCACCCACACGTGGGTCTCTCAATATACATATACCCGAAATCCTAAAATACAAGAAAAGAAAACACATCACCCACTAATCCTACAAAATCCTAATACTACACACATCAAACCTAACACTAACCAACCTAATACTAATACCAACCACCCACCGGCTACTTACAGGCGAGAACGCAAACAAGGTCTAGAATGCCTGCAAGCCCTACTTGTTAAAAGAAAACCTCAAAATCTAAGGGGGGTGAAAAGGACAGAAAGATACCACCCCCCGAAAGAAAAGAGGCCTAGAGCCTCAAGGAGGCCGGAAGGAGAAACCCCTCCACAGCCGGGCACTCCTATTGGCTCCGACCCTCTCCCTCTCAAGACTCCTCACCTTCACCAACTCCCAGAAGATATCACCCACCACCTCATGCGTGGACAGGACTTTGCCCCTAGTGGACACCAAACACCGAGCGTGCCATGTGTAATAGAGAGCCACTAAACTAGCTAAATAAAGTGACGATAACTCAAACCCTCTGTGAACCCTGAAGTCGCCGTACACCACCTCAGAGTAAGTCAAGGACGAGAGTTGGGGATAACCAATGGCTTCCCCTGCCCCCTCGAGAACCTCAATGTTGAAGGGGCATTCGACCAAAAAGTGGTCCATGGTCTCCAATGCCCCCTTACATTCTGCACGAGGACAACCCCTGTCCCCTAGGTTCCTACACTTTAGGTTTCCACGGACATAGAGGCGTCCGTGGAAGGCCCTCCACGCAAGATCCCAAAACTTGCTTGGGATTCTTGGGGAATTCAGAAGGGCTAGTCCCTTCTCGAGGACTCTCTCCGGGCAATCCCTTAAAGACAGTGGCTTCAAAATGTCCGAGGCCATGACTCTTGAGTACAGCTCACGCCGACCCGAAGAGCCCACCTCAAGGGCAGTTATCCGCCACTGCCTCAGTACCTTCAAAGCTTGGGGGACATAGGACGGGAGATACCCGTGCGATCTACGAAGATCACCGGGCCGACCCCCATCCTCCCACCTACTCAGGAACAGCAAGAGCCAGTTCTTGCATGAGCGCTCCCACAGAGTAGGCAGGTCCACAAAGATGGACTGCAGGTTGAATTTCACAAATAAGGTGATGAAAAACACCACCGGATTGATCATATCCAACCCACCGCGCCTCCTCTGTCGGTACGTGACTTCCCTCTTGATCAGATTCAGCCTGTTTCCCCACAACAGCAGGAAAAACAGGCCCGAAATCCGGGCATAGAGAGATGCAGGCAAAATACAAACGCAGCTGACATAGAGGAATTCTGGCAGTAGGTATGTTTTGACCAGGCTTACCCTTTCCCTCAATGACAGCTTACAGCCCTTCCAGGCATTCACCTTCCGAGATGCACCGACCAGTCTGCGCTCCCAATTTAGCTTGGGGTAATCTCCCGGGCCAAATAGGATGCCAAGAATTTTAACTTCTGGCTGGGGCTGGGGAAACACGTCCGGAAGAGCGAACTGCTCGCCTTCCTTCCCCAACCAGAGAACTTCGCTCTTGCCCCAATTGACCAACGAACCAGATGCCTCAGAGTAGCTCCCAATCTGCGTTTCCACAAAGAGGGCCTCCTCGCGGCTGGAGACCACCACCGAGACATCGTCCGCGTAGGCCACCACCCTCACTGCCGGATCCGGACCAATGCAAGGCTCCACCGGAACCCCCCTCAAATGCTCACAGTCGAGCCTTCTCACAAAGGGATCGACGGCAAAGACGTAGAGAAGGGGGCTCAACGGGCAACCCTGCCTGACCCCAGAGTCCACAGCAAAGGCAGGACCCACCCAACCATTGACAAGAGGGAAGCTCACCGCCCTCCTGTACAATACTTTCAGCCAATCCACAAATTGTTCAGGCAAACCGTACTTTCTCAGAAGAAGCCAGAGGTACTCATGGTTCACCCGGTCAAAAGCCTTGGCCTGGTCTAATGCCAGCAGATACCGCCCATCCCCCGTTGCCCTGCACCTTTCCACAGCCTCAGGACGGCACTAAAGGTGCTCCGGCCAGGAATTGCGCAGTGCTGGGAGACAGAAAGCATCTCGTCAGCGACTGCTGACATACGCAAAAAGAGTATTTTCGCCAACAACTTCCTATCTGTAGTGAGAAGGGCGATCGGGCGCCAGTTCTCAATCACAGTCGGATCTTTTCCCTTTGACAGCAGAATCAAGGCTGACCTTCTCATTGAGGGAGGGAGCAGGCCGTTGGCCAAACACTCATTGAAAACCTCCCTCAAATGAGGAGCCAAGAGACTCTTAAAGGTTTTATAAAATTCAGCCGTAAGCCCATCGGGCTCCGGCGACTTTTTCAAGGACAAAGAGTCAATGGCCTGCTCGATTTCTGCAACCGAGATTTCTGCTGTCAGAGAGTCCGGGAGATCAGGCCCCGCACGAAGCGGGGTCTCATCAAGAAACACCCTGGCTTTCTCCATATCTAAAGGCTTCCTACGAAGGAGGTCTGAAAAATGGTCCCTGATGATGCCCAAGATACCCGGTCTGGACCGGACCAGGGACCCCGAGGCATCCCTCAAGCCATGTATGGCCTTCGAACTCACCGCCTCACCACAGCTCTTGTAGGGATCCGGGGAGGAAAACTTCCCGTAATCCCTTTCAAGGACCAGGGAGGCAAGACGGTCATACTGACACCCCCTCATCTGAAGCTTCAGATCGGATATCTGTTCCTGAGGGCCCCCAGCTGAAACCAGGTGGTCTAACTGCCTGCGCAACCTCTGGTAGGCCAGGTACTTGGATGTCGCCCGGTACCTAGAGATCCTGCGGAAAAAGCCCTCCGACCTCTTCTTCACCACTTCCCACCATTCCTGGCGGGAGCAGCCGCTCTCAAGGAGCGAGGCCTGATCCGCAAAGAAGATCTCATAGGCCTCCCTAACCTCGAGGTCCTCGAGCAGCGATCCATTAAGACGCCAGAAACCTCGACCCTTCTGAGGAGTGTCGGCCACATTCAAAGTCACAGAAACCATACAGTGGTCGGAGAACTCCACCGCCTGCAGCACAGGTGCCGCAAAGGTAGAGCTCCCCTTTAAAAAAAAACTATCTAACCTACTCCTACTATTACCTCGGGCATAGGTGAACCCAGTGTGGTTGGGGAGGCACTGAACATGTGCATCCAGCAACCCGGCTTCCCTTACTATTCTATTCAAGAAGATACTATCATATCCCAGGGGGCCTGAGGCGCCTGCCTGATCCTTTGATCTGGTGACCATGTTATAGTCACCACCAAAGACCACCTGCTGGGACGTAAATAAGTAGGGCTTGACCATCGTGAGGAGGCTCCTCCTGTCCCTCTTCGTCTGAGGGCCATAGAAGTTAATCAGCCTTAGGAATTGCCCCCTCACGACAGCGTCCACCACCAGGCACCTACCGACCTCTACCTCAATCACTCGTCGACAAGCCACCGGACCAGTCTTAAAAAGGACTGCAACTCCACTGCAGGGCTCGGCCGCAAGAGACCAGAGGGAGGGCCCGCACCTCCACTCCCTCTTTGCTAGATGCATCTCTGCCACCGATGCCAGCCAGGTCTCTTGCAAAAACAAAATGTCAGCTTCAACTCGGCTGAGAAAATCGAAGGCCATAAAACGAGCCGCCGCAGAACGCACACTTGCGACATTAATGGTCGCAACGCGTATTGGAGAGGGTACCGCCATCTTTAGTGATTTTGGCCTGCATTCTCCTCTGCATTTTCGCCTACACCCCGGGGTCCTCTTCCGAATCGGAGAGGACCCCATACATATTCCCTAGGATCACTGGGGGGGCCCCCCAGGGTCCCTACCAGGGACAACCCGGGGTCCCACAACCACCTCCCCAGGATCCCTCTTCTTCTTCCTCTTCCTCACCTTCCTCTGCAGCCAGCCCGCCTGGGTCTGGCCGCCCACCTCGTCGCCGGAGTGCCCGCTAGAGGCCCCCATGGGCCTCTTGTGCAGGCCCCTCGACGACTCGGCCACCTCCATCTCCCCCCCGAATCCTGGGATAATACAAGGGGATCCAGGATGGAACGGGAGGGGGAAGGGGGCGAAGAGGAAGGGGGAAGGAAAGAAGGAGAATAGGGAGAAGGAGGATAGGGAGAAGGAGGGAGAGGAGGGGGGAAAGGGGAGGAGGAGGGAAAGAAGGGGGGGGGGAAGGGTAGTAGAGGGGGGAGGGAGCAAAAAAGAGGGGGAGGGGGGAGGCCCCTAACAGAGGGCCCCTCACCCCCTCAGCCCCTCACCCTTACTGGGCCCGATGCTGGCGCACCCGGCCCCCCGGAAACAAGTCCCGAGGGACCAGGCACATTCCCAGCAGGGGCCCCAACTCCGCCACACCTACGCCCGGGCCGCTGTCTCTGCGGCAAAGGCCCCTCTGGGCCACCAACCCCAGGCCCATCACCTGGGCCTGCCTGAGGCGCTTGAGGTGGGAGACCCACCCCCTCCGGTACGTCTTCTGGGCCTGGTCCATCCCCATCAGCCGCACGCCCCCTAAAAGCCTTAGGGCAGCGGCTGAATGGGTGGCCGGACACCCCACAGAGGTTGCAGACAATTAGTCTGCAAGTCTCCGAGGAGTGCCCAGGCCTGTTTCACCTGACGCACCGGGGCGTTGTGCAATCCGCACTCAAATGGGTGGGACTCCCACACTTGAAGCAGCGACGGGGCTGACCAGGGGTAAAAGACCAGGATCCTATCTCTCCCAATAAATGCACTTCCGGGGACATGGGTCACACTAGTCCCCTGGCACTTGAGACGGATCCTGGCCAACCACGCCCCGGTCCAGACCCCGCGCTCATCCAGGTTTTTGCGGAGGGGAGACTGCAGCTGCCCATACCTCCCCAACCAGGTGGCAATGTCCTCAGGTGGGAGGGATTCGTTCCTGACCAAAATGGTCAGGGACTTTATTTCTTCCTGCCTGGACAGGGGGACCACCCTAAACAACTTCCAAGGCTCCGACCTCTTCAGGAGCTCATAGACGGTGAGAAAAAGCTCCATTAGCACCAAGGAGGAAAAACTAACATCAAACTCCTTGGTGCCCGTGGGATGGATCACCGCAAAGAGGTCGGCTACCTTGAATTGGCCCCCTTCAACAGAAGATCCACTACCTGCCCCCTGCTGGGGCACTGTCCAGGTCCCTCCCACCGCAGCTGCACGACATTGCGCCTGCGCCTCTCCGGACCCCCTGTACCCCTCGACCACGGGTTTGCCCCCTGGAGCTGGTCTGCGGGGGGAACCCGGAAGTTTTGGGCACCAAACTGGTCGTACAGGGGGGCCAAAGGGACGCTGGTCCCTGCCACCCGGGCAAAAGACCTGGTCTCCCTCAGCGCCTCAAGCAGCTCTGCTTCCTGGGCCTGCCCCAAAACACCCCCAGCCTGAGCGCCAGAAGTGCCCTCCGCCGCATCACCAGGGTCACCCTCGGAGGGCACCCCAGCACCCATGGCTGACACACCAACCGGGGGAACCCCCCGGCCTAATTCTGCCGGGGGGGGTCCCTCCCATCCACCGCCCCCCCGGAGCAAGCCACACCCCTACCGTCCCTCCTCCTAACACTGGGAGGAGGGTCTACCACTGGAGCAGCAGGCGCGAGCCACAGATGGCTCCCCCCCTGCTCCCGTGGCTGCTCCCGTGGCTGCTCCTCCTCCTTAGTATGTGACTGTCCCTCCTGGGACTCAATTCCCCTGATGAAAGCCAGGGCTGGGTGATCCCCAGAAAGGTCCCCAGCCTCAGCCTCACTCCATCTACCTATCCTCTGGCCTAAGCTTAGATCGCCAGAGGATTCTACCAAAGTGCCCCCAGATGCCTCCCTGCTTACCTTTTTTTCCATCCCACCGCTCTCATCCCTCCCCTGGAAGCTTTAACATCAGAGACTGGGACTGCCCTGCCACTGGAACATCTCCTGGACGCACTTACCTACTACATGCCTGTTTCATCCACTATCTTGTAAGTGTTTTTAACCCTTTTAGGGGATATTAAAAGTTTTATACTTCTGCACTTAGAGGCGCCTTGTTTGTTTTTCTCATCCCTCCCAGCGGCTGCAGACCGGAAGTCCATGACCACTTCCGGTTCGGGACTCACTTCCTGGTCAACCTCCCTACCCACTTCCGGATCAGGCTGACCAGTGAAACCGGAAGTGGCCAGATGGACGCCGCTTACCCCACCCACTTCCCCCTGCCACCCAGACTCCCGCCCACACTCCTCCCCCTGGCTCCCCAGCCCGCCCAGCCTCCGTCCACTGGCCACGCCCCCACTGTCAGCAGTGGAGGTCACGCATCTCGGCACCACAGCATTCATTTTCTCTGCATGTTCACCTGCATTATTCATTTCCCCTCTACTCCCATTTACACCGGACAACGGCGTCTCCCCTCCTCCACCCTCAGTAACCCTTACTCCCACTGCAACCACCGCCCCCCCTCCACCAGTACTTTGACCCCCAAAATCCAGCATTTTGTCCACGGACTTAGTTTCTTCTGCTTCCAAAGTCATTCCATCTCCTTCCTGGCGGACCCCTCCCCCTCCTCCACAACATGTGCGGTTTTTAACAAGCAACATGCGGGATTCACAGGGGTCATAGGAGTCATAGGGGTCCCACCACCATGCCTGGCCACCTCCTTCCTCTCTGCCTCCGACTTATACCCTGGGAGTGGCGTGAGGACCACCACTGGGAATCCCCCCAGCTTCCCTACTCCTGCACTGCACCCTTCCTGGCTTTTCCCGGCTGCTTCACGGGGTACCCTACCCGAGTCTGCCTGCGTGCTGGCAGTTTTTCCTGACCGCAATGCAGCATGGACTCGGGGACCCTCCACAGCCGGGACCTCAGGGACCGCACTACCCAGGGAGGGGGGGGGTTTTCACCATCACCGGGGCTCACCACCATAGGCTCCTCAGGCTGCTGATGGTTCTGCGTGCTTTTCTGGCTGCTACGTCTGGCAGCCTGGGAGCCCTCTTTACTTGCTCTCCGGAGCTCACTCCTTACTTCCAGGAGGAAGTCTGTCTCCCCACGGCCTCCCGAGCAGGGTCCATAGGTCGTTATTTTGACCTTTTAAAAGGTTAATGGCCTCGGCATACTCGCCTCTTCTGAAGCTGCTGGCCCGGTCCCTTCTGTTCCTCAAATCCGTTAGGACCGTGGTCCTCCCACAGAAGGCCCGGCTGGCCTTCTGAATCAAGTCCTTGACCCTTTCAACTCTTCTCAGTAACTTTGCAGGACCCTCCCCAGGCTGGGGCAGGGTCCAATCCATAAGCTCGAGCTGCGTTTTTAAAAAGAGCGTCTCCTCCCTGGACAAGTCCTTAATCCCCAGGGAGGAGGCAGCAGCATCAGGCCGGGAAAGCTGCCCCGGTCCTGGGCTGGAGGAGGCCATCACACCCCCTCCTCCTGGAGCACCAGGAGCTCCCTACAGGCACGTCCTCTCAGTCCAAAATCCTGCAGCAACTGAAACACTCCGCCCGCTGTAAGTGCCGCAAATGCCTGTTGGTGTAACACACCAGGAAAAAGCAGCAATACAGGCTAACTTCAGGTGTAATATGATCAGGAGGCACACTCCGCCCGCTGTAAGTGCTGCAAATGCCTGTTGGTGTAACACACCAGGAAAAAGCAGCAATACAGGCTAACTTCAGGTGTAATATGATCAGGAGGCACACTCCGCCCGCTGTAAGTGCTGCAAATGCCTGTTGGTGTAACACACCAGGAAAAAGCAGCAATACAGGCTAACTTCATGTGTAATATGATCAGGAGGCACACTCCACCCGCTGTAAGTGCTGCAAATGCCTGTTGGTGTAACACACCAGGAAAAAGCAGCAATACAGGCTAACTTCAGGTGTAATATGATCAGGAGGCACACTCCGCCCGCTGTAAGTGCTGCAAATGCCTGTTGGTGTAACACACCAGGAAAAAGCAGCAATACAGGCTAACTTCAGGTGTAATATGATCAGGAGGCACACTCCGCCCGCTGCAAGTGCTGCAAATGCCTGTTGGTGTAACACACCAGGAAAAAGCAGCAATACGGGCTAACTTCAGGTGTATAATGTGCAGGAGGCTTAGCAACAATGACACTGACACTGTCCCCTGCCTATCCTTCTCTCTCCCTGCACACAAGGTTTATCAAAGTATATGACACTGACACTCTCCCTGTCTATCCTTCTCTCTCCCTGCACACAAGGTTTAGCAAAGAATATGACACCGACACTGTCCCCTGCCTATCCTTCTCTCTCCCTGCACACAAGGTTTATCAAAGTATATGACACTGACACTCTCCCTGCCTATCCTTCTCTCTCCCTGCACACAAGGTTTAGCAAAGAATGTGACACTGACACTGTCCCCTGCCTATCCTTCTCTCTCCCTGCACACAAGGTTTAGCAAAGAATATGACACTGTCCCCTGCCTATCCTTCTCTCTCCCTGCACACAAGGTTTATCAAAGTATATGACACTGACACTCTCCCTGCCTATCCTTCTCTCTCCCTACACACAAGTTTGAGGTACAAATAGCACTGACACTGTCCCTGCCTATGTAACTCTTTCCCTGTGCCGGAACACACCACACAAGGCCGCCGCGCTGGCGGCCTTTTATAGTGTGGGGCGTGTGCTAAACCCCCAGAGCTATAATTGGCCACAGGCAACCTGCCTGTGGCCAATTATGGCTCTCCTAGCTGCCGGCACTGTGATTGGCCAAGCATGCGGGGTCACAGTGCATGCTTGGCCAATCACAGCGCCGGGATTGCACTGCGATGGCGCAGTGTATTGTGGGCCGTTCGCGTCACTCGAATTTGGCGCGAACGGCCCAAATCGTTCGATGTCCGCCGAACGGTCGAACAGCCGATGTTCGAGTCAAATTATGTTCGACTCGAACACCGAGCTCATCCCTATGTGCCACTAACTCCTGCAGATGCCTGTATTAGAGAACAGCAATGACGGCTATATACAGGTGTATACTGTGCCACTAACTCCTGCAGATGCCTGTATTCAGAGAACAGCAATGATGGCTATATACAGATGTATACTGTGCTTAGGGCACACAACACCCACTAACTCCTGCAGATGCCTGAGAAAAGAATAGAACATAGAACTCCCTTTCCCTGCCTATGTATCTATTTCCCTGCCTGCCTATCTAGCAAAGAGAACAGCAATAAAGTGTAAATCCAGGTGTATACTGTGCTGGAGGCACACAACACCCACTAACTCCTGCAGATGCCTGAGAAACGAATAGAACATAGAACACACTGTCCCTGCCTATGTATCTCTTTCCCTGCACGCCGGAACACACTGCACAAGGCCGCCGCGCTGGCGGCCTTTTATAGTGTGGGGCGTGTACTAAACCCATCCTGCCTGTGGCCAATTATGGCTCTCCTCGCTGCCAGCGCTGTGATTCGCCAAGCATGCGGGGTCACAGTGCATGCTTGGCCAATCACAGCGCCGGAAATGCAGTGCGATGGCGCAGTGCATTGTGGGCCGTTCGCGTCACATGAATTTGGCACGAACGGCCAATAATGTTCGCAATTTCGGCGAACAGACGATGTTCGAATCGAACATGCGTTCGACTCGAACATCGAGCTCATCCCTAGTGGAGACACCAGTTCCCCATGATGGCTCTTACAGGAGTGAATTTCCCTTCCTAGGGGTAGGTTTCCTCTCACTCCATGTTGTCTCCCTCCGTTTGTAAGTATGAGTTGTTTGTAAGTCGGATGTCGGGACTGCCTGTACCTGGCGATGATTTCTGTAAATTTACATGTTGTCTTGGCTTCGGCATAGTGAGCTATATCTTGTGATAGTCAGACTCCTATAGCCCTGAAGCCTCCTGGGATGTGTGATGTGTATTCCAGAAGGCTGGGGTGTAGAAAACATAATGTCACTGTGGCCTAAGCAGGAAATTAGCAAACAATCAGGGGACAGGAGGGGGGCTAAGATCAAAATTTCATAAAGGTCTTCTTGATTCATGAACATCTAGACTGAAGCATATATTTGCAGTACCATGTAGCCAAGTGCTGGGCTACAGAAATATGGAGAGGGAGACAGTGCCTTTTATTCTTCTCTCCCTCTAATGAGATACTGATGTTATGCTGCACCATTCTCCTCCGGCCAGCAGGGGGAGAGCTGAAGCCAAGCAAGCCCATAGACTTCTACTGTATGTAGAGCGCTGAGAATCCTGGAAGTGTAGTTTGAGACAGTAGCCATATAATGGGATGAATAGACTCTTTAGACTACTGATCCCAATAGGCACTGGGCAGTAGGAGGAGGGGAGAGATGATTTTGCACTGTTTGTATGTTCCTCTTGGCACTGAGGGAGTGAGAGAGAGAGCACCTCTGTCTTGATATTCGCCTGACAGTGGGAAACCATGCCAGTGGAGATCCAAGCCTGAGACTGGGAGTGAGGACACCCAGGGGCAGCGCAGCACCACCAACATCACAGCACCTGCACCACTTCCACAGGGAGACTGAAGCATCCACTCATCCCTCTGCTTCCCACCATTGCATGCAGGTTAACTGGGACAGCTGTTAACTGCACCAATGCTCTTAAAGGGCTCCAATGACAGCTGGCAGAAAAACACCTCAAAGGACTACCCCTCCCATAATTATTCTGCAAGCCCCCTTTGTTCCTCTTCCCCCTGTGATACCATCCTCCTTTTCTTTTGGACAGTGCATACTCAGTGAGTCTAGGACTAGCACTCCGTAGATTCAACTTTACTGCTGCTCACTGCTGCACTTAAGGGGGCCTTGCTACCAGGGCTGCCATCAGGTAAGGGGCCCAGAGGTCCCCCGGGCCCCCGGATGGCAACCCCCATTTTTTTTTATAATTTTTTTTATTTATTTCTGTTTTTTTTTCTTTCTTTTTTTTGGAAGGGGCCCAGAGGTCCCCAGAGGCCTGGAGGTCCCCAGGGCCCCGGATGGCAACCCCCCTTTTTTTTTTAATGTTTTTAATTTTTTTTTTATAATTGTTTTTATTTCTTTTTTTTGTGTTGCTGTAAGGGGCCCAGAGGTCCCCATGGCCCCAGATGGCAACCCCTCTTCTGAATTCGCGGGAGGCCCCCTTCCCCGCTTCTCAATTTGTGGCGGCAGCACCCCCTCCGGTTCTCCTCTGCTCCAGGGGGCCCATGCCTGAAGCTGTGTAAGGGGCCCCAAAATTCCTGATGGCGGCCCTGCTTGCTACTATTTATGCTGATACGAAAAGCAAAACAAAAGAGGGTGCACCAGCCTAGTGCATTATCCCACAGCATTTATTTAAGATCAGCAAGAACTATTTATGCTGATCTGGATGCCAAATGTCATCTTATGCCTAGTCCTTACTGTTAATCACTTTGTATGCTAAATTTATGTTATTAATATTGTTAATCTAGTTACCAACCATATTGGGTGACAATGTATTAGGTTTGACTTTAATACCTGGTTTGGGGCTCGTTTTCTTTTACATAGCACTACTATTGGGTACTAAGTACTACTTTCAGTGAATTCCTGTGATATTATAAAGTTGTACATTCTATCTGGTGTGTCAGAAGGACTGAGGTTCTTGAGAAGGTTGTGGTAAAGAACAGCGGACCCATTTTATACAGTGGCTCCTATGGGGGTAGCGCTTCAATGGGAAAAACATATTTAAAGTGATACTAACTTTGACAAAAGCGGGAGCCAATGGGGCTTCGTTGCTGTCTCAGCCAATGAGGAGGGAGAGTCTCGGACAGCAAAATCTCTCGTGCAACATTGCTGGATTGAGATGGGGCTCAGGTAAGTATTAAGAGGGCATAGGGGGCTGAGGGGGGCTGCTGCAATTACCAGCTGGAAACCAACATCAACACCATAGATGCCCTGTTCAGATTCTAGTACAAATTGACCTGAGCTATCCCTCTAGATAGTTGTCACTAGGGATGAGCTTCGTGTTCAAGTCAAACCCATGTTCAACTCGAACATCGCCTGTTCGGCGAATTGCGAACATTATGGGCCGTTCGCGCCAAATTCGAGTGGCGCGTCACGGCCCATAATTCACTGCCGCATTGCAGTGCATTGCTGGCTGATGATTGGCCAAGCATGCACTATGACCCGCATGCTTTGGCCAATCACAGCGCGCAAAAAACGGAGAGCCATAATTGGCCAAAGCCTTTGGCCAATTATGTCTCAGGGGGTTTAGTACGAGAACCACCCTATATAAGGCCGCCTCCATGGCGGTCTTGTGTAGTGTTTTGCGGTGGTTAAAGAGAGAGCTTACAGAGAGAGAGAGAGAGAGACAGTGTCATTTATATTGAGTTAGATAGAGCAGGCAGGCGAGTCAGTTAGCTGCAGTTACAGTGTGTAGAGGATATATATGCATCCTATGTGTTGTATATATATATTTATACACTGTATTCAGTTTAGCTAGATCCGTTCCTGTTATTCTCTATACTGTGACAGGCAGGCAGGTGATTGTGCTAGCTGCAGTGTTTCACTTAGTGTACTGTGTGCTTTGCATATCCTCTCTCACCCAGGCTCAGGGTACTTTGTCTGGCAAGGCAGCTGCCAAAGCTGCCTCTTCCCTCGGCTCAATGGCATCAGTCACTCCTTCCCTAGCCCCACCATGTCCTCCTGAGAAGTCCCCCGAACTGTTTGACCACAGTGTTGGGTACATGCTCCAGGAGGATGCCCAGCGTTTTGAAGGCTCCGATGATGGAACCCAGCTAGAGGAAAGCAGTAACGTGAGCCCAGAGAGAGGGGGTAGTAACGTGAGCCCAGAGAGAGGGGGTGCCCAACAAGGACAGCTATCTGGCAGTCATGTTCCCCCAACTCCAGCATACTGACAGATTTTCTCCAGTGATGAGGAGGGAGGGGATGATGAGGTCACTGACTCCACGTGGGTGCCTGATAGGAGAGAGTAGTAGGAGGAGGCACATCTCCAACGAGGCAGTATGCCCTCCAGGGGCCAGCTTAAGGGCAGCACACTGACTGCATCACACCGCAGAGCTCAGCATGTGCAGGGCGCTGCTGTCTCTGCGCGTTATTCCAAAAGTTCTTTGGTGTGGGCCTTTTTTCAGACGTGTGCAGCAGATCGCACCGTTGCCATTTGCAACATATGTCTGAAGCGTATCTCGCATGGCCAAAACATCAGCCGCTTGGCCACGGGCTTGACCAGACATATGTCGACCTGCCATGCAGTTCGTTGGCAAGCATACCTAAAAGACCCACACCAAAGAACAAAGCGGACCTCTCCTTGCTCCTCATCAGCTGGGATCTCCAACCCCACTATACCTTCAGTCCTCTCTGAAACCTGCACTGAGAGGAATGAAGGTGTAGAATAAGGTGTGTCACAGCCAATGTCACAGCCGTCCGATTATACCAGACAAATTTCCCTGCCCCAGCTGCTGCACCGCCAAAAGAAGTTCACTCACAGCCATCCACATGCCCAGCGGTTGAATGCTAGCTTGGCTAAATTACTAGCACTTCAACTGCTGCCTTTTCAGTTGGTAGACTCTGCCCCCTTCCGTGAGTTTGTGGAATGTGCGGTTCCGCAGTGGCAGGTTCCCAAACGCCACTTTTTCTCACAGAAGGCGATTCCGTCTCTCTACCAGCATGTGGAAGGCAATGTCTTGGCCTCGCTGGACAGGGCGGTCAGCGGTAAGGTGCATATTACCACTGACTCATGGTCCAGCAGGCATGGACAGGGACGTTACCTATCTTTTACGGCGCATAGGGTGACTCTGCTGGCAGCTGGGAAGGATGCAGGACAAGGCGCAGTAGTGTTGGAGGTTGTTCCGCCACCACGCCTCCAAAATGTTACTACTGGTGATTCTGACACACCTCTTTCCTCCACCCCCTCCTCTTCTTCTTCCTCCATGGCCTCTACCTGTGCTTTGTCCTTGGAACCAGCGGTGCTCCGTAGGCGTTCAAGGGGCTACGCAAGTACGCAGGCAAAAAGATGCCATGCGGTGCTTGAGCTGGTGTGCTTGGGAAACAGGAGCCACACTGGGGCAGAGATTCTGTCAGCTCTGCAGGGGCAGGCTCAGAGGTGGTTGACGCTATGCCAGCTTAAGCCAGGAAAGGTGGTTTGCGACAATGGCACCAACCTCCTCTCCGCCGTCCGACAGGGACAACTGACCCATATGCCCTGTTTGGCTCACGTCCTTAACTTGGTGGTGCAGCGGTTCTTGGGTAGGTACCCGGGCTTACAGGAGGTCCTGAAACAGGCCAGGAAACTCTGTGGGCATTTCCGCCAGTCATATAATGCCAGTGCTCAGCTGGCTGACCTGCAAAAGGAATCCAACCTGACCAAGAATTGCCTAATCTATGAAATGCCCACCAGGTGGAACTCTACGTTGGCCATACTGCAGCGGCTGCACATGCAGCAGGGGGCCATCAATGAGTATCTGTTGCAATATGGCACCAGGACAGGGTCAGGGGAGCTTGGATTTTTTTCCCCACACCAGTGGTCCATGATCAGGGATGCATGCACTGTCCTGGCACCATTTGAGGAGGCCACGAGGATGGTGAGCAGTGACAATGCATGCAACAGTGACACTGTCCCTCTTGTCCACCTGTTGGAGCACACGCTGCGTGGAATAATGGACAGGGCACTTGAGGCAGAACAGAGGCAGGAAGAGGAGGACTTCCTTACCTCTCAAGGCCCCCTTTATCCAGACAGTGTTCCTGCTGGCGCGGCTATCACACAGGAAGAGGACGAGGAGGAGGAGTAGGAGTAGGAGTGTGTCAGCATGGGGGTGGAGCCTAACACTCAGCATCAGCAGCAGTCTTCAAGGGATCAATTACAGTCCCAAGACACCCATGGACTTGTACGTGGCTGGGAGGAGGTGGCTGCGGATCATGTCGTCCTGAGTGACCCAGAGGACTCCGGACCAAATGCCTCAGAAAACCTATGCTGCATGGCCTCCCTGATCCTGCAAAGCCTGCGGAGGGATCCTCGTATTCGTGCGATCAGGGAGAGGGATCATTACTGACTGGCAACCCTCCTTGATCCATGTTACAAGGGTAAGGTTGCGGACCTTATCTTGCCATCGCAGATGGAGCAGAGGATGAAGCATCTTCGGGAGGCCTTGGAAAAAGGTCTGTGCAGAGACTGGGAGGTTACAAATTCCTGGTCCTGGACAACGTGTTGCTGAGGCTTCGGTCAGTCAAAGAAGGAGCGGTGGAGAAGGTGGCCGTCTGACCGATGCGTTCAGACAATTTTTTAGTACGCAGCCCCAAGGTATGATCGGTTCCAGCAACCATCACCAGCGTCTGGTTTACATGGTGCAGGAATACCTAGGGGCAAGATCAGACTTGGACACCTTTCCCACCGAAAATCCTCTGGGTTACTGGGTCTTGAGGATGGATCACTGGCCAGAGCTTGCACAGTATGCAATTGAGCTACTGGCCTGTCCTGCATCCAGCGTTCTTTCGGAACGCACATTCAGTGCTGCTGGAGGCTTTATAACCAATCACAGGTTCCTCCTCAATGATCATGCTGATAGCTTGTAAGAACATTTTTGGTTCTGAGCACCGCCACCAGTGGCTAAGGCCCAATTTTTCAGCCCCTGTTTAACAGGGGCGTGTATTTGCAATTTTTGATGCAATACTTTGCATCAGGGCTCATTGCTGCGCTCCAACTACAGTATCTGTGAGGGGTTGCAGTGTTGTGGCACCGGCACCAGTGCCTAAGGCCCAATTTTTCGGCCCCTGTTTAACAGGGGCGTGTAATTAAAATTTTTGATGCAATACTTTGCAGCAGGGCTCATTGCTGCGCTCCAAGTACAGTATCTGTGAGGGGTTGCAGTGTTGTGGCAACAGTGCTTAAGGCCCAATTTTTTTTGCCCCTGTTTAATAGGGGCATGTAATTACAATTCTTGATCTAATAATTCACAGCATGGCCCATTCCTGCGCCCACCAAGAGTAACTGTGAGGGCTTACAGTGTTGTGGCAACACCACCACCACCAAAGGCCCAATTTTTCCTACCACTGTTCAACAATGGCATGTAATTACAATTCTTGATATAATAGTTCACAGCAGGGCATTCCAGCGCCCACCAAGAGTAACTGTGAGGGCTTACAGTGTTGTGGCAACACCAACACCTAAGGGCCAAATTTCTGCAGAGTATATACGGCAGGCCCCTACTTTCAAACATCCAACTTACAAACGACTCCTACTTGCAAACGAAAGAATACAACAGGAAGTGAGAGGAAATCTACCCCTAGGAAGGGAAATTCTCTCCTGTAAGAGTTAATATGGGAAAAAACTGTCTCCTCTCAACTGATGGTTTATCACTAATCCTTGTTTCAATAAAAACCCCAAATTTTCTAAAAACATTTGTCATTGGGACGGAAAGTGAGGCGAAATGTTCTGAACAGGTGCACACTGCACAGACAGCAAAACAAATGTTACAGGGGTGATAACCCTTCCCTATGTTTTCCAAAAAGCTTAAAAATCGTTTTTTTTGGCTGGAGCTACACTTAAAAAATGTACCTGTTCCAAATTACAAACAGATTCTACTTAAGAACAAACCTACAGTCCCTGTCTTGTTTGCACCGCCTGTATACTGCTGTTCAGAGTATATAGGGCCTTTGTTTAATTTGGGTGCGGGGTTCCCCTTAATATCCATACAAGACACAAAGGGGCTGGTAGTGGGCTGGGGGGGGGTACCCATGCCATTTTTCTCAATGATTTTCATCCATATTGCCGGGACCAGACATTACATTAAAGCCGCAAGCAGTTTTAAATTACTTTTTTTCCTTTAGAAATGTCATTTTGTGCAGGGACAGTTCTAAACACAGGAAACACGTGCCACTTCACAGGCATACTTTAGACACCCCCAGGTACGATATTTAAAGGAATATTTCACTTTTTTTTTTTCACTTTAAGCATCATTAAAATCACTGCTCCCGAAAAAACGTCAGTTTTCAAAACTTTTTTTGCATTGATACCCCTGGGGCAGGACCCGGGTCCCAAACCCTTTTTAGGACAATAACTTGCATATTAGCCTTTATAATTAGTACTTTTGATTTCGAACGTTCGAGTCCATTGTATTTAATAGGGTTCTAAAGTTTGCGCGAACTTTCGGTCCGTTCACAGGTTCTGGTGCAAACTGAACCGGGGGTGTTCGGCTCATCCTTATTTGTCACTATGTATCACCGATCATAAGCAGCTGAGGCATCCCCCCACATATACATGCCCCTCATATACTTTCGGCCGTGGGACCCCTGGAACCTGTATTTGAACCAATTTTTTTCTCACTACTATATATCACAACTTCCCTCCCTCTCTCTGTCAAGGTTGTTAACAAAGCAATGGGTTCTTAAGCAACCATGTCATCGAGCCCTATTCATTTACCTGGCAATGTAAAGTTTGCAGCTGGTGGGATTGTATGACTTTTGAAAAGGCCCCCATGCAAAAAAAAATTGGTCAATGACATCACAGGGATTCCTGATAGGGAATTCTTGTTTTTAGGGGGGTTTGTATTACAGGAAAAGTCAAAAACTCTGTGTTTTTATTTACATTTCTCTTTTTTTGTGAATGAATAGGGGTACAGACAGTGTACCCCTTACTCATTCACATGGGGAAGCTGGTATCTGGGTACCCCCTTATTGTTAAATGGTGCTCCTGGACTTCAATAAAACCTGTTACAACCACCAGGCAATGGTTGTGAGGAATAGGCCCTTGTTGTGTTGCCCTTGTTCTCACCAGAATTGGGACACGGTGCTTTGTCAGGGTACCCCAGCCCCATGTTGAAAGAATGTGGCCTGATATGGTTCAGGAGGGGGGGCACATACTAGTCCTCCCCCTTTTTGCCTGTCTGCAGACTCAGATACGGGTATGGTGTGGGTTTTTGGGAGAATCCCACACCTTTTTCTTGATTTTTTTGTAGTGTTCCCTCTTAACCACAGATTCCAGGGGGCCTTGGCGTGGCTCTGTGGCTCATGCATGCGTTTGCAAATGCGTGCGGACAAACCCCTGTTTTTAACGCATACTGTTGGACAGGTTATTTGGTTGTCAGCGAGCTGGTCGGTAAGTAGGCTTGGTTTTTCCCTGGGCATTCCCCAGGCCTTGTTGTTACCTGTTTTAGCCTTACAATGCTACTTACTGTGATAGCCAGCTATAGATGGGGGCGGTGGACATGTTTTTGTTTTCACCTATGGTGCTTGTATTGGTCCAGCAGCATACCAACACCTTTGCAGCCATTGTGCTACATGCTGGGTGTTTGGTGTGCTCCTGTACCTTTAAGGAGGGGTGGCTCCCCTTCAGTCCACCTGACCTCATCTAACCATCAGAATGCATGTGCCTCCATTGTGGGGACACTCATAGTTAGTGTAGGACCACAGATTCCAGGGGGCCTTGGCGTGGCTCACGCATGCGTTTGCAAATGCGTGCGGAC
The DNA here is from genome assembly GCA_029206835.1 of Rana muscosa. Taxonomy (NCBI): domain Eukaryota; kingdom Metazoa; phylum Chordata; class Amphibia; order Anura; family Ranidae; genus Rana; species Rana muscosa. The sequence continues at coordinate 795,878,231 of CM055116.1, read as the reverse complement.
AAACCCCTGTTTTTAACGCATACTGTTAGACAGGTTATTTGGTTGTCAGCGAGCTGGTCGGTAAGTAGGCTTGGTTTTTCCCTGGGCATTCCCCAGGCCTTGTTGTTCCCTCTTAACCTCCCTGGCGGTATGATTATTTCAGATTTTAGGTGCTGAAAGCGGTACCATTATTTTGCATGGAAATTTGGCGTTTTATATTGTAGGCCTGCAATTCTTAGGTATAACTCACTTAAATCTGTCCAAACAAGAGTCTAGTAGACATCCCGAGTATGATAAAGTTTGAAACACAAAATCATAAATTATAATATAATAAATAACTATAAATAATTATAACAAATAATAATATAATAATAATAAAAATTATTCAATAATGTAATCAAATCAAAAACGCTGAAATTTGCTCAGTTGCAGAATTGTCGCTCTCATCAGATTTAGTGTTTGATGAGGAATTTCCCCACAAATCGCTATTGCTCAATTCTGCAAGTGAGTCTAATTTATTATTGCTGTTTTCTAGCTGGTCTAAAACCACTTTTGACATAAAGGGACACTTTTTGGTTGCTATGGACGATCTCCAGTTTCCAGGCAGGAAAAACTGTATTTATAAAATAAAAGTGCATGCAGGGCACTGGACAGACCACTAGGGACAAAGGGGATGTGTAATTATTTTATACAGTACTGTAATCTGTAAGATTACAGTGTACTGTATGTGTACTGTGTTTTTACTTTTTAGAATTTGGCACCGATCTCCGCCCCTGTCCGCCACAACGTCGCAGGGAACGGAGCTCGGCGGCACTCAGGTACTGTGTGAATCAAGCGAGGAGACAGCACGCACACACAGCGGGGAGACATCGCAGGATCCAGGGGACAAGGTAAGTAACTTTCCCTGTATCCTGCGATGCAATCCCGAGTCTGGCTCGGAGTTACCGCTAATGGTACTGAAATTCCACCCCGAGCCAGACTCGGGAATACCGTTAGGCAGGTTAAATTTGGGCTTAGTGTGAAATTAGGGAGAGATCCCAATTTTTTGCATGTGGTTCCATCTTAACATCTATACCAAACCCTTATCTAGGATAAGGGACTGGCATAGAGGAAGGGAATTTCAGATTGTTTGTTTGCAAACAGAGGAAAAGCGGCAGGGGCGTACCTAGAGCATTTGTCACCCGGGGCCCATCCTATATCTGGCACCCCCCCAACTGTAAAATGTAAAAACACCCACAAGAAAACACCCTCCTCTGCCAAGATCAGCGTTATTGAATTCTGTTTTTTTTTAAGAAATGGCGCTGTTGGCTGGCGAGTAATGTTCTGTCGCTTCCGGGTTTCTACAATCGGAGACCCGGTCAAAGGCAAATCTGGCTTAGTTCGGGTCTCCAGCCAGCCGGCTGGTATCTCAGGTCTCCGGGTGGGATGGGAGACATGGGCGGAGCTGAGGGGGATGGGGACGTCCCCTCCCGCTCCTTGTAATAACAGCTGATGCTGTTCATTCACGGCAGCCAGTGACAATAGATGGGACAGGACAGAGGTGTCAGTCACTCAGGTGGGAGCAGATCCCACATTTTTGGACAGATCGTGCCATGGTCAGGGAAGTGGAGAGCTGGACTGGAGCTGCTATGAGGGAGACATCAGAGTGAGATTGGGAGACACTGTCAATACAAGGCATGGCCCATACTTTGCATTATCTGCTGTCCTCAGGGACAGATCCAGAGATCCGACTGTATAACAATCTCTGGATTGGATCTGTCCCTGGAGACAGCAGACAATGGCATCATTGGCATTGATGATTTGATTCGGATTTTGGAACTGACCTGCTGACAAGGCGTGTTGCTTGCTGTACCGTGGACAGGATCTGATGGCCGCAGGGAAGATGGAAAGATGCTGTGGTGACATGCTGCTTGCTGGACAAGTCTGATAGCTGCAAGATGTGGGTGTAGGTCAATGTATGTCACCTGGGCTGCAGACACCCCTCCCTCCCCCCTCCCCTTTATCAGACCAGCCCATCTACTCTATACCTGGGTGGTGAACAAAGCAACACCACCCCCCCCCTTTATCAGGTAAGCTCACAGCTCAGCTACTATAGGTGGGTGGTGGTCACACAGCAATATACAGCACACGTCTGCATTCTGCAACCTGTACATAGCACACGCCTGCATTCTGCAACCTGTACATAGCACACGCCTGCATTCGGCAACCTGTACATAGCACACGCCTGCATTCGGCAACCTGTACATAACACACGCCTGCATTCGGCAACCTGTACATAACACACGCCTGCATTCGGCAACCTGTACATAACACACGCATATATTAAAGATTGTTTTCGCGCTAAAAGCTAAACATACATACCTACACCTCTAAACCAAGTAAAAAAACTCAATGGGGTTCAATACAGTGAAAACGTGTAAATATTAGATACCAAGGTCAAATAAAAATTAAAAGTGCTGATCAATGCTTCTAAGTGTCGATGTAAGGTAAATATATATACAGTAGTACACGAGTGCTAAAACTGCAAATAAATACAAAAAAGCTACTGTGCAATCCAAAAGGGAAATGGATAAAAGAATCCTGGATATAACTTGAAATAAATCCTATAAATAAATATCACTCAAGCAAAAAGTGAATAAAAATAATAATAATAATAATAAATATTCCAAAGTGGTAGTGCAATGTAACATAAATTTGCACAGCGTTGCAGAGGTGCTGAAGCTGTGGGTAAGTGCAAAAAATTGCTGTGTAGTCCAAAGGGGATATCAGTGAAAAAGTCCTGCTGTAAACGTGTAAAAAAGTGATACAAAATCTTAGTGATAATAGTCTCTTTATCAATCTTGATGGAGGTGATCAAACTAAAATCATGTAGATGTAATTCCACTGGTTAATCAATAAATAAATACTAATATATCCATATGTGGTCTCACAGAACTCTCACCTCTAGATGGATATAGTAGGGCATAATCAGTGTAAGTACTTTCTTCTATGCTGGTTCTGCTCAAAGGAATGTTCCAACAAATCTCCACCACATCTCCACTCACTTCAACAGTATCTGTAAACCTTTTAACAGTATCTGTAAACCTGGAGGGGAAGAGGGGGGGGGGGGGGGGAGGAACGTCTCCGATGGGGATACCAGATCAGGAATGGGAAAAGAGAAGAGAAGCCTCCAATAGTGTAGTAGTAATGTCGGACTGAGTTTATTGATAAAAATAAAATGCTCGTACATAAAAATAAGGTAATAAAGCTATGCAATAGTCACAGCCGTCTTACTGTTCCTCCGGGTACTTCCGGTCTGCGGTAACCTCACGAACTCCCTACGCCGTTACGTCACGCACCTGGTGACTTCATAATAAACTCAGTCCGACATTACTACTACACTATTGGAGGCTTCTCTTCTCTTTTCCCATTCCTGATCTGGTATCCCCATCGGAGACGTTCCTCCCCCCCTCTTCCCCTCCAGGTTTACAGATACTGTTAAAAGGTTTACAGATACTGTTGACGTGAGTGGAGATGTGGTGGAGATTTGTTGGAACATTCCTTTGAGCAGAACCAGCATAGAAGAAAGTACTTACACTGATTATGCCCTACTATATCCATCTAGAGGTGAGAGTTCTGTGAGACCACATATGGATATATTAGTATTTATTTATTGATTAACCAGTGGAATTACATCTACATGATTTTAGTTTGATCACCTCCATCAAGATTGATAAAGAGACTATTATCACTAAGATTTTGTATCACTTTTTTACACGTTTACAGCAGGACTTTTTCACTGATATCCCCTTTGGACTACACAGCAATTTTTTGCACTTACCCACAGCTTCAGCACCTGTGCACCGCTGTGCAAATTTATGTTACATTGCACTACCACTTTGGAATATTTATTATTATTATTATTATTTTTATTCACTTTTTGCTTGAGTGATATTTATTTATAGGATTTATTTCACGTTATATCCAGGATTCTTTTATCCATTTCCCTTTTGGATTGCACAGTAGCTTTTTTGTATTTATTTGCAGTTTTAGCACTCGTGTACTACTGTATATATATTTACCTTACATCGGCACTTAGAAGCATTGATCAGCACTTTTAATTTTTATTTGACCTTGGTATCTAATATTTACACGTTTTCACTGTATTGAACCCCATTGAGTTTTTTTACTTGGTTTAGAGGTGTAGGTATGTATGTTTAGCTTTTAGCGCGAAAACAATCTTTAATATATTTACTATAGTGTAAGGTGAATACATCCAGTTTTTGCAGCTTTTTGCACATATATCACCCCATTTTCCATTTCATTTACTCATCAGTAGCGCGAAAAAACACCCCCTTGTCAAATAACACACGCATGCATTTGGCAACCTGTACATAGCACATGCCTGCATCCGGCAACCTATACATAGCACATGCCTGCATACAGCAACCTGTACATAGCACATGCCTCCATTTTGTAACCTGTACATAGCACACGCCTGCATTCTACAACCTGTACATAGCACACGCCTGCATTCTACAACCTGTACATAGCACACGCCTGCATTCTACAACCTGTACATAGCACACGCCTGCATTCTACAACCTGTATATAGCACACGCCTGCATTCTACAACCTGTATATAGCACACGCCTGCATTCTACAACCTGTATATAGCACACGCCTGCATTCTACAACCTGTATATAGCACACGCCTGCATTCTACAACCTGTATATAGCACACACCTGCATTCTGCAACCTGTATATAGCACACGCCTCCATTCTGCAACCTGTACAAAGCACACGCCTGCATTTTGTAACCTGTACATAGCACACGCCTGCATTCTACAACCTGTATATAGCACACGCCTCCATTCTGTAACCTGTATATAGCACACGCCTCCATTCTGTAACCTGTATATAGCACACGCCTCCATTCGACAACCTGTACATAGCACATGCCTCCATTCGACAACCTGTACATAGCACACCCTATACCTGGGTGGTGAACAAAGCAACTCCACCCCCCCCCTTTATCAGGTAAGCTCACAGCTCAGCTACTATAGGTGGGTGGTGGTCACACAGCAATATACAGCACACGCCTGCATTCTGCAACCTGTACATAGCACACACCTGCATTCTGCAACCTGTACACAGCACACACCTGCATTCTGCAACCTGTACATAGCACACGCCTGCATTCTGCAACCTGTACACAGCACACACCTGAATTCTGCAACCTGTACATAGCACACGCCTGCATTCTGCAACCTGTACATAGCACACGCCTACATTCGGCAACCTGTACATAGCACACGCCTCCGTTCGGTAACCTGTACATAGCACACCCTATACCTGGGTGGTGAACAAAGCAACACCACCCCCCCCCTTTATCAGGTAAGCTCACAGCTCAGCTACTATAGGTGGGTGGTGGTCACACAGCAATATACAGCACACGCCTGCATTCTGCAACCTGTACATAGCACACACCTGCATTCTGCAACCTGTACACAGCACACGCCTGAATTCTGCAACCTGTACATAGCACACGCCTGCATTCTGCAACCTGTACATAGCACACGCCTACATTCGGCAACCTGTACATAGCACACGCCTACATTCGGCAACCTGTACATAGCACACGCCTACATTCGGTAACCTGTACATAGCACACGCCTCCATTCTGTAACCTGTATATAGCACACGCCTCCATTTGACAACCTGTACATAGCACACGCCTCCATTTGGCAACATGTATATAGCACACGCCTACATTCGGCAACCTGCATATTGCACACGCCTACATTTGGCAACCTGTACATAGCACACGCCTCCATTCGGCAACCTGTACAAAGCACACGCCTCCATTCGGCAACCTATACATAGCACACACCTCCATTCTGTAACCTGTACATAGCACACGCCTCCATTCTGTAACCTGTACATAGCACACGCCTCCATTCTGTAACCTGTACATAGCACACGCCTCCATTCTGTAACCTGTACATAGCACACGCCTCCATTCTGTAACCTGTACATAGCACACGCCTCCATTCTGTAACCTGTACATAGCACACGCCTCCATTCTGTAACCTGTACATAGCACACGCCTCCATTCTGTAACCTGTACATAGCACACGCCTGCATTCTACAACCTGTACATAGCACACGCCTCCATTCTGTAACCTGTACATAGCACACGCCTGCATTCTGTAGCCTGTAATAGCACACGCCTCCATTCTGTAACCTGTACATAGCACACGCCTCCATTCTGTAGCCTGTAATAGCACACGCCTCCATTCTGTAACCTGTACATAGCACACGCCTCCATTCTGTAGCCTGTAATAGCACACGCCTCCATTCTGTAACCTGTACATAGCACACGCCTCCATTCTGTAACCTGTACATAGCACACGCCTGCATTCTACAACCTGTACATAGCACACGCCTCCATTCTGTAACCTGTACATAGCACACGCCTGCATTCTGTAGCCTGTAATAGCACACGCCTCCATTCTGTAACCTGTACATAGCACACGCCTCCATTCTGTAGCCTGTAATAGCACACGCCTCCATTCTGTAACCTGTACATAGCACACGCCTCCATTCTGTAGCCTGTAATAGCACACGCCTCCATTCTGTAACCTGTACATAGCACACGCCTCCATTCTGTAACCTGTACATAGCACACGCCTCCATTCTGTAACCTGTACATAGCACACGCCTCCATTCTGTAACCTGTATATAGCACATGCCTCCATTCTGTAACTTGTACATAGCACACGCCTCCATTTCACAACCTGTACATAGCACGCGCCTCCATTCGGCAACATGTATATAGCACACGCCTACATTCGGCAACCTGTATATACAGTAGCACCAGCTCCATTCTGCAAGCCCCCTTATCAGGTCAGCTACACTATACCTGGTTGGTGGACACAGCAACCTCCCCCCCTTCTCTGTCAGACCAGCACAGTCAGGATGGCAGAGCAGACACACTCCTGCAGACACACTCCTCCAGCCTCTTCTCACAACCTTCTCACAACCCACACACCCCCCTATCACCAGCTCACCTCGGGCTCTCAGCTTCAGACTCCGGAAGATGGTGTGTGGACACAGTGTGTAACAGCAGCAGCAGCCACCCCCGCGCTGAATGATGACACACTCAGCTCGGCTTCTCAGCAGTGGTGGGCGGAGCAAGCAGGGGAAACTAGACCATACCATTTCGGACGCAGCACTGGGGGTGTTCCAGCTAACAGAAAAAATATTAAACAGAGCAGCCAGAGCGAGGGATGCCCTCAGGTTTTTGTCAGACAGTGTCACCCGACCTGGGTGCAGAGTGCACCCCCATAGCAATGTCACCCGGCCACTGACACCCCCCAATGTGTGGCACCCGGGGGCGGAACACCACTCCCCCGCCCCCCGCTTGGTACGCCCCTGAAAGCGGACAAAGCTTTTAATTGCTGGCAATGTCAGTTTTGCTGTAGTAGGTTGTATACATTGTACAGATGCCCAATTTCACAATCAGGTTAAGGGCATACCCCAGGCATGTTAAAGCGGAGTTCCACCCAAAATAACATCCATATATGACCACACTCCTTACACTACAAACATGTACAGTAGCCACTTTTTTTTTTTTTTTTTTCTGTACATACCGTAATATTGTCATTTCAATTCCAGCTTCCGGGTACTCACTCCCGCGGAGTAGGCGTTTCTATTCTCCCGCAATGTAATCTGGGAGTTCGCCCAGATGTGACATGTCCTGCAGAAAAAGTTCCCCGGCGGATAAGGTTCCCCCCCCCCTGTACTGCGCATGCGCGGCACGAACCTCAGCGGAGTTTCCGAAAGTAGCCGAACATGTAGAGCTGCGAGTCGGCTCTACACGGCGCCTGCGCAGTCAGCTCTACATGGCTCCTAGTCATTGCGCAGGCGCCGTGTAGAGCTAACTCGCAGCTCTACATGTTCGGCTACTTTCAGAAACTCCGTTGAGGTTCGTGCCGCGCATGCGCAGTACAGGGGGGGAACCTTATCCGCCGGGGAACTTTTTCTGCAGAACACCGTCCACCGCTACCAGGAAGTCAGTGCTTGTGGGCTTCACAATGCCCACAAGCAAAATGGAAAATTCTGACGGCTAATTTTAAAAGTGCATTTTTTGCCAGAAAAAAGACAGGGGAGGTTAAAAATCACCAAACACGTGAGTGCTAATTGGTGATCTACAAATACTTTGCATGCAAGCTAAAAAAAAAAAAAGATTTGCCGCGGAACCTCCGCTTTAAAGGAATTTTTCACTTTAAGCATTATTAAACATGCTGCTCCATGCCAGACATAATTTTTTATGACATTTTTTTTCTTTGCTACATTTTCTCCAGGGTACTGCCCAGCCCCCCCCCCCCCCCATGCCATTTGTTTGACAATTCCTTGCCTATTAGCCTATAAGAAAATGGCCAGACATTTTTAACATTCAGCTCCCAACGAGGTGGATTTAATAAAAGCAACTAGACGGTGCACTTTGTTCGCAAGTACAGTTGCATTCATTTTCCCCAGAGATGTGGTAAAGCTTCACTTTGTAAACAATACCCAATTAGGTGCAAGGAAAATACAAAAAATAGCATTTTTGCTTGCACGTGATTGGATGATGGAAATCAGCAGAGCTTCACCAAATTTACTAAGCTCTGTGAAAATGAGTGCAACTGCATTTGCAAAGAGCACAGTCTATTTACATTTTTAAATCTACCCTATTGACTTCAGTGGGGTTGGTTTAGGCATATGTACTTCCGAAATGTTCGCCAAACTTGTCTTGAACTCATGTTCAGCTCATCCCTAGTGGAGACTTAAATTAAAGAGACTGTTATGCATTTTCTACAGACAGTTAGGAAATCGCTGAGTTATGGAAGGGAAATTATGCTGAAGCACCAAGCAATTGTAAGCATTTCCTGCATTATGCAGGAAGAATTTAGGGCACTTTCACACTGGGGCTACGCCGTGTTACCGGTAAAGCGCCGCTAGTTTTAGCATGGCTTTACCGACGTTTTAGCTGCGCTTTTCGGCCGCTAGCGGGGCGCTTTTAACCTTTTATACTGTGGTGGCATGGGAGGCATTTTTCAGGTTCTTTACAGGCGATATTTTTAGCGCTAACATTCCTGAAAAATTACTTTAGTGAGAAAAGGGTCTAAAGGAAAAATACTTAGATTATAAAAGAGCAGAATAAAGAACTCAACACTAAAAATAAAGATTCCAGTCACTGTCATTCAAAAGAACAGCCTGTTTTAGCAGCTAAGACATTTCAACATAGTAAGTTACTGGAAATTGCTATAAGAAAGGATTTCAAAATTGATGGCCAAATATGTGAAAAGGGACAAAAAGACTAATTGTCCTAGACCAGGCATGTCCAAAGTCCGGCCCGCGGGCCAATCGTGGCCCACGTTCCGGTTTCGGACGGCCCCGCCTGATCATTTTGACATGTATGTCTTTTGTGGCCCCCAAAGAATCCCCGAGCGCCGGGGGTCACAAAAGAAATACAGGCTGCTGGCTGCCTTGGAGGAGGTGGGACGAGCGCCGTGCATACAGGAGTATTTCCTGTTTACACGGCGACAGGAAGTCCCTTTCGATTAAAGAGGCAGCCGATAAAACAGGAAATTCTCCTGTATGTTTGTCGGCGCTCGTCCCGTCCCCTCCCTGTCTCCTCCAAGGCTGTAGATGTCCATGAATCAGGCTGCAATGGTGAGTCTGCATTCATGGCAAGGGGGTGCTGTATTCATGGCAAGGGGGTGCTGTATTTATGGCAAGGGGGGTGCTGCATTCATGGCAAGGGAGTGCTGTATTCATGGCAAGGGGGTGCTGTATTCATGGCAAGGGGGGTACTGTATTCAGGGCAAGGGGTGCTGCATTCAGGGCAAGGGGGTGCTGCATTTGGGACAAAGGGGTGCTGCATTCAGGGCAAGGGGGTGCTGCATTCAGGGCAAGGGGGGTGCTGCATTCATGGCAAGGGGGTGCTGCATTCATGGCAAGGGGGGTGCTGCATTCAGGACAACAGGGGTGCTGCATTCAGGACAACGGTGGTGCTGCATTCAGAACAACAGGGGTGCTGCATTCATGGCATCAGGGGTGCTGCATTCAGGACAACGGGGGTGCTGCATTAAGGACAACAGGGGTACTGCATTCAGGACAATGGGGGTGATGCATTCAGGACAACGGAGGTGCTGCATTTATGGCACTTGTGAGGCTGTATTGATGGGCAGTGACCCTTATTTTGATTCACGGTTCTTTATTTAAAATTAAAGATTTTTTAAAGTGAAGGTGCGTGTTATACGCTGATAAATACAGTATATCCAAATAACACGCCTAAGCTCATCTCTTCACCACACACAGCCACAAAGGTAAGAGAATTCTTGTTGGGCCGTGTATTAGTGCTCGAACGAACACACTTAGACCGAATTTTAATGGTTCACAAAATGTCAGGCAAAATGGTCGGCCCTCACGCATGTTCACTTCATCAAATCTGGCCCTCTTTGAAAAAAGTTTGGGCACCCCTGTCCTAGACTAACCTATACTTAAGATTGACACAGGACTACAGAGAGGCTACTTTGAAACCGATTAGGAAAGCTGTAGTCAAGGCCTCCTTTAAAGCGGTTGTAAAGTCCCTAATCACAAGTCCTGGAATCCCCTCTGTTACAGGAAGATATACTGCGCAGTGTATGCGTTTTTCTTTAAATGATGCAGCCAAATACCTATTTTACAGTGACACTGTGCAGTCACATGACCTCCAAGTGCTTTCCTTCCCCGATTTGAGGCCGGCCAAGAGTCAAACCTAGAGGCCAGTTTAGGATTATAGCTTGCCATTGAACATATAGACCAGGGATATGCAATTAGCGGACCTCCAGCTGTTGCCAAACAACAAGTCCCATGAGGCATAGCGAGACTCTGACACCAGCAAGCATGACACCCAGAGGCAGTGGCATGATGGGACTTGTAGTTTTGCAACAGCTGGAGGTTCGCTAATTGCATATCCATGATATAGACAATGACCAGGCCTTTGGGAGGAACTTCAGAAGAACCTCATATTAACTGTGAAGCATTGTGGTGAAAATGTTAAAATTTGGGGTTGCTTTGCTGCTTCAGGGTCTGGTCACCTTGCAGCTATCAATTCAATTATACATTCTGCATCATATTCAAGCCTGTTTGATGAGAATGTGATCCCAACTGACCGAAAGTTGAAGTTGAATCTTTCAACACAATAATAATTATATGCTGACTAGCAAAAATTTCAAGAAAAAATAAATAAATAAATAGAGGGTTATGGATCCGTCTAGTCAGAACCCTGATTTGATTCCCTTCAAAAAAAATTCTAGGTGGTTTTGAAACAGGCAGTTTTGCAAGGAAACAAACATCTTGCAATTGAAGAAATTTTGAATGAAGAAATACATACAGACATTCATGTCAGAGACTAATTAGCAAATATACAAAATGCCAACAAGAAAATTTTTCTTCAAAAGGGGGCAATATCAGCTCTTGATGCCAATGGTGTCCTTACTTTTTCCACAGTTTACTATTACATCTTTGATATATTTGTTGAATAAATGACTGGAATATTTCTATTTTTTGATAAATTGATTAGTGTACAATATGATTTTTTTAAGAATATTTTTTCTTTGTTTTCACTGTTAGTGTACAATGAAGTATTGTTCCTGCAGAGTACTATATAATCTCCACAATAATTATACATTTGTTGTTGCCACTTCTGAAATTCTAATTAAAATAATTATATTGGAAAATATATTTATTAAAACATTTGTCAGAATCTATTTAGTTGAGTTATACAACTGTGTTCTCTGCATGCCTTTACTAGCCACTTGTTAGGTTTCCAAAGAAACCAGATGAAAAGTTTCAGAATTTCACATTTCCAAGTACATAGTTTAACGACAGCAATCTAGACAAAGGTTAAATTAAGCCTGAAATTGCTCTCTTGCATTCCCTGTGAGAGTAGAATGCATGCTGCCTGTAGATGTCAAGCAGCGTACATGTGGCACCAAGCTGCACCGCATGCTGAGTAACCTATCGCACTGCAAAACCACTTGTCTGGAAAACAAATGACATCACTTTTTATGAGAATCTGCACTTAGCACAAATGTATTTAATACCTATTAGCAGACCACATTCTTTCCATATTGAGATCCACACCTGTATGATTCTTGTTGAAATATGTCAATGCACTATTAAGTAGACATTTTAATTCATTTGTTAATCTTTTTTGGCATTTAATTGAATTTACAAACCCCACATGTGCTACTTAAGCTGTCATAGACAGCTTGTATTCCAGCTGAATCTTGCTAAATTGGCCAGAATTCGAGCTATGAGTGGCCCAGCAACCACCCAGCTTGACAAAAGTTGATTTTAAATTGACTGAGCCAGGCAGAAAATTGTTGGCCAAACAGTGACTGCATTCAGGCAGCCATGAGAAATCAAGTGAATGGCTACATTTATACAGCAAGGATTGCAATTATAATCAATTTCAGGGATCTGCAGGTAGGAAGGTCCTTATCTGATCACAGTGGCACATATCTCGTGCTCACAGGCTGCCAAGCTTATCAGTCAGGATCCATAACATTTACAAAGTTGAACTGGCCAATGACCATACATCTCTCGATTATGTTCATGTAAGCATGTGTTGCCTTATGAGTTTATGTAAAATCTCCATTAATAGCTGTAAAATATTGTAATTATGAATATAGTTCAACTAGCTTTGTATCCATGTAACAGAGCCACGAAGAAGGTTAGACTAAGCAGACAAGACGGTGCCTAGGCTTGTGTATACAAACAATGGAGATCCAAACCTCATTGTTTTACACATACTCACTTCAAAGGATCCCATGCTGGGATATGCAATGAAGGGAGGCCAACCCGTAATCAATACTTAACTTCCCCGGGAAAATTCTATTAAATCTCCTGCCCAGAATAGTCACCAGGATTTGCATTAAAGGGGGCTGGCTTATGCAAAGTATAGGAATTGGAGATGTAGTAAGCCCTCCAATCAAGAGCCAAGCTATGCCAACCAATGGGGCAGCAGCAGGCAGGGATATACACGGTGGAGATGGGAGGGAAAGCTCTCTTTATGGAAAGGCAGCCATCAGAAAGGAACTAAAGGGTAATTATGGAAAAGGTCTGTTTTACTTGTAACTGAATATGTTTGTAGAAAAATGTTTTAAGGAATATACTCTGTATTCCTCCATGTAATTCTTTTTCTTTAACCTTATATTTTCTGTGTATTAGATAGACTTTCAACTATACTCCAATAAATGTTATTATGTTAACGCTTTCACTTCTGGTCAAAAGAACTCCCATTTAACCCACATCATATCTCTGAGATATTAAATCTCAAATATATTATTATTCACGGTTAACACATGTGTTTTTTTACAGAGTAAAACCATCAAATATATGATGCTATAGTCTTTACTAGGCCATTCCATTACTTACAAACAAAGGTCTTGCTTAATATGTGTTTTTCAAAAGGTGTAGCAAACAGGACTCGCTCTCATTCTCTCAAATCCTGATAGCAATTCAGAGAATCCAAACTTTCCCACAAATTGCATGGCCTATGGGGAAAGGAAGATGAATCTTCTTAGTCAATTCTGGCTTTTTTAGCTCTGATAGGCAATGTGTTATCAAAAAAGTACAGGAAGTTGGGCATTGCCATGGGTCACATATACCAGTCAAAAAAAGACCATACTACCATCTAGGGAGTTAGGGGGTTATTTTTATGTGGCTTCAAGCGTAACAGAAAAAATACAAATGGTTTAAATTATAAGTTTGTGGATGCTGAACTGGGTGTTACAAAATAGTACGATTTTCACAGACAGTCTCAGCAACAGTGTACATTGGCAGCGCATATCTGAAGATTTTTTTCCTTTACAATTAGCATTACAGAAGCAACACTCCAATCAGTTTTTGAAAAAAAGGGAATTTTTAAGCAAAAACACATGCTTTTTCATCTAGCAGTAATAGGTTGCTTTGACTGGTGGATAGAAGTTTGCCAGTGGTTTTATTGAGGCAGTTGCTGTTCCCTTAAAAGCAAATGTGTCCTGCCACTGGCCAATTTTTACACAGCTGGGCAACATCCTTTTTAGTTTGGTGCTCTTAATTCCTAAAAGACCCGACTGAGACCTGTGTTTTTAAATTTTGTCCCAATATTGCTGTTTAAAACTTTAATTTTACAAACTCAAACACCTACTGACCCTCTTGAGACACAAGGAACAGGTAGGTCTTTTCAGGGCTGCTGATAAGGGGTAGCACCTGCCCTCCTGTACGGGGCCCAGGCCCCATAAGATCAACAGGGGGGCCTAAAGCAGCTGGATTGGGTGCTTCTGTTTATGAATGAATAAGCAGCCTCTGTACATAGTGCTTCCTGTTCATTCATTCTGCAGCTAGAGTTGCAGAGAAAGTATTTTACAAATCTGTGTCCTCAATCTCTTTCTCTGTCTCAAAAGTGGGACATTGGGTGTCTGTTTAGACCCCTGATATTTTACTAACCTAGACAGGGCTGTTCAAAAAAATGTAAAACACAAAAAAACTAAAATTGTAGAATCTAAAAACATAATTAAGGCCTCATTCTCACAGGTATTCTGGTTGCATAAATGAAAGGTTTGTTAGGCTTGGTCCACTGTTCTTGTCAGCTAGGCTGTACGGGACCCCATGATTTCTAACTGCAGCCCTGTGTGTTTTCAATAAATAATTAAAGGAGTTGTAAAGGTAGAAGGTTTTTTATCTTAATGCATTCTATGCATTAAGATAAAAAGCCTTCTGTGTATAGCAGCCTCCTCAGCACCCCCTAACACTTACCTTAGTCCCCTCTCTGTCCAGCGATGTCCACGAATCCCTCGGCCATCTGGGACTATCCCTCCTGATTGGCTTAGACATAGCAGCGGCACCATTGGCTCCCATGGCTGTCAATCAAAGTCAGTTAGCCAATCGGGGGAGAGAGGGGCCGGGGCCGAATGGAAGTTCCATGTCTGAATGGACACAGGGAGCTGCAGCTCGGCTCGGGTGACCCCATTGCAAGCTGCTTGCTGTGGGGGTATTCACCAGGAGGAAGGGGCCAGGAGCAGCAAAGAGGCACCCGAGAAGAGGAGGATCCTGACTGCTTTGTGCAAAACCAACTGAACAGAGCAGGTAAGTATGACATATTTGTTATTTTAAAATAAAATAAAAACAAGACTTTACAATCACTTTAAAGGCCAGTACACACAATCTAATTTTATGGCAATAATTGTCTGATGGACGTGTTGTGTCGGATAATCCGACCGTGTGTATGCTCCATCAGACAATTGTTGGCGGAATTAACGACAACAAATGTTGGCTGTTTATGCTCACCATCACCAACTGTCTGACAATAAATGTGTTGAATGAATGAATGAATGAGTGACTTGTATAGCACTACACATGCGAACTGAATCGCCTCTAGGCACTTTTTGCAGCCAGTGTCTGCTTGGCTGGTGTGGTCATTTTACCCCGTGGGATCTCGACACGCTTGGGACACACAGTTGTACACACATATATACATATATACTGGGCCAATTTGGACAAGATCCAATTAACCTACCAGCATGTCTTTGGAAGTCTGATTGTCATGGATATGCAGTAGTGTTTGTCTGTCAGCTTACCTTCCTTCCCATGTGTTCATCTTAGAGGCCAGAACCCTTTCACCTGGCTTCCTTTATAATCTCCTCCCAGCCTGACTCCACCCCAGGCCCTATCACAGAACACTATATTAACCTGTGCACTGCAAGCCTGCTTTGCTGATCAACGTGTTTGTTAGGCATTGTGTGTTTGGGTTCCTGCCTGCCGTGTGCTACGTCTGTCTCTCTGTTACGTTATTGGCTTGTCCCCGACTATCCCTGTCTGCTCGTGACCCTTGACCTTCGGCTTGTCTTTCGTTATCCTTGTCTGCTTGTGGCCCTTGACTTTAAGCTTGTTATTCGTTACTCTTATATCTCGTGCTGCTGCTTCCCCTCTTGTCCCCTTATCCTACGGGGCGTGAGCTAGGAGACTCTAGGGGCCGCGACCTGGACCCAGCCTGCAGCATAACATCCTCACCACTAGCTCTGGAGAAGACCTGCTGGGTCTTAGACTCCGCGCCCTGGGGAATCTTGGCTCTAGCTTCCCATAGGATCCCGGTTGTGCTCCTCTGGTCCCGCTTTCCACAACCACCCAGTTTCCTATCCACAGCAGTCAGCCATAGGGTTCACTACCTTGCGGTGCACTCCTGTCCCCCTACGGTGTGCATCTGTCACCTGGCCACAGGTGACCTGACAGTTTGATCAGCCATGAACCCGGCTGACATCCCGCTCCCCGCGGATGATCCATTGCAGGGCATAGTTTGCAGACTTGAAACCCAGGAATCGAATCAGACTCAGGTGATGCGATTTCTCCAGGATCTGGCTTCTCGCTTCGAGCAGCTTCAGGCCTCCTTGGGAACCCTGAATCCGCAACCTCAAATACAACCAGCGGCTGCACCTATTGCACCAGTCGCAGCCACACACTCACTACAACTGCCAGCTCCATCCCGTTTCTCTGGGGACTCCAAGGCTTGCAGGGGGTTCCTTAGCCAATGCACGATTCATTTTGAGCTCCAGCCCCAAAACTTCCTGTCTGATCGGGCTAAGGTAGCCTATATCATTTCCCTCCTCTCTGGTGAAGCTTTAGCCTGGGCAGCCCCTCTGTGGGAACTGAATGATCCAGTGGTTTCTAGCCTGTCTGGCTTCTTGAAACTTTTTCGGAATATCTTCGAAGAACCGGCTCGTGTCTCTTCAGCGGCCAGCGCCCTTTTACGTCTCTGCCAAGAGTCTGCTTCTGTGGGACAGTATGCCCTTCATTTCCGCATACTGTCGGCTGAGTTGAGCTGGAACAATGAGGCCTTAGTCGCAACCTTTTTGCATGGCCTGCCTGATAGAGTGAAGGATGAATTAGCAGGAAGAACCATCCCCAATGATCTGGCCGGCGTTTTCTCCTTGTGTAACCAGATCGATATTCGCTTTCAGGAGAGGACCTTAGAAAAGCAACGCCAGCACTCCTTGATTCTTAGTCAGCCTGAGCTCCCCTCTCTTCGACCCGTAGAGCATCTCCTACCAGCTGAGGAACCCATGCAGCTGGGTCGGACCAGGCTATCCCCCGAGGAACGTGCTAGGCGCAGAACTCTTGGTCTGTGTCTTTACTGTGGGGGCAAAGGTCATTTTCGTGCCACTTGCTCTCTTTGTCCAGAAAACGTTCGGGTCCACTTCTGTAACGCCGAGCGCTAGGGGTGTCCCATCCATCCCGGAGCGCCCGCGGCGTCTGTCCCCCTGCAGCGCTCCGGTCGGCTCCTCTGACCGTGAGCGCTGCTCTGATGCTGGCGGGGATGCGATCCATGCGGCGGCACCTGTCCGCCCGCGGATCGCATCCCATCCTGCTCACCGGCCTCCTCCTCCTGCTTCGTCCCGGCGCGCGCGGTCCCGCTGCTCTCTAGGGTGCGCGCGCGCCGGTCTTCTTAAATTTAAAGGGCCAGTGCACCATTGATTGGTGCCTGGTCCAATTACTGTGTCACACCCAAAACACTTAAAAACCCACTCCCCCTTCCTGTCCTTGCCGGATCTTGTTGCCTTACTGCCCTGAGAAAGCGTTTTGTAGTTGTCTTGCCAGTGTATCTGATCTTCTGCCGTTGCCCCTGACTACGAACCATTGCCGCCTGCCCTGACCTTCCGCTACGTCTGACCTTGCCTCTGCCTAGTCCTAGTGTACCGTGCCTATCTCAGCTGCCAGAGAAGTCGAGCCGCTACTGGGGGACACGACCTGGTTGCTACCACCGCAGCAAGTCCATCCCGCTTTGCGGCGGGCTCTGGTGAAAACCGGTAGCTGCTTAGAACCGGTCCTCCAGTGCGACCCGTGCCTTCGCCTCTCTGGCACAGAGGATCCACCTCCTGTGTCCTCACTAGCCACCAGTCCGGGCCCTGACAGTAGATCCGGCCATGGATCCCGCTGAGGTACCACTGCCAAATCTCGCTGACCTCACTACCGTGGTTGCCCAGCAGTCGCAACAGATCGTCCAACAAGGACAGCAGCTGTCGCAGTTGACCGCCATGGTCCAGCAGCTTCTGCCGCCACAGCCTCCAGCATCTTCCCCTCTCCGAGCTGCCGCTACTACCTTGAGAATTCGCCTGTCTCTTCCAGAGAAATTTGACGGGGATTCTAGGATGTGCCGGGGATTCTTGTCCCAATGTTCCCTGCATCTTGAGATGATGTCTGACCAGTTTTCCACAGAATGGTCTAAAGTGGCATTCGTGGTCTCTCTGTTGTCTGGAAAGGCCTTGGCCTGGGCCACGCCACTCTGGGACCGCAATGACCCTGCTACAGCCGCCGTTCAGTCCTTCTTTGCTGAGGTTCGCAGCGTTTTTGAGGAACCAGCCCGAGCCTCATCCGCTGAAACCGCCCTGCTTAACCTTGTCCAAGGAAACTCCTCTGTGGGCGAATATGCCATACAGTTCCGCACACTGGCCTCAGAGTTAGCCTGGAATGATGAGGCTCTCTGCGCGACCTTCAAGAAGGGTTTATCCGGCCACATCAAGGATTGTCTGGCCGCACGAGAGATACCCTCTTCCTTGACGGAACTCATCCATTTAGCTACCCGCATCGATATGCGTTACGTCGAAAGACGCCAAGAGCTTCGCCAGGAGAAAGATCTCGTTCGCACCAGGCGTTATCCGCGCCTGGCTCCTCTCTCTCTGAATCCAATGCATCCTGTTACCGTGCCTCCCGCTGAGGAGGCCATGCAAGTGGACCGGTCTCGCCTGACCCTACAAGAGAGGTCTCGCCGTAGGAACGAGAACTTCTGCCTTTATTGTGCGAGCTCTGATCACTTCCTAAAAGACTGTCCTATTCGTCCTCCGCGTCAGGGAAACGCCCGCACCTAGTGAATGTGGGAGTGGCGTTACTAGGTGTGAATTCTTCCTCTCCACGTCTGACTATTCCTGTGCGGATTTCTCCTTCTGCTGGCTCCCTCTTCCCTGCGGTGGCCTTCCTGGACTCTGATTCTGCAGGAAACTTTATTGAAGCCTCTTTCATCAACAGGTTCAACATTCCTGTTACCCGTCTCATCAAACCCTTCTTCATTTCCTCCGTAAATGAAGAGAATTTGGATTGTACCGTGCGTTACCGCACCAAACCCCTGCTCATGTCCGTTGGTGTTCTTCACCAAGAAAAGATTGAATTCTTTGTTTTGCCGAACTGTACTTCTGACATCCTTCTTGGCCTACCCTGGCTCCAGCGTCACACTCCTACCCTCGACTGGACCACTGGGGACATCAAATCCTGGGGTGACTCCTGTCACAAGCATTGCCTTAAGTCTGTACCGACCTGTCAAGTCCCCATCACTACTCCTTTGCCTGGCCTTCCAAAGGCCTATCAGGACTTTTCTGATGTCTTTTGCAAAAAACAGGCGGAGGTCTTACCACCACATAGACCCTACGACTGCCCCATTGACTTGCTCCCAGGTACTACACCACCCCGTGGCAGAATTTACCCTCTCTCCTCTCCTGAAACCAAGGCCATGACTGAATACATTCAGGAGAACCTCAAGAGAGGTTTTATTAGGAAATCATCTTCTCCAGCCGGAGCGGGGTTCTTCTTCGTGGCCAAGAAGGACGGATCTCTACGCCCTTGCATAGACTATCGTGGTCTCAATAAAATCACTATTAAAAACCGCTACCCTCTGCCTCTCATCTCGGAGCTCTTTGACCGTCTGCGCGGAGCAAACGTTTTTTCTAAATTGGACCTCAGGGGCGCTTATAACCTCATCAGAATCCGTAAAGGAGATGAATGGAAAACCGCATTTAACACCAGAGACGGTCACTTTGAATATCTCGTCATGCCGTTCGGACTTTGCAACGCCCCTGCAGTCTTTCAAGATTTTGTCAACGAAATCTTCCGGGACCTACTGTATACCTGTGTGGTTGTCTATCTTGACGACATCCTAATCTTCTCTGCCAACCTTAAGGAACATCGGCTCCATGTCCGTCAAGTGCTCCAGCGCCTCCGCGTAAATCATCTTTACGCTAAATTTGAAAAATGCCTTTTTGAGCGCAGCAGTCTTCCTTTCCTAGGTTATCTGGTCTCTGGACAAGGTCTTCAAATGGACCCTGACAAACTCTCCGCAGTCTTGGGTTGGCCACGCCCCTCTGGACTTCGTGCTATCCAACGCTTCCTTGGTTTCGCCAACTACTATCGTCAGTTCATACCCCACTTCTCCACCATCGTTGCTCCTATAGGGGCACTGACCAAAAAAGACGCAAATCCTAGGTCCTGGCCGCCTCAAGCGGAGGAAGCCTTTACTCGCCTTAAGACCGCCTTCTCCTCTGCACCTGTCCTGTCTCAGCCAGATCCTCTAAAGCCGTTCTTCCTTGAAGTTGACGCCTCCTCAGTAGGAGCCGGAGCTGTGCTTCTTCAAAAAAACGCTAAAGGGAAAAACGTCACTTGTGGTTTTTTCTCTAAAACTTTCTCCCCTCCGGAAAAAAACTATTCCATAGGTGACCGTGAACTGTTGGCCATCAAGTTGGCATTAGAAGAGTGGAGACATCTCCTGGAAGGATCCCTTCACCCTATCTCCATCTACACTGACCATAAAAATTTGTCCTACCTTCAGTCCGCTCAGCGCCTAAATCCTCGCCAGGCCAGGTGGTCATTGTTCTTTGCCCGCTTCAACTTCCAGATCCATTTTCGGCCCGCAGACAAAAATGTCAGGGCTGATGCCTTGTCCCGTTTCTCCGATACCTCTGAAACCGAGACTCCTCCTCAACACATCATACCCCCTGAGTGTCTGATTTCCTCTGCTCCCGCTTCTCTCTTGCCAATTCCTCCAGGAAAGACTTTCGTTCGTCCACGCCTTCGGCTTCAGATACTCAAGTGGGGCCATTCCTCCCATCTAGCCGGTCACGCTGGGATCAAAAAATCCATACAATTGATTGCCAGACACTATTGGTGGCCTACCCAGGAGAAAGATGTGACTGACTTTGTACGGGCCTGCACTATCTGTGCACGTGACAAGACTCCTCGCCAGAAGCCTGCAGGTCTTCTCCTTCCCCTACCTGTGCCTGAACAACCATGGTCCCACATCGCCATGGATTTCATCACGGACCTTCCTTTGTCTCGTAGTAACACTGTCATCTGGGTGGTCGTTGACCGCTTTTCTAAAATGGCTCATTTTGTCCCGCTCCCTGGTCTGCCTACGGCACCTCAGTTGGCGAAGCATTTTTTTCTTCAAATTTTCCGCCTCCATGGGCTGCCCTCACATATCGTCTCGGATAGAGGCGTTCAATTCATCTCAAAATTTTGGAGAGCTCTCTGTACTCAACTAAAGATTAAGTTGAATTTTTCTTCCGCTTATCACCCGCAGTCCAATGGACAGGTGGAGAGAGTTAACCAGGTCCTTGGCGACTACCTACGACATTTTGTCTCCGCCCGTTAAGACGATTGGGTCGACCTATTGCCCTGGGCAGAATTCTCATACAATTTCAAGAACTCTGAATCTTCCTCCAAGTCGCCTTTCTTTGTGGTCTACGGCCGTCACCCATTGCCCCCCCTCCCCATTCCCACGTCTTCTGGAGTTCCGGCCGTGGATGAATTAACTCAGGACTTTGCCTCTATCTGGAAAGAGACTCAAAAGTCGCTCTCACTGGCCTCTGCCCGCATGAAGAGACATGCAGATAAAAAAAGAAGAATCCCTCCTGTCTATGCCCCTGGTGACAAAGTGTGGCTCTCCTCCAAATATGTTCGGTTTCGGGTACCTAGCTACAAGCTGGGCCCTAGTTACCTCGGGCCATTTAAAATCAAAAACCAAATCAATTCTGTTTCTTACAAGCTCCACCTTCCTCCTTCTCTTCGTATTCCCAACTCTTTTCATGTGTCTCTTCTTAAACCCCTCATTCTTAACCGATTTTCCCCTAAGGTCACTGCTCCCGCTCCTGTCTCTGGTTCTTCTGATGTCTTCTCGGTGAAAGAGATCCTCGCCTCCAAGGTCATCCGAGGTAAAAAATGTTTTTTAGTTGATTGGGAGAACTGTGGTCCTGAGGAAAGGTCCTGGGAACCTGAGGCCAACATTTTAGATAAAGAGCTCATCCGTAGATTCTTGGGTTCCAAGAAGAGGGGGAAACCTAAGGGGGGGGTACTGTAACGCCGAGCGCTCCGGGTGTCCCATCCATCCCGGAGCGCCCGCGGCGTCTGTCCCCCTGCAGCGCTCCGGTCGGCTCCTCTGACCGTGAGCGCTGCTCTGATGCTGGCGGGGATACGATCCAGGCGGCGGCACCTGTCTGCCCGCGGATCGCATCCCATCCTGCTCACCGGCCTCCTCCTCCTGCTTCGTCCCGGCGCGCGCGGTCCCGCTGCTCTCTAGGGCGCGCGCGCCGGTCTTCTTAAATTTAAAGGGCCAGTGCACCATTGATTGGTGCCTGGTCCAATTACTGTGTCACACCCAAAACACTTAAAAACCCACTCCCCCTTCCTGTCCTTGCCGGATCTTGTTGCCTTACTGCCCTGAGAAAGCGTTTTGCAGTTGTCTTGCCAGTGTATCTGATCTTCTGCCGTTGCCTCTGACTACGAACCATTGCCGCCTGCCCTGACCTTCCGCTACGTCTGACCTTGCCTCTGCCTAGTCCCAGTGTACCGTGCCTATCTCAGCTGCCAGAGAAGTCGAGCCGCTACCGGGGGACACGACCTGGTTGCTACCCGCCGCAGCAAGTCCATCCCGCTTTGCGGCGGGCTCTGGTGAAAACCGGTAGCTGCTTAGAACCGGTCCTCCAGTGCGACCCGTGCCTTCGCCTCTCTGGCACAGAGGATCCACCTCCTGTGTCCTCACTAGCCACCAGTCCGGGCCCTGACAACTTCATCTGGAAAGTGGAGTATTGGACCCAGAAATATCACCTTCCCCTTCTCGTCTTCTGCTTTCTGTGTTCCTTCATGTTGGTGCTTCTTCTCATTTGGTCTCAGCATATCTGGATTCCGGAGCCGCTGGTAATTTCATGGACTGGGAAATCGCATCGTCCATGAGACTTACTCTTTTGCCCCTCACCACGCCATTGGTGGTCTTGGCGATTGATGGTACTGTTCTCCCAGGGGGACCTATCCGCTTCCAGACCCTCCCTGTTAAGATGTCGGTAGGGACACTCCACCAGGAGTGGATATCCTTCCTTATCTTACCCAAGGCCTCAACGCCTATAATTTTGGTTACAGCTCCATTCTCCTCATGTGGACTGGACTACTGGACAGATCCTGGCTTGGGGTCCCTCCTGTTCCTCGTCCTGCCTACCCAAGGTTGCCCCCTGTAAACCTGAGGCGGTCATTCATTCCAGGTTGCATAACCATTTACATTTCTCTGTCCCTAACCACCCTTGGACGCACAGCCAGGCTAGCTTGTCTACAAGTCCTGCAGTCGCTACGTCTTGCGATGCGATTCAGGTAGTCGCTACACCTGACTCAGCTATTCACTCTGCCTCTGTACTAGTTATGCCAGTCTAGCCCATGCCCAGTGAGCCTCCTACTTTTTCTTGTTCAGGACATTCTGCTTGTCCTTTAGCTATTCAGATTGACTCCTGTGACATGTCACCTTCTAACCAACCTGACTTCAGGGTTCCACTGACATCTGCCCAGTCTGATGGTCCTGTGCAAGATGACCAGTTCCCCTTTAAGGGTCTAGGGGACCCTCCTCAGATTCCTGTTGATCCTCTCATGCCCTTGCTTATTCCTAGAGAGCCTTTGGTCCTCAATAGATCTTCTTGTCATCTCCCTACCTCGTTTTCGGTCTCTGAGGATAATCTTAAGTACGAGGTTAGACAAGTTCTGGATTCTCGGCTCTGCAGAGGCATTCTTCAGTACCTTGTGCATTGGAGAGGTTTTGGTCCTGAGGAGGCGTCTTGGATCGCTGCATCTGATGTCGCTGCATCTCATCTGTTGAGGAGGTTTCATCAGAGATTTCCCTTTAAGCCTGGGCCCAGGCGGGGGAGGGCCCATAAGAGGGAGGGTACTGTCATGGATATGCAGTAGTGTTTGTCTGTCAGCTTACCTTCCTTCCCATGTGTTCATCTTAGAGGCCAGAACCCTTTCACCTGGCTTCCTTTATAATCTCCTCCCAGCCTGACTCCACCCCAGGCCCTATCACAGAACACTATATTAACCTGTGCACTGCAAGCCTGCTTTGCTGATCAACGTGTTTGTTAGGCATTGTGTGTTTGGGTTCCTGCCTGCCGTGTGCTACGTCTGTCTCTCTGTTACGTTATTGGCTTGTCCCCGACTATCCCTGTCTGCTCGTGACCCTTGACCTTCGGCTTGTCTTTCGTTATCCTTGTCTGCTTGTGGCCCTTGACTTTAAGCTTGTTATTCGTTACTCTTATATCTGGTGCTGCTGCTTCCCCTCTTGTCCCCTTATCCTACGGGGCGTGAGCTAGGAGACTCTAGGGGCCGCGACCCGGACCCAGCCTGCAGCATAACATCCTCACCACTAGAGGCTCTGGAGAAGACCTGCTGGGTCTTAGACTCCGCGCCCTGGGGAATCTTGGCTCTAGCTTCCCATAGGATCCCGGTTGTGCTCCTCTGGTCCCGCTTTCCACAACCACCCAGTTTCCTATCCGCAGCAGTCAGCCATAGGGTTCACTACCTTGCGGTGCACTCCTGTCCCCCTACGGTGTGCATCTGTCACCTGGCCACAGGTGACCTGACACTGATCGTGTGTACGAGGCTTAAGAGTGTCAGCACTCAGATGTTATTGCACCTTACGCCATGCAATTCACAAAAGTTAAGCCATATTTCTAAAGCCTCATACACATGATCAGACTTCCATCAGAAAAGTCTGTGGATTTTTGTCTGAAAGGCGTTGGCTGTGAACTTGTTCTGCATACAGACAGCACAACTTTTTCAACCAACATTCACGAAAATACGTGGTTTTTCTGCTCTTTAGCGCCACCCTTTGGGAAACTTCTGCTAATGTTGTCTGATGGTTAGCATTGGTTCGGAGCATGCGTGTTTGTACTTCAGATTTTACTCCGACGTTTTTGCGTACACACGATCGGATAATCCAACGTAACAGATTTTTTGTCAGACAGTTGGTGAGCATGAACAGCCAACTTTTGTTGTCGTTTATTCCGCCAACAATTGTTTGATGGAGCATACACATGGTCAGATTATCAACATGTCCATCAAACAATTATTGTCATAAAATTGGATCGTGTGTACAGGCCTTAACTGTCCGCAATCCCTCTATACGCAGTTTGCCAGCTCTCCCTACACAAGTAGTCAATGATAGTGGCCAGAGATCAGCATATAATTAAACATATATCAAAAGGCACCATCATCCCTGAATTGATATAGCGAACAAATAAACAGGATATGCGATTTTTAAGGTGCTAAAATATAAAAACACAGAACAAATCTTTATACATAAAAATAGAAAATTATTTATTTGCAATGGTTAAAAAACTGATAAATACACCTCATTTAGCCGTCACAGGTATACACCTACTACCTAATAAATGACAGTAACAGAATGTATTTCAGTTGAGTGTAACGTCCAGTTTTGCCTGTAAGGCTTCGTCAGTACTGGACGCAGAAAACTCTTTAATGGATTTTGTAAGCAAATTCTCACTTAAGGTGTGAAAAAGAAAAAACAAATTACCACATATATTACACATAAAACATTATATGAATTCATAGCATATCTTGACAAAACACGCATGCACATTTCCCAGTTGGGGGTAGGTGAACAAGAGTCATCCACACAAACAGGCTCGATCATAAACTCCATACCTCTGTGAAGCATGGAAACTAAGATGATGGAAACACCTCCCTCCAGTAGACATGGGAGCCGTCAAAAAATTTGTTTTGTTTCGTTCCGTTTCGTATTTAAAAAAATTTGTAATTCGTAATTATCCGAAAACGTATTAAGGTTACATAACACAAGTCTATTGTGTAGACTACTGGCCAGCCATCTTCCGACAAGAGTCCACCACTTTGGACAGCCTTCCATCACCGCCAGAATTAGCCTCCACCAACCGAAAACTGTCAGTTACCACCTGGTGGAGAAGGTGGGCTGAGCAGCGCACACCCACAAAACTGCCACCCCTTACAGCCTTGACCATGTTGCTGCCTTCATCAGTGACAACAAAGCCAATCCGGTAGTTGCTGTCTGCCTGTCCAAACCACTGCAACAACATTTTCTGCAGGGCTTGCAGGATGTTTTGCGATGTGTGCTTTTCATCAAGCACCTCAGCGTGCAGGAGGAAGGAAGGGTGCCCCTGTTTGTCAACTGCTGACGAGGATCCAGATGTTTGAACTACATCATGGGACACCTTGCCCTGCCACCAATGTGCCGTCAGGGACAGGAAGGCGTGCTGGGCACTACACACACTCCACAGGTCAGTGGACAGATGCACTGCCTGTCCACATGCCCTTCCAATCTCCTCCTCGAGCACCCCAACACAAGACCTGTATAAGGCTGGCACCACAGTTTGGCTGAAGGTCTTACGCGATGGCACACGGTACTGTGGTGCAACAGCCTGCATCAATTGCTTGAAGGGCTCACCTTCTACCACGTT
The DNA here is from genome assembly GCA_029206835.1 of Rana muscosa. NCBI lineage: Eukaryota > Metazoa > Chordata > Amphibia > Anura > Ranidae > Rana > Rana muscosa. The sequence goes on along the minus strand of CM055116.1, from coordinate 795,851,672 downwards.
GAAAGGTGCTCCTCCAACTGCAATGAGCTGGCCGATCAGGCGTGTTATTTTTCGTACCTGTGCCCGGGACATACCCTTACTCTGAAAGCCACCAAAATCTTCCAGGGTGGCCTGGCTGGTATGGATTGGATGTGGGATGGTAACAGCATTCTTTTCTGCCTTATACTGGCTGGTGGTGCTGGCACTTATGGTGGCTGTGGCGGTGCCACTATTGGTTCCCCTTTTGGTGTTTGGAGGAGGGGCCATAATACTTTTCTCCCCTAACAGCACTGCATGGTGGTGCACACGCATGTGCTGGTTCATGCCACTGTTACTGAGATGCCCTATGTCTCGGCCCCGGCTGACCTCCCTGCCACAGTGATTGCATTTGGCCTTCTGACCAACACCAATTCTTTTAAAATGCTGCCAAATGCTGGAACGGCAGCCACCGCCAATGACACTGCCTGATGGAATCCCATCCACTGCAGTGGTCACACTCTCTTCCTGAGGTTCGGCAGGAGCAGGAGGAAAAGACCTGAACATCCCAGGTATTTTGGGTGCTGTGATGGTCCTGGATTGAGGCCTAATGGTTGCATTGGCCCATTCTGATGCTGGAGGCTTAGAAAGCACTTGGGCAGGGGACTTTTCAGGAGAGAAAAGTAGTGGGGACTGAGGGGAAATACATTCTGGGCTGTCGGTGGGTCCAACATGGGTAGAGGGTTGGAAATCAAATTTGTCTAGAACAATGTCAGGAAAGCCTGTTTCCACCTCTTCCACGTTGCCAGGGGAAGAGTGATCATTAGAAGCAGTAAACTCTGTCTCCTTGCTGATCACTGCCAAGCTCCCTGTAGTGCTGATGGTGATGGCACTGGCAGCAATGGTGGTGGTGGTGAAATCATCATGAGCCTCGGCCTCCTGACATGTTTCCTGCTGCATGGCCAGGATCTCCAGCTTTGGCTGCACAAATGTATGTGCACTGGGAACCCCTTTGGCCTGCCCTCTTCCATAAAAGGTACCAATGGGCACCATGCTACCAGCAGCAGTGGCAGAGGTGGTAGCGCCACTTTTGCTATGAACTTGAACTGTGCTGCTGGTTCTAGGAGGTAAATCCTGGAACAGCTGGCGACGTGCAAATGTCTGCTGTTTGCCAGGCTCTTTACCACCAGCAGTCTTCACTCCCGTTCGCCTCAGCTTTATGGGAGGTGAGCTGAGCTCAGAGGGCACAGAGACAGAACGTCCCACCTGCTGCTCATGTACACGGCTCAGAGCTCTCCCTCTCCCAGCAGCACTCTTACTGCTTTTTTGGCCTTGTTTGCTGCTCATTTTTCCTTTAAAAGTTGGGAAAAATATAGACAAAAAAAAAATATGATTTTGATCGCAGCAAACTAACACCAAAATCACCAAATGTACAAAAAAAAAAATTATACCAACAGAAAATAGCAAAATATTAACTAAATCAAACAAGAAATAAAAAAAGAAAATTATCTCTCAGAACCAACCAAAAAACAAATAAAACCAGAAACTAAACACTTACAGATGATACACTCGCACACTACAAGAGATATAAACTAAAATGAACAACGAAAATCAAAGGATTGCAAAGATATTCGCTCAGATGCACAGACAAATAATTGTGTGATCTGCTCCACTACACTAACTAACCCACAAAGGGAAGTCACATGATCGGGCCTGCCCTGTAGGCCTCAGCATCAGAAGAAAACCTCTGATTGGTCAACCAACAGTCACATGTTTCTGTAGTAAAGAAATTTGGACCAAAAACGAATTCGTTATTATTCGTAGAGTGTCGATATTCATTATACTGAATCTCGAATTCATTCGAATCATTCGTTATATCTGCTATAATTTATTTCGTATTAGTTCAAATTCGTTATTTGGTAGTTTGGATTCGGATAATTTGGAGCCGAAATTCGTAAACGAAATTTCGTATTTCGTACAGAATTCGTATTCATAAAAATTCGTAATTCGGATTCGTACAAATGTACAAATTTCGAAAAATTCATACGAATTTCCGATTTGTACGAAACTAATCGCACATGTCTACCCTCTAGGCACATATGCAGCCCCCCGTTCTGTTCCGCCCAGGATAGCCACAACTCCCATAAGGGGGGATCAAAAATATTGATCAAAATGTCTCTTATCGCGCCTGTAATTTATATACACAGCAAGTTAATAAACAAATAAAGATACACAGGAAAGAGCATGCGCAGGTTCATAAACAGGCATACCTCAAAGGACTGCACTCACCTGCCTATCTTACAATTATTCCACCAATATGGGAGCTTAAGCGGACCAAGGGCTGAATGGGTGCACTCATATTAGGTCAATTTCCTATTCAGACTGACCTAAATAAACATTATACATAGGACCTCTTAAGTATCATATGGTAAATTGATCCAGAAAGCAATGTAAAAGCACAAGCGTCTTCTCACCAAAAGAAAGGTCCCAGACATCCTGGATCAATAAACCTCTCCTGGAGCTATTGAAAACCCCTCACCAAGAGGACAGGACTTGAAAAATGATAAGTGGATTCCCAGATTTGGATAGTTTCTGAAAGGGTAGATGTTCCACCTATACATATAGAGCGTATACAAGAGCACTAGTTATTGTAATTGATCCAGTAAATGATATAACCCATGAGAGGTAAGGTAATTACCTGTTGTTCAAGTCAAAGTCCAGTGTGAGCTCCCAAAGAGATCCCAACATGGCTGATTTGTGTTTTGTCAAGATATGCTATGAATTACTATAATGTTTTATGTGTAATATATGTGGTAATTTGTTTTTTCTTTTTCACAACTTAGGTTGGAATTTGCTTACAAAATCCATTAAAGAGTTTTCTGCATCCAGTCCTGACGAAGCTTTACAGGCGAAACTGTTGACCAAAATGGACATTACACTCAACTGAAATACATTCTGTTACTGTCATTTATTAGGTAGTAGGTGTATACCTGTGACGGTTAAATGAGGTGTATTTATCAGTTTTTTAACCATTGTAATTAATAAATAATTTTCTATTTTTATGTATAAAGATTTGTTCTGTGTTTTCATATTTTAGTACCTTAAAAATCCCATATCCTGTTTATTTGTTCTCCCTACACAAGCTTTAATACACTGATAGTATAGCTGCCCTGAGCCTCCCTCTTAAGGCTCATACACACGATCTGACTTTTCGACAACAACGGTCCGACAGACGTGTTTTATCGGACAATCCGACCGTCTGTATGCTCCATCGGACAACTGTGTTCGGTTTTTCAACGGACAAATGTTAGCTGTGCATGCTCTCAAACTTTCCGACAACAAATGTCCGATGGAGGATCATCTGATCGTGTGTACACAAGTCCATTCGACTAAAATCCAAAGTACAAACATGCATGCTCAGAACCAATAATAAACATCAGACAACAATAGCAGAAGTCGCCCAACTGTTTTTGGTTTTTCAACTGACAAATGTTAGCTGTGCATGCTCTCAAACTTTCCGACAACAAATGTCCGATGGAGGATCATCTGATCGTGTGTACACAAGTCCATTCGACTAAAATCCAAAGTACAAACATGCATGCTCAGAACCAATAATAAACATCAGACAACAATAGCAGAAGTCGCCCAACTGTTTTTGGTTTTTCAACTGACAAATGTTAGCTGTGCATGCTCTCAAACTTTCCGACAACAAATGTCCGATGGAGGATCATCTGATCGTGTGTACACAAGTCCATCGGACTAAAATTCAAAGTACAAACACGCATGCTCAGAACCAATAATAAACATCAGGCAACAATAGCAAAAGTCGCCCAAAGGGTGGCGGTAAAGAGCTGAAAAACCATGTGATTTGGGAAATGTTGGCTGAAAATGTTCTGCCGCGTGTATGCAGAACAAGTTCACGGCCAACTACCTTCGGACCAAAATCCACAGAAAAGTCCAATGGAAGTCTGATCATGTGTATGAGGCTTTATAGTGATGTGCCCAAAAGCTCCCATTATATGCAATTCTTAGCATGCTGCCCATGGTTCCAATGCCATTTCAAACATTATGGGCAATAAAAATTAGCTGGGACCACAAATTTCAAATCAACAAGATTTGCTGCAAAACCAAGAACATTTCAAATTCAAACCTCATCCTATTAGTAGACTATGACATCATCTGCTTGGATTTAAATTTGTGTGTGCTGATGTCCAAGCGTGTACATTTGTTGATGGTAGGGGGCTGAAATTTTGCAAAACCACAGAACAAACAGGAGTTACTGGTACCTATAGTCTGGAGCCTAAATTAAGAAAACATTCAGTTAATGTAGAAGTACAATTGTGAAAAATGTGCTTCACTCTCTGTACTCTGTAAAGCATATACAGGAATCATTATACTTTATCTTCTTAAAAAGTCTAATGCACCAAAGCAAGAATAGAATGCATTTTGTCTAATCTCCTACCATATTTAAGGCTTAATAATCAGTGTTTGGAGATCTGACAAACAACATTTGAAATGATTGGTTTTCTGAATGGTTGGGAGTAGGATGACCTGAAAATCTCTCCTTAATCTTTTGTCAGCTTACAGCAACAAATGACAGTTATCATTATGCAATATGCCTAGACAGCTCTCAGCTAGAATCCCAGTCAGCAGATAGAACTTTTCAGTATTAAATATTATGTCAGTATTGTAGATATGTTTTACTGTTTGTTAAACACTGGGAAACATTACATTGTTGCTCTATCTGTTTTGACAAAATACATTGTTGTATAATATGCATTTGTCAATGTAAAATGTACAGTTTTGATTTTTTAATATGTGTGGGCACATCACTTAACTAACATCAGGGTATAATGCTTGAAGAGAGGGCATTGTATTTACAACTTTATATGTTGATGGGCTATTTTATGCAAAATTCATACATAACGGAGGGGGAGGATGGAGGGTTTTTTTGCTTGGGGAAGAGGAATTTTTGGCTGTATAGTGTCATAATTGTCAATTTGTTTTCCACATGTACTCACAATTGCCCTATTTCTGCCCTCATAGTTTTACAGTTTTCTGTTTGTCACCTGTATATTGTCACATTTGGCCGTTAATTGGATGATGGTACGCTGCTATTTTTTCATTATTACCTTGTGTAGCGGGGTATTCCCCTTTAAGACAGAGAGACAGGAAGTTCCAGGTGAGAGGTGAGTCGGGAGGAAGTAAAGAGACATTATGGAAGTGAAAGCAGAGGAGAGAGAGACTACATCTCCCAGTACATCTTGCAGCACCCAGGGTACATTGCTCCGGAACAGAGACTGCTGGGGCAGACTTTATAAAGGGGAGGTGGAGTTTGTTCGGTCTCTTTGGACACCCCCTCTCCTAGCAAGAGGATCTCTGTGCTGAACTGCTGTGTGCACAAGGCCTGAAGCCTGGGCCATGTGCTCCTTTCCAAAGAGCCCCTCTGCCAGCCTAGCAGAGCCTTAGAGACATCTAATCCTCCTTGCTGCAGTACACCAGAAGGATTGAAGACTTGGATGTCGGTGGATTCCTGTTCCTAGACGAATCGATGGAGGAAACGGACTTGGACTTGTCCGGGTGGTGAGAGCTGTTTAAAGACAGATACTTTTATCTTTACTATTCGTTTGGATTACAAAGTTGTTCTTCAAGTGCACCACCAAAGATTGCTAGCGAACATTGTTTCACTGAACTTCCATTTAGATCAGTCAGGCCTGACTGCATAGGTAGACATTGCTGGGTGTTAGTCTACCCATGAGGGAAAGTAGCTGTAAAAGGGCAGCGCTAGAGTTGCATAGCAATACTTTATTATTCTGATTACTCTGTTTATCTTTATTACTGTTTATTGCAGGGATCTGCAACTTGTTATACTGTTGTTTATTACTTGCCCATTAGCCTCAGTAAAATATCTGGGTCAAGTACATTGGTGTCAGTTTCACTTACTTTAATAGAAGTTTTAAAGTATATCACTGTGTGTGTTTGCCATAGGACTGCGTCACCTAGAGTTGTGGTCACGCGGTCCTATCTCCCCTTACTAGCTGTGCCAGTAGGGGGTTGAGCATATTGCCGGGGGTTGGCGGAGCTGTCTTCAGGGCCCAACTAAATCTGCGGCCTTCTTAGTTGGAGGTATCGCTACACGTGGGGGCTCGTCCGGGATCCTGATACAGCAGGTGAACGCCAGAAGTGCCGGCATGGACCCCATCAAAGTAGTCCAATGGTGCGAAGCAGAAGGGACACGCTCAGAAGCGAGCGTGGCCATTGAACTTCCAGGGAGTGACTGGAGAGAGAAACAAATTAAAGAGGTGGTACAAATATTGTCCCCGGATAGAAAGGCTTACGTGGTAGTAATGAGACCAGACTCAAGGACCAACTGCACCTATGCACTGATAGAGTGGGGACAGGATGTTCCTGAAAACTTCCACGGTGCCAGTATAAAATTGTCCGAAAAGACTGAGTTCCACCTGACACATCCCAGTCAGAAGCAGTTAGAACCCTTGGACAGGAAAGCAGGGGCTGCTGTTAAATCGCAGGCAGAGCAACAGCTGATTGATCTGAAACGACAGTACCGTGACATACAAGAGAGGTTTCAGGAGACTTCCAGTATGATAGCTGAACGCATTAAGGAGTTACGTGTCGCTCCTGAGGATCAGAAAGATGGTCAGGTAAAGCCCAAACCTGGGAAGGTACAGAAGAAACGAGCTCAGGGTCGTCTGCAGGAAGTAACCATCCGGAAGGATTTCCGCATTGATGGCCAGATAGGAGAAAGAGGGCAGAAGGACAAACTGTCCTACACCAACCTCCTACATCAAATAGAGTTGGGGTTACAGAAAGGATATCAGGAATCTGAAATTAGAGAGGCTGTAATCCATGCCATCAGCCCAGGTTCAAGTGTCAGGGGCATGTTAGAGAGGAAGGGTGGATTGACCCTGAACCAGCTAAAGAGGATACTGAAAAGCTATTATGAGGAGGAAGATGCCGCCAAGCTATTTCATCGACTGATAAATATGACCCAGGAGAGTGGAGAGACTCCTCAGAACTTCCTATTCCGGGCTATTGAGCTCAAGGACCGCCTGTTGTCCACATCCAAGGATGAAGGAAATGGGGAGCATTTTGGAGTCGAGCTAGTCCAAAAGAAATTCCGGAGATCTGTGACTACGGGATTGAGGAGTGACTACATCAAGCTACAGCTGAAGCAGCATTTGGAAGATCCCTCAACTCCGGATGAGGTCCTCATTGAGAAAATGAATGAAGCAGATAAGATGGAGATTGAGAAGGACCAAAAACAGAGGAAACTTCAATCTCCTAGCACCACAAGTGCCAAAGTACAACAGATAGATGTCCCTTCAGACACTCGGGAGCTTAGTGTACTGGCAGCAAGCACTGAACAGGGATCATGGTCTTCACCTATTCACCACTTCCCCACAAGTCAGACTGGACTGGAGGAGCTGTTCCAGACCCAGAAAGAAATACTAGAGATGATGACGATGTTGATGACTCGTCTGGTGAAACCCCAGACAGAAGAGGTCTCACCACTCATGGCACCAAAGACCCCTACCACTAACCGCTCTATGAAACCAATACAGAGAGCCTGCTTCAAATGTGGAGGAAAAGGACATCTCAGGCGAGTATGCCCAATCCTGGTAGTTGAGGAAAAGTCCAAACAGCTGGCGGGAAACTTCAGCGGGCCCCGGTGAAGGAGCCGACCGGGTGCCCATCATTTTCAGTGAGTTCCAAACTGAATGAGAAGCTAAGGAAGAGAAAAGACAAAACTCCTCAGAGGAACTATAGTATCCCTCAGCAGGGGTACACCCCAAAGAGAGAGGGCCAGACCCCTCAGAAGAGGCACAGCATTCCCCAAAGGGAATGCACACCTAAGAAAAACTATAATATCCCTCAGCAGGTCTGTACGCCCATTAAAAGGAGGGAAATCGATGCATACCAGGCCCAAGAAAGACTAAAGTCAAAAGGGAGATGGACGAGAGAGAGTCCGAAGGGAAAGGACCAGAAGAAGGCGACTCCTGCCAGGCCATATCCGGAGAAGCTGGTAGGCCCATCTCCTGTAGTGCCCATTCAAGTGGAGGGAGTTTACACCAGAGCCATCTTGGATACTGGGGCACAAGTGACCCTACTATACCGGGATTTCTACGATAAGCACTTGAGTCATCTGCCCACCCAGAACATAGAGGAGCTGGAAATATGGGGAATTGGAACCCAGAGCTTCCCCTATGATGGCTATCTGCCCATCCGGATGACCTTTGACCCATCTGTGGCTGGGAAGGCTGAAGTGTTTGACACCCTGGCAGTTGTGTGCCCTCGGCCGCCAGGAGCCAACAAGAGCTCCCTTATAATAGGGACGAACACGGACCTGGTCCGAAGACTCCTGACCCCTTTAGTGGAAGAGAAGGGGCAAGCAGCCACCAAGATCCATCCCATGCTGAGGATGGCTTACCAAAGGCTGGTCCTAGAGCAGAAGACCCCGGTGGAGGGGATAGGGAAGGTGTGGAGACTTGGAAGAGGAGGGGTAGTGTTGCAGCCTGGCGAAGTAACCTGTCTCAGAGCCACTGTGAAGCTTACTTGGGAGCAGCCTGGACCCTTTGTCGTGCTGGAGTCCGACCCAAAAGGAGAGTCCTCAGGTCTGGAAGTGATACCGGAAGTGATTCCGCTGAAGGTCCTGAAGAAGGCCCATTGTAGAGTTCCAGTGAGTGTTAGGAACACTACCAGAGACCCCATGGAAATCCCAGCCAGAATGCTGCTAGGCCAGGTGAGCCCTGGGGTCCCTGTTACCCTGTCAGAAGTGAAGAGGACAGGTGAAGGAGGAGATGCTTGGGAGAAGCTGTCTATGGAAAACCCGAATCTGTCAGGAGCTTGGAAGGAGAGAGCCAAGGCCCAGTTGAATAGATGGGAGAAGATCTTTTCCAAGGATGAGTTCGATGTGGGGTGTGCAAAGAGTGCCACCCATCGGATCCGCCTCCAGGAAGACAAGCCCTTCCGAGAGAGGGTCAGGCGGGTCCCCCTAGCAGATCTGGAGGATCTAAGGGAACAACTTGCAGAACTCAAGAGGACTGGTGTGATATGGGAGTCCAGAAGCCCCTATGCCTCTCCCATAGTGGTGGTCAGAAAGAAGAATGGATCATTGAGGCTCTGTATCGACTACAGGACTCTCAACAGGAGAACCATACCTGACCAATACACCACTCCGAGGATAGAGGATGCCCTACAGAGCTTGTCTGGAGCCAAATGGTTCAGCGTTATGGATCTCAAGAGCGGGTACTATCAGATCCCTATGCACCCAGAAGACAGGGAGAAGACAGCTTTCATAACCCCAGTAGGGTTCTTTGAATTCAATCGGATGCCCCAAGGTCTGTCAGGAGCCCCAGCTACTTTCCAACGTCTTATGGAGAAGACTGTAGGAGACATGAACCTTATTGAAGTCCTTGTATACCTGGACAATGTCATTGTCTTTGGGAGAACCTTGGAAGAACACGAAGAGAGGCTGGAAAAAGTGTTGAGAAGACTAAGTGAGGAAGGACTCAAGCTTTCGCCTGAGAAGTGTCGGTTCTACCAGTCTTCTGTGAACTATCTGGGGCACATAGTGTCTGAAGAGGGGGTGGCCACAGACCCTGAGAAATTGGAGGCAGTTACCTCCTGGCCACAACCCACCACAGTAACAGAACTCAGATCCTTCTTGGGGTTCTGCTCCTATTACAGGAGGTTTGTGGAAGGATTCGCCCGAATTGCTAGACCATTGAATGAACTACTCAAGACCGAGGGGGAAGAGGACGACTCAGGGCCCAGGAAGCCGGGAGAGTCAGTCAGAGATCAGTGGAACCAGAAGTGTGAAGAGGCCTTCCAGGCATTAATGGAGAGCCTAACCACTGCCCCGGTCTTGGCCTACGCAGACCCAACCAAACCCTATGAACTGCACGTGGATGCTAGTCATGACGGTCTGGGAGGAGTACTTTACCAAGAACACGAAGGGCAACTGCGGCCTGTTGCCTACGTGAGTAGGAGCCTGAACCCCTCGGAGAAGAACTAGTGGGCGGTAGTAGACAAACTCAAAGACTACCTATATGGGGCGGAGTTCACTGTGAAGACCGACAACAACCCCCTTACCTACCTTTTCACCACGGCCAAGCTGGACGCCACTGGACACAGGTGGCTGGCCGCACTTTCTGGATTCAACTTCAGCCTAAAGTATAGGCCAGGGACTGGGAATCGAGATGCAGACGCTCTGTCCAGGAGATCTCATTCTCTCACCAGTGACGTAGAAGATTGGACCCAAGTGGCACCGGACGGGGTGCGGGCCCTTTGTCAAGGAGCTGAATTCCAAGCTCGAGGAGGTTCCAGAGCAGAGGAAATAGGAGTTACCATGGTGGGAGTCCCCAAACACTACTGTGGCGTAGCTCAACTGGGAGAGGACAACCTGCCAAGACTGTCCAAGAAGGAGTTGAGGTGTGACCAATTGGAAGACCCCATGGGGAGATTGGTCCTGGAGGCCCTGGAGAATCAGGATCCAAACAGACTCATGCGTCAACCTTCAAAAGAAGCTCGCCTGCTGAGGAAAGAGTGGGACAGGTTGCAGTTACATCAGGGAGTGGTCTACCGAAGGGGCCCCTCTGATGACTCAGAAGATAAATGGCAGCTGTTTCTGCCAGAAAAGCACAGAGAGACTGTTCTAGTCGCCATGCATGACAATCATGGCCACCTAGGAGCTGAAAGGACCTTCCAACTTGTCAGAAGTCGGTTCTATTGGCCCTGCATGAGGGCAGAGGTAGAAGAGTACTGCCACTCATGTGCCCGATGCATCCAGAGGAAGACTTTGCCCCATCAAGCTGCCCCAATGGGCCATCTACAAAGTCAAGGCCCAATGGATCTGGTATGCATTGATTTTCTCTGCCTCGAACCCGACCTGAGTGGACTAGGAAATGTTCTGGTGATAACCGACCATTTCACCCGGTATGCCCAGGCTTTCACGACCAAAGACCAGAAGGCCTCCACCGTAGCCAAGGTACTTATGGAGAAGTACTTTGTCCACTATGGGCTGCCACAGCGACTCCATTCAGATCAAGGGAGGGACTTCGAGAGTAAACTGATCCGGAAGCTCCTGGATTCTTTGGGAATCAAGAAGACTCGAACTACACCTTACCATCCACAGGGAGATGCTCAGCCGGAAAGGTTCAACCGAACCTTGCTCAACATGTTGGGGACTCTGGAAAGTGAGAAAAAGCAACATTGGAGCAAACACATAGCAGCCACAGTACATGCTTACAACTGCACCATCAGTGATGCTACAGGCTACTCCCCATATCGACTCATGTTTGGGAGAGAGGCGAGACTACCTGTGGACCTGGCCTTTGGCACCTCTCTGGACCATTCCTCAGTCACATCCCACAAAGGGTACATGGACAGGCTCAGACAAAGCCTGAAAGTAGCTTATGAGCAAGCTCAAGCAGCTTCCGACCAAAGGGGGGCTAGAAATAAGAGAAACTTCGACTTGAAGGTCCGGGTGCAAGACCTACAGCCTGGGGATCGAGTGCTGTTACGCAACCTGGGGATCCCTGGGAAGCACAAACTTGCAGACAGATGGAGATCTGAACCTTATGTCATCTGTAGGAAGTTGCCGGGCCTACCTGTCTATAAGTTGAAACCAGAAGGAAAGGTAGGCCCACTGAAGACGTGGCATCGGAATCACCTGCTCCCACTTGCTGAGGCAGTTAGAATACCTCCTGCGGGAGACTCCCCTGAACCGGCCTCTATCCTGGATACTCCTAGGCCGAACACTCGGTCGCAGACCTCCCGAGCTGAAGATGGAGAGGCCTCTCAACTTAGTGAAAATGAAGAAGGAGAACTTGATTGGCTGTGGCCTTCCCCAACTCCAGGAACTTCTACCATAGATCTTCCAGCCACTGAAGACACTCAAGATGGAACACTGAACCCAGAAGCCACAGAGTTCATCCCTTCTAGCCCTTCAGCAGAATACTGCGAAGATGCCCAGGATGGTTGTTCAGAGGAAGAGGAGCCTGAGGCGCCAGAGCCAGAAATCCCAAGAGAGCAAAGGGCTCGAAGAGTCATCCGGCCTCCTAAGAAGCTGACCTACCCACAAATGGGGAACAGTTCGGAAGACTCTGTAGTCACTGCTAGAAGGAATGCTGAGAATCCGGATCCTTCCACTGTCCATTTAGTGGAGGGCAACCCCAGCTCACTCTCTGGCACAGTTAGACAGGTCGCCCCCACTGAAGCGACCTGTAGACAGGACAGCTCCCCATCCTATGATGATTGGTGGGAGGCTCCTCTGTCAATCCTATGCAGCCGCATTGAATCTAAAATGTTTTGCAGATCTAAAAATGTTAGATGTCTTTGGGGACCAAAGATTTAAAGTGGGGGGAGTGTGTAGTGGGGTATTCCCCTTTAAGACAGAGAGACAGGAAGTTCCAGGTGAGAGGTGAGTCGAGAGGAAGTAAAGAGACATTACTGGAAGTGAAAGCAGAGGAGAGAGAGACTACATCTCCCAGTACATCTTGCAGCACCCAGGGTACATTGCTCCGGAACAGAGACTGCTGGGGCAGACTTTATAAAGGGGAGGTGGAGTTTGTTCGGTCTCTTTGGACACCCCCTCTCCTAGCAAGAGGATCTCTGTGCTGAACTGCTGTGTGCACAAGGCCTGAAGCCTGGGCCGTGTGCTCCTTTCCAAAGAGCCCCTCTGCCAGCCTAGCAGAGCCTTAGAGACATCTAATCCTCCTTGCTGCAGTACACCAGAAGGATTGAAGACTTGGATGTCGGTGGATTCCTGTTCCTAGACGAATCGATGGAGGAAACGGACTTGGACTTGTCCGGGTGGTGAGAGCTGTTTAAAGACAGATACTTTTATCTTTACTATTCGTTTGGATTACAAAGTTGTTCTTCAAGTGCACCACCAAAGATTGCTAGCGAACATTGTTTCACTGAACTTCCATTTAGATCAGTCAGGCCTGACTGCATAGGTAGACATTGCTGGGTGTTAGTCTACCCATGAGGGGAAGTAGCTGTAAAAGGGCAGCGCTAGAGTTGCATAGCAATACTTTATTATTCTGATTACTCTGTTTATCTTTATTACTGTTTATTGCAGGGATCTGCAACTTGTTATACTGTTGTTTATTACTTGCCCATTAGCCTCAGTAAAATATCTGGGTCAAGTACATTGGTGTCAGTTTCACTTACTTTAATAGAAGTTTTAAAGTATATCACTGTGTGTGTTTGCCATAGGACTGCGTCACCTAGAGTTGTGGTCACGCGGTCCTATCTCCCCTTACTAGCTGTGCCAGTAGGGGGTTGAGCATATTGCCGGGGGTTGGCGGAGCTGTCTTCAGGGCCCAACTAAATCTGTGGCCTTCTTAGTTGGAGGTATCGCTACACTTGTATCTGAGGCTACACTCCCATTTTGTTCACATTTGGCCGTTTGTTACTTGTGTATTGTAATGATTTTCCACTTCCTCACTGCTTGTTCCCTGTGTGTGTTGTATACAATTGGCTATTTGTGGCCTATGAATTTTATTTTATTTAGCACATCATTATTGACCCCTTGTTTCTCCATATATCCCCTATTATCCCCCTGTTTGTCCACAGTACACTATTTTCCCCACTGTTAAACCCTTGAATGTTATTTTATTTGGCACCCTATTTATGTTTCGCCTATTGAATCTTTGTTTTTGTTTGTTCTGTTTTTTTCTACCGATATAACTATGCATTATATACAACATTCAGGAAAATAAAATCTACACTCTTCATTTTTTGGTCCCCATTTTTTTGTTTTACACATTTGTTTTCACATTTATACTAAAAATTATTTTGTTGTGTGGAGGAGCATGGGGGGAGGGTTTAAAAAATGATACGCTGGGTGTAAAATATGCTGGATATGCCACTGGTATGTACAGTTTTATCCTGAAAAAAGGTTCCTGAGACAAAAGGTGAGATATTGATTTTTTTTTTCATATTTATTTCTATTAAAGTGATGAATAGCTGAATTTTTTTTTCCTTCCAATAATTTTGTGTATGTGTTTGTTAATATTACTACATTAATCAGAGGAAAACGTATTTACTACCAGACATTTTGGAGGCAGAACACTTGCTAATAAAATCCCCTGCATGCATCCCTGCATACTGAGGCACTGGGTGTAGCAGCAATCAGGAACACTGTTGCTGGCTGCACAGGTCTGGTAACACTGGGACTGGTGTGGTGGCAATCAGGAACACTGTTGCTGGTTGCACAGGTCTGGTAACACTGGGAGTGGTATGGTGGCAATCAGGAACACTGTTGCTGGCTGCCCAGGTCTGGTGAAAAATGGGACTGGTGTGGTGGCAATCAGGAACACTGTTGCTGGCTGCACAGGTCTGGTAACACTGGGACTGATGTGGTGGCAATTAGGGATGAGCCGAACACCCCCCAGTTCGGTTCGCACCAGAACTTGCAAACAGACAATAAATTAGTTCGAACATCCGAACACCGTTAAACTCTATGGGACTCGAACATGAAAAATGTAAAGTGCTAATTTTAAAGGCTTATATGCAAGTTATTGTCATAAAAAGTGTTTGGGGACCCGGGTCCTGCCCCATGGGGAATGTATCAATACAAAAAGAAGTTTTAGAAACTACAGTTTTTTCGGGAGCAGTGATTTTAATAATGCTTAAAGTGAAACAATAAAAGTGAAATATTCCTTTAAATTTCATACCTAGGGGGTGTGTATAGTATGCCTGTAAAGCAGAGCTCGTTTCCCATGCTTAGAACTGTCCCTGCACAAAATGTAATTTCTGAAGGAAAAAAAGTAATTTAAAAGTACTCGCGGCTATAATGAATTGTCGGCTCCCGGCAATACAGAGAAAAGTCATTGATCAAAAAATATAAAAAATGCGTGGGGGTCCCCCCAAATTTAATTTCCAGGCCCTTTAGGTCTGGTATGGATATTAAGGGGAACCCTGCGTCAAATAAAAAAAAAATGACATGGGGTTACCCCCAAATATCCATACCAGACCCTTCAGGTCTGGTATGGATTTTAGGGGAACTCCACGCCAAATTAAAAAAAAGGGCGTGGAGTTCCCCCCAAAAATCCATACCAGACCCTTTATCCGAGCACGCAACCTGGCAGGCAGCAGGAAAAGAGGGGGGACGAGAGAGCGCCCCCCCTCCTGAACCGTACCAGGCCACATGCCCTCAACATGGGGAGGATGCTTTGGGGGTCTGTGACCCCTCAAAGCACCATGTCCCCATGTTGATGGGGACAAGGGCCTCATCCCCACAACCCTTGCCCGGTGGTTGTGGGGGTCTGCGGGCGGGGGGCTTATCGGAATCTGGAAGACCCCTTTAACAAAGGGGACCCCCAGATCCTGCCCCCCCATGTGAATTTGCAAGGGGTAGAAGTGTAAAAAATTGTAAAAAAAACACACAGACACCGTTGGGAAAAGTCCTTTATTAAAAATAAAAAAAATAAAAAAAGATTCCAGCAGTGGTAATCCACTCTCGGTATACTGCGATGGGTGATCTCCTCTCAGGGGTCCAGCGATGGATGATCTCTCCTCTCCGGGGTCTAGCGATGGATGATCTCTCCTCTCCAGGTCCAGGCTCCAACGATGATGTCCAGCGCAGCGAGGAACAGCACATGGTCCTCTCTTCACCGGAGCGGAGACACCCCGGGAATGACGCGGCTTCAGCCAGTGACAGCTCTTAAGTAGCTGAGGGTGGGGCCACCCGTCACGTGACCCCATCCCCCTCTGATGCAAGCGGAAACCCGGGCTTCCTGAGCGACGTGCGGGTGACCCCGCCCCTTTCTGATGCAACGGAAACCTGCGTTACATCAGAGGGGGGCGGGGTCACCCGAAGAGGTCACCTGAAGGGTCTGCTTTAGATATTTGGGGGGAACCCACGTCATTATTTTTTTTTCATTTGATGCAGGGTTCCCCTTAACCACTTGGCGCCCAGAGGACGTCATTTGACGTCTTGGGCTTTGTTGTATTTGTAATGCTATATCTGAATGATCCCTGCAGCTACAGGCATCATTCAGATATCGGCATTTTCAGCTGGCGATTCCCTACACCATAGGAATGATCATAGTGGCTGTTCCACCGCTTGATCATTCCTACAGGCGGCGAAAGGGGACGTCCCCCCTCCCGCCGCTGTCCGGTGTGTTAGGTCCGCACTTCTTGACCCTTCGCCTAGGCTGGACCCTTGGATGTGTGGAAATGCTCCTCTTCACCGGTGAGATAATCAAGACACATACACTGAGAGTACGTGAATAATGATTACAATTTATTGTTCAGTGTCCAAATGTTATATACATACAAGACGAGGGAAGACGCCCTCTGTCTAACCTGCGGTGAAGGTTAAAGACGCTGTTGAAGCAGATGTTGTTTAATCACAAGACAGTTTCTCAGTAAAAAGGAACATAACATGTGAGATAAATGTGAAATAACAACTTCATGCACGTAGCTCAGTAATTTTCCATATTTATAGTTGATCAAACTAAAGCATAACTCTTTTATCCTAGCTAGCTTGACTAAACTAAATGCCTTATAGCCTTATAAACCTCTCTTTGATCATGCAATCTTCTAGATTTCATTGATCACTTATAGTATCAATTCTTGTTCATGGTACCATTTCTGCTTGGCCGATATTTTGGACATCATTAAGGACGGTTCCCTAGAGATTTGTACCTTCTTTTTAGTGACTCCACTGATCATACAGATGGTTAATTTAAACATTAAGTACAACAGTAGGATAAAGATTAAAACCATTATTACTGTTGTACCGATTTGTTTTAGGAAGGAAAAATACCTGTGCCCCAGAATCCTCCCTCCCCAAAAGGGCTCCAAGTTTTTCCAATATCTCTCGCCTCTTGTTGTAACTTGTCTACTTCGTTTCTGTGTTGTGTAATCACATCATAATAATCAGGAACCTCCATGGATGTGTTGTGAATCCAAGTGCAGAACTCATAATCCTGCGCGACCTCACACAGGCCAGTGAGTGCAGCACTCATGCTTTCAATGGCAAGCTCATGGAGCTCCAATTGTTTTCTGATTGCTCTAGTCTCAATGTTTAAACTAGTAATGTCATCAGAAATTTTCTCTAGTACTTCATCTAAGATGCCCGTATAATTGTTAAGTCTTTTCATTAAATCTATTCCCCAACCTGTCCAGGAAGGGAACCAGGCCCAAGCCATGTCCTTTTCAAGGAACAGTTCCCTCTTAATACGGTGTCTAAGGGGATATCTGGAGTCAGGACTAGCTTCTAATAAGTGTCCTCCCTCTTTGTCTCCCAATACCCCCATTACAGGAACTAGGGCTGCCAGATAACACCATCCCTGGGATTCTAAAGGGATCCAAGGGTAACAACCCTTTTTACAGCATACATATGTGTTGTTACCCAGAGCTAGGGGAAGGGTTTGGAAGATTTTCCTCATGTCATGAGACATGCTGGAGAACTGTATAACTGATAGTAATCGACCTAGCTCAGAGGTGGAGTTGTCACGCATAAATGTTGTTAAGCTACAATTGGCCTCAGGACTTGATGTATGATAAAAAGAGATGTTTGGATCCGTGAAATTGGAAGATGTGGCTGTGAAGTTAATTACAGTGTGCTGACAGGTTCGGGCTCCCACCATGGAGTTTCCTAACTTGAAACACCAATCCGGGGCATAACTCCTGCCCATGGTTTGTATAACGAGGGTAGAGTTTGGGAATTTTCTAGTGATATTTGTGAGGTGTACAGGTGGCGTCCCATTTAGGAGAGGGGTGAAATTCAGAGGTACTGCCATTAGAGGAATCCTAGCATTACTAGGGTGGAGTTTACTACATATCCAACATTTATCATATCCTGACTTCTGAGCATAGGCATATTTAAATTTCAACAATAACATTTTATCTGTAAAACCCCCATCTATACTTCTTTTCTTTCTCTGTTGTTGTTCAGTATAATTTAGTTCTGTATTTTCACCACATATACCCTTCATTTCACCCAGATCCTCCGGGTGGTATATACAGTTAGTTATGATCCAAGTGGGGATAAACACCAATATCACGAGTCCTCCCAACAGGGCCCATAATTTTCCTGAATCATTTGCTATGAACAGAGTCATTTTTAGGGTACAATCTTCCTTTTAGTCTCTATTTTTCGAGGACTTGTAACACCTGTTTCACCTCCTTTTTTCTCTGGGGGTGTACCTGGAGATGCTTTCAGTCTTGATGCATGGATCCACTGTGGACCTTGGTCTGTTAAGACAGCAGTTCTGGCAACCTTCTCCACACTGTAGGGACCTTGAAAGACAGGACCCACGTGTTTTCTCACAGCCAGTTGTTTTATTAATACTTTATCCCCAGGGATGAAAGGATGGGTTGGTTCTGTGGAAAGAGGAGAAAAGGTGACAGCAACTTGTTCATTTATTTCTTGTAAGCTACTTACCAGATGTTTCACGTATTCTTCCTACAAAGAAAAAAGGTTAAGCTCTTCTGAACTATCTGGGGTCAGTATTTTGGTTTGTGCTTTTTTACCCATAAGTATTTTGTACGGGGAAAAACCTGTCCTGCTCGGGGGGGTGGTTCTTATTTGGAAAAGAACGGAGGGCAGTATGTCTAACCAATTTTTCATAGTCCCTTTAGTAGCCTTTTTTAGTTTGTCTTT
The DNA here is from genome assembly GCA_029206835.1 of Rana muscosa. Taxonomy (NCBI): domain Eukaryota; kingdom Metazoa; phylum Chordata; class Amphibia; order Anura; family Ranidae; genus Rana; species Rana muscosa. Next base: position 795,833,074 of record CM055116.1, on the reverse strand, counting down.
TATGTTTCTGTTCATCCGCTCTACCATACCTGCACTCTGTGGGTGGTAGGGAATGTGTGATTTACATTGTATTCCCAGTAAGCATGCCAGTTCTTTTGTGAGGGCTGAGGTAAATGCTGGTCCCTGGTCTGACCAGATGTTTCTTGGGATGCCAAACCTGCATACCCAATGGTTCAACAATACTCGGGCGGTTATTTTGGCAGTTTCACCTGTGGTGGGGATAATGGCCCCAAAGGGGGTGGCAGGCATCCGTGGAGGCCATGTCTCTTTCCTTGTACATTATTTTGCGCGCATGTAAGGCAACTGCCTACAAGTATTTCTACTTGTTTCTTAATTCCCCATGTAAAAAATAAATCTTCATATAATTTCAGAAGGGGTCGCACCCCTATATGGCCCGGTCCATGTAAGTAGGAAAGAATTAAGGCACAGCTACTCTGGGGAATATCTATTTTCCCCTCTTTTAACCAGAGACCAGAAGGGTCTTTGGTTAATCCTGCTTCATGCCAAAACATGGTCAACCCTTTTTGGACTTTGTAAGTCACAGAGCCTGGAGGTGGCAGTTAATCCTCCCTCTTTATGAAACGCCACTTCTATTCCCAAGGCGGATATTAAATCCCTTCCCATAAGGGGTAGGGGACAAGAAGTAAGGACTGCAAACTTTTGATGCACTAGAATTTGTCCTTGTGGAGTGGCTACAGGAAGTGGTTTGGTTATTGGATGTGTAACCTCAGTTCCATTTATGCCAATTGAGCGTCCCTCGTCACAATTTTCTGTGTCAAAAAGTGGGTCAGTTAAGCAACTGGAAGTCGCTCCTGTGTCAATTAAGAAATTAGTTCTGTGTCCATCTACCAAAAGGGATACCTTAGGGAGTGGTTTCCAAGAAGAATTATAACATACGAGGACAAGGGCTGGAACTTGCTCAAGGCACCCCTTTTGTGGAGGCTGGCTCTGTTGTGTGGTTGGCCATTGTAGAGGGATAGGTTGTCCTCGAGTATTTTGAGGTGCTGGGGGTGCCTGTCTATTGGGTCTATATGGGTGTTGTGGGGCTTGTTGTTGAGTCTGATAGTTGGGGAATCTCTGGGGGGGGCCATATCCGAATCCCCTGCCTCTACCTCTTCTCGGTAGTGATTGACCCCTCCGGGCCGGGCATTGTGATTTCCAATGACCAAAATTGCCACAATTAAAACAAGCTTGGTCTGGGGGGGTAGGATAGTTCTGTGGGTAGGATTGTGTAAACTGTGCTGCCATTATAGGGGCCTCTGCCGGTGGTTGGGGGCTACCCATATGAAACAACCCACCCTTTTGCTGAAATACTCCCGAAGCCTGTCTCTTCTTGTTCTCTTCTAAGAAGTCTGTTGCCTTTTTTGTCATCCAATTTGGACCTATCAGTTTGATAAGTTGAGTAGTTTTTGGGTCCCCATTGGACATCACAATACTTAAAAATAAAACATCATCTTTGGCAAAATTCGAAGAAGTTCTCTTTACCTTCCTGTTTTGCCGTGACTAGGGAATGTAGTGCAGTGTGTCCTTTGTAATGTTTTGACCAATGACTAGCTATATCTGCTCAAAATCCCGCCCAGTCTGGGGAAGTTGTAGTTGTGAAATGTTTTGAGTGAAGACCGTTAAGATCGATTGGAACATATGGTTCTGGATCGATTATGTTGAATAGGCATGAGAGGTCTTTCTCATCCATGCCACAACCTGCGCAATGTTTTTTCAAAAATTTAGCTGCCTCTCTCGGATTCTTACTTGGATTGGGGCAGAGTTCTTTTAAATTAATCAGGGTACCTAGGGGAGGGGAATATGGACATTGGATGTTCCGATAGTTATTAAGGGAAAACTCCCACCTTCCCTAGCTACCCTTTCTATCGTTTCCCTTTCAGAATCTGGAGGACTCGGTTTTTCCTTAAGGGCTTTCACGAGGGCCTTTTGGCAAAACCTGGTTAACATAACCTGACTACCAAGTATGGAGTCCATAGTACTTTCTTCCTCTGTCCCTAGAGGAGTCTCGGGATCATATATGAGTTCAGGTGTGCCTGGTAGGGGGCTAATGGCTTGTACCACTTGCTGTCTTGTGAAGTCTAGGTCTGCTTCCAGGTCTGCTTGTGCCCTCCTAAGTTTTTCATTTTTTCTTTCTATTTCTTGTTCTTTTAATTTTATTGTTTCCATCTCTTTATTCATTCGTTTTTCCCTTTCCATCAACTTTCTACTTATTATATCCAATCTCTGTTCTTCTTCCTTCTGTTCCATAAGCCGAATTTTAATAAATTCTTCCCTTTCAGCTTCCTTACTTTCCTGGTTCTTTCTAGCCCGCCACACCTCAAGGGTCTCCTGGTCTTCTAATGCTAATTTCTCCTCCCTTTCCTTTGCTTCCTTTTCCCTCTTTTTTTCTTCATACTCCTGCCACCGTTTTTTATCTTCTTCTGAGGAAGTTTCATGTATTATGGCCACCAAGGCAGGGGTATCTAGACCTGGTAGACCGGTTGAAAGGTTAGGGTAAAGACCTAATTTTCGGGGTGGAATGACTGAATCATTTTTGACAAAAACATAGGGAGGTGGTGCCTCAATGTAAGATATGGGTATCTCAAGGGGGGCCGTTGGGGATTTCTTTCCTTGGGGAGTCACATACTTCTTACTGTATTTCTTCATTTGTTCCCCCCATATTCTACAAGTGTTCTTCATATATTTCTCATCCCAATCTCCCGGGGGATATGAATGTTTGTGTGACCCGCATAATTTCTGTACTTCCTTCCAATCTGCCTCACAACATGGCCCTTGGGGTCCTAGTCCTGAAATTCCTATCTGATGAGCCCTTGTTTGGACATTGGACCAAAAAGGTTCTATTAACCCAATTGGTATCTGGTCCTTAACATAATCATACGGCGTCGGCTGGTGCACCTGGGACCCGTCCCCCTTGTCTACAGTGTTCCCCATATGACTTTCCTTTCCAGAAATGCTGACAGTTTTTACAGAGGTGAAAACAACCAGTGACCTGAATACACCTTTCAATAACTTCCTGTAGAGTTGATTCAAACTCTAATTGATCTTCCCCTATTGAACTATGTATGTTAAGTTTCAGGGTAACAAAATAAACACCGTCCTCGTGTTGTGGAAAATTAGGTTGTCTGCCCAATCCACTAGAATATCCCCCTGGTCTAGTTGCTAGTAAAATTGGCACATCTCCATGTTCAACAAATAACAATCCCAGAGTACATTGTCCACAACTAGTAGGAGGTGTTTCAATACTACCGGGTTGATCTCTAGACATTGGCAATAATACAATATATTTGAAATGCAATACAGGAATAAATCTTATAACGTCTAAGATTTCTTAATACTTTAAATGTCTTAAAACACTTCTATAATATTCTTAATATTTCTATATATATAAAAATAAAAAAATAAAGGCCTTAAAAATTATGAGGGTTCCACACACCCGTCCTTCAGTACTGAACGCAATCTACTGCTTCTCAGTTTGAGATATTTTATAGTTTATAGTCAGGCCAACACCAGCCGGACTTCTCCTATTTCTTTTAAAAGATAGTGCGCCTACTGTCCCTCGGGAGCCCGCCTAGCTCATCCGCAGGGGTACAGATCGCTTTAAGATTTATCTAACAAAATTTCAGTGGTCTTTGGTCATCGCGACAGAGTAGATGTACAATTTCCACCAAAATGTCAAAAATGCCCACCTACCTGCCGGACGATGACCCCACTCCTGAGTACCAGATCTGTTAGGTCCGCACTTCTTGACCCTTCGCCTAGGCTGGACCCTTGGATGTGTGGAAATGCTCCTCTTCACCGGTGAGATAATCAAGACACATACACGGAGAGTACGTGAATAATGATTAAAATTTTTTGTTCAGTGTCCAAATGTTATATACATACAAGACGAGGGAAGACGCCCTCTGTCTAACCTGCGGTGAAGGTTAAAGACGCTGTTGAAGCAGATGTTGTTTAATCACAAGACAGTTTCTCAGTAAAAAGGAACATAAGATGTGAGATAAATGTGAAATAACAACTTCATGCACGTAGCTCAGTAATTTTCCATATTTATAGTTGATCAAACTAAAGCATAACTCTTTTATCCTAGCTAGCTTGACTAAACTAAATGCCTTATAGCCTTATACGGTGCTTCTACCGACTCACCTGTGTGATCGGTGAGTCGGTGAAAGGATCCGCCGGCCCCGGATGTTGATCATAGAGATTTCCGGCGGACCAGATGGTCGCTGGAGTCTCTATGATCGTCGGAGGCCGGGCGTGATGTTATGATGTCACGCCCGGCCTCTGCATTCAAAAAAACTGCGCCACTTCGGCTGTGAAGCGGTGATCTTTTTTTTTTTTTAGGCTTCCCAGCCTAGAGGTGAGATGTGGGGTCTTATTGACCCCAAATCTCACAGTAAATAGGTCCTGTCGGCCATATTCCTATTACAAGGGATGTTTACATTCCTTGTAATAGGAATAAACGGGATCAACATTTTTGAAAAAGTGTCAAAATAAAAAAAATTAAGTAAAATTAACAATAATAAAAAAAATTTTTTTTAAGTGCCCCTGTCCCCGTGTACTCGCATGCAGAAGCGAACGAATACGTAAGACCCGCCCACATATGAAAACGGTGTTCAAACCACACATGTGAGGTGTCGCCGCGAACGTTAGAGCGAGAGCAATAATTTTAGCCCTAGACCTCCTCTGTAACTCAAAACATCTAATCAGTAAAAAAATGTAAAGCCTTGCCTATGAGGATTTTTAGGTACCGAAGTTTGCCGTCATTCCACGAGCGTGTGCAACTTTGAAGCGTGACATGTTAGGTATCTATTTACTCGGCGTAACTTCATCTTTCCCATTATGCAAAAAATTGGGATAATTTTACTGCTTTGTTTTTTTTTAAAGCATGAAACTGTTTTTTTTTTTCCAAAAAAACGCGTTTGAAAAATTGCTGCACAAATACCGTGCGAGATAAAAAGTTGCAATGACTGCCATTGTATTCTTTAGGGTCTCTGCTAAAAAAATAATAAAATATAATGTTTGTGGGTTCTATGTAATTTTCTAGCAAAAAATAGCAAAAAAATTATGATTTTTCCCATGTAGAAACGAAGTGTCAGAATTGGCCCGGGCCTGAAGTGGTTAATATCCATACCAGACCTGAAGGGCCTGGTATTTGAATTTGGGGGGACCCCACGCATTTTTTTTTTTATCAATGACTTTTCTCTGTGTAGCGGGGTCTTCTTTAAGGCCCCGGGACTACAGTACCCAGAGCCCCATTCGGCCTCAGGGCGGAGGTCCCGCCGCAGAGACTCATGGGAGAGGTTACTTAAGAGAGGGGCGGGGGGGAAGCTCGGTCTCTTGGGACAACGCGCTTCAAGCAACAAGTCATCCTTTGCGGATCTGCTGTGGGGTAAGGCCTGAAGCCTAAGGCCTTACCCGAAGTCCGAAGAGCCTTTCACCGTCCTGCAGAGCCTGGGTGGATCCTGGATCGTCAGTGTAGGACTCCAGTTGGATCGGGGACCCGATCGGTTGCAGACGCTGTGTGCGACGGACACACGCAGTGGAAGACCCAGGCTACGATCGCGCCTGGAACGGTGAGCGGGCACCTGCCCATATCCATAGACTGAGTTATATTCAGGCCTATAGACTGCCTAGGCCCACTGTTCGCTCACCAGTGTTCTTTGGGGGTCCGGTAGTTGGGACAGAGTTGAAGTGCCTACCCCCCCCTGTTTGCATACTGTTGCTACGAGTTACCACCTTTTTGGATTACAATTGGTTCATTTCTTCAAGTGCACCAACGAAAGCTGGCCGGTGAAGAAAATCTTACTCCCTTAGGGAAAGGGGACTATTTCATACACTGTCAGGCCTGACATAGGTGGGGAAAGTTATAAAGTTTGTGTTGCTGTGTCTTAGGGCGCGCACGCCATAATAGCTCCGCGTGGTGGATACTGCGTGGCGCCATTTTATAGTGCTGCCTCTGTAGCATTGGTTGATACAGGGTTCTGCAGACCCATGTAAGTGTTGCATGTCATGTTTTTATGCCACCATTTTATAGTAAAGCTATTACCTATTCATATTCCTGCCTCAGAGTGTTGTCTGTCTATTTAGGAACTGTTAAGTATCATACACCTGAGAGTGATAGGAAGCTATCCCTAGACTAACTGTGCCAGAGTGGGTCGAGTCAGATTGCCGGGGGTTGGCGGTGCTGTATACAGGGCCCGAGAAAACAAACCAGCGACTCTCTTAACTGGGGGTAGCGCTACACGTGGGGGCTCTTGAGTCCGGGATTCTGTTGCAGCAAATAGCAGCCAAAAGGTACCAGCATGGACCCACTAGAAATAGCAAAGTGGTGCGCAGTAGTAAAAACAGATCCACATGAAGTAGTGATCATAGAACCTGCAGGGACCTGGCAAGATGATGCAGTGAAACAGTTAGTGGTGTCACTGTCCCCGCAACAAAAAGCATACATAGTGGATGTCAGATCAGAACCTCCTTTGACATATGTACTGGTGAAGTGGAAGGATGGAGTCCCAGAAGACTTCAAGAAGCCGAGCATAGAAACGGCGGATAAACAAATCTTTAAGTTAATACGCGCTCCACCCGACTTAAAAGATGTGAAGACAGAGATGAATCCTGGGTCGCCACAGGGCGCTCTCAGCACAGAATTATGTGCGGTCCTAGGGGAAATCATAGCGCGCTGCAAGAAAGATCCTGCGGTTTACCAACTGTCAGGATACCGGAAACTTAGAATGTTTTCAGGAAGGAAGCCTGTACCTTCAGGAGAGGAAGGATTTGAGGAGTGGTTAGATGGCGCTACTCAGGCCTTAGAGGAGTGGGAAGTCCCAGACCACAGAAAGAAGCAGAGAATTGCTGAGAGCTTAAAGGGGCCTGCCCTAGAGGCCATACGCAACCTTAAGATGAGCAAGAAAGACTGTGTTGCGCAAGACTATCTAGACATTCTGCAGAATGTGTTTGGAGGAACAGAAAAGATCACTGAGCTTACCTACCAACTAGAGCACTGCTACCAGAAGGCAGGGGAGAAGCTATCAGAGTTTATGATGCGCCTAGATAAAATACTGCACAAGATGATCTTAAAGAAGGGGATTGACCCGAAGAAGGTGGAGGAGGCCCGGGTCCAGCAGGTCATGAGAGGATCTCAACCCCTGGATCCCATCGCACTGGCGCTACGTACAAGACAGGACGGGAAGAGCCTGGAGTACCCTGACTTGATCTGAGTAGTCAGAGAAGAAGAAGCTATGTTGGAGGAGAAGAAAAGGAGCCAACCAGTTGAGCTGGTGCAGCCCCCTCCAGTGATGGTCAGGGCCGCCACGACCTTAGAAAGAGACGCAGAGGTGGATACCTTAAAGTCACAGATGTCCCAAGTGTTGGGAATGTTGACCTCCCTGATGGAAAAGGAGTCAAGGGTACCTGAGAGGAACAGCCCAAGGAAGGAGTTGTTTCCAAATACTTCAGCACCCGCATCCCTGGAAGATAGGGGGGGTATGATCTGTTTCAACTGTGGAGGAGTTGGTCACACGGCCAGAGTGTGTTCCAGTCCCAAAAAGAGGAAGATGAACAACCGCAAGCCGCCGGAAAACTTCAGCGGGCCCCGGTGAAGGAGTCAACCGAGTGCCCATCATTCTTACGGAACTCCATACTGAATAAGAAGCACATGAGAGAAGGGGCCAGGACCCCACATAAGAAACCAAGGGTTCCTCAGAAGGAACGCACTCCAAAGAAGCATAGTAATGTCCCTCAGCGGGTAGCTACACCCAGACAGAGGAGGGAGATCAGTACATACCAGGCCCAGGAGAGACTTAGGTCTAGGGACAAATGAAAGAAGGAAAGTCAGAAAGGGAAATGCAAAGATCAGAAGAAGGAGACTCCTTCGAAGCAGTACCCAGAGAAGCTGGTGGGCCCCTTTCCAATCGTATCCATTCAAGCGGAGGGAATCTACACAAGAGCCCTGTTGGATACTGGAGCACAGGTGACTCTGTTGTACCGAGACTTCTACGACAGACACCTGAGTCACTTGCCCATCCGAAAGCTTGAAGACTTGGAGATATGGGGAATCGGAACGGAAAGGTTTCCTTATGACGGATATCTGCCCATCAAATTGACTTTTGACCCATCCATAGCTGGGAAGGGGGAAGTGTTTGACACCTTTGCTGTGGTGTGCCCCCGACCGCCTGGAGCCAACAGGAGCGCCTTGATAATAGGGACCAACACGGATCTGGTCAGGAGACTTTTGGTCCCACTAACAAAAAGGGAGAACCCCACAGTCACTGAGATCCACCCAATGTTGAAGACCGCCTACCAACGGTTGATCTTAGAACAAAAGGCCCCGGAAGAGGGGGTAGGGAAGGTCTGGAGACTGGGAAGGAAAGGGATAGTACTGCAACCCGGTGAAGTAACCTGTTTGAAGGCCACAGTGAAACTCACTTGGGAGCAGCCGGGCCCCTTTGTGATGTTGGAACCCGATCCAAGGGAAGAACCCTCGGGCCTGGAAGTAATCCCGGAAGTGGTCCCGGTGAGGGTCCTGAAGAAGGCCCATTGCAGGGTGCCAGTGAGTGTCAGAAATACCACGGATGGTCCAATGGAAATCCCAGCCAGACTGTTGCTGGGTCGAGTGAGCTCAGCCACACCAGTTGCCTCCTCAGATGTAGAGAAGACAGATGGAGAAGGTACTGTGTGGGAAAAGCTCTCTATGGAGAATCCAAACCTGCCCAGGGCTTGGAGAGAGAGAGCCCGGAACCAGTTGACTCGGTGGAAGAGGATCTTCTCCCATGATGAGTTTGATGTGGGGTGTGCTAGGAGTGCCACCCATCGAATCCGCCTCCATGAAGACAAGCCCTTCAGGGAAAGGGTGAGGCGGGTTCCATTGGCAGACCTCGAGGATTTAAGGGAACAGCTTGCCGAGCTCAAGCGAACAGGGGTAATCCAAGAATCCAGAAGTCCGTATGCCTCCCCCATAGTGGTGGTACGAAAGAAGAACGGGTCGCTAAGGTTGTGTATCGACTATAGGACCCTCAACAGGAGAACCACTCCGGATCAGTATACCACTCCAAGGATAGAAGACGCCTTGCAGAGCTTGTCTGGAGCCAAATGGTTCAGTGTTATGGACCTGAAGAGCGGGTATTATCAGATCCCGATGCACCCAGAGGACAAAGAGAAGACGGCTTTCATAACCCCAGTGGGGTTCTTTGAATTCAACCGGATGCCTCAAGGTCTGTCTGGAGCCCCAGCCACATTCCAAAGACTTATGGAGAAGACTGTGGGAGACATGAACCTCATCGAGGTCCTTGTATACTTGGATGACATCATAGTCTTCGGAAGAACTTGGAGAAGGTCTTGAAGAGACTGAGTGAGGAAGGACTCAAGCTCTCCCCTGAAAAATGTCAATTTTACCAATCCTCAGTCAACTATCTGGGACACATAGTGTCTGAAGATGGGGTGTCTACGGACCCTAAAAAACTGGAGGCTGTCACCTCCTGGCCAAGACCCACCACCGTAACAGAACTTAGGTCCTTCTTGGGGTTCTGTTCTTATTACAGAAGGTTCGTGGAGGGGTTTGCTCGAATAGCAAGACCCCTGAATGAGTTGCTGAAGACGGAGGGGGAAGAGGATGACTCAGGCCCTAGGAGGCCGGGAGAGTCAGTCAAGGACCAGTGGAACGAGAAATGTAAAGATGCCTTCCAAATGCTGAAAAAGAGCTTGACCACTGCTCCTGTCCTGGCCTATGCGGACCCGAAGAAGCCTTACGAACTCCATGTGGATGCCAGCCATGATGGACTGGGAGGAGTGCTCTATCAGGAGCATGAAGGACAGCAGAGACCTGTTGCATATGTGAGCAGAAGCCTGACCCCCTCCGAAAAGAACTATCCCACCCATAAGCTGGTGTTCCTGGCTCTCAAGTGGGCCGTAGTCGACAAACTTAGAAATTACTTGTATGGGGCAGACTTCACGGTCAAGACGGATAAAAATCCTCTCACCTACCTGTTCACCACAGCCAGGCTGGACGCCACCGGACATAGATGGTTGGCGGCACTGTCTGCTTTCAATTTCAGTTTGAAATACAGACCTGGGGTGGGAAACCGAGATGCGGACGCCCTGTCCAGAAGGTCTCATGCCCCTACATACAGTCTCGAAGACTGGACCCAAGTAGCATCTGACGGGGTGCGGGCCCTCTGCCAAGGGGCTGAACTCCAGGCCAGGGGAGGCTCAAGAGCGGAAGAGATAGGGGTCACTATCGTAGGAGTCCCCAAGCAGTACTGCGAAGTAGCCCAACTGGAAGAAGACAACTTACCCAGACTAACAAAGAAGGAGTTGAGATCCGACCAATTGGAAGACCCTGTGGGGAGGTTGGTCCTAGAAGCATTGGAGAATCAGGATCCAAATGTACTCCTACGTCATCCCTCAAAGGAAGCTCGCCTACTTAAGAAAGAGTGGGACAAACTGCTGGTGCGTCAGGGGGTGGTCTACCGAAGGGGCCCCTCTGATGACCAAGAAGACAAGTGGCAGTTGTTCCTGCCGGAGAAACACAGAGAAACTGTCATAATTGCTCTGCACGACAACCATGGACACCTAGGAGTGGAAAGGACTTTCCAACTTGTTAGAGACCGTTTCTATTGGCCTTGCATGAGGGCTGAAGTTGAGGAATACTGCCATTCCTGTGCACGGTGCATACAGAGAAAGACACTACCCCATCAATCGGCCCCAATGGGCCATTTACAAAGTGAAGGTCCGCTTGACCTGGTATGTATTGATTTCCTCTGCCTCGAACCCGACCTGAGCGGACAAGGAAATGTTCTGGTGATAACCGACCATTTCACCCGATATGCACAAGCCTTTCCTACCAAAGACCAGAAGGCCTCCACTGTGGCCAAAACACTCGTGGAGAAATACTTTATACATTACGGATTGCCAAAAAGGCTTCATTCAGATCAGGGAAGGGACTTTGAGAGTAAACTCATACGGAAGCTCCTGGATGCCTTGGGCATCAAGAAAACCAGGACTACCCCTTATCACCCACAAGGTGATGCTCAACCGGAGAGGTTTAATCGAACTCTGCTCAACATGCTGGGAACTCTAAGTAGCGAAAGGAAGCAACATTGGAGTAATCACATAGCGGCCCTTGTGCATGCTTACAACAGCACTGTCAGCGACGCTACAGGGTATTCCCCTTACAGACTTATGTTCGGGAGGGAAGCTAGATTGCCAGTGGATCTTGCCTTCGGCACTTCCATAGACCGTTGTTCTGCTGCTTCCCACAAGGGATATGTGGATAGACTTAGGCACAATCTGAAAATGGCCTATGAGCAAGCCCAGGCCGCATCGGATCAACGGGGGGCTCGCAATAAGATAAATTTTGACCTAAAAGTTAGAATCCAAGATTTGCAACCAGGAGACAGAGTATTGCTGCGGAACCTGGGAGTCCCTGGAAAACATAAGCTTGTGGATAGATGGAGACCCGAACCTTATGTCATTTGCAAAAAACTACCGTGCCTACCCGTTTACAAACCTGAGGGAAAGTTGGGGCCATTGAAGACTTGGCATCGGAACCACCTACTTCCTCTGGCTGAAGCGGTTCGGTTACCTCCTAGCATGGATTCCCCTGAACCTATGTCCATTCTAGACACCCCTAGACCCAACACTCGGTCTCAGACCCCTCGGATGGGGGATACAGAGGATTCAGAAATGAGTGAAGATGAGGGAGAGGAAATTGGCTGGCTTTGGCCTTCCCAGGGACCAACAACTTCTGCTATTGATCTTCCGCCTGACGAAGACACCGAGGATCATACACTGAATGCAGAAGCAACAGAGTTTATCCCTTCCTGTCCTTGGTTGGATGCTTGGGAAAGTGCCAGTGAACCATCTGAAAAGGAAGATCCAAGAGAAGCCATGTACCTTCCTGCTCCGGAACCGGATGTTCCTAAGGAAGGGGGAAGTCCTGAGTTAGCAACAGAAGAAGAGTCTGCTCCAACAGAAAGCTCAAGAGGACAGAGGAAGCGGAGGGCAATAAAACCTCCCAGGAGACTAACCTACCCACAGATGGGTGAAAGTGCGGAAGACACTGTAGTCACTGCTAGAAGGAGTATGGAAGACCATTACCCTCCCGCTGTTCATTTGGTGGGAGGCAGCCCCAGCTCACTCTCTGGCACAGTTAGACAGGATACTAATGTTAGTGTGTCCTGTGGGCAGGGGAGTTCACTGCCTCGTTTTTGGTGGGAATTTCCTCTGCCGACATCATATGAAGGATTGATGGATGTTATGAGATCTGTAGTTGGAGATTATGTTATCTTTGGGGACCAAAGAGTTCAGGTGGGGGGAGTGTGTAGCGGGGTCTTCTTTAAGGCCCCAGGACTACAGTACCCAGAGCCCCATTCGGCCTCAGGGCGGAGGTCCTGCCGCAGAGACTCATGGGAGAGGTTACTTAAGAGAGGAGCGGGGGGAAGCTCGGTCTCTTGGGACAACGCGCTTCAAGCAACAAGTCATCCTGCGCGGATCTGCTGTGGGGTAAGGCCTGAAGCCTAAGGCCTTACCCGAAGTCCGAAGAGCCTTTCACCGTCCTGCAGAGCCTGGGTGGATCCTGGATCGTCAGTGTAGGACTCCAGTTGGATCGGGGACCCGATCGGTTGCAGACGCTGTGTGCGACGGACACACGCGGTGGAAGACCCAGGCTGGCATCGCGCCTGGAACGGTGAGCGGGCACCTGCCCATATCCATAGACTGAGTTATATTCAGGCCTATAGACTGCCTAGGCCCACTGTTCGCTCACCAGTGTTCTTTGGGGGTCCGGTAGTTGGGACAGAGTTGAAGTGCCTACCCCCCCCCCCCTGTTTGCATACTGTTGCTACGAGTTACCACCTTTTTGGATTACAATTGGTTAATTTCTTCAAGTGCACCAACGAAAGCTGGCCAGTGAAGAAAATCTTACTCCCTTAGGGAAAGGGGACTATTTCATACACTGTCAGGCTTGACATAGGTGTGGAAAGTTATAAAGTTTGTGTTGCTGTGTCTTAGGGCGCGCACGCCATAATAGCTCCACGTGGTGGATACTGCGCGGCGCCATTTTATAGTGCTGCCTCTGTAGCATTGGTTGATACAGGGTTCTGCAGACCCGTGTAAGTGTTGCATGTCATGTTTTTATGCCACCATTTTATAGTAAAGCTATTACCTATTCATATTCCTGCCTCAGAGTGTTGTCTGTCTATTTAGGAACTGTTAAGTATCATACACCTGAGAGTGATAGGAAGCTATCCCTAGACTAACTGTGCCAGAGTGGGTCGAGTCAGATTGCCGGGGGTTGGCGGTGCTGTATACAGGGCCCGAGAAAACAAACCAGCGGCTCTCTTAACTGGGGGTAGCGCTACATCTGTATTGAACGGAGCCGACAACAATTCATTATAGCCGCGAGTGCTTTTAAAGGACTTTTTTTCCTTCAGAAATGACACTTTGTGTAGGGACAGTTCTAAGCATGGGAAACAAGCGCTGCTTTACAGGCATAGTATACACACCACCTAGGTATGAAAGGTAAAGGAATATTTCACTTTTATTGTTTCACTTTAAGCATTATATAAAGTCACTGCTCCCGAAAAAACTGCAGTTTTTAAAACTTTTTTTTGCATTAATACATGTCCCCTGGGGCAGGACCTGGTTCCCCAAACACTTTTTATGACAATAACTTGCATTTAAGCCTTTAAAATTAGCACTTTAGATTTCTCCCATAGACTTTTACAGGGCGTTCCGCGACTTTTCGAATTTGCCGCGAACACCCCAAATTGTTTGCTGTTCGGCGAACAGGCAATGTTCGAGTCGAACATGAGTTCGACTCGAACTCGAAGCTCATCCCTAGTGGCAATCAGGAACACTGTTTCTGGCTACACAGGCCTGGTAACACTGGGACTGGTGTGGTGGCAATCAGGAACATGGTTGCTGGCTTATACTACTCTGGTGACATTGGGACTGGTGTGGTGATGACTAGAAATGCTGTTTCAGGCTTCAGTGGTCTGGAGACACTGGGAATGGTGTGGTAGCATTCAGGAACACTGTTACTGCCTGCACTGATGTGGCAGTAATCAGAGATGACTGTTGCTGGGTGCATTGGTCTGCTAACACTGGCACTGGTGTGGTGGTGATCAGGCAAAAATGCCGCTGGTTTACACTGGTCTGGTGACATGGAGACTGGTATGGTAGCAACTAGAAACACTGTTGCAGGCTGCACTTGTCTGGGGACAATTGAATCTTGTGTGGCAGTAGGGTGACCATGTGTCCCAGTTTGTCCGGGACAATCCCGCATCCTGTCCTGGGTCCCAGTTACCTTCATTCTGGGACAATACAGTGTCCCGGAATTTTCCCCTGGGCCGATCTGATGCCCCCTAAAAAGGCTGCGGTGTCACATCACCATTTTACTCACTGAAACTGTCACTTGTCCTGGCCAGGCAGGGCGTCCGAAACCCCTTTTTTGGCTGCTGGCTCACTGCCAGACTGATTGCTAGCCACATGCAGTCTGGCATCTAGCAACCAGTGACATCACCAGAGCGAGGCCCTAGCATTCAGAGAGGAGGGGGATTTAACTTCCTCCTCCTCCGTGTCTAGTACTTAGCTCCACCAACCTCCTCTGAGCCAGGGCTGAAACTAGTGGAGGACATGTGCTGGCCGGCGCGTGCCCAAGGTGCCACCACGCCAACCTCCACTTCCTGGTTCTCATCTGACAGATATAATGTGATCTGTGTGCTCCCGCTGCTGCAGCTACACTTTCTTCCCCCACAATTTCTCCAACATGTACAGTTCCAGCACCACTGGAGAGTTGTTTCTGTAAGTGGGGGCTTTGATGGTAAAGTGGGGCTCTTTCTGTGAGTGAGGGCTTTGATGGTAAAGGGGGGCTCTTTCTGTAAGTGGGGGCTTTGATGGAAAGGGGGCTCTTTCTGTGAGTGGGGGCTTTGATGGTAAAGGGGGGCTGTGATGGTAAAAGGGTGGGCTCTTTCTGTTTTGTTTTGTTTTCGTTAACTTTGTTGTCTGACTAAGGATCTATGTTTATCCCATGCATGTTTGAAGCCATTTACTGTTGACTGTCTCACTACCTCTGCTGGTAGTTCATTCCAAGCATCAACTACCCTTTCAGTAAAATAATACTTTCTAGGGATAGTTTTGAACTCCCCTACAGTTAGTTTGAGGTCATGTCCCAGTGTTCTTGATTTTGGTTTCATATTAAAAAAATTACCTTCCTGAACCTTATTCATCACCTTGATGTATTTAAAGGTTTCAATCATGTCTCCCCTTTCCCTTCTTTGCTCCAGACTATACATATTAAGTTCCTGAAGTCACTAGCGACATGTTTTATCCCCCAAACCTTTCACCATTTTTGTTACCCTTTACACCTGTCTGGTGACAATAGGACTGGTATGAGGACAATCAGGAACACTGTTGCTGGCTTGCATTGGTCTGGTGACACTGGGACTTGTGTGGAAGCAATGAGGAACACTGCAACTGGCTGCATTGGTCTGATGACACTGTACTGGTGTACTGACAATCAGGGACACTGGCTGGCTCCAATGGTATGGTGACACTGTACTAGTGTGACTGTTGATCAGGTACATTGGCTGCCTGCACTGGTATGGTGACACTGTACTGGTGTGGTTAGTTATCAGGGACACTGGCTGACTGCACTGTATGGTGACACTGTACTGGTGTTACAGCAATTAGAAACAATGTGACTGGCTTTTCTGGCTGCACTTGTCTGGTGACACTGTACTAGTGTGACTGGTGATCAGGCACACTGGCTGCCTGCACTGTATGGTGACGCTGTACTGGTATGACAGCGATCAGGAATACTGTGACTGGCTTTCCTGGCTGCGCTGGTCTGGTGACACTGTACCGGTATGCTGACAATTAGGGACACTGGCTAGCTCCACTGGTATGGTGACACTGTACTAGTGTGACTGGTGATCAGGCACACTGGCTGCCAGCACTGGTATGGTGACACTGTACTGGTGTTGGTAGATAACAGGGACACTGTACTGTGTTACAAAAAAAAATGCTGCCGATCACTTAGGGAAACACTTTGTTTCCTCTCACAGTTGCTCAGTGTGAGAGAAAATAGAGTGCTGACTGCAACTTGCAGCCTTTGTTTACATGTGTGACCAATCACAGAGATCACATAATACAGGGCTGATTTCATTGGCCCTGTACCCCACTCTGTGACCTTCTGACGAACACAGCAATCACACAGAAAACTGATGTGCATGCATAAGCAGCGCAAATGATTTTAAAAGTTGTATAACGGCCTCCTGACCTCAGACAACAGTCATTCAGGCCATTTACAGTTGCAAAATAAAGTATGTGAACCCTTTTGGAATTATATGGATTTCTGCACAAATTGGTCATAAAATGTGATCTGATCTTCATCTAAGTCACAACTAGGGATGAGTTTCAGGTTAGAGTCGAACCCATGTTCAACTCGAACATCGGCTATTCGACCGTTCGTCGACTTTCGAACCCTATGGGCCGTTCGCGCCAAATTCGAGTGGCGCGTCACAGCCCATAATTCAATGCGGCATCGCAGTGCATTGCTGGCTGATGAATGGCCAAGTATGCACTATGACCCGCATGGTTGGCCAATCACAGCGCCGTAGGTACAGATAGCCGTAATTGGGCAAAGCCAGGGTGGCTTTGGCCAATCATGGCTCAGTGGAGTAGGTACACGCCCCACACTATATAAGGCCGCCGGCTTGGCGGCCTTGTGTAGTGTGTTGGCGTTGGTTAAAGGAAAGAGACAGAGAGAGAGACAGTGTAATTTGATTTTAGTTAGATAGAGCAGGCAGGCGAGTCAGTTAGCTGCAGTTACAAAGTGTAGAGGATATATATGCATCCTAGGTGTTGTATATATATTTACACACTGTATTTAGTTTAGCTAGATCCGTTCCTGTTATTCTCTATACTGACAGGCAGACAGGTGATTGTGCTAGCTGCAGTGTATCACTTAGTGTACTGTGTCCTTTGCACAGTGTGCAACAAAAGCCTACCTGAATACAATTGCTGGTGTTCTGATACAAATACAGGCAGGGAGCTGCAGTATTTTGCTTTAGTGTCCTTTACACAGCGTGCACCAAAAGCTTACCTGAATACAATTGCTGGTGTTCTGATACAAATAAAGGCAGGGAGCTGCAGTATTTTGCTTTAGTGTCCTTTGCACAGTGTGCAATAAAAGCTTACCTGAATACAATTGCTGGTGTTCTGATACAAATACAGGCAGGGAGCTGCAGTATTTTGCATTAGTGTCTTTTGCACAGTGTGCACCTAAAGCTTACCTCAATACAATTGCTGGTGTTCTGAAAAAAATACAGGCAGGGAGCTGCAGTATTTTGCTTTAGTGTCCTTTGCACAGTGTGCAATAAAAGCTTACCTGAATACAGATGCTGGTGTTCTGATACAAATACAGGCAGGGAGCTGCAGTATTTTGACTTAGTGTCCTTTGCACAGTGTGCACCAAAAGCTTACCTGAATACAATTGCTGGTGTTCTGATACAAATAAAGGCAGGGAGCTGCAGTATTTTGCTTTAGTGCCCTTTGCACAGTGTGCAATAAAAGCTTACCTGAATACAATTGCTGGTGTTCTGATACAAATACAGGCAGGGAGCTGCAGTATTTTGCTTTAGTGTCCTTTGCACAGTGTGCACCTAAAGCTTACCTCAATACAATTGCTGATGTTCTGAAACAAATACAGGCAGGGAGCTGCAGTATTTTGCATTAGTGTCCTTTGCACAGTGTGCACCTAAAGCTTACCTCAATACAATTGCTGGTGTTCTGATACAAATACAGGCAGGTAGCTGCAGTATTTTGCTTTAGTGTCCTTTGCACAGTGTGCACCTAAAGCTTACCTCAATACAATTGCTAGTGTTCTCATACAAATACAGGCAGGGAGCTGCAGTATTTTGCTTTAGTGTCCTTTGCACAGTGTGCACCTAAAGCTTACCTCAATAAAATTGCTGGTGTTCTGATACAAATAAAGGCAGGGAGCTGCAGTATTTTGCTTTAGTGTCCTTTGCACAGTGTGCAATAAAAGCTTACCTGAATACAGATGCTGGTGTTCTGATACAAATACAGGCAGGGAGCTGCAGTATTTTGACTTAGTGTCCTTTGCACAGTGTGCACCAAAAGCTTACCTGAATACAATTGCTGGTGTTCTGATACAAATAAAGGCAGGGAGCTGCAGTATTTTGCTTTAGTGTCCTTTGCACAGTGTGCAATAAAAGCTTACCTGAATACAATTGCTGGTGTTCTGATACAAATACAGGCAGGGAGCTGCAGTATTTTGCTTTAGTGTCCTTTGCACAGTGTGCACCTAAAGCTTACCTCAATACAATTGCTGATGTTCTGAAACAAATACAGGCAGGGAGCTGCAGTATTTTGCATTAGTGTCCTTTGCACAGTGTGCACCTAAAGCTTACCTCAATACAATTGCTGGTGTTCTGATACAAATACAGGCAGGTAGCTGCAGTATTTTGCTTTAGTGTCCTTTGCACAGTGTGCACCTAAAGCTTACCTCAATACAATTGCTAGTGTTCTCATACAAATACAGGCAGGGAGCTGCAGTATTTTGCTTTAGTGTCCTTTGCACAGTGTGCACCTAAAGCTTACCTCAATAAAATTGCTGGTGTTCTGATACAAATACAGGCAGGGAGATGCAGTATTTTGCTTTAGTGTCTTTTGGACAGTGTGCACCAAAAGCTTACCTGAATACAATTGCTGGTGTTATGATACAAATACAGGCAGGGAGCTGCAGTATTTTGCTTTAGTGTCCTTTGCACAGCGTGCACCAAAAGCTTACCTGAATAAAATTGCTGGTGTTCTGATACAAATACAGGCAGGGAGCTGCAGTATTTTGCTTTAGTGTCCTTTGCACAGTGTGCACCTAAAGCTTACCTCAATAAAATTGCTGGTGTTCTGATACAAATACAGGCAGGGAGCTGCAGTATTTTGCTTTAGTGTCCTTTGAACAGTGTGCACCAAAAGCTTACCTGAATAAAATTGCTGGTGTTCTGATACAAATACAGGCAGGGAGCAGCAGTATTTTTCTTTAGTGTCCTTTGCACAGTGTGCACCTAAAGCTTACCTCAATACAATTGCTGGTGTTCTGATACAAATACAGGCAGGGAGCTGCAGTATTTTGCTTTAGTGTCCTTTGCACAGTGTGCACCAAAAGCTTACCTCAATACAATTGCTGGTGTTCTGATACAAATACAGGCAGGGAGCTGCAGTATTTTGTTTTAGTGTCCTTTGCACAGTGTGCACCTAAAGCTTACCTCAATACAATTGCTGGTGTTCTGATACAAATACAGGCAGGGAGCTGCAGTATTTTGCTTTAGTGTCCTTTGCACAGTGTGCACCTAAAGCTTATCTCAATACAATTGCTGGTGTTCTCATACAAATACCACAGACAGGGAGATGCAAGTATTTTCAGTTAGTGTACTGTGTCCTCTGCACAGTGTGCACCTAAAACTAACTGAAGACAATTGCTGGTGTTCTCATACTAATACCACAGCAGGCAGTTGATTCTGCTAGCTGCAGTATAATCAGTATATATATATATATATATATATATATATATATATATATATAAACATCCCACCTTTGTGCAGCTACATCTCACTGCAGGCCATTAGTATGTCTGGAAGGCAAACAAGGAGACACCCTTGTCCTTCTTTTCGGCAGCTGGCCATGTTGAGCTGCAACATGTTGAAGGCTTGGTAGAGTGGATGACCAAGCCGTCCTCATCCTCCTCATCCTCTCTCACCCAGGCTCTGGGTACTTTGTCTGGCAAAGCAGCTGCCAAAGCGGCCTCTTCCCTCGGCTCAATGGCATCAGTCACGCCTTCCCTAGCCCCACCATGTCATCCTGAGAAGTCCCCTGAACTGTTTGACCACAGTGTTGGGTACATGCTCCAGGAGGATGCCCAGCGTTTTGAAGGCTCCGATGATGGTACCCAGCTAGAGGAAGGCAGTAACGTGAGCCCAGAGAGAGGGGGTGCCCAACAAGGACAGCAATATGGCAGTCATGTTCCCCCAGCTGCAGCATACTGCCAGATTTGCTCCAGTGATGAGGAGGGAGGGGGTGATGAGGTCAAGGGGAGAGGAGGAGGAGGCACATCTCCAACGAGGCAGGATACCCTCCAGGGCCAGCTTAAGGGCAGCCAGCCGACTGCATCACACCGCAGTGTTCCGCATGTTCAGGGCACTGCTGCCTCTGCCCATTATTCCAAAAGTTCTTTGGTGTGGGCCTTTTTTCAGATGTGTGCAGCAGATCACACCGTTGCTATTTGCAACATATGTCTGAAGCGTATCTTGCGTGGCCAAAACATGAGCCGCTTGGGCACCACATGCTTGACCAGACATATGTCGACCTGACATGGATCATGGCACATTGAGTGTTTAACACATGTGTGTTTGACATTGCTATGTTCCTTTTTTCCTACTCTGCAGTTACCAGTTTTGGCTTCCCCTGCGCCCTCCAGCGTTGCTTGCCTGGTCAGCCTCTTCTGTTTGGCTAAACTGCAGAATTTTTATATCCTGTCCAGTCGCCTATTGTTTACCATCACCCCAGTAAAATTTAGTCTCTCCACATTGTGGTAAGATTTACCATTTATCTACCTATGGTGGTGGTCCCTTTCAGTACACATTTACTGGTATATGGGTGGTATGGTGTTTCTTTTTCCCCTTCATATGTTACATGTATATGTCATTGCTAGTTCATTTATCGCATATTATGTATTATACAGACTCTCCTGAAGAAGCGGTACCAACCGCGAAACGTGTGATGTGATGACATGATGTGATGTGTGACGGTGGTTCCGTTATCAACCAAGCTGTTTTTCCTTTGTGGGGTTTGGCTCAAATGTTTTTAAATTGTATTGTTTTTATGTAATAAATATAATTGTATATGAATATTTTTGTCATGTTATCAGTGCCTAGAAAAATCCACCCAGCATCCCTATTCCTGGTTTCCATGTGGGCGAGTTGGCAATAGCAGCCATCACCCTATGTTCACCCGGTTTAATCCTTCATTACTTATTTTGGATGATGGCATTATTTATGCTTTGAATATATTTCCTTAAGTGAGGCTACACTCAAAATTTTGATACTGCCATGCAGTCCGTTGGCAAGCATACAAAAAAGACTCACACCAAAGAACAAAGCGGACCTCTCCTTGCTCCTCATCAGCTGGGATCTCCAACCCCACTATACCTTCAGTCCTCTCTGAAACCTGCACTGAGAGGAATGAAGGTGTAGAATAAGGTGTGTCACAGCCAAGTACTTGCGGGCAATCTGCTATCGGTACACCAACATCAGATTGTACCAGGCAAATTTCCCTGCCCCAGCTGCTGCACCGCCAAAAGAAGTTTGCTTCCAGCCATCCACATGCCCAGCGGTTAAATGCTAGCTTGGCTAAATTGCTAGCACTTCAACTGCTGCTTTTTCAGTCGGTAGACTCTGCCCCCTTCCGTGAGTTTGTGGAATGTGCGGTTCCTCAGTGGCAGGTTCCCAAGCGACACTTTTTCTCACGGAAGGCGATTCCGGCTCTCTACCGGCATGTAGAAGGCATGTTCTTGGCTTCGCTGGACAGGTCGGTCAGCGGTAAGGTGCATATTACTGCTGACTCATGGTCCAGCAGGCATAGACAGGGACATTACCTATCTTTTTTTTTTTTCACAAGAAATGATGTTACCTATCTTTCACGGCGCATTGGGTGACTCTGCCGGCAGCTGGGAAGGATGCAGGACAAGGTGCAGTAGTGTTGGAGGTTGTTCCGCCACCACGCCTCCAAAATGCTACTACTGGTGATTCTGACACACCTCTCTCCTCCACCCCCTCCTCTTCTTCCTCCATGGCCTCTTCCTGTGCTTTGTCCTCAGAACCAGCGGTGCTCCGTAGGCGTTCAAGGAGCTACGCAAGTACGCAGGCAAAAAGATGCCATGCGGTGCTTGAGCTGGTGTGCTTGGGGGACAGGAGCCACACTGGGGCAGAGATTCTGTCAGCTCTGCAGGGGCAGGCTCAGAGGTGGCTGACACCACGCCAGCTTAAACCAGGAAAGGTGGTTTGCGACAATGGCACCAACCTCCTCTCCGCCCTCCGACAGGGACAACTGACCCATGTTCCCTGTTTGGCTCACATCCTTAACTTGGTGGTGCAGTGGTTCTTGGGCAGGTACCCAGGCTTACAGGAGGTCCTGAAGCAGGCCAGGAAACTCTGTGGGCATTTCCGCCGGTCATATAATGCCAGTGCTCGGCTGCCTGACCTGCAAAAGGAATATATGCTGCCCAAGAACTGCCTAATCTGTGACATGCCCACCAGGTGGAACTCTACGTTGGCCATGCTGCAGTGGCTGCACACGCAGCAGAGGGCCATCAATGAGTATCTGTTGCAATATGGCACCAGGACAGGGTCAGGGGAGCTTGGATTTTTTCCCCACGCCAGTGGGCCATGATCAGGGATGCATGCACTGTCCTGTCACCATTTCAGGAGGCCACGAGGATGGTGAGCAGTGACAGTGCATGCATCAGTGACACTGTCCCTCTTGTCCACCTGTTGGAGCACACGCCGCATGGAATAATGGACAGGGCACTTGAGGCAGAACAGAGGGAGGAAGAGGAGGATTTCCTTACCTCTCAAGGCCCCCTTTATCCAGACAGTGTTCCTGCTGGCCCGCCTATCACACAGGAAGAGGAGGAGGAGGATTGTGTCAGCATTTAGGTGGAGCCTAGCACTCAGCATCAGCAGCAGTCTTCAAGGGATCAATTACAGTCCCAAGACACCCATGGACTTGTACGTGGCTGGGAGGAGGTGGCTGCGGATCATGTCGTCCTATGCTGGATGGCCTCCCTGATCCTGCAAAGCCTGTGGAAGGATCCTCGTATTCGTGGTATCAAGGAGGGGGATCATTATTGGCTGGCAACCCTCCTTGATCCATGTTACAAGGGTAAGGTTGCGGACCTTATCTTGCCGTCGCAGAGGGAGAAGAGGATGAAGCATCTTAGGGAGGCCTTGCAGAAAGGTCTGTACAACGCGTTCCCAGAGACTGGGAGGTTACAAATTCCTGGTCCTGGACAACGTGTTGCTGAGGCTTCGATCAGTCAAAGAAGGAGCGGTGGAGAAGGTGGCCGTCTGACCGATGCGTTCAGACAATTTTTTAGTCTGCCCCAAGGTATGATCGGGTCCAGCAACCATCGCCAGCGTCTGATTTACATGGTGCAGGAATACCTAGGGACAAGATCAGACTTGGACACCTTTCCCACCGAAAATCCTCTGGGTTACTGGGTCTTGAGGATGGATCACTGGCCAGAGCTTGCACAGTATGCAATTGAGCTACTGGCCTGTCCTGCATCCAGCGTTCTTTCGGAACGCACTTTCAGTGCTGCTGGAGGCTTTGTAACCGATCACAGGGTGCGCCTGTCCACCAAATCGGGCGATCGACTGACCTTCATAAAAATGAATCAGTCTAGGATCACCACCAGCTACCAAGCCCCTGATGCTGATGTAACAGAATAATTTTCTTTGAAATGTCAGATCCCTTCAAGACTGCCTGTGCTGATGCAGAGTGACTATCCTGTTATGCTGAGTAACTATCCTCTTCCTCCTCAATGATCATGCTGATAGCATGTAAGAACATTTTAGTTTCTGGGCACCGCCACCAGTGGCTAAGGCCCAATTTTTCAGCCCCTGTTTAACAGGGGCATGTAATTATAATTTTTAATGCAATACTTTGTTTTACATATCGTAGATTCGCTAACAGGTATGTTAGCATATGCCAGAGACTTTTGTAAGTCTTTAGCTGACACTCTAGGATTCTTCTTCACCTCATTGAGCAGTCTGCGCTGTGCTCTTGCAGTCATCTTTACAGGATGCCCACTCCTAGGGAGAGTAGCAGCAGTGCTGAACTTTCTCCATTTATAGACAATTTGTCTTACTGTGGACTGATGAACAGCAAGGCTTTTGGAGATACTTTTATAACCCTTTCCAGCTTTATGCAAGTCAACAATTCTTAATCGTAGGTCTTCTGAGAGCTCTTTTGTGCGAGGCATCATTCACATCAGGCAATGCTTCTTGTGAAAAGCAAATCCAGAACTGGTATGTGTTTTTTATAGGGCAGGGCAGTTGTAACCAACACCTCCAATCTCATCTCATTGATTGGACTCCAGTTGGCTGATATCTCACTCCAATTAGCTCTTGGAGATCTCATTAGTCTAGGGGTTCACACTCTTTTTCCACCTGCACTGTGAATGTTTACATGGTGTGTTCAATAAAAACATGGTAATATTTAATTATTTGTGTGTTATTAGTTTAAGCAGACAGTGATTGTATATTGTTGTGACTTGATGAAGATCAAATCAGATTTTATGACCAATTTGTGCAGAAATCCATATCATTCCATAAGGGTTCACATACTTTTTTTTTGCAACTGTATATACAACTGGACGGCAAGTGGTTAAAAAACGTTTAAAGGTGAATTGTCTGAGCTCAGTGTGTAGCAGAATACTTTCACACATTTATTTTACTTGGTTAGACTTGTTTTTTAACCACTTGTTGACCGCCCTATAGCAGTTTTACTGCTACAGGGAGGCAGCTGTGCACAGGATCACGTATATATATATGTGGTCCTGCACTTCAGTCTGCAGGGGGTGTGCCTGCAGAATTCACAGTAGAAGCTGATCTGCAGGTGCCAGACACTCAATGTCCACCGGCACCTGCTGATCGTCGGGCAGAGACTCAGAAAGGCGGGTCATGGGGTCAGGGATGGATTCTGTGTTCCTGCAAAGCAGGGACTCAAATCCATCTCATCCCCTAGTAAAAGCCGCACACATAGTGAATATTGGCTAGGCACACATTTAACCCTTTCATTGCCCTAGATGTTTAACCCCTTCCCAGCCAGTGTCATTAGTACAGTGACAGTGCATATTTTTTAGCACTGATTACTGTATTAGTGTCATTGATTCCCACAAAGTGTCAATAGTGTCAGTTAGTGTCCAATTATCTGCTGCAATATTGCAGTCTTACTATAAGTAGCTGATCGCCGCCATTACTAGTATAAAGATAAATAAATAAATAAAAAATACATAAATATATACCATAGTTTGTAGGCGCTATAATGTTAATGTAAACCAATCAATTTATGTTTATTGGGATTTTTTTTTACCAAAAACATTTAGCAGAATGCATATTCGCTTAAATTCATGAAGAAATTTGTTTTCCTTCCTCATTTTTTTATTGGATTTATTTTATAGCAGAAAGTAAAATATATATATATATATATATATATATATATATATATATATATATATATATATATATATATATATATTTTTTTTTAATTGTCAGTCTTTTTTTTTTTTATAAAGCAAACAATAAAAAACACAGTGGTGATCAAATACCACCAAAATAAATCTCGGGAAAAATGTTGCTGGAAAAAATTACATTAATTTTCTTTTATTAACCACTTAACGACCGCTCACTGTATATATACGTCGGCACAATGGCACGGACAGGCACAATCACGTACAGTGTACGTGATTGCCTTTGTAAAGTTGGGGGGTCCAATCAGACCCCCCTTCTGTACAGTGAGCGGTCGGAATTCGTTGGGGAGCGATCCGACATGAGGGGACGGCCGTTCGATTCTGGCCACCCCCCCGCGATCGCTCCCGGCGAATGGAAATGCCCCCTCTGTCTGTCGAATGTACACACAGGCAGAGGAAGCAGGAGGAAGTGATGTCATCTCTTGTGCGGCGCTCACATTAACCGAGCGCCGTACAAGAGAAGACATCAAGGTTAGTGCACAAACACTACACTAACACCAGCACACATAGGCACATAAATCGCCCCCCCCCCCAGGCCCCCCCAGATCACCCCCCAGCCCCCAGTCACAGTGTCACTGATTGCAGTGACCATTTATTTACTGATCACTGCAGTGACATTTG
The DNA here is from genome assembly GCA_029206835.1 of Rana muscosa. Classification (NCBI taxonomy): domain Eukaryota; kingdom Metazoa; phylum Chordata; class Amphibia; order Anura; family Ranidae; genus Rana; species Rana muscosa. The sequence goes on along the minus strand of CM055116.1, from coordinate 795,807,126 downwards.
TGACTGTAAAAGTGTCACTACATTTAGTTTTAGGTCCAGTGTAGCCCCCTAACCCCCCTAATAAAGGTTTAACCCCTTGATCACCCCCCAGATAACCCTTTCACCCCCTAGCACCGCCGTCGCTAAGCGATCATTTTTCTGATCGCTGTCTTAGCGTCGGTGATGCAGATCGGTAGCCAGTAATTTTTTTTAGGTTCGCCGCAGGTTTTTATAGCGTCAGGTACCCCCATAAATGATCTAATAAAGGTTTAACCCCCTTGATCGCCCCCCAGGTAACCCTTTCACCCCCTATCACCACTGTCGCTAAGCGATCATTTTTCTGATCGATGTCTTAGCGTCGGTGATGCAGATCGGTAGCCAGTATTTTTTTTTTAGGTTTGCCGCAGGTTTTTATAGCGTCAGGTACCCCATAAATTATCTAATAAAGGTTTAACCCCCTTGATCGCCCCCAGGTAACCCTTTCACCCCCTATCACCACTGTCGCTAAGCGATAATTTTTCTGATTGCTGTCTTAGCGTCGGTGATGCAGATCGGTAGCCAGTAATTTTTTTTAGGTTCGCTGCAGGTTTTTATAGCGTCAGGTACCCCCATAAATTATCTAATAAAGGTTTAACCCCCTTGATCGCCCCCCAGGTAACCCTTTCACCCCCTATCACCACTGTCGCTAAGCGATAATTTTTCTGATCGCTGTCTTAGCGTCGGTGATGCAGATCAGTAGCCAGTATTTTTTTTTTTAGGTTCGCCGCAGGTTTTTATAGCGTCAGGTACCCCCATAAATTATCTAATAAAGGTTTAACCCCCTTGATCGCCCCCCAGGTAACCCTTTCACCCCCTATCACCACTGTCGCTAAGCGATCATTTTTCTGATCGCTGTCTTAGCGTCGGTGATGCAGATCGGTAGCCAGTAATTTTTTTTAGGTTCGCCGCAGGTTTTTATAGCGTCAGGTACCCCCATAAATGATCTAATAAAGGTTTAACCCCCTTGATCGCCCCCCAGGTAACCCTTTCACCCCCTATCACCACTGTCGCTAAGCGATCATTTTTCTGATCGCTGTCTTAGCGTCGGTGATGCCGATCGGTAGCCAGTCATTTTTTTTAGGTTCGCCGCAGGTTTTTATAGCGTCAGGTACCCCCATATATTATCTAATAAAGGTTTTAACCCCCTAATTGCCCCTAGTTAACCCTTTCACCAGTGATCATCATATAAGTGTTACGGGTGACGCTGGTTAGTTAGTTTTCTTTTTATAGTGTCAGGGCACCCGCCGTATATAACCCAATAAAGGTTTAACCCCCTGATCGCCCGGCGGGTGATATCAATTAGGTTTTAGCGTCAGAGAGGGTCTGCGTCACACCCCAGGCAGCGTCAGGTTAGTGCCAGTAACGCTAACACCCACGCGTAAAGCATACACCTCCCTTAGTGGTATAGTATCTGAACAGATCAATATCTGATCTGATCAGATCTATACTAGCGTCCCCAGCAGTTTAGGGTTCCCAAAAATGCAGTGTTAGCGGGATCAGCCCAGATACCTGCTAGCACCTGCGTTTTGCCCCTCCGTCCAGCCCAGGCCACCCAAGTGCAGTATCGATCGATCACTGTCACTTACAAAACACAACACACATAACTGCAGCGTTCGCAGAGACAGGCCTGATCCCTGCGACTCCAGTGCTGTAGGAGGTGATTTCACCACCACAGTTAAAAAAAAAAAGCAAATATGCTGAAGCATTGGGGCAGCAGGGGCGGAGGAGTGATTTTGCTCCTAATGCCGCGTACATACGGTCGAAATTCCGACGGAGGCTTGACCGTGGAAAAGTCCGACCATGTGTGTGCGGCATAACTTTTTTGCGGGAGGATGCCCCCATGCTTCGGCATATATAAATGGTGCATGTATGCCCATCATTAGAAGTGGCTGGATGAAGGGCGGTATTCTAATGGTGGGCATACCCACCGATCAATCTCTTTTTTCATTCAGCCACCTGGCTGCATGAAAAAAAAAGATTACAATACATGTCCAACAAGGACCATGTCCAACAAGGACCAGCAACGTACTGGTATGTTGCTGGACTTTGAATGGTTATACCAGATTGATGCCTGCGGGTTTAGGTATCATCTTGGTATCATTCTTTTCAGCCAGCGGCCGGCTTTCATGTAAAAGCAATCCTAGTGGCTAATTAGCCTCTGGACTGCTTTTACAAGCAGTGGGAGGGAATGTCCCCCCCGGATATAAAAAGCGCCATTGGGAAATTGGGAAAGCATTTTATCACACCGATCTTGGTGTGGTCAGATGCTTTGAGGGCAGAGGAAAGATCTAGGGTCTACACCCCAGTTTTTTCAAAAAAAGAGTACCTGTCACTACCTATTGCTATCATAGGGGATATTTACATTCCCTGAGATAACAATAAAAATGATAAAAAAAAAAAAATATGGAAGGAACAATTTAAAAAAAAAAAAAAGCAAAATTAATAATAAAAAAAAAAAAAAAAAAAAAAGCACCCCTGTCCTGCCCTGCTCTTGCCCAATGGCGAACGCAAACGTCGGTCTGGCGTCATATGTAAACAGCAATTGCACCATGCATGTGAGGTATCACCGTGAAGGTCAGATCGAGGGCAGTAATTTTAGCAGTAGACCTCCTCTGTAAATCTAACGGGGTAACCTGTAAAGGCTTTTAAAGGCTTTTAAAAATGTATGTAGTTTGTCGCCAATGCGCGTTTGTGCGAAATTTTAAAGCATGTCGTGTTTGGTATCTATGTATTCGGCCTAAGATCATCTTTTTTATTTCATCAAACATTTGGCCAATATAGTGTGTTTTAGTGCATTAAAATTAAAAAAAGTGTATTTTTTCCCCAAAAAATGCGTTTGAAAAATCGCTGCGCAAATACTGTGTAGGAAAAAAAAATGCAACAGCTACCATTTTATTCTGTAGGGCCTTTGCTTTAAAAATATATATAATGTTTGGGGGTTCAACATAATTTTCTTGCAAAAAAAAATATGTTTTCATGTAAACAAAAAGTGTCAAAAAGGGCTTTGTCTTCAAGTGGTTAGAAGAGTGGATGTAAGCTTCCTAATGTTGTGTATAAAATGCCAGAACAGTTCAAAACCCCCCCAAATGACCCCATTTTGGAAAGTAGACACCCCAAGCTATATACTGAGAGGCATGTCGAGTCCATGGAATATTTTATATGTTGACACAAGTTGCGGAAAAAATAAAAAAATTTTTTTTGCACAAAGTTGTCACTAAATGATATATTGCTCAAACATGCCATGGGCATATGTGGAATTACACCCCAAAAATACATTCTGTTGCTTCTCCTGAGTACGGGGATACCACATGTGTGAGACTTTTTGGGAGCCTAGCCGCGTACGGGACCCCAAAAACCAATCACCGCCTTCAGGCTTTCTAAGGGTGTAAATTTTTGATTTCACTTCTCACTGCCTATCACAGTTTCGGAGGCCATGGAATGCCCAGATGGCACAAAACCCCCCCAAATGACCCCATTTTGGAAAGTAGACACCCCAAGCTATTTGCTGAGAGGTATTGTGAGTATTTTGCAGATCTCGCTTTTTGTCACAAAGTTTTGAAAATAGAAAAAAAAAAAGAAAAAAAAATTCTTTCTTCATTTTCAAAAACAAATGAGAGCTGTAAAATACTCACCATGCCTCTCAGCAAACAGCTTGGGGTGTCTACTTTCCAAAATGGGGTCATTTGGGGGGGTTTTGTGCTATTTTGGCATTTTATGGCCTTCAAAACTGTGATAGGTAGTGAGGAGTGAAATCAAAAATTTGCGCCTAGAAATCCTGAAGGCAGTGATTGGTTTTCGGGGTTCCGTACACGGCTAGGCTCCTAAAAAGTCCCACACATGTGGTATCCCCGTACTCAGGAGAAGCAGCAAAATTTATTTTGGGGTGCAATTCCACATATAACCATGGCATGTGTGAGCAATATATCATTTAGTGACAACTTTTTGTAATTTTTATTTTTTTTTTGTCATTATTCAATCACTTGGGACAAAAAAAAAATATTCAATGGGCTCAACATGCCTCTCAGCAATTTCCTTGGGGTGTCTACTTTCTAAAATGGGGTCATTTGGGGGGGTTTTGTACTGCCCTGCCATTTTAGCACCTCAAGAAATTAGATAGGCAGTCATAAATTTAAAGCTGTGTAAATTCCAGAAAATGTACCCTAGTTTGTAAACGCTATAACTTTTGCGCAAACCAATAAATATACGCTTATTGACATTTTTTTTACTAAAGACATGTGGCTGAATACATTTTGGCCTAAATGTATGACTAAAATTGAGTTTATTCAATTTTTCTTATAACAAAAAGTAGAAAATATCATTTTTTTTCTAAATTTTTGGTCTTTTTCCGTTTATATCACAAAAAATAAAAATCGCAGAGACAATCAAATACCATTAAAAGAAAGCTCTATTTGTGGGAAGAAAAGGACGCAAATTTCGTTTGGGTTCAACATTGCATGTCCGCACAATTTACAGTTAAAGCAGCGCAGTGCAAAATTCTGAATTCACCTCCTACCAAATGGTCCGGGGCTTAAGTGGTTAAGTGGCCTGGTCATAAAGGAGGGTAAATCTTCCAGAGGTCAAGTGTTTAAAGCAGATGTAAACCCTCTCATATACCCAGTGACGAGTGACATGTGATACACAGAGCTGAAAAAAAATATTCTATATAAGTTCTACTTGTTTATCTGCAGTCTTCTCTTTCCTATACCCCTTCAAAAGGGCAGAATTGTGTTAAAATCCTTCTTCATCTGTCTGTATCACAGGGGAGGGGGTGGAGAACTGCAGTTACAGTGTGTGAGAGCTGATTGGAGGAAAGGCACACACCCCCCTCCACACAGAAAACAGGAATGAAGGAAGGATACAGAGCTGTGTTGTGAATAGACAAGCTGTGTGCTGTGCTCTCTCACCATCACAAATGTATCACAAATGTATCTCATGTGTCATGTGTATCTCTGATAACAGAGGAAAGAAGCACCAGAGAGAAATTACACTTGGAGTGCATTGGAGAGACATAAGTAAACACTACACATATACTGTATGTGCTTTGTTCAGATTTCATGACTGAGGGTTACAACCACTTTAACACAATGTTAGAATATAATCAATTCTGAATAAAATGAAGGCTTAGGGATCTGAGACATTTGATAAAAATATAGGTCTTTTAGTTATGCACATTTTTTAAGTTTTTCGATAGAGTGTGGAAGAGTCTAATATTTAATGTCCAGAATTTTGTTTCTTTCTGTGATACTATTGGGTAGATTTCCTTCATTATCTGCCCTTGTGTTGTTTCTACAAGAAATTAGGTGTGTGGATGTCACTGTGACAATAAAGTGATTGTAAAGGCTCATTTTTTTTCCTATAAAAATAATAAACATGCCATACTTACCTGCTCTGTTGCAGTGGATTTGCACAGAGCAACCCCGGATCCTCCTTTTTTCGGGTCCCTCTTCTGGGATCCTGGCCCCTCCCTCCTGTTCAGTGCCCCCACAGCAAACAGCTTGCTATGGGGCACCCAAGCCGAGTCACAGCTCCTGTGTTCATTCAGACATGGAGCCCTGACCCGGCTCACCCCCTCTCTCCCCTGACTGGCTAGCTGACTTTGATTGACAGCAGGGAGCCAATAGCGCCACTGCTGTGTCTCAGCCAATCAGGAAGGAGAATCTGGGAAGTCTAAGAAACTCATGGACACCGCTGGACAGAGAGAGACCTCAGGTAAGTATTAGGGGGCCTGAGCCTGCCTGCTCACACAGAAGGATTTTTATCTTAATGCATAGAATAAATTAAGATAAAAAAAGTTCTGCCTTTACAACCCATTTAAGGTACAGTAGGCGAAAAAAAAAAAAAAAAAAAGTTCTAACCCTTCCTTACTGAGTTTGTCCCCACTGTAGAGATTGCACATAGCGTCCTGTTTTGATATAAGCAAAGGTTGGTTATTAGAGACAGAGATAAGAATAACAATTTGACAGATGCTCTAACTCTTTGCTGCTGTATCCAATCCTAAATAAAAAGTGAAACTAGTTTTTTTATTGGGCTTACATTTTCATGCAATCAAAATGTGTCCTTGGCAGCTATCCAATAGTTTTTGGTATACAGATACCGACTAGACCAACATCTAAAAAAAACAGCAATAAAAACAGTCTTGAATGAATCAGTAATGTACCTTGTATTGAGCTCCCATGTTTTAAAACCTGTAATTTATTTCAGCTAGGTGAAATATTCTTAATTACACATCTCAACAATTTTAAAAGTACAGAACATGACAGAAATGCAGGTTAATGTACTTCAGTAAATCCCAGGAGGCTCTAGTCCTGCACATTCATATTTCAGGAGCTCAAAGTTTATCTAGGCATATTCAGAAGGGACATTACTAAAAGCATCACACGCATCACACATTTTTAAATACAGACAAGTCATTCATTTTATCAAGCCAGAATACCTGGCCTAAAATGTCAAAAGAAATGCAAATCAAAATGACAGTGGCATTATGCAAAGGTATTTTGATGAATGGTGCACCGAGGCATATAATAAAACACATGGAAATATAGTATATTGTTGTTGTTGTTATAATTACTGTATATACTCGAGTATAAGCCAACCCGAATATAAGCCGAGGCACATAATTTTACCACAAAAAACTGGGAAAACGTATTGACTCGAGTATAAGCCCAGGGTGTCCATCTGCATGCCTCACTGTGCCTCACTTTGCCTCACTGTGTCCATGTGCATGCCTCACTGTGTCCATGCCTCACTGTGCCCATGCCTCACTGTGCCCATGCCTCACTGTGCCCATGACTCACTGTGCCCATGACTAGACTGACGTTTAACATAGGAGTCTATGGAAGGGGTGCCCGGGTTTGAAAAATCGGTGCTCCCCGGCCGTAGGTCCCTCGGACAACAAACTTTGCACACTTGTAGATGAAGAGTGGGGCTACATGTGTGCCAAGTCCCCAAAGTCCGGGAGATCAGGCACAAAAAGGTGACTCGAGTATAAGCCGAGGGGGGCATTTTCAGCACAAAAAAATGTGCTGAAAAACTCAGCTAATACTCGAGTATATACGGTACTGTTATTATTTTATAATAGTAGTAAAATAATAACTTAAAAGTAGCCTGCAATACAACAGAGTCAAAAACAGAAACAAATCTATGAAGAATCTAGGCAAGGCCCAAAATCCACAGATTGATGCCTAAAGTTATTTACCCGATTATGCTTTTAAGATGCACCATTTGGAAGAAAGACATTCAATTCCTTAGTTTAGGGCCGCAAAAAAACAACAACATATGCCTGACATTTATCTGTGCAATCCCGACATAAGCATGAAGGCAGGTGCAGTTTATTTTCTCCACTGCAGGTGGCGCTCAACTGCAGCAGCATCGCAGAGGGAGAGGAAGCCAACAGGAACATGGTGCCTCTGTGATTCCTGGGTCACTGGGGCAGAAACCTGGTTGATTGCTGGTCCTCCATGTGACTATGGCAGTCATCTTAGGTCTTGCAGAGTCTATTTAAGACCCTGGTTCCTGGGTTTGGGGTGAATTTTTGTGAGTGGATAGGGTAGGAACAGATTTCCCATCTGTCAGGGAAAGTGTCTAGCAGTAGGGAGAGGTTCCTATGAGCAGGGACAGGCTAGGGATACAACTTCATTTTTGGAATCCTCCCGCTTGGGTGCAGACCAGGCCAGGCCACATCGGCCCCTCTGGGACAGATGCTGTCGGCACACTCAAGAACCACTCAATTCTACTTTGGCCAGACATACTTTGAGTGTTCCCAGTCGGGTGCCTTTCCACTGGGCTGTTTGTATTGTATCTCAATACAAGTTCTGTTTATCGCAACCGGACTCTGTGTCTTCACTGCTGCCACACCACACTGCACTCACCCACAAGCAAGCTAATAAGCACAATACAGTTTGATTTAAAAGAGACCACTAAAATATATGTGATGCCAAATCTATACCTCCCATCTTTCTGAAATTATAAAGAGGCACACCTTTTACTACACAGTTTATAGGCAAAGGACACAACCCTGCCATGACCCCGGTTACACGGACCATAAAAATCTAATATTCATAAAATGATTGGCTAAATCACACAATGTTGTTTTTTCGGTTTATTATTCTATTTTCCCTTATATTGACTTTTCAGAATAACCGATTCGGTAATATAGAGGTTGGATAAAAAGGTTAGATAGGTAGGGATAGGGATGTACTCTATACATCAGACCAAAAAAAGGGACAACTTAGACTGTATAAAGGACAGAGGTATTTGGTCTGAAAAGAGGGACAGTCCCTCCAAATGAGGGGCAGTTGGAAAGCTATGCAACCCTGACTCATAAAACGTCAAAACAAATTCCAATAACCTGCAGTAAAAAAAAAAATATTCTCCTTACAACAACTTTCCAACATGTTTCTGCTTCAAAACTTTGCAAGTCCTTCTCCAAAGCAAAGTCAGTTCTCCTTCTAGTGTAAGACAGTTGTGGCTTTTTCCCTCACATTTTGTTTCAGACTACAAAATTACTGAAACGATGTTGTAAAGAAAACAGTGGGAAGCAACTGGCTAGCTTTTATGGACAACCTTCCAATGCATTTAGGAGGAGGCAGGTAATAAAAAGAGATCAGTATTTGCACAAACTATCTTTGTTTGTGAAAAAGAACAGTCATACCTTACCTGCTACATTAAAAAGAAGTAAACGTCATATGTAAATTTCCGACCATTTACCTGTAAGTGCCCCTTAGCTTCAGGAGGGCATTGTGGCTTAAAATCATAGTTAGAGGCCTAAACTGGTGATGAACACACAGGGGGACACCAGAGTCCATTCATTCCTATGCATTTTAGGAGGGAAACAGGAAACCTCAAGCTCTCTTACCAGTTTACCTTGTACAACACAAGGTCCTTATCACTCTGCCGCCCCTAGGCAAAGACAGACTTATACTCACGAGCAAGGCCTTGGTTTTTACATGGTCTCAGACCTGATCCCTGGGTGGGGTCCTGTACTGCAGCTGAGGAACATTTTGCAGTAGCCTAGTTATCCAAACGAGTGCATTGAGGACCTTATCTGACACTCCACCAGTAGGACCCACTGTCACCTAGCCACTACCTGCTCCTATCTCAAACTGGTTGCTGGCCATTTTTCCAACTCCCTGATAATGCTCATAGACTGTGCTATGGCCCACCTCCAGACAATTATGTGACATTTTACGGTTTATTGCAGGATATTTTCTCCACTGCAGGTTTTATAAAAATCCAAATAATGCTAATAACAATTTCACAAACTAGATTACATAAACAATTTCACATAGCACAATACTGTCCCATGCTACTATTTGATCACTTTCTCAGCTACACAAGAGGTGGTGCTGCGGTACTATACATTCCTTCTCCAGTAGCTACTGATGGTATGCGGCTGGGCAATGACTTGCTCCCCCCAAAGGGGTAACTACAACGCTGTATCCTGGCCTAGGCCAACAAGGCCCAGGCCTAGGGCAGCACTTTGCAGAGGGGCAGCACGGAAAGAGTCCCCGCCGGCTTGCGTTACCCTGTAAGTGTAGTACCAGTCTTATGGGGTGGACAGGGCTGAAAAGGGAAATTAGTCTACCGCCCCCATAAAGCGGCCGCACTGCTTCCGGTATGTGGGCGGCCAGTATTCTGCAACTGTGGGGGGGGGGGCCTTCTAATTTTGACTGTCCTATCATCCTGGACCACAAACCTTCCTCATTGTGCTATATGATTTCTGCTGCACCATTGGCATGGTTATATCTTCTTAGTCCTCTCCATAAAATTATCTGAAATTTGTGCTGAAAATAGAACTTTAGGCAACACTTTTTTTTTTCATTTTGGAGTAAGGGAAGGTTAGAGCCCCTGTCAGTTTATTTTTTACCATCCCAAACAGGAAGTGAGAGGAAATCTATGCAAATTAAGGGAAATCATTGCCCCCCTCCCCCAGGCCCTCAGAACTAGTGTCCCCAAGAGTTTCAGGGCAGGTCCTAAACAGCAAGTGGTGTGGCCTTGACAGGAAGGGGTGGATCATATTTAAATTAGGTGGTGCACAAGTTTAGTCAGGCCTAGGGCAGCACAAAACCTAAATACACCACTGGGTAACTACCTGGGGGCTACTCATAACTGCATGCTGCACCTGATCTTGACACCAAACAAACCCAGCCCAAGTTCAAATTTTGTAAAATAACTCAAGAGCTATACTCCTTTTCAGGGTCTTTTCTGGTTTCACCTTAAAGCAAGTACTGTATTTATTGGCGTATAACACTCACTTTTTTACCCTGAAAATAGAGGGTAGACTGTGCCTGCGTGTTATACGCAGGGGGCTGTGGAAATTTTTTTTCCTGAAACTTCCCTCTTAAAGTTAGGGTGCGTGTTGTACGGTATTTAAAAACCCATGGAGCAATATATCCTCCATCACACACTTGTGGTTTGTTTCTGTGGTAGAAACATTGGAGTGTAAGTTGCAATACAAATGATATACAGTATGTGCATGGCAAAAGATTGATGAACTTGTTGACACTATATAAATGAATAGAAAAAATATTGTTATGTATTGGCACCACCACCACCAACACACTGCAATTATAAACCATGTTTAATTAGCACTTTCTCAGGCCATCCCCACTTACAAACATCACTAACAGAGTAGCCTGAATTAGCAGGTATGACCTACAGTATCTAAGCAGCTGATACACGTCACTACAATACCTATACAATAAATAGAACCAACGAAACCCAATATATCCCTTAAACCGAACCTTAAAAAGGAAATAACAAAACACTGTAAAAGTTGTACCACATATTGTATAATAAACAACACAATTGTAGAGTAACTTTACATACATATTGTATCTATTTTAAATATTTTATGTTTTAAATATTGTATATTAAAACCAAAGGAAGAACTGTAAATCTCTTATGTCGCTGTGGAAAGCCCTATTAAATGTTTCTGAAACACGCTTTACAAAAAGTTCAGTTCTCCTACAAAAATGAGGTCATTAAAAAGTCTCCTGAGTCCTCAGGAATCCATGGGTCACTCTAGTGCCTAGATAGTCACTTACAGCCTCTGAGAAGCCTCTTGGTCAGCCCTACTCAAACATATGCCAATGGCATTTTATAGCAAGATGTTCTAATTATAACAACTCAGGAAAATGTTAGTTAAAAAAAGTGGCAGATTACCCTGCAGAACTATAAGGAAGCAAGCAGAATGAGAATGTCGAGGGTTTTGAAAGTATTACTAAGTCTTTTAATGTAGATCACACCAGAATGTTTCTTCAATGTAAAAAAGAAGAGCTACACATGAAGGATAATATATAAATAGTACCATTCATATCTGCAACCATATCAGTATATGAAAGGGATCCTTAGTTCTGCAATAAAAGTCTCCATATGCTGTTCCAGGGTACTGGGCAGACTGCCTCATAGGGGTTGATTTACTAAATTCAAATAGACTGTGCGCATAGGCGTGCGCAGCCTATTGCATTAGGGTGTGTACCCCAAAGCTCAACACATACTACCGATCACTCACAATGAAAGGGAAGGGGCCGGTAAGTTACATATTTACCTGCCCCTTCCCCCACTTATCCTAAAACATCCCCAGCAGCAACAGCCGGTGGGAGAGGAGAGTAGGGAAGCTGGAAGCGCTGCGAGGGGGAGGAGGGGGGAGCCAGGGCAGTAGGGGGAATCTGTGCTGCACAGTGTGATTTGGGTGTGCCTGGGCACACCTGGCACACCCTGTGCGCACGCCTATGACTGTGCGCTTTGAAAAGTGCCATTTCACTCTGCAAGAGCAGTTGCTCCACAGCTTAGTAATTGGGCAAAAGTTCTGCTGACTTCTATCATCCAATCATGTGCAAGCAAAAATGCATTTTTTTTTTTCCTTGCACGTGATTGGGTACTTTTTGCAAAGTGAAGCTTTACCTCATCTAGTAAACTCTGGAGAAACTGCACTTGTAGAGTGCAACTGCACTTTGCAACGTGCACAGTCTATTTGCCTTTAGTAAATCAACCCCATAGTGAGGGTCATTGAAAGCATCAGTATTCACAAAAATATTTAGCAAAGATGCCGATCCTCGACCTCTCCAATTCAGAGAGCAAGCAATCACCTGATAGGTGACAATATGAACCGAGTAATTGACACCCACTAACTGCCACATAATCACCATCAATAGACACTATTTACAGCCAGATATTCTATCACTAGACAGCACTGAATGGCCAACAGAAAAACTTAAGAGTGACTATCACTATAGCCTGCTTGGACACAGCCAGGGAGTGAACACCACCAATGCTAATTAGTCACCACCACAATGACATGATGTAACCTTTGCTTAAACTTTACTACAGCCAGATAGGAAACAACCATATTAATTCTACTACACATAAGAAACAGCAACGCCTCTTTTCCTCAAAAGGGTCAACTAGTCACCATCATTTTCACCCCTAAACCCCAAACGCATAAATGGCAATCTTATTATCACTAATATATACAGCATACCAGCATGTAATTACCATTTAAACTAGAGTGAAACCATAACAGTATTATTACAAATTTCAAAATGTACACCTTCTGTACTTATTTTAGGCCACATCCAACAGTTTTCGGCTTAATGCACACTGGGCATTTACCTCTTTGCTTGGGATCCCAGTGGTTTTGTGCAAACAGAAGGCACAGATACTCTCTCCAGTAGATCACTGTCTAGATTGAGACATTATGCACCCAGGAACTAATGCCCAGAATGCATACTGTGCTTCAAGCATTTGTTCCTGGGTGCATGCTGCCTTAACTGTTACTACCACGCCAGCTGCAGCAGGTTTCAACTTTCCATAGAGTGTTACAGGTAGGGATGAGCTTCAAATTCGAGTCAAACTCATATTCGACTCGAACATCGTCTGTTTGGCCTTTCGCCAAATTTCGAACATTATGGGGCGTTCGCGTCAAATTCGAGTGGCGCATCATGGCCCATAATTCACTGCGGCATCGCAGTGCATTGCTGGCTGATGATTGACCAAGCATGCACTATGACCCGCCAATCACAGCGTGGAAAAAACGGAGAGCCATAATTGGCCAAAGCCAGGGTGGCTTTGGCCAATTATGTCTCAGGGGGTTTAGTACACGCCCCACACTATATAAGGCGGCCTGCGTGGCAGCCTTGTGTAGTGTGTTGCGGTGGTGGTTAAAGACAGACAGAGAGAGAGAGACATTTAGAGTGTCATTTAATTTGAGTTAGATAGAGCAGGCAGGCGAGTCAGTTAGCTTCAGTTACAGTGTGTAGAGGATATATATGCATCCTTGGTGTTGTATATATATTTCTACACTGTATTCAGTTTAGCTATATCCGTTCCTGTTATTCTCTTCATAATATACTGACAGGCAGGCAGGTGATTGTGCTAGCTGCAGTATTTTCACTTAGTGTACTGTGTCCTTTGCACAGTGTGCACCTAAAGCTTGCCTGAATACAATTGCTGGTGTTCTCATACAAATACAGGCAGGGAGCTTCAGTATTTTGTTTTAGTGTCCTTAGCACAGTGTGCACCTAAACTTTACCTGAATACAATTGCTGGTGTTCTCATACAAATACAGGCAGGGAGCTGCAGTATTTTGATTTAGTGTCCTTTGCACAGTGTGCACCTAAAGCTTACCGGAATACAATTGCTGGTGTTCTCATACAAATACAGGCAGGGAGCTGCAGTATTTTGATTTAGTGTCCTTTGCACAGTGTGCACCTAAAGCTTACCTGAATACAATTGCTGGTGTTCTCATACAAATACAGGCAGGGAGCTGCAGTATTTTGTTTTAGTGTCCTTTGCACAGTGTGCACCTAAAGCTTACCTGAATACAATTGCTGGTGTTCTCATACAAATACAGGCAGGGAGCTGCAGTATTTTGATTTAGTGTCCTTTGCACAATGTGCACCTAAAGCTTACCTGAATACAATTGCTGGTGTTCTCATACAAATACAGGCAGGGAGCTGCAGTATTTTGTTTTAGTGTCCTTTGCCAAGTGTTCACCTAAAACTTACCTGAATAGAATTGCTGGTGTTCTCATACAAATACAGGCAGGGAGCTGCAGTATTTTGATTTAGTGTCCTTTGCACAGTGTGCACCTAAAGCTTACCTGAATACAATTGCTGGTGTTCTCATACAAATACAGGCAGGGAGCTGCAGTATTTTGTTTTAGTGTCCTTTGCACAGTGTGCACCTAAAGCTTACCTGAATACAATTGCTGGTGTTCTCATACAAATACAGGCAGGGAGCTGCAGTATTTTGATTTAGTGTCCTTTGCACAGTGTGCACCTAAAGCTTACCTGCATACAATTGCTGGTGTTCTCATACTAATACCACAGGCAGGGAGTTCAAAATTACAAACTGATTCTACGCAACAACAAACCTACAGTCCCTGTCTTGTTTGCACCGCCTGTATACTGCTGTTCAGAGTATATAGGGCAGGGGTGCCCAACTGCTGGCCCGGGGGCCACATGTGGCCCGCGGCGCCCTCTGATGTGGTCCGCCATGTCTTGCTCTGAGATGGCGGGTCAGCAAGGCCAGATCGAGGGTTCCCGACCCACCATCTCCAAGCATCAGCGCAAAGAACGGAGCCGCCGCTAGAAAAAGCAGAACCGATGCTTCCTGCATAGCGCCGGCTCCTTCACAGGTGGAGTGATACCAAATGCACGCTGCCTGTGACAGGAAGCATCGGCTATACTCGCTACTGCAGCCACATGCTTCTTTCTGTCACACATCTGATGCACAGGAACCCGCAATCTGGGACAGCAGCCAGCAGTGCCAGCCACCAGTACCAGCCACCAGTACCAGCCACGAGTACTAGCCACCAGTACCAGCCACCAGTACCAGCCAGCAGTACCAGTACCAGCCAGCAGTACCCACCAGCAGTACCAGTACCCACCAGCAGTACCAGTACCAGCCAGCAGTACCCGCCAGCAGTACCAGTACCCGCCAGCAGTACCAGTACCCACCAGCAGTACCTGCCAGTAGTACCAGTACCCACCAGCAGTACCAGCCAGCAGTACCCACCAGCAGTACCAGTTCCCACCAGCAGTACCAGCCAGCAGTACCAGTACCCACCAGCAGTACCCGCCAGCAGTACCAATACCCACCAGCAGTACCAGTACCAGCCATCAGTTCCAGTACCCGCCAGCAGTACCAGTACCCACCAGCAGTATCAGTACCCACCAGCAATACCAGCCAGCAGTACCCGCCAGCAGTATCAGTACCCACCAGCAGTACCAGTATCAGCCAGAAGTACCAATACTCACCAGCAGTACCAGCCAGCAGTACCCGCCAGCAGTATCAGTACCCACCAGCAGTACCAGCCAGCAGTACCAGCCAGCAGTACCAGCCAGAGGTACATGCCAGCAGGCAGTACCCAACAGGAGTTCCAGCCAGCAGTACCAGCTCTGGAGGACAGCCAGCAGCAGCCACCAGCCATAACCACCTGGGGGACAGCAGCAACCAGCTGCAGGAATCCTGAGGAAGAAGTGAAGATTGAGGTCAGTTGAGATGCAGGTAAACAGCTGTGCATCAGTGTGAAAGCGGCCTTAGGCCCCCTTAACACGATCGGTCCGATCGGGTCTGCCTGTCTGTTTTTGGCGGACCCAATCGGACCCTCCATTCACCTCTATAGAGCGGCAGATGTGAACAGACTCGTGTCCGTTTACACCCGCCTACCTGCAATCCGATCTGCTTAAAAAACTGTCCCCTTCTGTCTGGGCAGATTAGAGGGCCCTTAGGGTAGAGCAGTCTGCGTCCGTGTCTGCTCTACATGTGCAGAGTGCCATTCGCCCGCTCCACTCATTGTGGCCCACGACCGGTTACCAAGTCGCTAAAGTGGCCCTCGCTCCTCAAAAGGTTGGGCACCCCTGATATAGGGCCTGGGGGCCCCACGCCTTTTTTAATTTGGGTGCAGGATTCCCCTTAATATCCATACAAGACCCAAATGGGCTGGGGGGGGGGGGTACCCATGCCATTTTTCTCAATGATTTTCACCTGTATTGCTGGGACCACACATTACATTAAAGCCACATGCAGTTTTAACCACTTAACGACCGCTCACTGTATATACACGTCGGCAGAATGGCACCGACAGGCACAATCACGTACAGTGTACGTGACTGCCTTTGTATAGTTGGGGGGTCCAATCGGACCCCCCTTCTATACAGTGAGTGGTCGTTATCCGTTGGGGAGCGATCCGGGGACGGCTGTTCGATTCCGGCCACCCCCTCGCGATCGCTCCCGGCGAATGAGAAAGCTTCCTCTGCTGTGTAATGTTTACACAGGCAGAGGAAGTGATGTCATCTCTCATGCGGCGCTCACATATACCGAGCGCCGTACAAGAGAAGACACACAGGTTAGTGCACAAACAGTACACTGACACCAGGACACATAGGAACATAAATCGCCCCCCCAGGCCCCCCCAGACACCCCCAGATCACCCCCAGATCACCCCCAGTCCCCAGTCACAGTGTCACTGATTGCAGTGACCATTTATTTACTGATCACTGCAATCAGTGACATTTGTGACTGTAAAAGTGTCACTACAGTTAGTTTTAGGTCCAGTGTAGCCCCCTAACCCCCCCTAATAAAGGTTTAACCCCCTGATCACCCCCCAGATAACCCTTCCACCCCCTATCACCACTGTCGCTAAGCAATCGTTTTTCTGATCGCTGTTTTAGTGTCGGTGATGCCGATCGGTAGCCAGTTATTTTTTTTAGGTTCGCCGCAGGTTTTTATAGCGTCAGCTACCCCCATATATTACCTAATAAAGGTTTAACCCCCTTGATCGCCCCCCAGGTAACCCTTTCACCCCCTATCACCACTGTCGCTAAGCGATCGTTTTTCTGATCGCTGTCTTATTGTCGGTGATGCCGATAGGTAGCCAGTTATTTTTTTTAGGTTCGCCGCAGGTTTTTATAGCGTCAGGTACCCCCATATATTACCTAATAAAGGTTTAACCCCTTGATCACCCCCCCAGGTAACCCCTTCACCCCCTTTTGCCAGTGTCACTAAGCGATCGTTTTTCTGATCGCTGTATTACTTATGCTGGTGCCAATAGATAGCCTGTTATTTTTTTTTAGGTTCGCCGCAGGTTTTTATAGCGTCAGGTACCCCCATATATTATCTAATAAAGGTTTTAACCCCTAATTGCCCCTAGTTAACCCTGCGTCACACCCCAGGCAGCGTCAGGTTAGTGCCAGTAACGCTAACACCCACGCGTGAAGCATACACCTCCCTTAGTGGTATAGTATCTGAACAGATCAATATCTGATCTGATCAGATCTATGCTAGCGTCCCCAGCAGTTTAGGGTTCCCAAAAACGCAGTGTTAGCGGGATCAGCCCAGATACCTGCTAGCACCTGCGTTTTGCCCCTCCGTCCAGCCCAGGCCACCCAAGTGCAGTATCGATCGTTCACTGTCACTTACAAAACACAACACACATAACTGCAGCGTTCGCAGAGACAGGCCTGATCCCTGCGACTCCAGTGCTGTAGGAGGTGATTTCACCACCACAGTTAAAAAAAAAACGCATATATGCCGAAGCATTGGGGCAGCAGGGGCGGAGGAGCGGAGGAGGGATTTTGCTCCTAATGCCGCATACATACGGTCGAAATTCCGACGGAGGCTTGCCCGTGGAAAAGTCCGACCTTGTGTGTGCGGCATAATTTTTGCGGGAGGATGCCCCAATGCTTCGGCATATAAAAATGGTGCATGTATGCCCATCATTAGAAGTGGGTGGATGAATGGCGGTATTCTAATGGTGGGCATACCCACCGATCAATCTCTTTTTTTCATTCAGCCAACAGGCTGCATGAAAAAAAAGATTACAATACATGTCCAACAAGGACCAGCAACGTACTGGTATGTTGCTGGACTTTGAATGGTTATACCAGATTGATGCCTGCGGGTTTAGGTATCATCTTGGTATCATTCTTTTTAGCCAGCGGCCAGCTTTCATGTAAAAGCAATCCTAGCGGCTAATTAGCCTCTGGACTGCTTTTACAAGCAGTGGGAGGGAATGTCCCCCCCCGGATATAAAAAGCGCCATTGGGAAATTGGGAAAGCATTTTATCACACCGATCTTGGTGTGGTCAGATGCTTTGAGGGCAGAGGAAAGATCTAGGGACTAATAGACCCCAGTTTTTTTCAAAAAAAGAGTACCCGTCACTACCTATTGATATCACAGGGGATATTTACATTCCCTGAGATAACAATAAAAATGATAAAAAAAAAAAAATATGTAAGGAACAGTTTAAAAATAAAATAAAAAAGCAAAATTAATAATAATAAAAAAAAAAAAGCACCCCTGTCCTGCCCTGCTCTTGCGCAATGGCGAACGCAAGCGTCGGTCTGGCGTCATATGTAAACAGCAATTGCACCATGCATGTGAGGTATCACCGCGAAGGTCAGATCGAGGGCAGTCATTTTAGCAGTAGACCTCCTCTGTAAATCTAACGTGGTAACCTGTAAAGGCTTTTAAAGGCTTTTAAAAATGTATGCAGTTTGTCGCCAATGCGCGTTTGTGCGAAATTTTAAAGCATGTCGTGTTTGGTATCTATGTACTCGGCCTAAGATCATCTTTTTTATTTCATCAAACATTTGGGCAATATAGTGTGTTTTAGTGCATTAAAATTAAAAAAGTGTATTTTTTCCCCAAAAAATGCGTTTGAAAAATCGCTGCGCAAATACTGTGTGGAAAAAAAAATGCAACACCCACCATTTTAATCTGTAGGGCCTTTGCTTTAAAAAATATATATAATGTTTGGGGGTTCAACATAATTTTCTTTCAAAAAAAAAAATGTTTTCATGTAAACAAAAAGTGTCAGAAAGGGCTTTGTCTTCAAGTGGTTAGAAGAGTGGATGTAAGCTTCCTAATGTTGTGTATAAAATGCCATAACAGTTCAAAACCCCCCCAAATGACCCCATTTTGGAAAGTAGACACCCCAAGCTATATACTGAGAGGCATGTCGAGTCCATGGAATATTTTATATGTTGACACAAGTTGCGGAAAAAAGACAATTTTTTATTTTTTTTCACAAAGTTGTTACTAAATGATATATTGCTCAAACATGCCATGGGCATATGTGGAATTACACCCCAAAATACATTCTGTTGCTTCTCCTGAGTACGGGGATACCACATGTGTGAGACTTTTTGGGAGCCTAGCCGCGTACGGGACCACAAAAACCAAGCACCGCCTTCAGGCTTTCTAAGGGTGTAAATTTTTGATTTCACTTCTCACTGCCTATCACAGTTTCGGAGGCCATGGAATGCCCAGATGGCACAAAACCCCCCCAAATGACCCCATTTTGGAAAGTAGACACCCCAAGCTATTTGCTGAGAGGTATGGTGAGTATGTTGCAGATCTTGCTTTTTGTCACAAAGTTTTGAAAATTAAAAAAAAAAAGAAAAAAAAAATATTTTCTTTCTTCATTTTCAAAAACAAATGAGAGCTGTAAAATACTCAACATGCCTCTCAGCAAATAGCTTGGGGTGTCTACTTTCCAAAATGGGGTCATTTGGGGGGGTTTTGTGCTATTTTGGCATTTTATGGCCTTCGAAACTGTGATAGGTAGTGAGGAGTGAAATAAAAAATTTGTGCCCTTAGAAATCCTGAAGGCGGTGCTTGGTTTTCGGGGCCCCGTACGCGGCTAGGCTCCTAAAAAGTCCCACACATGTGGTATCCCCGTACTTAGGAGAAGCAGCAAAATGTATTTTGGGGTGCAATTCCACATATAACCATGGCATGTGTGAGCAATATATCATTTAGTGACAACTTTTTGCAATTTTTTATTTTTTTTTGTCATTATTCAATCACTTGGGACAAGAAAAAAAAATTCAATGGGCTCAACATGCCTCTCAGCAATTTCCTTCGGGTGTCTACTTTCTAAAATGGGGTCATTTGGGGGGGTTTTGTGCGATTTTTGGCATTTTATGGCCTTCGAAACTGTGATAGGTAGTGAGGAGTGAAATCAAAAATTTGCGCCCTTAGAAATCCTGAAGGGGGAGCTTGGTTTTCTGGGGCCCGTACACGGCTAGGCTCTCAAAAAGTCCCACACATGTGGTATCCCCGCACTCAGGAGAAGCAGCAAAATTTATTTTGGGGTGCAATTCCACATATAACCATGGCATGTGTGAGCAATATATCATTTAGTGACAACTTTTTGTAATTTTTTTTTTTTGTCATTATTCAATCACTTGGGACAAAAAAAAAATATTCAATGGGCTCAACATGCCTCTCAGCAATTTCCTTGGGATGTCTACTTTCCAAAATGGGGTCATTTGGGGGGGTTTTGTACTGCCCTGCTATTTTAGCACCTCAAGAAATGAGATAGGCAGTCATAAATTAAAAGCTGTGTAAATTCCAGAAAATGTACCCTAGTTTGTAAACGCTATAACTTTTGCGCAAACCAATAAATATACGCTTATTGAATTTTTTTTTACTAAAGACATGTGGCTGAATACATTTTGGCCTAAATGTATGACTAAAATTGAGTTTATTCGATTTTTCTTATAACAAAAAGTAGAAAATATCATTTTTTTCAAAATTTTCAGTCTTTTTCCGTTTATATCGCAAAAAATAAAAATCGCAGAGGCAATCAAATACTATTAAAAGAAAGCTCTATTTGTGGGAAGAAAAGGACGCAAATTTCGTTTGGGTACAATATTGCATGTCCGCACAATTTACAGTTAAAGCAGCGCAGTGCAAAATTCTGAAAACACCTCTGGTCCTTTAGCTACAAAATGGTCCGGGGCTTAAGTGGTTAAATGACTTTTTTTCCTTTAGAAATGTAATTTTGTGCAGGGACAGTTCTGAACACGGGAAACATGTGCCACTTCACAGGCATACTATAGACACCCCCCAGGTACAATATTTAAAGGAATATTTCACTTTTTTTTTTCACTTTATGCATCATTAACCACTTGCTTACTGGGCACATAAACCCCCTTCCTGCCCAGGCGAAATTTCAGCTTTCGGCACTGCGTCGCTTTGAATGACAATTGCGCGGTCGTGCGATGTGGCTCCCAAACAAAATTGACGTACTTTTTTTCCCACAAATAGAGCTTTCTTTTGGTGGTATTTGATCACCTCTGCGGTTTTTATTTTTTGCGCTATAAACAAAAAAAAGCGACGATTTTGAAAAAAAAACACAATATTTATTACTTTTTGCTATAATAAATATCCCAATTTAAAAAAAAAAAAAAAAAAAAAAAATTCTCAGTTTAGTCCGATATGTATTCTTCTACATATTTTTGGTCAAAAAAAATCGCAATAAGCGTTTATTGATTGCTTTGCGCAAAAGTTATAGCGTTTACAAAATAGGGGGTAGTTTTATAGCATTTTTATAATTTTTTTTTTTTACTAGTAATGGCGGCGATCAGCGATTTTTATTGTGACTGCGACACTATGGCGGACACATCGGACACTTTTGACACCATTTTGGGACCATTGTCATTGATACAGTGATCAGGGCTAAAAAAAGTGCACTGGTTACTGTAAAAATGACATTGGCAGGGAAGGGGTTAACACTAGGGGGCGAGGAAGGGGTTAAATGTGTGCCCTGGGAGTGATTACTACTGTGGGGGGAGGGGAGTGACTGGGGGAGGAGACCGATCTGTGTCCCTATGTACAAGGGACACACATCGGTCTCCTCTCTCCCTGACAGGACATGGATCTGTGTGTTTACACACACAGATCCATGTCCTTGTCTCTGTACTGGCCGATCGCGGGTGCGTGGCGGACATCGCGGCCGCCAGGCACGCGCATCGGCATGTCAGTGACGCGCCGCCGGCGGTGCTCGCGCGCCCCCCAGTGGCCGGAGGAGCCAAGGACGTCTATTGACGTCCTCCTGGATTTTGAGAGCCACCTTGAGGCCGTCATTTGACAATGGCCGGGGCTCCAAGTAGTTAAAATAACAGCTCCCGAAAAAACGGCCGTTTTTAAAACTTCCTTTTGCATTGATACATGTCCCCTGGGGCAGGACCCGGATCTCCAAACCCTTTTTAGGACAATAACTTGCATATTATCCTTTAAAATTAGCACTTTTGATTCCGAACGTTCGAGTCCCATAGACTTTAACGGGGTTCGATAGTTTGCGCAAACTTTCGGTCCGTTCGCAGGTTCTGGTGCGAACCGAACTGGGGGGTGTTCGGCTCATCCCTAGTTACAGGCTACATGCGGCCGGGCTTCTGTCTGCTAAATGCCCAGTATGCATGAGGCCGTAGGCTACACCAGCGTTATATTTTCACCAGTTTCTCTGCCTCCTAAATTTTTGTAGCTGATTAAGAATAAATCTGGTGTGTATTTACCGTATGTAGGGCATGCAGGCCCTATATGGACATTGGACAATGTCACCTAAAGTGGTTGATACAACCTTGATTTTGGAAGTTTAATTTGTCCCCACAAATGTCGGTGCGTGGTGTAGCAAGACACGGGGTGAGGTCTATGTGCAAGCCATATCTGCCAGCTGCCTGTGTATTGAAAACTGTTCAGCGTACAAGGAGTATACTTAGATTAGACTTTGGCTTTAATTATGAGCAAGAAATATTAAAAAAGCATTTTTTTTTTCCATAAATGATTTTATTGAAAGAGAAATAAGGTTACATGTACATACAAGACATACAAGCTCATGAACATTTCAAGAATAACCACCAATCAAATAAAGCAATATCCATTATCTGAATAGGAGCAAGTAACCCTGCGTAAGAGTGCAAAGACCCTCCGTAGACCAATATCAGCAGGTCTATCCGGGGTCATGGTAAAACTTCTCAATTCGGGAATTCCAATGGACGTACAGATGTTGGGAGCCTATGGCAAGGCTCCAGGCCATTATTTGGTCGGTTACAACGTAATCGGGGAAGAAGAATAAAGTAAAATCAACAAACAAAAAACAAAAAACAAAAAAAAAGGGGGGGGGGAGAAAGGGAATCAGAAAAGAGGTTGACGATGACATAGGTGCGGGAAAGGAATAAGGGAAGGAGGGTAGGTAAAGGGTAACAGTCAAGAATAGAAAGTAGAGAGTATAGAGTATAGAGTAGTGGGGGCCGCTCTCCACCCCGGACCCCCACACCAGTCCAAAACGCAGGGAAGATATCAGCAAGCAATCTAAATACTTCAGGACAGCGTATAGAAGAAGGATTTATAGTGATCCGTGGTCCTAAAATGAGTCCAACAGGCCCAGGTCAGACTAAATTTCTGTAAGCGGTCCTGGGCTGTATGTATCAATTCCTCCATCTCCTCTATCTTGGAAACTCTGCTTAACCATTCTCGAATGGTCGGGATATCTTTCGAACGCCAATGTGTAGGAACACAGAGTCTGGCTGCATTAACCATATGCATAGCTAGTGATTTTTGGTAAGTTTGTTTGGGTAAAGTAGTATGGTGCAGAAGGTATTGAGCAGGAGTGTAGTCTAATGGGAAAGTGGTGACCCGTGTGATGATGGAGTAGACCTCCCTCCAAAAAGGCTGGAGCAGAGCACACTCCCACGAAATGTGTATCATGGATCCTACCTCTTCTGTGCACCTCCAACATGTATTTGGAATTGAGGGTGAGAATTTATGTAAAAGAGCTGGGGTTCTATACCATTTTGTGATAATTTTATAACCGTTTTCCTGGATTGCTACGTTCATCGACCCCTTATGGGCAAGAGTGAATATGGATTCCCAGTCATCATCCTCAAGTGTCAGTTGCAAATCCCTTTCCCAGAAAGCACGTACAGTCTGTGACTAGGAGTGCCAGGAACGTCCTGCAGTAGGGCGTAAATGTATGACACAAGGTGTCGCTGTGGTGCATTGCGTGAGCATAGTGCGTCAAATGGCGTAAGTTGTCTATTCCACGTGACATTCGCATCTTTAGAGGTAAGAAAGTGAGTCAGCTGTCTAAAAGACCAAAAAGGAAAAGTGTTAGTACGTGATTCAGAGGTAAGCTCCTCATAGGATCGTCTACGGCCCCTGTGAAAGAAGTGACACGCCAGAACCTCCTCGTGTGGCCATTCCATGTGGAGGAATGTGTTTGATTGTCCCGGAGGGAACTCAGGGTTATCTCTCAGAGAGGTCAGCGGACCCGGTTGTGAGGATAAGTTAAAGCGAGCAACCGCCCTCCCAAAGGCCGATAGGGAGGGTGCGATGAGCGGGTGCGTCTTGAGGGACAGGGGCCAGAATCGCGGTGACAGCCAAGGTAGTGTGGCAATCGGGGTACGTGTGAGAGAGTTTTCCAGCATCACCCATGCTTTCCTCAGTTTGTGAATTTTCCAGTCCACCACTCTAGTTAGGTGGCAGGCCAGATAATATTTATAAAGGTCAGGCAGACCAATGCCACCTGTTGCTTTGGAGCATGTCAGCCGTGAGTATTTAATTTGTGGGGCATTATTCTTCCATATGAAGCTAGTGCACATTTTTTTATATGCCGCAAAGAATGAGGGGGGTAAGTGGATCGGAATTGTCTGCATTAAATACAGTAGGCGGGGGAGAACGACCATCTTAATGAGGGCTGAGCGCCCAAACCAAGAAAAGTTGAGGTTGACCCAATCCTTCAAATTTGCCTGGAGCTTAGAGAGGGCATGGAGGAAGTTGTGGCTATACAGATCCGCTATGTTCTTAGTGACCTGGATGCCTAAGTAGGTAAAGGCTGTCGTCTGCCAATGAAAGGGAAAGGATTCCCGGCAATGAGTGACTTCTTGAGGTGCAAGGGATACATTTAGGGCATGCGATTTGGAGTAATTGATCTTGAGATTTGATAACTCGCCAAAATATTTTATGTCTTTCAAAAGATTAGGTAACGATATCCGAGGGGATTGTAGGGATAGTAAAATATCGTCAGCAAAGGCCGCTACTTTAAATTCTCTATGGGCAATGGGTATGCCTTTGATATCCGTGTTGGACCTTAGTCTGTTTAGGAGGGGTTCTAATGTCAAAACAAAGATCAGGGGAGGCAACGGGCAGCCCTGGCGGGTGCCATTACTTATTGAGAAGGCGTCTGACAGGAGGCCATTAGCCCTCACCCTTGCGGAGGGATTAGTATAGAGGGCAGTGATGTGTGCAAGCATACGAGGCAGAAGGCCTATGCCCTCCAATACCGCCTGCATGTAATCCCATGCCACCCTGTCAAATGCTTTCTCAGCATCAAGGGACAGGAGGAATCCCCTGGTCTCCGATGAAGTCAGCCAATGCTGTATATTCAAAGTGCGGATAATATTATCCCTAGCCTCCCTACCTGGGATAAAGCCCACTTGGTCAGATGATATGAGGCCAGGGATCAAAGGCAGTAACCTATTTGCAAGCATCTTAGCGTAGATTTTTATGTCCACATTAAGCAGAGAGATCGGCCTATAGTTAGAAACTTGTGTGGTATCTTTTCCGTCCTTCGGGATAACTGCTATATGGGCTTCCAATAATCTGCCTAGGGAAGTGTGCGGGGACGAAAGAGAGTTAAATGTGTTTAGCATTTTGGGAGTAAGGTCCTCTTGAAAGCATTTGTAGTATATCAAAGGGAGGCCATCAGGACCTGGGCTCTTACCTACTTTCATCTGTTTAATTGCTAAGTGGAGTTCTTCCATGGAAAATTGACTCTCTATGGCTTCAGCCTGCTGGGAGGTGATAGGTGTAGGGAAATATTCCGCTAGGAAGTCCTTTATCTGGGAGGATCGCCTGGCCATATTGGTCACCTGGCCCCTTTCTTGCGTCAGATTGTAAAGTTTAGAGTAAAAATTTTC
The DNA here is from genome assembly GCA_029206835.1 of Rana muscosa. NCBI lineage: Eukaryota > Metazoa > Chordata > Amphibia > Anura > Ranidae > Rana > Rana muscosa. The sequence goes on along the minus strand of CM055116.1, from coordinate 795,781,398 downwards.
AAAGTGTTTGGCTATTTCTTCGTTCTTTGAAATGAGTGTGCCTTGACGGTCTCGAATATGATGAATTAAAAAAGCATTTTTATCAGCTTTGTTTTTATTTAGATTTTCTGCTTGAATCTCTTATCTAGATTCTACTTTGTAAGAGATGTTGTTATTCGGGATGCAGACGATCAGCTTATGATACCACCTGCAGCTCATTCTTATCAACACGGTTATAAAAATAGCTGCGCGTGAGCTGAGAAAATAATAACATCACACGGCATTAGTGTAGGAACAATATTTGTCTTATTCCTCATATGACTTTCAAAACATAGATATAGACAACCTTCCATTTCTAATGTTGTGTTTATTAATAAACATTACTGTAGGCTATGGACTATGGGAAAAAAATCTTATGTGCAAAAATGTACCTCATACCTGTGCAGGAGTATGTAATTATGGGATTTGGGATTCTCAGCTTGCCAAAGATCTACTTGGAAAGTGAAAACTTAAAGTGATTGTACACCCTGTACAACCACTTTTACCTACAGGTTAGCCTCTATTAAGGCGTACTGTAGGTGCTAGAAATATCTCCTAAACCTCCACTTTGGAGTCCTAGGATGCCCGGGTGAGGGTATCTGCTCCGACCAGGAGAAAGCCAGGGGAGGATCGGTCCCATAACAGGAGATGAGTGACAGTTAGATTGCTGTCTCGGGAAAGGCCTGGTGACCTGTCGGAGGGAAGGACCCTATGCTCCGCAGAACTGACCCTGCGGAGTGCTGCTGCTCTTTGAGGACAGACTAAACTTGTCCTTGGAGGATTTAAATTGCTTGTTCGAGCTCCACAGCGGCTGCTAGGACCATTGAGGGACTACCTGGGTGAGCTGTACCCACTCGGGACCGAGTGGTGATAAATCTGGGAGTTCTGTGCCTGAATCTGCTCTAGTTCAACTATTATCTCTCATCTACTCTCTCTTATCTATCAAGCAAAGATACAAAATTAACTCAACCTTGGAGTTTAAGTGGTTGGACATTGACTTTATTAAAGGGGGAAAAGTACAGACTCGTCTCTACATTCTGGAGATGGGAACCAGTGGAAGGAGGTAACTCACTGCGGGACCCAGGTACATATACACCACCTGACCTCTAAACTAGAGGACATGGGCTTGTGGCACTAGTGCCTCTCCTTTACCCTAAGAGGAGAGGGTGGTGCTACACGTGGGGGCTCGGGTCCGGGATTCTGCAGCTGCCCCTGGAAGCTGGACTTTTCTTTCTCCCTTGTGTGTGTTTTCTGGAAGTCGGCCATATTGAGAGAATTCGAGCTGCGCCATTTGTGAGAGAGAGATAGAGGTACGGGCCTAGTTAATTTATAGCTGCGTAGTTCGTGGGCGTGTCTCGAGCCTGGAAAAGCCCGCGAGTTGCGCGCAGCAGAAGAGAGAAAAGGGGAGTAGCCCTGCTAGGTGTGTGCTCCACGTGGTGTGTTGGCGCCAAAGGACAGTACAGATTGGATCGGTGACGAAGCAACATGTCTGCCGCTCTAGAGATCTCTGCTCCACTGGGACCTCGTGGGTTCCCAACTGCTTCAGCCATGGATGTTGCTTCATTTGCTGCTCCTTTGACGGATACAGGAATTTGGCTGAAGCCCCGGGGTCGCTTTTCCCTTTACACGTGTAGAGACGCGGAGGCCAAGGCCTTGGGCATGATCTGTCCAAAGTGCCAGGGACTGGCTGTGCAGCTTCGCCATTTCGGGAGATGTGCCCTTTGCAGGGAGTTCCTATTTTAGGTAGATCAGCCTACTGAAAAGCCAAAGGTCTACCGAGTTAACTGCCTCTCCGGCGCTGTTACTCCGGAGGAGAAAATTTGTGCTTACACAGCCGTGCCCATACGCACCCCCGTGGAAACAGCGGATGCTGAGGAAAAAGTTCCGGCTGTTACGGAGCTTGAGTCGGAGAGCCCAGCGGATGCTGCCTCTGTTGCAACTGAGTCCTCCCTTCCCCCTGCTAAGAGGAAAGTGGGATATGTGAAGGGTTCTCGTGGCCGCGGTCAAGGCCTACCCCAGCACCTGCCTGAACCGGATCATCAACCCAGAGGGATCTCCGGCCGATCCAAGTCAGGGGAAGGTAAGAAGGCTGGGAAAACTGAGACATTGACTTTGTTTGGAGAGGGTAGAAAGTCCACACCCCACGCTGCTGGGGATGTGCGGACCGCCAGCCCGCAAAGACTTTCCATTTTTCGGGCCAATGTATCGGTGTCTACTACCAGTTATTTGCCGGCAGAGACATATGACACCTCTGACTTTAAATCATCGTCCGATGTGGGGGATGACAACGAAATTGACGAGATTTTCATCCGCAAGGTTTGGAACAAAATTTCGGTGACCTCATCCTGTAGTTTAAAGGGGGTTTGGCCAATGGACTCTGGGGAAACTACACCCCGGGTGAAAGTGACTGTCCCAAGGGAAGAGGCCAATCCTATGCCTGCTTTGTCTGCCCCGGCATCCTCTGTACCTGATACTACTGCTGCTGTTCGCTCTCCTTTGCGGCCGCCTATGTTACAGTTGGAGCCCGCACTAATAAGGAGATCTGCAGATGCGATTGTCCTTCCTGGAAATGGAGATCGTGCGAACATGCCACCTCTGGCCCGATTGCAGCGGCTTTTGCACCAGAAGGTGGCAGCGGAATATGGTTGGGAGTACCCATATGTTCCCAATGACCTTTAGTTCAAAATAGAAACCTCCCGAGAACGATGGTATGCAGACTTTGTGTGGGACCGCTTGGAGGTAAAGAAAGGTCACTGCTACTTTAAGTGTTCAGCCGTGATGACTGAGCGATACAAGGGCTGGCGGAGGGACTGGACTCTTGGTCGGCACATTCATGCAGACCGGGTGGTGCTTTGTAGTAGGGATCGAGATGATGTGGTGTACTCTATAGAGACTCTGGACAAAGACTGGAAAACTCTTGTTCTCCCTGATCCCCAGTACTATCTCTGAAGTGGGAGCTTGTTTTTTTTTATTATTATTCCACTTTAGGGACATTGCCTGAACTATCACCTTGACCTTCCGCCCAAGGGAAAATTTACTCTTTGGAGACTTTGGGGAACTGTTTGTGTTTTCTTCCCCTCTACTGTTCTGCAAACAGAACTTAACTTTGGGTAGGTTTAGTTAGGGCAAATCAGGAAGCCGATGTGAACAAGGAGGAGGGTTCCTGTGTTAAAGTTGTGCCTATGCGCACCTAGGTCATGTAGTGATGTGTGCTGCCACTAGGTGGTGGTGGTCTGCAGAAATTTGTGTTGCAGAGGCAAGTCATTCTTTCTAGGAGGAATGGTTAGTTTCTGATGTTGTTTGTGTGCTGTGTTTTTTTTCTTTTTTCCCTCTGCAGGTGATCGCCTATCAAGTACATCGGAGAATAGGTGGAAAGATAGGATAGAAAAAAAAAGGGATTGTCTTGTGAAATGATTGTAATGTATATCACTTGCTGGTTCTTTCTTTCTTTTGAAAAAAAAAAAGGGAAAACCTTTTGATTCAGGCACTGAACAAATCCTATTGTACATAGTTGGAAAAGACCAGAACCCACTCAGGATTGAGGGAGGTCTTCTGAACTTCTCCAGACACTGGGGACAGTGTCTATTAAGGAGGGGGTGTGTGTAGCGGGTGCTCCAAATTTAGGGGGTCTCTATGTCTAAATTTAGGGGGATGACCCGAGCACTAGTATGGTTTGGGCCTTCTAATTGTGCTGGACTCTGCTTTGTTGCTGTGTGCCTATGTAGAGTTCCCTGTGGCCTGCAGGTGGCGCTGCCATGTTGGGTCAGGGTTGAACACACCTCCGCCACTTCCGCCATATAGTTGTTTACACACATCGTCATGGTGATCAGACCTGTGTTGATACACGGATCGGCTGGGTAGCGGACCTTAGCGATCATAGCGGTTGGGCTTATCGCGGGATTGCGCACCCCAGCTTATTCACTGAAAGATGTGTGGACATAGATATGATGACAATGTTGGGTGATGATGTCCGTGATTAAAGCCTTTGGCTCTTCACGAGACTACATACCCCAGATTGCTTTGCGGATGACGCTTGCGTCAGGAGAGAGCGTCACGTGCTACTGATACACCTCCGCACGCTGACGGCCATAGAGACAGTGGCTGATGACGTGGTGGGGTTCTTCAATGACATATGTTATTCTATTGGTCCGTTACCACTGGGGGCTGGATCTATGCTACTATCTGCTCTTTCCATAGGATATGGTGATCCCGGAAGCGGGAAGTGTAATAGGACAACAATTGCTTTTAATTATGGCATTATTTCTTCCTTTATAAAAGCGTGGAGGACAGAGAGCTCATGTATACCCCAGTTTAAGTCTGTTTGGACGAAACCGGTCGGGTTAATACGTCAGCTCCAGCTGTCCTTAGCACGCTGCCTTTTTGTATTCTATACTGTGGATTTTTTGGGATTTTTTGGAATTTTATGGATTTTTATTGATGTTCATACTGTGTGAACTTTTACGGATGTTTTTGCAATAAATCTTTTTGGATTTACACCATGTGGAGGATTTTTCTGTTTTCCATGGTCATGACTGATTAGGGTGACTGTTGCCCGGTAGTTGGATCTTTCCTGGCTTGAAAATACGGATCAGGAGTGCTGCCAATACTAGGAGGAGGTGTTCTACAGATCCTGGCTGCTTCTACAGGTCCTGGCTGTTTCTTCTGTCCATGAAGTGGACAAAGCTCTGATGATCCACCGCTGTACGGTGTGTTGGATCCATTTCAGCTGGTAAGAGTACCTTTTTCTCCCTTATTGGCCCAAGGTGAAGGCACTCCCGGGTGATACTACACATGTCTGTACAGAACGCCTAATATATTTATAATATATTCTACAGTCACTGCAAGTTCTTCATTGGACCTCGGTTTTGAACTTAATTTGCTGTATAGCAATTTTTTGGACACACACTCATCTGTGATGCCCCACATGAATTCAGTTTAATGCTATTGGTTCATGCATATTCCTTCAATTTTATTAAAATTTTCTTAATGCACCAGTTTGATGATTAGCTGTCTGTGATATCAATTACAGACAGACTGAGGACATTAATTTATGTCACTTACGGTTCTTGTATGCTACTTGTTTTTCACAAATTTTTGTATACTACACACCTTTTCATTATATCACAACACATTGTGTATATATCACATTCTAATATATTTAAGGTTTTTTCACTTTAATATTTTCATTTAGCGCCACACTTTTTAACACATATACACAATATTATCCTGTCTGATTTTGGTGTTTGGCCGCTGTTGTTTGTTAAAAAATTTTTCGGGTTGGCGCAGTATTATTATTATTTATTTGAACCATAGGTTGCATTGGCGCTATTGGATGTCCTCTCTCGGCTACCATGCGGTGGGCTGGTTCTGCCTGCTGTGCATGCTGGGAGAGGATATAAAAGAGGCAGACACCATTTTGTTTGGGGGAGAGACCCGGGGACAAGTACCCGGAGGAGTGTGCCCCCCTAAGGAGGGGGGTGCGTACCCTGACTGAGGAGTCTCGGGCACCTTCGGCCCAAGACCGCAACGTTCCGGGTAGGCCCAGTACCTTCAACTGGGTCTACAGGCAGATCTTTGGAGTCCTAGGATGCCCGGGTGAGGATATCCGCTCCGACCAGGAGGAAGCCAGGGGAGGATCGGTCCCATAACTGGAGATGAGTGATAGTTAGATTGCTGTCTCGGGAAAGGCCTGGTGACCTGTCGGAGGGAAGGATCCTATGCTCCGCAGAACTGACCCTGCAGAGTGCTGCTGCTCTTTGAGGACAGACTGAACTTGTCCTTGGAGGACTTAAATTGCTTATTCGAGCTCCACACCGGCTGCTAGGACCATTGAGGGACTATCCGGGTGAGCTGTACCCACTCAGGACCGAGTGGTGATAAATCTGGGAGTTCTGTGCCTGAATCTGCTCTAGTTCAACTATTATCTCTCATCTACTCTCTCTTATCTATCAAGCAAAGATACAAAATAAACTTAACGTTGGAGTTTAAGTGGTTTGGACATTGACTTTATTAAAGAGGAAAAAGTACAGACTCGTCTCTACATTCTGGAGATGGGAACCAGTGGAAGAAGGTAACTCGCTGCAGGACCCAGGTACATATACACCACCTGACCTCTAAACTAGAGGGCACGGGCTTGTGGCATGGGTGCCTCTCCTTTACCCTAAGAGGAGAGGGTGGTGCTACAAAAGTAAAAAACCTTTTAGCTGCAGATGCCACCCCACCCCCCTAAATACTTACATAAACCGATCTCGGACCAGCGATGTGCACGAGAGCAGCGCTGGTACGCTCTCTCTCCCTCGTCACTGGACTGTGTGAGAGCAGTGAGAGCCATTTGCTCCCACTGCTGTCAAGCAAATTTAGTGACAAGAGAGCAGGGGGATGGGCCGAGCAGCAGTACATGTGCCAATAGATGCACACAGTGCGACACGGGATCGAGCCCGCATGAGTACCCCCTAGTACCCCCTAGCTGAGACCTTTTAAGTTGTTGGACAAAATGTCGAAGTTGTAAGTAGCTGTAATGTTCTCGCAAGGGACTGTCATGGGAGGAGTGAAGAGCATCAAATGTTAGCATTCTAGTAGGAGTAAAAGGGGAATCGATATTAAGAAAGCCATTGTCAATCCACCAGGAAAATTGTTTTGGATTTCCACATCCTGGAGGGAGTAAGGGGCAGTGTATGAGACGAAGCAAGGGCAAATGGGGAGAAATTAAGCTAGCAGAAAATTTAAATGAATCCCACAAGTGGAGAGAGTGAACTAGACAAGGACCTAAGGTGGGTGGGCGGTAGATGGCAGAGAGACAGGGCAGAGAGGAAACTGGTATAGAATAGGATTCCATGAGATCAATAGTAGCCCACAATGGCAGTTGATGGGTTTCATGAAGATGGGACAGTGGGGCTATAGATGCTGCCTTATAATACGCTTTAAGATTTGGAGCCGAAAGGCCGCCATTGACACTGCGGAAGTACAAAACCTGCTTATTCATTATGAATGGTTCCCCAGATGAATTTCAATCGTTTACACTGATGTATGCACAAATTATGTGACGGAATTGGAACGGGTAGAACTTGAAAAAAATAAAGCAATTTCGGAAGATAGGACATATGGACTGCAGTGATCTTGCCACACCAGGACAATAGAAAGTGGGTCCATGAGGTCAACATTTTAGTACATTTTCTGAACAAAGGTGGAAAATTGGCCTGATATAGAAGAAATTATATAATTTCTAAGTAATTTTCCCGCAAAAAAAAGTCTGAATTTAACTTTGAAAAGTAAAAAAATAACCCATTTTTTTAAAGTTACTTAGGAATTCATAAGTTATGCATTCTAACTACAGTATATATTTTAAATGTATGTGTATATTTATAAATATTTTCTGCATAGCGGGTGTTGATCTTTTTGGAATTTAAAGGCGTCGTGTGCAATGACATTTTTTCATATTAAACCAACTTGAATAGCGAAAGAACGCAGTAGCTCAACTGGGTTGCTGCCAAAATTCTTCCCTTTACATGCACTGTTAACTTAATGTTTATTTGCTAAATTATAACCAAAATCTTTTGCTTGTTCATGCCAGGTTGCATTTTCTGATTCATGTGTTATGATAAGAGAGGGTAAGTTTAGGTCGCAGCTTACATTTACATAACCAAACTTCCAGGATTCCTGATCTAAATGGACAAATTCATCTTACTCTTTGTATTTTCTGAGTAAATCTTTATCTTTAATACCACATTTCGGAAATAAACAAAACTCTTTTTTTTTTTTTTAATCTATCCACTATTGCATGTGTTGCTGTTATGGGTATATTAATTTATATTCACTTATATATCCTATTGTCAAAAGTTTTAGAAATGGTCTGCAAAAGAAAAAAGAGCTGAACCAGTAGCATGTCTTAGTGACATAGAAATAAAAATTAATAATTATGATGACTCTGGCAGGTCAGCATCAGGAGCACACAGATTTTCCACTTGTATTTAAAAATGAAAATCCTCTTTAGATGACTTGATATTATAAGAGCAAGAGGTTTTAAAGCTGCACTTTCCGACCCGATTACCATCATTCACGTATGACATCCAGGTTTTCTATAAAAAAAATGGCTGCCACAGACAATAGGCAACAACACTCAGGGGTACAAGTGCATTTGAACGCATTATACATAGCGAAGCTTGACTTAAAGTGGGATTCCACCCGCGATTTTTATTTTTTTAAAGTCAGCAGCTACAAACACTGTAGCTGCTGACTTTTAATAAGATCACTTACCTGTCCTACTCGCCCGCGATGATGGCCCCCCCGATGCCAATCCCTCGATCACTGCAGGTCCCGCGCCGCCATCCTCGCCGCCATAATCACTAAGGGAAACAGGCAGTGAAGCCTTACGGCTTCACTGCCTGTTTCCTACTGCGCTTGCGCTAGTCTCACGCCGATTTGTGAATGGGCGGCTGCTCTCTGGGATTACACACTCACTAGAAGAGGATGCGGAAGAAGACCCACCGTGGATAAGGAAGAGGCAGATTAGGAACATCCGCATAGCAACCAGTATTTCGGGTGAGAATTTTTATTTATTTTTTTCATTTTTTTTGCTGCATTTTTGTGTAATTTTTTTTATTTAGGGTGGAACTCCACTTTAAAACACATGCTTTGACTACATTGTGAGACTTTGAACATCTTCAGGTTAGTTGGCTGCAAGCTGCTCTGGGTTTATATTCATGTACAAGAAGCCAGAGTGTGACATTATAAATATTAAAAAGAATCTGTTAATGTTAAAATGTGATACCGAACTCGCTGTGGGCACTACCTTGTTGAAGAACTCTCTGCAACCTCCAGGCACAGAGCGGTGTTACAGTGTCAACCAGCGTCTCTGCAATGTTGAAAATGTAAGTAATGCCTCACACACTCAGGTTACAGTAGATATGTATTGTTTTTTTAAATATTGTTTTATTAATTAAGAATAAAAATGGAAATGTTCTTTAATGACCAAAAAAAAGTAAAACATCCTAGGTACATGATGATCATATGACCCTCCACAGCACCCTATCCGGTGGTGGGGACCAGTGATTTCTTGCTGTTTTATACTGGTCCTCCCTTTTTTCCTGATTAGTCTTTACGACTAAAGGATCTTATGTGTTTCTAGGTGATTCATCATTTCAGCAGTATATAAGCAGTAACTTTTTAAAGTGTGATTAGCTAGGGCAGTGGTCTCCAAACTGCGGCCCGGGGGCTGGATATGGCCTTCTGCTTGCCTTTATCAGGCCCTTGGGACACTGTTCCTCTCACCCAAGACACTATTCCTTCTACACCAACAATGGGGGATAATTCCTGTTACTGATACCAACAATAGGGCACTATTCCTACCCCTGACCCCAACAATGGGACACTATTCTTCCCACTGACACAAATGATGGGACACTATTCCTCCCACTGATTCCAACAATCGGGCACAATTCCTCCTATTGACAGCAATGATGGGGCACTATTCCTTCCCCCTATGCCAACAATGAGGCGCTATTCCTACCTGAAGACACTAATGACGGGGAACAATTTCTTCCCCTAATACCAACAATGTTCCCACTGGCCAAAGTGTGGCCCCTTGAAAGTCTGAAGGACAGTAAACTGGCCCTGTGTTCAGAAAGTTTGGAAACCCCTGAGCTAGGGGATGGTGGAGTTGGAAGGGAAAGGGTATTTTAAATTTTTAATGATTAGAAAAAATAAAATCTTTCTGCTAAAGGATTCTGCACTACATTGCTGAATCATTTTATTACTATGCCAGGAATAGCCCATAATTTGTTATGCTGCTGTTCAGGCTTGGTCACAACACACACACACATATAAATTTTTCTTTTACAGTGAATTATCAAATAAAACAGAACTTAAAGCTAACGTCAAAATACTATGGAAATGCACACATTATCAGCAAACTTCTGCGGTATTTAAAAATTCTGTTTAGTCTAGTGATTCAAACAGCCTTGCAATGATGCTGCACAACCATGTAAGAGACACCAATATTTCCTGCTTCAGCCTTGCAGACTCCTGTATTACTTCTCTATCCCCAGTCTGCTCACTGGAAAATCAGTCAGCTTCATCTCATCGTTCTGCAATGAGCAGGCATATGATACAGGAACTGCAAAGCCGAAAAAGGAAATGGTTGGGTGATCTTTCTGGATTTGCAACGTGGCAATCGTTTACAGGGGGAAGTTCAACTGTACATTCAGGTGTTTGCTTGAAGTTACATTTTAAATCCATGCATAATTATTATTAGGGGATATAAGCGTTACAGTGTTACATATACACTCACTGGCAACTTTATTAGGTACACCTTGCCAGTACTAGGTTGGACCCCCTTTTGCCTTCAAAACTGCCTTATTTCTTTATGGCATAGATTCAACAAGGTGTTGGAAACATTCCTCAGAGATTTTGGTCCATACTGACATGATAGCATCCCACAGTTACTGCAGATTTGTCGGCTACATCCATGATGTGAATCTCCCTTTCCACCTCATCCCAAAGTGCTCTATTGGATTGAGATCTGGTGACTGCGGAGGCCATTGCAGTACAGTGAACTCATTGTCGTGTTCAAGAAACCAGTGGTGAGATGATTTGGGATTTGTGACATGGTGCATTATCCTTTCTCGAAGTAGCCATCAGAAGATGGGTACACTGTAGTCATAAAGGGATGAACATGGTCAGCAACAATACTCAGGTAGGCCGTGGCATTTAAATGATGCTCAATTGGTACCAAGGGGCCCACCAAAGTGTGCCAAGAAAATATCCCCACACCATTACACTATCACCAGCAGCCTGAACCGTTAATACAAGGCAGGATGAATCCATGCTTTCAGGTTGTTAACGCCAAATTCTGACCCTCCCATCAGAATGTTGCAGCTGAAATCGGGACTCATTAGACCAGGCAAAGTTTTTCCAATCTTCTATTGTCCAATTTTTGTGACCCTGTGTGAACTGAAGCCTCAGTTTCTTGTTCTTAGCTAACAGGAGTGGCACCCAGTGTGGTATTCTGCTGATGTAGTCCATCTGCTTCAAGGTTCAATGTGTTGTATGTTCAGAGATGGTATTCTGCATACCTTGGTTGTAAAGAGTGGTTATTTGACATACTGTTGCCTTTCTTTCATCTCAAACCAGTCTACCCATTCTCCTCTGACAACATGAAGGCATTTTCATCCACACAACTGCCGCTCACTGGATGTTTTCTCTATTTCGGACCATTCTCTATAAACCCTAGACATGGCTGTGCATGAAAATCCCAGTAGATCAGCAGTTTTTTAAATACTCAGACCAGCCTATCTGGCACCAACAGCCATGCCACTTTCAAAGTCACTTAAATACCCTTTCTTCCCCATCCTGATTCTCATTTTGAACTTCAGAAAGTCGTCTTCCCCACGTCTAGATGCCTAAATGCACTGAGTTGCTGCCATGGTATTGGCTGATTAGCAAATTGTGCTACCAAGCAATTGAACAAGTGTACCTAATAAAGTGTCAGATGAGTGTATGTACAATCACACACACCCATACAGTATCTCACAAAAGTGAGTACACCCCTCACATTTTTTGTACATATTTTATTATATCTTTTCATGTGACAACACTGAAGAAATTACACTTTGCTACAATGTAAAGTAGTGAGTGTACAGCTTGTATAACAGTGTCAATTTTCTGTCCCCTCAAAATAACTCAACACACAGCCATTAATGTGTATAAAAAAGCAGTGCAGCACTAGAATCACATGTAACACAATGAGTCTATAAGTATAAGGTTCAGAAACCAGAAGAGTGTTGACTGGCACACCAACAGGGAGATAGAAAGATCCTCTGCCCGTGAAACAGGGTGCTTGTAAACAATCACTAGTGCAACCACTTCCGTGTGTATCCACCACCAGATATACAGGCCACTCACCTCGAAGTATGGACCTCTGTTTTACCAGAAGGTCAAATATGCAGTCCCTTTAACAAGGGTAATGATAAAGATGAGAGGGCTGTCTTCATACGGTCCTTCAACCAGAATCCTCAATCATTCAATAATCCCAAAACAAACTCATAGATTTGCGTATTTACATGTAAAATTTCAAAAAGAAATACATAGCGCTCTCCATATGTAAAAAAATAAATAAAAATTGCTGAAGAAGTCCTTGCCCACAGACGATACGGGTGCGAGGGGCTACATGACATCAGGTCAGCCATCTACCTGGTTCCATACCTATGTTACATGACTGCTACCCGAGCACAGGGTTTCTGTGCCTCGCTTGTTAGTAACTTTTGTATTTAATAAAATAAGGGTTTTTACATATGGAGAGCACTATGTATTTCTTTTTGAAATTTTGCATGTAAATACGCAAATCTATGAGTTCGTTTTGGGATTACTGAATGATTGAGGATTCTGGTTGAAGGACCGTATGAAGACAGCCCTCTCATCTTTATCATTACCCTTGTTAAAGGGACTGCATATTTGACCTTCTGGTAAAACAGAGGTCCATACTTCGAGGTGAGCGGCCTGTATATCTGGTGGTGGATACACACGGAAGTGGTTGCACTAGTGATTGTTTACAAGCACCCTGTTTCACGGCCAGAGGATCTTTCTATCTCCCTGTTGGTGTGCCAGTCAACACTCTTCTGGTTTCTGAACCTTATACTTATGAACTATTTGTGTTACATGTGATTCTAGTGCTGCACTGCTTTTTTATACACGTTTTACTTAAGGATTTTATATATTGACCTTCAGCGTTCAGCTGCATTGTGGTAGGATTGGTTTTGCGCTGTCTGTTTTTTTCTACTACACAGCCATTAATGTCAATACAGCTGGCAACAAAAGTAAGTACACCCCTAAATGAAAATTTCCAATTAGCCATTTTCCCTCCCCGGTACTATGTAACTCATTAGTGTTACAAGGTCTCGGGTGTGAATGGGGAGCAGGTGTGTTAAATTTGGTGTTATCGCTCTCACTCTCTCATACTGGTCACTGGATGTTCAACATGGCACCTCATGGCAAAGAACTCTCTGAGGACCTAAAAAAAAGAATGGTTGCTCTACATAAAGATGGCCTAGGCTATAAGAAGATTGCCAAGACCCTGAAACTGAGCTGCAGCACGGTGGCCAAGACCATACAGCGGTTTAACAGGACAGGTTCCACTCAGAACAGGCCTCGCCATGGTCGACCAAAGAAGTTGAGTGCACGTGCTCAGCGTCATATCCAGAGGTTGTCTTTAGGAAATAGATGTATGAATGCTGCCAGCATTGCTGCAGAGGTTGAAGGGTTGGGGGAGTCAACCTGTCAGTGCTCAGACCATACGCCGCACACTTCATTAAATTGGTCTGCATGGCTGTCGACCCCGAAGGAAGCCTCTTCTAAAGATAATGCACAAGAAAGCCCGCAAACAGTTTGCTGAAGACAAGCAGACTAAGAACATGGATTACTGGAACCATGTCCTGTGGTCTGATGAAAACAAGATAAACTTTTTTGGTACAGATGGTGTTTTGCGTGTGTGGTAGCAACCAGGTGAGGAGTACAAAGACAAGTGTGTCTTGCCTACAGTCAAGCACGGTGGTGGGAGAGTCATGGTCTGGGGCTGCATGAGTGCTGCAGGCACTGGGGAGCTACAGTTCATTGAGGGAACCATGAATGCCAAAATGTACTGTGAAATACTGAAGCCGAGCATGATCCCATCCCTTCAGAGACTGGGCCACAGGGCAGTATTCCAACATGATAACGACCCGAAACACACCTCCAAAACGACCACTGCCTTACTAAAGAAGCTAAGGGTAAAGGTGATGGACTGGCCAAGCATGTCTCCAGACCTAAACCCTATTGAGCATCTGTGCGGCATCCTTTAAAACGGAAGGTGGAGGAGCGCAAGGTCTCTAACATCCACCAGTTTCGTGATGTTGTCATGGAGGAGGACTTCAGTGGCAACCCGTGAAGCTCTGGTGAACTTCATGCCCAAGTGGGTTAAGGCAATGCTGGAAAATAATGGTGGCCACACAAAATATTGACACTTTGTGCCCAATTTGGACATTTTCACTTAGGGGTGTACTCACTTTTATTGCCAGCGGTTTAGACAATAATGGTTGTGTATTGTGTTATTTTTGAGGGGACTGCAAATTTACACTGTTATACAAATTGTACACTCGCTACTTTATATTGTAGCAAAGTGGCATTTCTTCAGTGTTGTCACATGAAAAGATATAAAAAAATATGTACAAAAATCTGAGGGGTTTGCTCACTTTGTGAGATACTGTATATATATTTAATAAATCAGTTAAAATGTATACAAGAATTATAGCATATGTATTTTTATTTTTTCTAACTCACTGTAATTACACATTTTAATCCTTAAAAAAAGACTACTTGTAAAAAAATACACAGTGCTAGCATGTCAGTAAAGCATTGCAACAATAATTTAATTCAAGTTTTAATTCTACATGCTCTGCTTTCTTGACTGTATTTGCTAATGCAGAAAATATAAATGAAGTGATTACAAAATAATCGAATTTCATTTGCGTATGAAAGAAGACGTATAGACTGCAATAAATTTATAAGTGCATAGTGTCGACTGGTAAAATGCTTGCTTTAGGGCTCCCAAACTAGCACCAACAGTTTGACATTGATACTGATTTCCATATACCGGTAATCTATATAATCTATATTTTGATGTGATTTTTAGTAAGTGAAGTGGAGAACAGATATGTTAGGTTATGTTGTTTTCCTATATGAATGCTTTTTAGGCAATGACTTGTAATTGTATTGGCATTCTTTTTTGCTACTAATTTGTTATTATAAAAAATACTACCATTTTAGCATAGGGACAGGTGGATTTTGAAAAAAGAGTGCACATGGATACACCCTTCACATATTACAGTGAGCCATTCCAAAGCAAGTAGGTGTACATTTTTTGTGGTCATTTCTGATTGGAAAAGCTTTTGTTTTGCCACATGTGTATTCTGTGGCACAATCTGTGCAAAGTATTTTAGGCATTTTGTCAAATTTGTTACTTACAAGATATTGTTCAAGTTTATCTGGGACTCCAAGACACCCAAACATTTGACAAGTCCTTTAAAAAAAAAAAATCTGAAAAAAATATATTTTAATCACACTGACAGATCCCGTCACTACACAAAGTCGAACAACAGCTCCCCAAGCTGCCATCAATTATATAAAAGAGGGCCCGGATAGTGGTGACATCATTGCCAACATATGGCTATGTGGCCATGTTTCAGCACTGATATAACCCACTGTATTCACCATTAGGGATAAGCTTCGAGTTCGAGTCGGACTCGAACATTGCCTGTTCGCCCGTTCGGCGAACAGCGAACAATTTGGGGTGTTCGCGGCAAATTCGAAAAGCCGCGGAACACCCTGTAAAAGTCTATGGGAGAAATCTAAAGTGCTAATTTTAAAGGCTTATATGCAAGTTGTCATAAAAAGTGTTTGGGGACCCGGGTCCTGCCCCAGGGGACATGTATCACTGCAACAAAAAAGTTTTAAAAACTGCAGTTTTTTTGGGAGCAGTGATCGTGAAGAGAGGACCGTGTTCTGTTCCTCGTACCTGGACATCGTCGCTGAAGCCTGGAGAGATCATCCATCACAGGATACTGACATTGTGGAGATCGAGAGTGGATTACCACCGCTGGAGTCTTTTTTTTTATTCTTTTTTTTTTTTTTAATAAAGGACTTATCCCAACTGTGTCTGTGTCTTTTTTTACAATTTTTTACACTTTGTTTGTGAAATGGTAGGGGTACAATGTACCCCGTTACCAATTCACATGGGGGGGGCGGGATCTGGGGGTCCCCTTTGTTAAAGGGGTCTTCTAGATTCCAATAAGCCCCCCACCCGCAGACCCCCACAACCACCAGGCAAGGGTTGTGGGGATGAGGCCCTTGTCCCCATCAACATGGGGACATGGTGCTTTGGGGTCCTGACCCCAAAGCATCCTCCCCATGTTGAGGGCATATGGCCTGATGCGGCCTGCCAGGTTGCAGGCTCAGATAAGGGTCTGGTATGGATTTTTGGGGGGAACCCCACACCATTTTTTTTTCAATTTGGCGCGGAGTTCCCCTTAAAATCCATACCAGACCTGAAGCGCCTGGTATGGATATTTGGGGGGAACTGCACGCCATTTTTTTTTTAATTTGGCGCAGGGTTCCCCTTAATATCCATACCAGACCTGAAGGGCCTGGTAATTGAATTTGGGGGGACCCCCACGCATTTTTTTTTTTTATCAATGACTTTCAATGACTTTTCTCTGTATTGCCGGGACCGGCAATTCATTACAGCCGCGAGTACTTTTAAATGACTTTTTTTCCTTCAGAAATTACATTTTGTGCAGAGACTGTTCTAAGCACTGGAAACAAGCGCTGCTTTACAGGCATACTATATACACCCCCCAGGTACAAAATTGAAAGGAATATTCCCCTTTTTTGTTTCACTTTAAGAATTATTAAAATTAGCACTTTTGATTTTTCATGTACGTGTCCCATAGACTTTAACGGGGTTCGGATGTTCAAACAAATTTATTGCCTGTTCGCATGTTCTGGTGCAAACCGAACTGGGGGGGGGGGGGTGTTCAGCTCATCCCTATTCACCATTCATTTGCTTACGTGGCTGGGGATTCCTGGCCATGTAAGTAAATTGACCAGGTGACGTCCGTGGTAAAGACACGGCAGGTAAAAGCACCAACTGCTTCCTTACCAACCATTGCAGGTCGAAAGCTGTGATTTTCTTCCACACCGAACACTGAGTTCATCCCTAATCACAATACATATATCTAGAAATTTGTGTTTCAATTGAAATCATTTGTAATCTCATATGCCTTTCTTCTGTGAGGATGTAAAAACCCACCCCTACAAATCGATGTACTGCATACACTACAACAGCTTTAGGGTTATAGTGTGCTTCATGTATTAAAAATACACGTAAAATGCATATTGTATATGCATATTCGGTTGCATTCTGCCATAGGGCAGATGTGTTTTGTTAAAAATATCAAAAAATGTAAAAAATGTACTAGGTGAAAATTCATAGATGAAAACAGCCCTGACTTTTAATGGCAGATATCTCATAATTTATTTTGCATGCAGTTTTATTTAACTTCAAAGAACATGGGTGGATGGGGCACAAGGAGTGATTCCCTCTAGGAATCTAAGCATCTGTGAAGTGAAGTGCATCGAGGAAGATGACTGAACATGATAGCTACTAACATCCTCTTTGTGACTGTTTCGCTGCCTCTAATGTGAAGACAAAGTAAAAAATTATATTTGTCTTCAGTTTAATAAGAAGTCATATCCAGCAAGGCATTAAAATCAACATCAGCACGCAATTTTGTCATTAATAAGGCTCATGATATATTGAAAGTCTCAGAATGAGCAAACAAAGTAAATTGAATTAAAATGACATGATTAAACTGTCACTAAATATTATAAACTAAAGCATTTTGTAAATACGTTTGAGATGTTCGGTCAGCCACAGCAGTGAAAGTCAAAGATGTTGTGTAGATAATTTGTCATAGAAGCAGTGATTTACGGAGGGCAAGATCTGGAATTTACATTGCTTACATTGTTGAAAAAGAACAAGACCACAAGACATTGAAATCATATTCCATCCGATAATACACAATCTGGTAACACTGGGGGTTAATTTACTAAAGTCAAATAGACTGTGCACTTTGTAAAGTGCAGCTGCACTCTGCAAGAGCAGTTGCTCCAAAGCTTAATAAATGACCAGAAGATCTGTTGACTTTCCTTATCCAATCATGTGCAAGCAATAATGTTGTTTTATTCCCCCTTGCACGTGATTCAGTATTTTTTGCAAAGTGAAGGTTTACCTCATTTACTCGGCTCTGGGGCAACTGCTCTTGCAGTCTATTTGCCTTTAGTAAATCAACCCCACTGTCTGATGAAATGATGCAAACTTTGGCCCAAATGTTTCCATTTGTATTGTGTTTGTAGAGAAAGAATATCATAAGTGATGAGTGATTCCATGGGGAGACAGTTGCCCAGCCACCAAGTGAATGAAGCTAAGCAAGCTATCTAGGATTGTTCACTAAAGATTGCTGGCTAGAATTGGTAAAGGTTTCCCCTGCAGTGTATTTAAATAGCTTGTGCACAAAAATATGGGTATCCCACCAACATTCAATGAGTCATTAGGACATAATTACAAATAATTGGGAAAATTGTGGGGTGTGGGGAACAAGTGTGCAATTGAATCTATCCTTAGAAGGTACCGTTCCCAACAAACATATGTACAGACCCCTGGAAATAAGTGGGACTTTGGATGTACATTCTAGGGCAGTGATGGCGAACCATGGCACCCCAGATGTTTTTGAACTACATTCCCCATGATGCTCATGCACTCTGTAAATGTTATTCAATATTATAAGGGTTAAAAAACATGTATTAAAAACATAGTATTTTTCGCATCATAAGACGCACTTTCCCGTCCCCAAAAAAATGGGGGAGAATGTCCCTGCGTCTTATGGAGCGAATACTGTCCAGGCACCGCCCCCCCTCCGTCGCAGCCGCATCAGAATATCGGCGCTCGGATTCTCTGTGGAGGAGAGAGGACAGGATGTGAAGCAGATCCTTGAAGGAGCATACCAAGTGGGAGCGGGGGGAGGTGGTCTGCTCTGGGTGCCAAAACATGGTGGGTGTCAGTTGCGTTGTTATGGGGGTGCGCTCCGCACCCAGGTCAGTTGACACCCGCCAATTCTGACACCGTTCCGAAAGCAGCAAGAGCCCTTGCTGTTTTTTCTTTTCAGCCGAAACACCCCCCCCCGGCGCTGTGGTCTGGTCCAGTCTCACTTCCTGCCCTTTCTACTGGAAGCTGCTGCTGCTGCAAACTACAGTATGTCCCCTGTCGTCCTTCCTAGCTGCTGCCCGGGTGCATCTGAGGCTGAGAGCCAGACAGCCAGCCAGAGGGGGTTGTGCATTTGTAACGGCAGTGTCCTCCGCTGCCTGAGGTAAGCTGCTCTGATAAGGGGGTGGGAGGTGTGGGCTGGCATGGTATGCACTGCCCAGTCACCTGAGCTGCTGTGATAGAAGAGGCTGAAGGGGTGTTTGTGTCTGCCCTGCCACCCTGATCTGATCTGGGAAGGGGGGGAGGTTGCTGTGTCCACCACCACCACCACCCAGGTATAGTGTAGCTGAGCTGATTTGATAGGGGGGGGTGGTATTGCTGTGTGTCCACCACCCACCTATACTAGTACTATAATATTAAATATTTTAGTACACCATTTGGTTCAGAATTTTTTATTTTATTTTTTTCCTCCTCTAAAACCTAGGTGCGTCTTATGGTCAGGTGTGTCTTATGGAGCGAAAAATACGGTATTCACAGAGATGTGAGTGAGTGAGTGAGTGAGAAACTTGTATAGCGCTACAAATGCGAACTAAATCGCCTCAAGGCATTTTCCATTCAGTGTCGTCCTGATCCTTCAGAAGAGGTGGGTCTTAAGTTTTTTCCTGAAGGCCCGATGGTTTTCTTCCATGCGGATGTCCGTTGGTAGAGCATTCCAAAGCCGTGGTCCTTGGACTGCAAATATTCGTTCTCCCTTCGATTTGTAGTGAGACTTTGGGATGTGGAGGAGGTTTTGGTTAGTTGATCAGAGAATCCGATTGGATGAGTAGTGTTTTATTTTTTCGCATAAATATTGAGGCGCGTTTCCTTGTGTGCATTTATGGGTGAGGCAGAGGGTCTTGAAAGTGACCAGATCCTTTACGGTTAGCCAATGGAGGGTCCACAGGGATGGGGTGATGGATTCCCAGGGTTTTTTCCCCGTTACCAGTCTGGCTGCCGTGTTCTGGACGACTTGTAGGCGCGCCATCTGGTATTTAGGTAATCCTATGTAGAGGGAGTTTGCGTAGTCCAGTCGGGAATTACGCAATGCTATGTCCTCTTCTGGAATGAAGGGGGTGAGTCTATGCAGCAGGCCGAGAAGGTGGTGAGATCCGCTGACTACTGATCCTATTTGTGCGTCCATCGACATCTCTGAGTCAAAAATGACTCCAAGACTTTTGACTTTGGTGCTTGGGGTGATGGTCTGTCCAAGGATGGTGGGTGGTGTCCATGAAGTCTTAAATTTTGTCTTTCTGTTTGCGTGGAGAAGAAGAAGTTCTGTTTTGGATCCATTGAGTTTGAGGGAGCTCTCAGTCATCCAATTGTCGATCAGTGTGAGGCATTTTTCTAATCTGTGATATTGGTCTTTTTTTTCGGTGATGCGAAAGTAGAGTTGAGTGTCATCTGCGTATGAGTGGTAGCACAGGTCCTGATTGTTGATGATTTTGAAGGGTGGGCGGAGGTAGATGTTGAAGAGTACGGGTGACAGGGGTGATCCTTGAGGGACTCCGCAAGAAATTGCGTGAGTTTCAGAGGTGAAGGCTCCTAGTTTCACTGTCTGGGAACGATTATCTAGGAAGGATGTGAACCAGGTATGTAGCCATATAGATCTCTGTCTTGGCCTTGGAATCCAGTACAAGGAAAAGGAATGGCTGCACACCAAGGTAGCAAAAGAAGTCGATGTGCATCAGGGTTGTATTTACCCTGATGCAAATTGATGCATTGCTACTCTCCTGTGGTGTGTAACTTTTGCTTTTATGGAACTAGATTAAAGGACTTCTTTTGCTACCTTGGTGTGCAACCATTCCTTTTTCCTTGTATCTTGCATGGCGGATGAGCCTGGATCCACTCACCTGAGCGGTGTTTCTCTGTTCCCTTCCTTGGGATCCAGTATGTGGGCCTACATACTGGTTACCAAGGCCAAGACAGAGATCTTTATGGCTACCGTCTGTGTGAATATGTTTTAATTTATAATTTTTTTTAACCCTTATGATATTGAATAAAATTGTAATGTTTTATACATCTTATGAGTTGGTGTCTAATATAACCTATGATGATGATGATTTGATTTATTGTCATTGTAAAAACAAATTCACAATGAAATTACATTTCTACTCCACACATTATTCATACATCCTAATTATCAACCATGCATTTACCACACAGAATTTATACATAAAAGTGTCCCCATATTATAAAAGTATAAAAAGTGCCCTCATATTAAAAACTAAACAAGACAATAAAATAAGACTATGTGACCTCCTTTCATTTCATTCCTGCATTGATAGCCTTAACAGCCCTGGGGAAGAAGCTCTCTTTAAATCTATTTGTCCTTGTTTTAATCACCCTAAAACGTCTCCCAGACGGCAATAATTCAAAAAAATGACAACCAGGATGAGTCGGGTCTCTCACTATTTTTCCTGATCTACAAAGGCAACGAGTCTCATATATTTCATCTAGAGAAACAAGTTCACACCCTACAATTTTCTGCGATGTTCGAACCACTCTCTTTAGAGCATTTTTATCTGCCTGCGTACAACTAGGGTACCACACTAGAATACAATACATTAATATACTCTCAATGGCAGAGCGATAGAAGGTCTCTAGTACCTTCCTTCCCAAGCCATTCTTCCTAAGGAGTCGCAAAAAATATAAGCGCTGTTGCGATTTCTTAATAATGGCTTTAACGTTGATTGTCCACGATAAGTTTTCAGAAATGCATGTTCCCAAAAACGTAAAGGTTTTTCATCATCAGATGCTATGGCGCCGCCATCACGCACACGCCTTTAATAAAAAGCGGTGCTGGTTCAGGCCTGTTCCTTTTGAAATCTACAATCAGTTCCTTTGTTTTCTCTGTGTTTAGGATCAGGTTATTTGCTGTACACCATTCCACTATCCTATCAACCTCTCTCCTCTATTGCTCCTCATCGTCTCCAGTGATACAACCGATTACGGTAGTGTCATCTGCAAACTTAACTATACTATTGGTCTCATAATAGGGGGTGCAGTCATATGTGTACAGTGAATAGAAAAAGGGACTTAAAACACAACCCTGTGGTGCTCCAGTACTTATTTCTCGCTTGGAAGAAACAAACTTATCCAACCTAGAATGTACATCTAAAGTCCCACTTATTTCCAGGGGTCTGTACATACAAATAATTTGAGTATACATGAAGTGGGTGTTTACATGGGAAATATAGTACAGTATGGTCAATTACATCATGGTGAAGAGGTACCACCCTAAGAATGTACGTTACATATCCTAAACAAATGTATATATTCAACGTAAAGTCCAACAAAAAATCTTTGCATGTTTTTTGTCAATAAGGCATTTTTTTTTGTAAATTGCTATTTACTTTTAGACCATATAAATTGACCTCCAGATGGCATATTAGGCCAGGTGGAAATGTCCAATTAGTTTGCTGTAGCTTCTATATATATCTACGAGAGAAGATTGGCTATCTGGATTGTTAGTACATTGTAGAAACAACTTGAACATCCATCACTTTACATAGTTACATAGTTAGTCTGGTTAAAAAAAAAAGACACAAGTCCATCTAGTTCAACCAACAAAAGGAAAAAAATGAAATAAATATCCTAAACAAAATTTTAAATCACACAATTCTATGTACACAATCCTATAGCCACAGTTGATCCAGAGGAAAGCAAATAAATCGGAAGGCAAAGCATGAACCAATTTGCTACAGCAGGGGAAAAAATTACTTCCTGATCTCCTGAGAGGCAATCGGATATTCCCTGGACCATGTTTACCTATACATGTTAGTATCCAGGGGCGGTAGAAGGATGATATATATGTAATTTTTTCAGTGTATAAAAATAATAGGAGGGTTAACAAATAATATTGGTACTGTGCCCATGCCTCACTGTGCCTCACTGTGCCCATGCCTCACTGTGCCCATGCCTCACTGTGCCCAATGCCTCACTGTGCCCGTGCCTCACTGTCTCTGAGCCTCACTGTGCCCCATGCTTCACTGTGCCCGTGCCGCAGCCTCACTGTGCCCAATGCCTCACTGTGCCCATGCCGCAGCCTCACTGTGCCCAATGCCTCACTATGCCCGTGCCTCACTGTGCCCATGCCCCATGCCTCACTGTGCCCCATGCCTCACTGTGCCCCATGCCTCACTGTGCCCGTGCCCCATGCCTCACTGTGCCCCATGCCTCACTGTGCCCGTGCCCCATGCCTCACTGTGCCCCATGCCTCACTGTGCCCCATGCCTCACTGTGCCCGGGCCTCACTGTGCCCTTGCCTCACTGTGCCCCATGCCTCACTGTGCCCCATGCCTCACTGTGCCCCATGCCTCACTGTTCCTGTGCCCCATGCCTCACTGTGCCCCATGCCTCACTGTGCCCCATGCCTCACTCTGCCCCATGCCTCACTCTGCCCCATGCCTCACTGTGCCTGTGTGTTACGGTACCTCAGATCGGCGGCATCTCGAGACTCCCGACTCCCGGCGGCCAATCTATTATTCAAATACCGCGCCTCCTCCAGTCCTCCTCGTTTGTGATAGGCGGAACACTCAATTTCCCAGCAGGCAGTGTTCCGCCTATCACAAACATCCTCTCATCCTCATAACACAGACGGGGATGAGAGGATGTCCGTGATAGGCGGAACACTGCCTGCTGGGAAATTGAGTGTTCCGCCTATCACAGACGACGAGGACTCGGGAGGCGCGGCTTTTGAAGACTGCAATGGCTGCCGTCTGTCTGCATGACACGCTGATCAGGTAGGCAGACGGCGGCTTGCAGTTAGACTTACATTACATCTACTCGCGGCGGCTGCGGCGAGTAGATGTAATTGGGGTAACGCCGCCCAAGTAATGGGAACGGCGGTGCCACGAGGGTAAGAGTAATCAGTTAGATTACTCGTTACCCCAAAAAGTGGCTACGTTACCTAACGCTGTTTATTTAAACGGCGTTAGTTACAACACTGGCTACAGCAGTGAAAATCAAAGGTGTTGTGTAGATAATTTTTCATAGAAGCAGTCATTTACGGAGGCCAAGATTCTGGATATAAAAATGCTTACATTATTGAAAAAGAACAAGACCACAAAACAACAAAATCATATGCCATTGAGTAATATACAAACTGGTAGTACTGTCTGATGAAATGGTGCAAAGTTTGGCACCAATGTTTTCATCTGTATTGTGTTTTTGTAGAAAAAGACTATACAAACGAAGAGAAAAAGCGGCACATCCAGCGATGAAAATTTTTGTTTATTCTAGAATCAAAAGATTAAAATAATGACACACGAAGGATCCACGGTGTTCAACAGACGCGTTTCACACAAAGTGCTTAATCATTGCAATCAGTTCAACATGCTGGTTGTACTCCAGACTTGGGTAGAAACAGCTTGCCCATAGATGAATCAAATCTCTGCCGGGCCTTACTGAGTGGAATAAACTCCTTAGGGCCCAAGGTTCTAGTGGTATTTTGCAAAGGCATGATAGCTAAGCAGGCTGATCACTTTTTCTAAGTTAGGGAAAGACAGAAGTAGTTCCTCAAGGCTGGAGTTTCTTTAAATTCTTTAGAAGGCCAGCATCTTGTAGTAATCTCACAGAAGGTGAAACCCCTTCAGCACACAACCCTTCTGGGCAGAGGCGCAAACACGGAACTTAGAAAGTCAACCCCATAGACAGAAGCTTGGGGGAGAAAATGTATTTAATAAAGATCTCTACATACATGAAATGCAAAATGGTAATCTTTGAGCCAGGCTGTGGCAATTGGAAGAGGTAAGGCTTCAGGGAATTAAGTAAATTATTTTAACCACTTGCCTCCTGCTAACAGTAAATCTACTGTTAGCGAGCGGCAACTTCAGGTTTAAAGATGTACCTGTACATCGCTGAGCACATCCTGCACCTTCTGGGGCGTGCAGCAGCGCAAACTCGTGACCGCTGTGTCCAGTAGACACAGTAAATCACAGTGATCACAATGACCTCACATATCGATCTCAATATTACAATGTCAACAAAACAGTCATGCATGGCATCCATGCATGACTGTTTTGCTTACTATTGTGATCACATGGTACCAATCACAGCACCCTGTACCATGTGATTTAGCTGTAGCTACAGTGATCATCACTGTTATAAGTGTAGCGGGTGTCAACATTTAGGGGGAGTATCTGGGCGGTAGCATGGCCCAGATGCACTATTATTAGGGATCTATGGCCATTTTGGTTCGTGGAGGATATAATGGTGTTCAGTTCCCTGCGGCCCCTGGGTGGCGCTGTTGCCTTGGGCTGGGGTTGAACCATCATTGTAGGGCCGTGCCCTTTGTGTCCTCTCGCGGCAGTAGTACGGCGGGGCGGGGAACCCACTGTGCCTGCTGGGAGAAGGTATAAAGGGGGCGGACATCTTGCGCACAAGGTCCGAGCCCCAGGCACCTTCAGCCTGGGGGCTGCTGTTCTGATCGTCCGCACCCAGGTGCCCTCGGCCTGGGTGCGAGGGAGTTCGAGTTCCATCCCAGGCACCTTAAGCCTGGGGTGAGGTACTAGCCGAGGCCTGGGGCCCAGTACCTTCGACTGGGTCCCGTATGGGAGAAGATACCTAGGGGCCCACCGAGTGAGGGGACCCGAGTCTCGGGAGAGGAGAACCAGGGAGGTGACCTGGCCTGAAGATCCAGCGCAGCATTGGCTGGTGAGAGTGCAGGCCTCTGGGGACCGTCCGGGATGGATCATCTCCCTAACAGGGGTCGCCATTAGAAGGTAGTTCATGTTCTATGGTCTTTGCAGAGACCCAGTTACATCAGGTCGGTGGCAGAGGCCTATCCAAAGGTCTGTTGCAGAGGCCTCATCGTTCACCAGGTCTGTGGCAGGGACCAACCTCACGGTCGGTGGCAGCGACCGTGCGCCAAAAGTTGTTGTGAACTCCTAACAGCTTCTTTGATCCGAAAGGATTGTGCCTGAACCCTCTCCCCACTAAGTTTGTGTTTGTATCAACCTGTCTGCTCGCAAAGAGGCATATTTATCTCTGCGGAAATAAATATAGATGTTGTACTGTCACCTGGTGTGGGCTTACTTTTCTGGGAGCAAAGTGTTCTACATTCATCTATCTACCTGTCATATTTGAAGTGGAAGCTCTGGACAGGGACGCAGACCCGAAGGTAAAGATCTTAGCTCAAACCTCTTCACATATATGAGGTACGAGCTGGTGGCAGCACCTCACCCCTCTCCCTGGTCCCCCTAGACGAGTGAAGCAGCCGAGAAGAAGAAGGGGGAGAGCGGGTGAGGCCGCTACACGTGGGGGCTCTGAGTCCGGAATTTGTGTTTCGTGTCAATGGAGCTGAAGCTCTCAAAACTTGACTTTTACCCCCCAGAAAAGTTCAGAGGAGGTCGGCCATGTTGGTCGGCGCGCCACGAGGCACACCCTCCCTGCTCAGTTCATGGGCGTGACAAGGAAAAGACCAGCGAAGTGTTGCACTAAAGGGGAGGAGTCTGGCCATGTGTGGGGATACACGTGGAGACTTTGGCGCCAGTTCTTCAGTGCGCGATGGAGCAGTCAACGGTCAGCATGCTTTCTACTGCTTAATGGGTCCCCACTGCATCTATTACAAGGGCAACCCCCGTTGCTATCTCCGCTATGGATACGGGGATTCGGCTCAAGCCCCGGGGATGATTCGCCCTGTACACATGCAAGGACGTTGAGGCCCTGGGTATGACTTGTCCCGGCTGTTCGGGACTGGTGGTACAGCTGAAGCCCTTCGGTCGCTGCGAGGCCTGTGGCGAGTTCATATTTGAAGTGGAGCAACCAATAGAAAGGCCGCAAGCCTTCCACCTCAACTGCCTAACAGGCGCCACCACTCTACAAGGAGAAGTCAGAGCTTGCACAGCCATTCCCCCGTGCACTGCAGAGACTTCCGTGGAAGTCGCGAACAAAGAGATGGAGGATTTAAAATCTGAAGATGCTGCTTCGGTCACCACAGATTCCCTACTCCCAGCGCCCAAAAGGAAGGTCAGTCTCACTAAAGTTTCCAGCGGCCGAGATGGAGGACAACCCCTGCGCTTGCCTGGCCCGGATGGATCCAGTGGGAAAATTCTCAGACCTCTATGTTCAAGTGTCGGCCGAGGTAAGCCAGGGAACGGGACTTGGTGTTTTGTTGGAGGTGTCGGGGTTCCACAGTTACCGGAGCCCGTGGGAGGGGGTGATTCCACATCTACAGGGAATTACCTACCCGTAGAAGAGTATGACACCTCCGACCTGGAGTCGATCTCCGATGCAGAAGATGATGGACAAATAGATGAACTATTTGAACGGAAGGGTTGGGACAAAGTACCCCTGGCCTCATCCCGTGCACCTAGGGACCCACCCATGTCTACAGGGAATAGTACACCCCGGGTGGAGGCCTCGGCGCCTGAGGAGGGATCCAGTCCCCTGCTTGCCCTTCCGCCCCCAGAGTTACCTGCGCCATCTGCTAAGGCGAAGAGAGTGCCACTGCGGGCACCTACCCTCAGTTTGGAGGTGGTCAAGGCACCTCGGCACCCATAGTCGATTGTCCTTCCTGGTGAGGGAGACCGCTCCACGATGCCACCCTTGTCCAGGCTACAGAGACTTTTCTGCCAAAAGGTTGCCAATGAGTATGGGTGGGAGTACCCGTACTTGTCCAAGGAGTTGTACGAGGTAGAGGCCTGCCAGCACCGGTGGTACAAAGATTTTGTATGGACACACATTAAGGTGCCCCATGCCCGTCGCTACCTCGCATGTTCACCCACAGCTTCAAAGCGGTTTAAGGACTGCAAGGCAGAGTGGATGTTGGGTCGGCATATCCATGCTGACCGGGTCGTTATCTGTCGGAAAGATGGGGAAGATGTGGAATACCATATGGAGACTTTTGATCGGCACTTGAAACCTCTTGTGCTGACGCATCCAAGGTTTTACTTGTAGGAGAAAAGACTCCTGTTTGTTCTTTTTCTTCATTGCCGTACATTTCGGAACTCTTGAACTGTACCCTGTCTAGGAGTGTTTTACTCTTTGGAGGCATGGGAGCAGTTGTGTTTTTTTTTTGGTCTCCCTCTGCCTTCCACCACAAAGATAAAAGGACTTTGGGGTGTAGTCAGGGCCACAGTACAGAGAAGAACCTGGATTTGCACAAGTGCTTTTACCGCAGCGCTGTCACTAGGTGGCAGTGTTGTGCACCATTCATCACATTGCATCACACACTTCTTAGAAGGAAAGAGGTTTCTTTTCGGAGAGATCTTTTTCACACCAACACTCACACAATGTGTTAGGAATTGTGTGTTGTTTTCTTTTTCTTCCCTCTGCAGGAGAACATCGGTCAAGACTGCTGAGAATGGGCGGGTCTTAGTTAGTGATGTGGGAGGGGAGAATGCCATTTTTGTGTAATGTGATGTGCATTTATAATGAGTGTTTCCCTTATGTTCACCTTTCCCTTTCCCTGTTGGGTTCAGGCACAACTTCCAAGTTAAAAAATATATATATATTTTTGTTTGTGTTTTTGAGAAGCTAGTCTCTGGATCGGGTCTATGTTGGCTCCTTTGGGGCATGGCTTGTTCCAGACACTGGGGACCAGTGTCTATCTGCCAGGGGGTGTGTGTAGCGGGTGTCAACATTTAGGGGGAGTATCTGGGCGGTAGCATGGCCCAGATGCACTATTATTAGGGATCTATGACCATTTTGGTTCGTGGAGGATATAATGGTGTTCAGTTCCCTGTGGCCCCTGGGTGGCGCTGTCGCCTTGGGCTGGGGTTGAACCATCATTGTAGGGCCATGTCCTCTCGCGGCAGTAGTACGGCGGGGCGGGGAACCCGCGGTGCCTGCTGGGAGAGGGTATAAAGGGGGCGGACATCTTGCGCACGAGGTCCGAGCCCCAGGCACCTTCAGCCTGGGGGCTGCTGTTCTGTTTGTCTGCGCCCAGGTGCCCTCGGCCTGGGTGCGAGGGAGTTCGAGTTCCATCCCAGGCACCTTAAGCCTGGGGTGAGGTACTAGCCGAGGCCTGGGGCCCAGTACCTTCGACTGGGTCCCGTATGGGAGAAAATACCTAGGGGCCCACAGAGTGAGGGGACCGAGTCTCGGGCGAGGAGAACCAGGGAGGTGACCTGGCCTGAAGATCCAGCACAGCATTGGCTGGTGACAGTGCAGGCCTCTGGGGACCGTCTGGGATGGATCATCTCCCTAACAGGGGTCACCATTAGAAGGTAGTCCATGTTCAATGGTCTTTGCAGAGACCCAGCTACATCAGGTCGGTGGCATAGGCCTATCCAAAGGTCTGTTGCAGAGGCCTCATCGTTCAGCCGGTCTGTGGCAGGGACCAACCTCACGGTCGGTGGCAGCGACTGTGCGCCAAAAGTTGTTGTGAACTCCTAACAGCTTCTCTGATCCGAAAGGATTGTGCCTGAACCCTCTCCCCACCAAGTTTGTGTTTATATCAACCTGTCTGCTCGCAAAGAGGCATATTTATCTCTGCGGAAAAAAATATAGATGTTGTACTGTCACCTGGTGTGGGCTTACTTTTCTGGGAGCAAAGTGTTCTACATTCATCTATCTGCCTGTCATATTTGAAGTGGAAACTCTGGACAGGGACGCAGACCCGAAGGTAAAGATCTTAGCTCAAACCTCTTTACACATATGAGGTACGAGCTGGTGGCAGCACCTCACCCCTCTCCCTGGTCCCCCTAGACGAGTGAAGCAGCCGAGAAGAAGAAGGGGGAGAGCGGGTGAGGCCGCTACATAAGCAAAAACAAATCCCTGATCACTCCCCCAGAATAGTACAGTGTCACTATGATGACACTGAGCTACTCTGATGACAGGATGTAAAAAAAAAGTTTTTTTTACATCCTGTCACCAGTCAGTATCCCTGAACAAAGCCACACCAGCCATATGCTGATGCTGTGCTGCACTGGTGACAGTATGTAAAACAAATTGTGAAGAAAACACATTCAATTGAATTTTTTCATTTTCCAAAAAATTGTGACAAAAAATTACAATTTAAATAAACTTACCATGCCTCTTACTAAATACATTGGACTATCTACTTTCCAAAAAGGGGGGTAATTTGGGGGGGTATTTGTACTGTCCTGGCATTTTAGAGCCCCAGTACATCAGGATTGATCAATTTATAAATAAATAAGTATTGTTATATATACTTTTAGTTTAACACAAGGAGGTAGATTTACTAAAACCGGAACACTCAGAATCGTGTGCAGCTGTGCATGGTAGCCAATTATCTTCTAAGTTTCAGCTTGTTCATTGAAGCTTGGACATTAAAACCTGGAAGCTGATTTTGCACCCTCTCTATTGTATTTTATTTTACTATATGGGACTGTTGGCAGTGCAATCAAGTAATCTTTGTATAGCCCATTGATCTATGAAATAAGAGGTAGTGTACTTTCTTATCTTGTTAGCCCAGATAAGGAATGATATATTCTCCTGTACTCTCCTACTGCTCATTCCTGGCTCTTTAGGATTTTATGGATTTTTCATGAAGTTTACAGTTATATCCTGCCGTCCTGTAACCTTTCAAACATATCTGCAAGTATTATTGACAGGCTGGCTAGCTTGAACAGCAATAATTTCTTGTGTGTAAAGGTCCTGCATTGCTCAATTGGCCCATTCACTGGTATGTGACAAGAGACCAGCTAAATGTGTTCTGCATTCAATCGCCATTAGGGCCCATTCCCATTATGTGTAGTTGCTGGTGTTTTTCCCGCAGTTTCTATGTGCCTCATCCACAACACAACATTGGTGCGATGTGGTGTGCAGATAAATGCAGACATGCTGCAGTGCATTCTGAGTGCTGTGGGAACACTGGATGGCACCGGAAGTCCCCATACCACAGTGCAGCCAACTATGCTGTTATGTGGAGAACTGAATGGAGTGTACACTTTGTACACTTTCAGTAAAGTTAAAAAAAGAAAAATGCATATTAAGAGTCTATTATTTAACCACTTAACGACCGCCCACTGTAAATATACGTCGGCAGAATGGCACCGACAGGCACAATCACGTATATATACGTGATTGCCTTTGTATAGTTGGGGGGTCCGATCGGACCCCCCTTCTTTACAGTGAGCGGTCGTTTTACCTTCGGGAGCGATCCGGCATGAGGGGACGGCCGTTCGATTCCGGCCACCCCCTCTCGATCGCTCCCGGCGAATGAGAGAGCTTCCCCTGCCTGCCAGGAAGGAGGAAGTGATGTCATCTCTCCTGGGGCGCTCACATATACCGAGCGCCGTACAGGAGAAGATGCCAGGTTAGTACACACAACACTACACTGACACCAGGACACATAGGCACATAAATCGCCCCCCCAGGCCCCCCCAGACACCCCCAGATCACCCCCAGCCCCCCCCAGCCCCCAGTCACAGTGTCACTGATTGCAGTGACCATTTATTTAGTGATCACTGCAATCAGTGACATTTGTGACTGTAAAAGTGTCACCAAAGTTTAGTCTTAGGTCCAGTGTAGCCCCCTAACCCCCCCCTAATAAAGGTTTAACCCCCTGATCACCCCCAGATAACCCTTTCACCCCCTATCACCACTGTCACTAAGCAATCATTTTTCTGATCGATGTCTTAGCGTCGGTGATGCTGATCGGTAGCCAGTAATTTTTTTTAGGTTCGCCGCAGGTTTTTATAGCGTCGGGTACCCCCATATATTACCTAATAAAGGTTTAACCCCCTTGATCGCCCCCCAGGTAACCCTTTCACCCCCTATCACCACTGTCACTAAGTTATAATTTTTCTGATCGATGTCTTAGCGTCGGCGATGCTGATCGGTAGCCAGTAATTTTTTTTAGGTTCGCCGCAGGTTTTTATAGCGTCGGGTACCCCCATATATTACCTAATAAAGGTTTAACCCCCTTGATCACCCCCCAGGTAACCCTTTCACCCCCTAGCACCGTCGTGGCTATGCGATCATTTTTCTGATCAATGTCTTAGCGTCGGTGATGCTGATCGGTAGCCAGTAATTTTTTTTAGGTTCGCCGCAGGTTTTTATAGCGTCGGGTACCCCCATATATTACCTAATAAAGGTTTAACCCCCTTGATCGCCCCCCCAGGTAACCCTTTCACCCCCTATCACCACTGTCACTAAGCGATAATTTTTCTGATCGATGTCTTAGCGTCAGTGATGCAGATCGGTAGCCAGTAATTTTTTTTAGGTTCGCCGCAGGTTTTTATAGCGTCGGGTACCCCCATATATTACCTAATAAAGGTGTAACCCCCTTGATCACCCCCCAGGTAACCCTTTCACCCCCTAGCACCGCCGTCACTATGCGATCATTTTTCTGATCGATGTCTTAGCGTCAGTGATGCTGATCGGTAGCCAGTAATTTTTTTTAGGTTCGCCGCAGGTTTTTATAGCGTCAGGTACCCCCATATATTATCTAATAAAGGTTTAACCCCCTGATCGCCCCCCAGGTAACCCTTTCACCCCCTATCACCACTGTCGCTAAGCAATCGTTTTTATGATCGTTGTCTTAGTGTCGGTGATACCGATAGGTAGCCAGTAATTTTTTTTTAGGTTCGCCGTCAGGTTTTTATATAGTGTCAGGTACCCCCATATATTACCCTAATAAAGGTTTTAACCCCCTAATTGCCCCTAGTTAACCCTTTCACCAGTGATCATCATATAAGTGTTACGGGTGACGCTGGTTAGTTAGTTTGCTTTTTATAGTGTCAGGGCACCCGCCGTATATAACCCAATAAAGGTTTAACCCCCTGATCGCCCGGCGGGTGATATCAGTTAGGTTTTAGCGTCAGAGAGGGTCTGCGTCACACCCCAGGCAGCGTCAGGTTAGTGCCAGTAACGCTAACACCCACGCGTAAAGCATACACCCCCCTTAGTGGTATAGTATCTGATCAGATCAATATCTGATCTGATCAGATCTATACTAGCGTCCCCAGCAGTTTAGGGTTCCCAAAAACGCAGTGTTAGCGGGATCAGCCCAGATACCTGCTAGCACCTGCGTTTTGCCCCTCCGTCCAGCCCAGGCCACCCAAGTGCAGTATCGATCGATCACAGTCACTTACAAAACACAACAAACATAACTGCAGTGTTCGCAGAGACAGGCCTGATCCCTGCGACTCCAGTGCTGTAGGAGGTGATTTCACCACCACAGTTAAAAAAAAAAAGCATATATGCCGAAGCATTGGGGCAGCAGGAGCGGAGGAGCGATTTTGCTCCTAATGCCGCGTACATACGGTCGAAATTCCGACGGAGGCTTGCCCGTGGAAAAGTCTGACCATGTGTACGCGGCATAACTTTTGCGAGAAGATGCCCCCATGCTTCGTCATATATAAATGGTGCATGTATGCCCATCATTAGAAGTGGGTGGATGAAGGGCGGTATTCTAATGGTGGGCATACCCACCGATCAATCTTTTTTTTTCGTTCAGCCAACAGGCTGCATGAAAAAAAAGATTACAATACATGTCCAACAAGGACCAGCAACGTACTGGTATGTTGCTGGACTTTGAATGTTTATACCAGAATGATGCCTGCGGGTTTAGGTATCATCTTGGTATCATTCTTTTCAGCCAGCGGCCGGCTTTCATGTAAAAGCAATCCTAGTGGCTAATTAGCCTCTGGACTGCTTTTACAAGCAGTGGGAGGGAATGTCCCCCCCCGGATATAAAAAGCGCCATTGGGAAATTGGGAAAGCATTTTATCACACCGATCTTGGTGTGGTCAGATGCTTTGAGGGCAGAGGAAAGATCTAGGATCCAATAGACCCCAGTTTTTTCAAAAAAGAGTACCTGTCATTACCTATTGCTATCATAGGGGATATTTACATTCCCTGAGATAACAATAAAAGTGATAAAAATAAATAAATATGGAAGCAACAGTTTAAAAATAAAATAAAAAAGCAAAATTAATAATAAAAAAAAAAAAAAAAAAGAAAAAAAAAAAGCACCCCTGTCCTGCCCTGCTCTTGCCCAATGGCGAACGCAAGTGTCGGTCTGGCGTCATATGTAAACAGCAATTGCACCATGCATGTGAGGTATCACCGCGAAGGTCAGATCGAGGGCAGTAATTTTAGCAGTAGACCTCCTCTGTAAATCTAACGGGGTAACCTGTAAATGCTTTTAAAGGCTTTTAAAAATGTATGTAGTTTGTCGCCAATGCGCGTTTGTGCGAAATTTTAAAGCATGTCGTGTTTGGTATCTATGTACTCGGCCTAAGATCATCTTTTTTATTTCATCAAACATTTGGGCAATATAGTGTGTTTTAGTGCATTAAAATTAAAAAAAGTGTATTTTTTCCCCAAAAAATGCGTTTGAAAAATCGCTGCGCAAATACTGTGTAGAAAAAAAAAATGCAACACCCACCATTTTATTCTGTAGGGCCTTTGCTTTAAAAATATATATAATGTTTGGGGGTTCAACATAATTTTCTTGCAAAAAAAATATGTTTTCATGTAATCAAAAAGTGTCAAAAAGGGCTTTGTCTTCAAGTGGTTAGAAGAGTGGATGTAAGCTTCCTAATGTTGTGTATAAAATGCCAGAACAGTTCAAAACCCCCCCAAATGACCCCATTTTGGAAAGTAGACACCCCAAGCTATATACTGAGAGGCATGTCGAGTCCATGGAATATTTTATATGTTGACACAAGTTGCGGAAAAAATAATTTTTTTTATTTATTTTTATTTTTTTGCACAAAGTTGTCACTAAATGATATATTGCTCAAACATGCCATGGGCATATGTGGAATTACACCCCAAAATACATTCTGTTGCTTCTCCTGAGTACGGGGATACCACATGTGTGAGACTTTTTGGGAGCCTAGCCGCGTACGGGACCCCAAAAACCAAGCACCGCCTTCAGGCTTTCTAAGGGTGTCAATTTTTGATTTCACTTCTCACTGCCTATCACAGTTTCGGAGGCCATGGAATGCCCAGATGGCACAAACCCCCCCAAATGACCCCATTTTGGAAAGTAGACACCCCAAGCTATTTGCTGAGAGGTATTGTGAGTATTTTGCAGATCTCGCTTTTTGTCACAAAGTTTTGAAAATTGAAAAAAAAAAGAAAAAAAAAAAAAATGTTCTTTCTTCATTTTCAAAAACAAATGAGAGCTGTAAAATACTCACCATGCCTCTCAGCAAACAGCTTGGGGTGTCTACTTTCCAAAATGGGGTCATTTGGGGGGGTTTTGTGCTATTTTGGCATTTTATGGCCTTCAAAACTGTGATAGGTAGTGAGGAGTGAAATCAAAAATTTGCGCCCTTAGAAATCCTGGAGGCGGTGCTTGGTTTCCGGGGTCCCGTACGTGGCTAGGCTCCTAAAAAGTCCCACACATGTGGTATCCCCGTACTCAGGAGAAGCAGCAGAATGTATTTTGGGGTGCAATTCCACATATAACCATGGCATGTGTGAGCAATATATCATTTAGTGACAACTTTTTGTAATTCTTTTTTTTTGTCATTATTCAATCACTTGGGACAAAAAAAAAATATTCAATGGGCTCAACAGGCCTCTCAGCAATTTCCTTGGGGTGTCTACTTTCTAAAATGGGGTCATTTGGGGGGGTTTTGTGCTATTTTGGCATTTTATGGCCTTCAAAACTGTGATAGGTAGTGAGGAGTGAAATCAAAAATTTGCGCCCTTAGAAATCCTGAAGGCGGTGCTTGGTTCCCGGGGTCCCGTACGTGGCTAGGCTCCTAAAAAGTCCCACACATGTGGTATCCCCGTACTCAGGAGAAGCAGCAGAATGTATTTTGGGGTGCAATTCCACATATAACCATGGCATGTGTGAGCAATATATCATTTAGTGACAACTTTTTGTAATTTTTATTTTTATTTTTATTTTTTGTCATTATTCAATCACTTGGGACAAAAAAAAAAAATATTCAATGGGCTCAACATGCCTCTCAGCAATTTCCTTGGGGTGTCTACTTTTTAAAATGGGGTCATTTGGGGGGGTTTTGTACTGCCCTGTCATTTTAGCACCTCAAGAAATGAGATAGGCAGTCATAAATTAAAAGCTGTGTAAATTCCAGAAAATGTACCCTAGTTTGTAAACGCTATAACTTTTGCGCAAACCGATAAATATACGCTTATTGACATTTTTTTTACTAAAGACATGTGGCTGAATACATTTTGGCCTAAATGTATGACTAAAATTGAGTTTATTCGATTTTTCTTATAACAAAAAGTAGAAAATATCGTTTTTTTTCAAAATTTTCGGTCTTTTTCTGTTTATATCGCAAAAAATAAAAATCGCAGAGGCAATCAAATACCATTAAAAGAAAGCTCTATTTGTGGGAAGAAAAGGACGCAAATTTCGTTTGGGTACAACATTGCAGGTCCGCACAATTTACAGTTAAAGCAGCGCAGTGCAAAATTCTGAATTCACCTCTGGTCCTCTAGCTACCAAATGGTCCGGGGCTTAAGTGGTTAAAATACATTTTTATTTTATTTCTTCCATATTTAACACCCATTGATCCTGCCAGTGAAGTACACCTCATGCAACTTCCTGTGATTTGGTGATGAGTTTCAGTGCTGTTCCTGAATTCAGTGTTGTCACCCTATTATAGGCTGCACCAGATTGCAGTATAGTGAGTTGAAAAGATGTTGTAGGTGGCTGGACTGACACCATTACATCTGTTGCTAAAACCCTCCCAATGTGATCTGCAGTATCACAGAGGAGAAGCAGGTTGATTACAAATCAAAGAGGATTTGGTTTACTTTCTGGATTGACAGCTCTGCCTTTGCTGGTAAGACCCTCACTATGTGAGCTGTAGTACATGGGAGGGGAAGCGTGTAAGGGACAAATCATGGAGAATTCGGTTCAACCAAAGGCTTGTACATCACATAGTAACTGGATTTGGGACCTGTTAAGACTGTTGCAGAGGACCCCTAAAATTAAAATGTACTTTTAGGTTAGCCCCAAAAGCTAGGAGCTCAATATCCTAATGGCATGCTCCACCTGCAACTTTGGAGCTCTTACCTGCCTTCTATTGTATCTTGTATCGCTGCAGTTAGGATTGCATTGCAGATAATAGGACGGAACTCTGATTTTCCAAGCTGGAGAGTCACTGTTTGCATATTGAGGGTTTCTAGGCTCCTGGGATGCTGTAAAAAGTGAAGGTAGCGCCGAGAGATGAGATTATC
The DNA here is from genome assembly GCA_029206835.1 of Rana muscosa. Taxonomy (NCBI): domain Eukaryota; kingdom Metazoa; phylum Chordata; class Amphibia; order Anura; family Ranidae; genus Rana; species Rana muscosa. The sequence continues at coordinate 795,744,470 of CM055116.1, read as the reverse complement.
CACTTAAGCCCCGGACCAATATGCAGCATAAAGACCAGGCCTCTTTTTGCGATTCGGCACTGCGTAGTTTTAACTGACAATTGCGCAGTCGTGCAACATGGCTCCGAAACAAAATTGGCGTCCTTTTTTTCCCACAAATAGAGCTTTCTTTTAGTGGTATTTGATCACCTCTGCGGTTTTTATTTTTTGCACTATAAACAAAAATAGAGCGACAATTTTGAAAAAAATGCAATATTTTTTACTTTTTGCTATAATAAAGATCCCCAAAAAATATAAAAAAAACGTTTTTTTCCTCAGTTTAGGCCGATACGTATTCTTCTACATATTTTTCGTAAAAAAAATCGCAATCACCGTTTATTTATTGGTTTGCACAAAAGTTATAGCGTTTACAAAATAGGGGATAGTTTTATAGCATTTTTATAATTTTTTTTTTTACTAGTAATGGCGGAGATCAGCAATTTTGTTCGTGACTGCGACATTATGGCGGACACATCGGACACTTTTGACACATTTTTGGGACCATTGTAATTTTTACAGCGATCAGTGCTATAAAAATGCACTGGTTACTGTAAAAATGACACTGGCAGTGAAGGGGTTAACCACTAGGGGCGCTGAAGGGGTTAAGTGTGCCTAAGGGAGTGATTACTACTGTTAGGGGGCGTGGCTATGAGTGACACGTCACCGATCTCCGCTCTGGTTACACAGAGCGGAGATCGGTGACAGTGTCAGTAGGCGAGCGGGGAGATGTTGTGTTTACACTAACATCTCCCCGCTCCATCCCTCCGTGAGACGATCGCGGGGATTCCCGCGGCGATCGAGTCTGCGGGACCCGCGGTCCGACTCACGGGGAAGGTAACGGAGTCGCGAGCGCGCCGCCGCCAGCGCGCGCGCGACCACCACGTCGGGCAGTAAAAGGCGACGTACAGGTACGTTGATGTGCCTGTCCGTGCCATTCTGCCGACGTATATCTACTGGAGGCGGTCGTTAAGTGGTTAAACATTTTATTTCACTTTATAAACCTGTCAGAGGGGCTTTAAAACTATCACTTACTTTTCCTGTAAGACTTGCAATTGAGAACTTCAAGACAAAAAAATTATCAGTAATTAATCACCATATTATACGTTATAGCTACTTGATATTTTTTATTCATGAGCAAAGTAAGTGCATTACAGCACTCTTCACTGTATTAAGCAGTATGTTAACATTCTTGAGCAATAAAAGTTCATAAGTATCTGAATTGAGCCTCCAGCTTCCTACCACCTCAGAAACCACAGTCAATGTACTTTCAGGACCACATCATCTGTCCCGGTATGTACACAAAAATTCCTGTTGTCAGTCAGGCCTTTGAAGTTACAGTAGGTCAAAATCTGTTTTGGTTATTAAAGAGAAATATATGCAAAGTGCTTCTCCACCTTGTTCAATCGTGGAACGCTTATCATTCAGACAATGCAAAGCATTCTCTAATGGTGTCCGCGGACCGTGACCTTTAGCCCAGGTTAACACTGAGTGAGGGAATGAAATTGTGTCAGTTCAGCTGAACTCGCACGATTTCAATCCCGGATGTCATTCCCGATTTCGGGGACAATTTCAGAGACATCTGTGCAGGTTTCTGCACAGATTTCAATGGAAATCGCACCACGAAATCGCCGAAAGTAGTACAGAAACTACTTTTGAAAATCGGTGCCGCGCCACAAACGTGGCATCGCACCGATTAGGACGGTGCCATTCCCGGCAATTGCCGTCGATTTGATGTCAAATCGCACCAATGTGAACCAGGGCTTAATGTTCAAAATGCAGCAGGGCAGCGCAGGATCCGGAGGCAAATGGAAATCACTGGAGTAGTCTCTTCAGTGATTTCCAGCTTCCAGCTTCAGCTAGGTAAAGTATATACAGCTGGACCAATGTAACTATGTACAAAATATCCATTCATACATGGAATTCTTCTTTAACAACTAGCCCTCAGGAAGATTTACCCCCTTCATGACCAGGCCATTTATTGCAATATGGCACTGCATTACTTTAACAGACAATTGCGTGGTTGTGCGACACTGTACTCAAATAAAATGTATGTTCTGTTTTTCCACACATAGAGCTTTCTTTTCGTGGTATGTGATCACCTCTGCGGTTTTTATTTTTTGCACTATAAACAAGAAAAGACAATTTTGAAAAAAAAGAAAAACAATCATTCTTGCTTTCTGCTATAAAACATCCAATAAAAAAATTGAAAAAAATCTAACTTCTGTATTAATTTAGGCACAAAAGTTATAGCATCTACGAACTATGAGATAGATTTATGGAATTCTTTTTTTTTTCTACTAATGGTGGCGATCAGCGACTTATAGTGGGATTGTGACATTGTGGCGGACAAATTGGACACTAAGGGGTTGATTTAATAAAGGCAAATAGGTTGTGCATTCTGCAAGTGCAGTTGCTCCAGAGCTTAGTAAATGAGGTAAACCTTCACTTTGCAAAGAATACCAAATCACGTGCAAGGAAAATAAAAATAAATGCATTTTTACTTGCACATGATTGGATGATGGAAGTCAGCAGATTTTCTGTCAATTTACCAAACTCTGGAGCAACTGCTCTTGTAGAGTGCAACTGCACTTTGCAAAGTGCACAATGTATTTGCCTTTAGCAAATCAACCCCTAAGTGACACTAAGCCAACAACAGAGACTGAAAGGGGAACTTAACACCAAGGAAGACAGACAGAAGAAGCTATTCCTGAAGATGCTTTTGCCTAATCTCCAGCAACTGCTTGTAGATTAAGCCTGGGATGGATCCTCGTTGCCTACGGAGAACATGAACCCACTATAACCTGAGTTAAAGCGGAGTTCCACTCGTTTTTGTGTTTATTAAAAGTCAGCAGCTACAAAAAGTGTAGCTGCTGACTTTTAATAAATACACACTCACCTGTCCCATGAGCCAGCGATGTCTCTCCCTCTCCTTCCCTGGCGCCAGCATTACAAGTGTGGGCACCGGGCTGTGACAGCTTGTGGCTTCACAGCCGGGTGCACACTGTGCATGTGCGAGTCGCGCTGCACCTCATCAATGGTCGGGCAATCTTCTAGGATTTGTGACGTGTCCCAGAAGATTGCTGGGGGGTAGGGTGAGAGGAGAACTTCCACTCGGATTGCCAAGAGGCCTGAGCAGAAGTGGGAGTGGGTACCTGTCAAAACTAGGTAACCCCTTCCCCCCAAAGAAATTACATGCCAAATGTGGCATTGGAGGGTGGAAAGAATGCTTAAAGCAGAACTTCCCCCTTTTGGGTAGAGCTCCACTTTAAATAACTTTTAAGTGCATTTCTACTGTTTATAGACCATAGTTTCTGCTTATTTGCTAGGAAGTAGGTAGCATTTTGTTTGTTGTATGTATATGTACACATCTTGTATTGTATTCCTAAGTCTATAGAAGTCTACAGTGCCTTGCAAAAGTATTCACCCCCTTGGCATTTTTTGTGTTTTGTTGCCTCACAACCTGGAATTAACATGGATTGTTTGAGGATCATTTAATTTAAAGAACATGCCCACAACTTTGAAGATGTTTTTTTTTTTTTTTTATTGTGTAGCAAACAACAAATAGGGCAAAATAACAGAAAAAAGTCAATGTGAATAACTATTCACACCCCTAAAGTCAATACTTTGTAGAGCCACCTTGTACAGCTCCAAGTCGCTTTGGATAAGTCTCTATGAGCTTGCCACATCTTACCACTGGGATTTTTGCCCATTCCTCCTTACAAAACTGCTCCAGCTCCTTCAAGTTGGATGGTTTGAGCTTGTGAACAGCAATCTTTAAGTCTGACCACAGATTTTCTATTGGATTGAGGTCTGGGCTTTGACTAGGCCATTCCAACGCATTTACATGTTTTCCCTTAAAAAACTCAAGTGTTGCTTTAGCAGTGTGTTTGGAGTCATTGTCCTGCTGGAAGGTGAACCTCCATCCTAGCTTCAAATTACACACAGAGTGGTACAGGTTTTGCTCAAGAATATCCCAGTATATAGCACCATCCATCTTTCCCTCAACTCTGACCAGTTTCCCAGTCCCGACTGCTGAAAAACATTCCCACAGCATGATGCTGCCATCACCATGTTTCACTGTGGGGATGGTGTTCGTTGGGTGATGTGATGTGTTGGGTTTGTGCCAGACATAGCAGTTTCTTTGATGGCTAAAAAGTTACATTTTAATATTATCAGACCAGAGCACCTTCCTCCATACATTTTGGAAGTCTCCCACATGCCTTTTCGCAAACTCAAAACGTGCCATTTTGTTTTTTGCTGAAAGTAATGGCTTTCTTCTGGCCACTCTGCCATAAAGCCCAACTCTATGGAGCATACGGCTTATTGTCGTCCTATGCACAGATACTCCAGTCTCTGCTGTGGAACTCTGCAGCTCCTTCAGGGTTACCTTAGGTCTCTGTGCTGCCTCTCTGATTAATGCCCTCCTTGCCCGGTCCGTGAGTTTTGGTGTTCGGCCGTCTCTTGGCAGGTTTGCTGTTGTGCCATGTTCTTTCCATTTGGTTATGATAGATTTGATAGTGCTCCTAGGGTTCATCAAAGATTTGGATATTTTTTTATAACCTAACCCTGATTTGTACTTCTCAACAACATTGTCCCTTACTTATTTGGAGAGCTCCTTGGTATTCATGGCAGTGTTTGGTTAGTGGTGCCTCTTGCTTAGGTGTTGCAGCCTCTGGGGCCTTTCAAAAAGGTGTGTATATGTACATGACAGATCATGTGACACTTAGATTGCACACAGGTGGACATCATTTCACTAATTATGTGACTTTTGAAGGTAATTGGTTGCACCAGAGCTTTTTATGGGCTTCATAACAAAGGGGGTGAATATATCCGCACATGCCAATTATTCCGTTTTTTATTTCTGAAAAATTGCTTTATGTATATATTTTTCTAATTTTACTTCACCAACTTAGACTATTGTGTTCTGATCCATCACATATAATTCAGATAAAAAAAAAAACTTTGAACTAAAGGCCGTAATGTAACAAAATAGGCAAAAAACAAAGGGGGTGAATACTTTTGTATATACCATGTAGTTTTTTTATACACAAAACTTTAAAAACTTTAAAAATACCAGAATGGGTTTGAAGGATTAGCCAGAGAAATGGCTGATATTATCATATCTGCTATTGCATGCTTTCTCAACCGTGTTCTAAAAAAAGGTAATGTCAGTCAGATATAATAGGGATTGTATTGTATATCATTTCCCCTGATATGCCTCTGGGCTTCCTTGGGTCTAAAATTAATTAGATCATAAGTTAAAGGGAAGAGGATGCATCCTTTATGTCAGTCTCAAATTAGGCTTATGCAGGAATCTGAAAATCCATTCCTAAATTATAATAATTGTTCTGGATTATTAATGAATGAATTTTATTTTATTTTACACTTACTGTAGCTTATTTTGATTTGTCAACTTGAAAGTCTGACATCAGAGATAGTATTAGGTTTGATAGTGCTTCCATGTTGCCTCTTTGACCTTTTGAATTAGAAATTATGTACTTTAATCGGGTAGCAAGGATTTTTGCATATATCTTTCTGTCTGCATTTAGTAGTGCAATTGGCCTATAGCTGGAGCATAACGTCTTATCTTTTCCTGGTTTTGGTATTATTGTGATAGGGGCCATTAAAGATTCACGTCTTATTTCCTCATCTTCCCCAATTTTGTTAAGGTAGTCACATAGTCTTGGGATCAGCTGGCTCTGAAAATTTTTGTAATATGTGATGGTGAACCCGTCCGGTCCGGAGCTTTTCCCAGTGGGTGTTTCTTTCAATGCTTTTACGATTTCTTCCTGAGTAATAAATACGTCAAGGGCTGTCAACCGTTTTTCTTGGATTTTTGGCAGTTATGCGTCCTTTAAATATTCTTGTATTTTTATTTTCCTCTTCTCTTTTTCCTTATGTGTGTCTTCATTTCTGATCGCATATAGTGCGCTATAGTATGTTTGAAATGCTGTTGCGATATCAGATGTTTTGTTCACCATTTCTCCTCTTTCATTCTTTATCTTCTCTATGTAATTTAAGGTCTTATTCCGCCTTAGCATTTTTGCAAGGTATTTTCCAGGCTTGTTTCCCCCTTTATATCTCTCCTTTTTAAGTCTATTAAACTCCTTTCTTGTTTCTTGTTCCATAAGATCTTTCAATAATTCTCTTTTTAACATTAAGGCTCGTTGAATTTCCATTTCAGCTTGCTTTTTATGTCTTTGTTCCAGGTCATATATCTCTTTTAAGATTTTTCGCATGGTGGTTTCTTTTTCTTTCTTTTTCCTGGCCCCGCTAGCTATCAATTGGCCCCTTATAATGGCCTTGTGTGCTTCCCAGATTGTTGCTTTAGATAGCTCTGGTGTTTCATTGGTCCGGAAATACTGGTCAATTTCTGTTCTTAAGCCCTGTACACACGATCGGATTTCCTATGGTTTTTTAACCAATGGATTTTTCCATCGGAAAACCGATGAAGCTGACTTTCATCATTCCGGCCAATCCAGAACCAGTGACGCTACTTCCGGTTTCGGTGGAACGCACGCTGTGTACCCGGAACAACACTGACGCTCGTTTATCACTGCAGTCCCGTGAGTCTCTTTGCTAGCAGCGCCATGCTGTCTGTTCACTAGCGGTACTTCACATGAATATTTTTTCCCTTTCTTTCCATATGGTCACTTACATGCCTTTGCTGCTGATACTATGGAGCCTATCTACATGAGATGAAGTTTGCCTGGACTTTATTTGGTGAGATCTCGTATTTATATTATTCCCCTATCTGATGAGTGGGGCCATTAGAAGGGAATTTTTATCTAGGAACCAACATCTGATTTCTGGTGTGGAAACACTCAGTTCTCCAGGATTGGTATAACTGCTATTCAATGAACTTTAAAGTTTGCTCACTTATTGTTTTCACATATTTTCATTCATGAGCACAGTGGATATACTATTAATTGATGTTATGTCATATGGTAGCAAGCTATTCACTTATAGATGTTTGTGATACAAGCATTTGTGACACATTTCTTTTTGTTTATATACTTTTCTGCAAGCGCTGCAAATACCTAATATTTTTCATCAGTCTTGCCTACACACCATCAGTCAAAAAACCGACCATTCCAAACGCGGTGACGTAAAACACTCCGATGAGCCGAGAAAAATTAAGTTCAATGCTTCTGAGCATGCGTCGACTCTTTTTTTTTCTTTATCTACAGCCCTGATTAAAGATTCTAATGCCAGATTGGGTAGAATCAGATCAGACTGGGTTTATACCCGCAAGAGAGGGTAGAGACAATAGTTTAAAAACTATACTATTGCTGCGTAAGAATAAGAGTGGAAAATCCCCAGTTCTACTCCTGTTAATAGATGCTGAGAAAGCATTTGACAGGGTAGACTGGGGATTCATGATGGATACGCTCCATTATTTGGGATTGGGACCCAAAATTAGACACTGGATACAAAACCTGTATAGTAGACTTTTGGCAATGGTGAAGGTCATTGGTAGGATGTCACTGCCCTTTGAAATGCACAATGGAGCAAAGCAGGGGTGCCCGCTCTCGCCACTTCTATATGTATTAATGCTGGAGCCTTTCCTTGCGACGATGCGGAATAACCAGAGTATAGGGGGGAGAGTGTGTGAAGAGGAACACAAGGTGGCGGTATACGTCGATGATATTTTAATGTACATAACCAATCCAAGGGTGACCTTGCCAAATGTGATTAAGGAAATAAAAAAGTACGGCGAACTTTCGAACTTTAAAATAAATCCTATGAAAACAGAAATTTTAAACATAGGAGTGGGGAAAAAAGAAGAACTGGCGCTGCAAAAAGAATTCCCATTCACATGGGTAAGAGGAGAGCTGCCCTATTTGGGAGTTAAATCTACAGTGGAGAGCCTGTACCTGGCAAATTATATTCCTTTATTGAACAAGATCAAAACAGAATTAAAGAAGAATACAATGAGATCGCTTTCATGGCTAGAAAGGATAAATCTCTTCAAGATGGCAATTCTCCCAAAAATAACATATACATTTCAGATGTTACCTATAGATATACCACAGAGCTTTTTTAAGACTATAAAAACAATGTTGATAAAATACATACGGCAAAACAAAAAGCCGAGATTGAAATATGCAATATTAACAAGAGAAAAAAAAACACGGAGGTCTATCTGCACCAGACATAAATAGATATTATAAGGCTACAATCATTGCACGAATGGTGGAATGGGGAAATAAAGAAAAAGAGAAAAAATGGGTCCGGATTGAAAATAATATAAGTAAAACAGCACTTCACAAAAACACATGGATACCACGGAAACACAGAGCACTGGACTCAGACACTCACAAATTAACTAAAAATGTATTTAAAATATGCGATTTAATTTACAGACAGAACAAATGGACTTCCAATTCACCTTTAATTGCACTTACAGAAACAATTTTTTTTATCCCTGGGAAGGGAACTTGGTTTGGGAATAAAATGGGGACAGCACAAATAAAGGACATTACGGATCAGGGAAAGATAAAAACATTACAGAATATAAAGGAAAAAAACGGCTGGGATATCAATGAATTGGAATATCTACAACTACAACATCTGATAAACTCACTGCCTTCACCTAATAGAGATGGAAAGAAACTAACAGCACTAGAAACACTATGTACCGTACAAACCCTACTAAGACATGTTATATCAAGAGTATATCGAATTCTGACAGATCTAGAAGTACAGGGAAAACCTTATTTTATAGAGAAATGGGAAAAATAAATAAACATGAAATTGGAAGATCAACAAGTAAAAAGAATAATGGCAGCCGTACATAATAACGCAACGGACATGAATACAATTGAAATTAACTATAAATGTATCTCAAGATGGCATAGGACACCTGAAAAGATTCACAAATTTAGTAAAGACAAATCCCCATTGTGCTGGAGGGAATGCGGCCAGATCGGATCGACCATACATATATGGTGGGATTGCCCAAAGATAAAGGACTATTGGCAGGAAATCCAGGAACACATAACAGCAATAACTGGAGAAAAGGTACCTAATAGTATACAGGCCTGTCTATTTCATGAATCAAAAGATTCAAATAAAAGCTATAGGAAAACACTAATCCCAACATTGATAAATGCAGCAAAAGGACTGATACCGAAAAATTGGTTAAGTACAAGAAAACCAGACATAAAAGAATGGTATGAAAGAGTTGAAAATTACAACGAAATTGAATACCTATGTAGCTGTGATATGGGGCAACTGGATAAATATAATAGGAGATGGGGGCAGTGGAAGGAATATAAATCTTCGGAGAGATATCTGGAAAAAATGATAGAGGACAACAGAGAATGAAATAAGACGGAAAGGAGAGAACAAACTATTAGGGAAAGGGGGAGGGAGACAGGGAGAGGGGGAGGGAGACAGGGAGGGGGGAGGGTATGGTTTAAAACAAATATTAATTAACGGGCAAAAATATTTAAGTAAAATTTTAAAAATAATAGCAGTAAATCAATAAGTAAATTAAATTGGTATTTGGAGAACCACAAATGATGCAAAACTGAAACAGAGACGACATTAGGAATAAAACCATGAGCAAGTCTCTTGTTATGGTTGAGTCTGAAGTGGTTAAAAAAATTAAATAAAATTATGTACTAAATGAGCTGATAATGTTCACTTTGAAAGTGAATAAAGGGAAGTTGTGGTTACTTCAATCATGCAAATATGTACAAGAAAAAAAATCAGCTTTTTTATTATGCCTGCATGCCTGGGTATTTAAACACAGACACAGCTTCACATTGCTAAGTAAGCAGTTTTTGTAAAATAACCTATTCCATCGTTTTCCAGCTCTCGTTGTCTTCCAGCTCCTGAAAGTGCGTAAGGCTAGGTTCACAAGTGTGGGCAGCATTTCAGAGGGCGGCAAATTAGCAGTAGAGTTGGGCATACTGTTCAAACTGAGCAAAAGTCCAGCCCGAACATCCGTTTGGCGAAAACCCAAATTTGTGAGGCGCTCATGGGATGTTCCCCCGCCAAGCGCTCCACAATACACTGTGCACTTTACAGTGCATTCTAAGCCCTGATCGGGCAAAGTGAATAACTGGTTGTTAAAGAGTGGGCTGGGACACCGGTCACAGCGTCCTTAACCTTAATAACAGATGAGTCATCAGATGTCAACGGGCTTCCCTGCTGACAGCTGAATGAAAAAAAAAACCATTGCCCGCAATAGTAAAAAAAAAAAAAAAACGGCGTGGGGGCCCCCCAACCCATACCAGGCCCTTCGGGTCTGGTATGGATTTTAAGGGGAACCCCACGCCATAATTTTTTTTGAAAACCGTGTGGGATCCCCCTCAAAATCCATACTATACCCCCTCCGGAACATACCAGGCCACATGCCCTCAACATGGGGGGGGGTGCTTTGGGGCCCTCTACCCCAAAGCACCTTGTCCCTATGTTAATAGGGACAAGGGCCTCTTCCCGACAACCCTGGGCTGTGGTTGTGAACAGCTTTTCAGAGGGCGGCTAGTCAGCAGTAGAGTTTGTTGAACAGTTGAAGCCGAGCAAGAGTTCGGGGGTTGTTTTGCCCAACTCTAATCAGCAGCTTGCAGGAGCAATTTTGAATAGATCTGATGCGCCGCAACTGTAAACCCAATTGACTTTAAAAGGGCACATTTGACAGGTGGTGGCATCTATTAACACAAGTCGTGTTGAATTTGCCAGATCTGCAGTGCAAAGCATCGCAGCCACAGTATGTGTACAGTAAAATGCTATGTTTTAGGTGGGTGGTCAAAGGACAGTAAAACCGCAGCTCAAACACCTGGTTTTAGCGGCCCCTGGCTGCCCATGTGCAATAGGCCTAACAGAGTCAACTAACAAATTCCCCTATTTAAAGCGGTAGTAAACCCGCAGATTTTTTTTTTTAACCTGTAAGGCAGTGGTTCTCAACTCCTGTCCTCAGGACCCACTAACAGGCCAGATTTTAAGTATTACCTTGGTGAGATGCAGACTAGAATACTGCAATCCCTGAGCAGCAAATTATATCACCTGTGATGCATTTCAGTTATCTTGCAAACCTGGCCTGTTGGTGGGCCCTGAGGACTGGAGTTGAGAACCACTGCTGTAAGGCAAAAGGCATAATGAGCTAGTATGCACCGCATACTAGCTCATTATGAAATATTTACCTTAGAACGAGGCGTCGGCTGGTGATCTCGGTCCATGGCGAGGGTGCGACATTTTCCCTCGGCGTGTCTTTCGGGTATCGCGGCTCCGGCGCTGTGAGTGGCCAGAGCCGCGATGACGTCACTCCTGTGCATGCGTGCGGGAGACTTCTTTCCGGCAAGGTCCGGCTTCTACCAGACCTTTTAGGCGGTAACTTAGAGCGCATGTGCCGCTGAAGTCAGCGGCTGCATGCAAGGGGAATATCTCCTAAACCGTACAGGTTTAGGAGATATTCTTTTTACCTACAGGTAAGCCTTATTATAAGCTTACCTGTAGGTCAAAGTGAAAAAAAAGGGTATACAACCGCTTTAAGATGAGTAGAAATAACTACAGAACTCGCTCAGTTATTTGACACTATTATGTAATCTCAGGAGTTGGGTGACAATGAGTGATGCAGCTGATTAAGCAGCAGCTGTAAGTCTCTGACCCTGCTAATAATTTAAAATGGAATATTTAGGTTCTTGCATAATTCCATGTGTACCTTTTTGTATGTTAGCTGTGAGTTATTATTAGGAGGCCTTACGGGTATTTTCAGTATTGCCTAGGGCCATCAAAGCACTAACACTGATAGGTGAAGGAATCTCATTTCCAGGAAGAAAAACAACATCTATGGGATGCTTACACTATTTAAAGTTGAATTAAGGGTTTAAAATTGTATCAGTCCAGTTCAATGACCATTGTCATCATTTAGAGCAGGGGTGCCCAACCTCCGATGTGGCCCGCCATGTCTTGCTCTGAGATGGCAGGTCGGCAAGCCCAGATCGCGGATTCCCGACCCGCCATCTCTGAGCATTAGTGCGAAGAATGGAGTCATGTGCGGCGGCCATGGCGGGGCTAGCCTATCCGTGATGGCGGCAGAGCTGGCCTATCCGTGATCGCGGTGGGGCTGGTCTATCAGTTATCGCGGTGGGGCTGGCCTATCCGTGATCGCGGCCAGCCTGGAGTCCCGCGTCCGCCTCCACCGCATTGTGAACACCGCGGCCTTCACCTCCTCCAGGCTCCCCCTCCCCTCCGGACTGATGAAAGCTACAAGCTGCAGGTGAGGGGGTGGATACGGTCTGGGGAGAGAGGGAACTGCCAGCCAGAGTTAGAGTCAGTATAAATAAAGAAAAACGTCTGGTGTCAGTATAAGTGTACTGTAGTGTAGTAGTCAGTGTAGTGGGCAGTGCAGTGTAGTGGTCAGTGTAGTAGTCAGTGTAATTGTCAGTGCAGTGAAGTGGACAGTGTAGTGGGCAGTGCAGTGTAGTGTAGTGGTCAGTGCAGTGGACAGTGTAGTGTAGTGGTCAGTGTAATTGTTAGTGCAGTGAAGTGTAGTGTAGTGGTCAGTGTAGTGGTCAGTGCAGTGAGGTGGACAGTGTAGTGGTCAGTGTAGTGGACAGTGTAGTGTAGTGGTCAGTGTAATTGTCAGTGCAGTGAAGTGGACAGTGTAGTGGGCAGTGCAGTGTAGTGTAGTGGTCTGTGTAGTGTTGTGGTCAGTGTAGTGGTCAGTGCAGTGGTCAGTGTAATGTAGTGGTCAGTGCAGTGTAGTGGTCACTGCAGTGAGGTGTACAGTGCAGTGGTCAGTGTAGTGGACAGTGTAGTGTAGTGGTCAGTGTAGTAGTCAGTGTAATTGTCAGTGCAGTGTAGTGGTCAGTGCAGTGAGGTGGACAGTGCAGTGTAGTGGACAGAGCAGTGTAGTGTAGTGGTCAGTGTAATAGTCAGTGTAATTGTCAGTGCAGTAAAGTGGGCAGTGCAGTGTAGTGTAGTGCTCTGTGTAGTGTAGTGGTCAGTGCAGTAGTCAATGTAGTGGTCAGTGAAGTGGACAGTGTAGTGGTCAGTGCAGTGTAGTGTAGTGGTCAGTGCAATGAGGTGGACAGTGCAGTGTAGTGGACAGTGTAGTGTAGTGGTCAGTGTAGTAGTCAGTGTAATTGTCATTGCAGTGTAGTGGACAGTGTAGTGGACAGTGTAGTGTAGTGGTCAGTGCAGTGGTCAGTGTAGTGTAGTGGTCAGTGCAGTGAAGTGGACAGTGTAGTGGTCAGTGTAGTGTAGTGGTCAGTGTAGTGAAGTGGACAGTGTAGTGGTCAGTTCAGTGTAGTGGTCTGTGTAGTGTAGTGGTCAGTGCAGTGAAGTGGACAATGTAGTGGTCAGTGCAGTGTAGTGGTCTGTGTAGTGTAGTGGTCTGTGTAGTGTAGTGGTCAGTGCAGTGGACAGTGTAGTGCAGTGGTCAGTGTAGTGGTCAGTGCAGTGGTCAGTGTAGTGGTCAGTGCAGTGGACAGTTCAGTGGTCAGTGCAGTGTAGGTGACAGTGTAGTGTAGTGGTCAGTGTAGTGTAGTGGTCAGTGTAGTGGTCAGTGCAGTGCAGTGGTCAGTGCAGTGGTCAGTGCAGTGTAGGTGACAGTGTAGTGGTCAGTGTAGTGTAGTGGTCAGTGTAGTGGGTAGTGTAGTGCAGTGTTTCTCAACTCCAGTCCTCAAGGCGCCCCAACAGGTCATGTTTCCAGGCTCTCCATTGTTTTGCACAGGTTATTTGATCAGTTTAACTGCTTTAGTAATTCCCACAGCTGTTTCATCTGAGGGAAATCCTGAAAACATGACCTGTTGGGGCGCCTTGAGGACTGGAGTTGAGAAACACTGGTGTAGTGGACAGTGTAGGAATCAGGTAGTGTAGTGGTCAGGATAGTGGACAGGTAGGTCAGTGTAGTGGCAAGTATAGGAAGCAAGTAAGTTAGTGTAGTGGTCAGTGTAGGTATCAGGTAGGTCAGTGTAGTGGTCAGGTAGGTCAGTGTAGGAATCAGGTAGGTTAGTGCAGTGGTCAGGTAGGTCAGTGTAGGAATCAGGTAGGTTAGTGCAGTGGTCAGGTAGGTCAGTGTAGGAATCAGGTAGGTAGGTTAGTGTAGTGGTCAGGTAGGTTAGTGTAGTGGTCAGTGTGGGAATCAGGCTGGTCAGTACTATTGTAGAAAGGGAAGGGACTCAGGGAGTGCTAAAAGTCCACAGGTTAGGGGACGCAAATTACTTGCCTTGCCCCGGGCGCTGACAACCTACGCTATGCCACTGACGCTCATTGTGGCCCGCGACCGGTTACCAAGTCAATAAAGTGGCCCTCGCTCCTCAAAAGGTTGGGCACCCCTGATTTAGAGGATAGCTAAGCAACTGTTTTTCTAGTGGAAATGTAAAGATCCTAACCTGTTAAATAATACTTTGAGTACAGGCTTACTCTTATCTAAGTTACAGCTGTACAGAATATGCTGGTATATCACTATTAATAATAAACTAGTTAAATATAATGACTTTTAGGCCTGACATTATTATTTTGCTTATAAACCAATATTTAAAATGATGAGTGCTCTAAATATGTCACTTTAAAAGATATGTTTTGCTGCTCTCTAGTGGTCCTTTGGTAAAATTACACAGATGTTACTACAGTGTTAGATAAATTTAGCTAAAACCTTACAGACATACCCAAACACTATTGAATGGCAAAGAAAAATAATCACTCTCTCACTCAAAGGTGTTGAATTATTCAAGCCAACCTGTATTCTTACAAAACATGTGTAGCGCCCCCCCCAATATTTGGGGGCGCTATGTGTAAATTTAAGGGTAGTCTGAGCCAGTAATTGGGCTCAGACCAATTGATTGTTCTGGATTTGCTTCTGCTCTGGGTGTGATACTGCCTGGCAGTAGTGTTCCCTGTCTGCCTGTAGGTGGCACTGTCATCACTGGCATAGGTTGAACTACAGAGGGTATCACAACACCTTGGGTGTCCTTTCTCGGCAGCCATACAGTGGGCCTGGTCTACCCGCTGTGCATGCTGGGAGAGGGTACATAAGGAGCAGACGCCATTAATTGGGGTCCTTTTCTGGGGTTCCGTCCTGGGAGCCCACCGGTCGGTGTGCGCCTCATGGCCCTCATGGCATGGGGTGCGTGTGTGTGTTCTGGCCCCGGGCACTTTTAGCCCGAGGCTACATCGCAGCATAATAGGCCCAGCTCTGCTGGCTGAGGCCTATACTTTTCAAAAGGATCCTCAGCTACCCACCTGAGGGAAGCCACGCTTAGGGAAGGAGACCAGGGGAGGATCTGCCCCGGAGGAGACTAGCGACGGTACTGCTGTCTCGGGAGGAGGCCTGGAGCTCATCTAAGGAGGGATCCATCATTACAAGCCCTGCAATACGCCAATCCGGCTCAAAGGTTCTTTACTATTGCTTGGCTGGGAGGTTCGGGACTCTTAACAATCCTGTGGCAGAGGATTCCTGATCATATCCCTTGAAAGATTGATTCGTGCTTCATCCCGGCTGCTAGGACCACTAAACGGGACTATCCGGGTGAGCAATACCCACTCAGGCTTGAGTGGTGACGATTGGGACTTTAGTGTTGCGTGCCTGAACCTTCCCCGGTGTTTCTCTCGTTTCCTTCTTTCCTCTAAAGTTTTCCACTTCAGCAAAGTAAAATAAAGCCTGACTGTTTGGGTTTTACATTGTGTGCACATTGGCCTTTCTAAAGACTTTCTCACACCCCTGACAACGGAAGCCTTTGAGGTAGTTTGCAGACCCAACAAAAAGCAGCCGATCCCTTAAATGGGGGTAAGTGCTACACATGTTAAACAGTAACTCCACTTTTGCTGAGAAAAACTAAAACAAAACAATACTGAGTGATCAATGTACATTGCAAAGATTTTAACATACTTTTTGTTGTTTCTGTTCTTAAGAAAAAGCTGGATGTTCAACTATGCCCTTGAAAGTCTGGTTCCCGAGTGGGAGTGTCTATGTTTAATATAATCAGCTAATGCACTTGCAGTATTCTAAAGAGGAAAGTTGCAGTGTCTGCATCGCTTTAGAAGTAATTAACCCTTCCTAAGGCCCCTTTCACACTGGGGCGGGTAGGTGCGGTGGCGGTATAGCAGCGCGATTTTCAGCGCTGCTATACCGTCGTTCTTACCGCGGTATGCGGCCGCTAGGGGGGTGAATTTAACCCCCGCTAGCGGCCAAAAAAGGGTTAATACCGGCGGCAAACCGCGGCTATTGTCGCGGTTTGCGGGCGGTATTACCGCGCTGTCCCATTGATTTCAATGGGCAGCCGCGGTAAAGGAGCTGTGAACACACCGCTCCTTCACCGCTGTAAAGAAGCGGCTAGCAGGACTTTTGGAGCGGTCCTGCTAGCGCACCGCTTCAGTGTGAAAGCCTTCGGGCTTTCACATTGAAGGCTACAGGCACAAATTTTTCATGCGGTATAATAGCGCTAATATTAGCGCTAAACCGCATGGAAAAACGCCCCAGTGTGAAAGGGGCCTTAGTAACTCATGAAAAATATCATTGCTATTGCAGGGTGCGCCTAAAATCCGACTTGTATCTTAGTGCAGACTTCTGTAAAAATCTGTGAGCCAGTCACACAAGCAGGATATGGGATTTCTGGTGAAGCTCTGTACACCAACTGTATATAGAAGGCCTCCAGGTTGCCAAATTGCATTGAATTTTACAGAAAATTACATATCTGCAGATTGAAAAGGAAAGATCATTTTCAATAAGTGTTTGGCCAAAGTTTCTCCTTTGATGGTCACCCTTGAGCTTAGGTACCCCCTAAGAATTTATAAGCACAAAATACGTTTTAAATGTATCAAGCTGATCAAGGTATGTGTCCAGAGTTTTAAAAGTTTCATGCTAACCTGATTCTGCTCTATTTATCCAGACAATTATTTTTTTTCTTCAAATAAAGCAATGATATTAGCAGTAAGTATGGTGCTTTTCCTGTAAAGTGATACATTCCCAAATATTTAATATGTTATGTTATAAAGTGGAGACATAAGACCTACAATCAATACATTTCCACAGCTGGTCTTGTTTTGTTTGGCTAACTGTTCTCGTTTTGCCCTCAATACAAAATATATCGATTTTACTGCATAATTTTAATACTGCTGTCTGTCATTGCTCTTCCATAACTTAGCCAACAAACTCACTGTCTATCATTAACCACTTGCCAACCGCTGCACGCTGATATACGTCGGCAGAATGCAGAGGTAGGCAAATGGGCGTACCTGTACGTCCCCTTTAAGAATGCGTGCGGCGGCCGCCCGTCGCACTCCCCGTGACCGTGCCCGTGGGACCCGCAGACTCGATGTCCACCGGTGTACCACGATTGGGCAACAGAGAGGCAGAACAGGGAGATGCCTGTGTAAACAAGGCATTTCCCTGTTCTGACTAGTGACAGGACACTGATCGTCTGCTCCCTGTAATCGGGAGCAGTGATCAGTGTTGTGTCACAGTAAGCCCTGCCCCCACACCGTTAAAATCACTCCCTAGGGCACAGTAAACCCCTTCCTAGCCCCCTGGTGGTTAACCCCTTCCCTGGCAGTCACATTTATACCGTAATCAGTGCATTTTTATATCACTGATCGCTGTATAAATGTGAATGGTCCCAAAATAGCGCCAAAAGTGACCGATGTGTCCGCCATAATGTCGCAGTCATGATAAAAATAGCTGATCGCCGCCATTACTAGTGTAGCGCACCCACCCCAGCCTTTACCTGCTTTTCTTATAGTTGGCTCCTTCGCAGGAAAAGACTGAGGCACACCGCACCACAAGCCCGTACCCTCCTGGATGGGGAGGTTGAGCGGTGTTAGTGTCTCGGGCCTGCCTGCAGCCAGTGTTTGAAAACCTCCAGAGCTGACCTAGTTTCTGGGTAGCCAGAAACAAGTCCTTAGTTCTCCCCAGTAAGCAACTGTCCACACCAACTGAAAAGTCCAACTTCTTATTTATTCTTAAGGGCAATAAATAGTCTCTTTGAGAGCAGACAGGTTGAGACAAACACAGGTCAGATAAGGTGGGAGGAGGTCCAGGCACAAACATAATTTAGGGTTTCTCCTGTTCTGGTTTGCACGAACAGGCTTGGTGCATGGTCCATGAGGTTGGTCACTGCCACTGACCTGATGAATAGTTGCAAGTCACTGCCACTGACCTGGTGTGCGTAGAGTCACTGCCACTATGACCTAAAGAACCCGCACTTCCTTCTTTGAGTAACTTGGCCCTTTTTTAGGATAAGAACATCCCTCCGGAGAGTTACCAGAGGCCCCCTCTGTCACCACGACTCTGTGCTGGATCTTCAGAAAGGGTCACCTCCCTGGCCTCCTCGATCCTGGATACGGGTCCCCTCGCAAGGCAGATCCCTGGGAGCCTCGATCCTTAGCGGACCCCAGCCGAAGGTTGCTGGGTTCTAGGCCCTCACCAAAGTACCTCACCCCAGACTGAAGGTGTCTGAGATGAAAACAGCAGCTCCGTCTCCGGGTCTAGGGCACCCGGAGACAACACACTCACCCAGGCCTCCGGGCCTAGGGCACCCGGAGGCGACACCCACACCCAGGCCTAAGGTGCCTGGGCGCGGAACCAACGACGACGACCTCTCTGGAAGATGGCCGCCCCCTTTTATATCCTCTCCCGACAGACACAGCAGGTGCCCCGCCGTACTGCTGCTGAGAGGGGACAAGAAAAGGCACAACCCTGTACCACGGTTCAACCCAGGCCTATGGCAACAGCGCCACCTATAGGCCCCAGGGAACTGCACATCAGTACTATCTCCCAGGGACAGAAATGGTCCATGAAACCTAACAATTAGTGCATCTGAGCCTAGTTACCACTAGATGTTCCCCCTAAATATGACACCCCGCTACACTAGTAAAAAAAAAATATTAATAAAAATGCCATAAAACTATCCCCTATTTTGTAGACGCTATAACTTTTGCGCAAACCAATCAATAAATGCTTATTGCGATTTTTTTTTACCAAAAATGTGTAGAAGAATATGTATTGGCCTAAACTGTGGAAGAAAAAATGTTTTTTTATATATTTTTTGGGGATATTTATTATAGCAAAAAGTACCACCAAAAGAAAGCTCTATTTGTGGGAAAAAAAGGACATCAATTTTGTTTGGTGAGCCACGTCGCATGACTGCACAATTGTCAGTGCCGAATCGCAAAAAGTGCTCTGGTCAGGAAGGGGGTATATTCCTCCGGGACTGAAGTGGTTACAAAGTTATCTATGCCCTGGTTCACACTGGTGCGTTTTGACAAGCGATTTGGCATGTCAAATCGCATGTCAAAACAGCGGTATTTGCCGCAAATTGCCGGCAATGGAACCGTCCTAACCGGTGCGACGCCGCATCTGCGGCGCTGCACCGATTTCAAAAAGTAGTTTCTGTACTACTTTTTGCGAATTTGGCACGCGATTTACATTGACATCTGTGCAGAAACCTGCACAGATGTCCTTGTAATCGCGGCCGAAATCGGGACTGACCAGCGGGAGTGAAATCGTGCGAGTTCAGTTAAACTTGCACGGCTTCACTCTCGCAGCCCAGTGTGAACCTGGGCTTAAAAGCCTTTCAAGTCCTTAGATTTTACCTAAATGAAAATCTGCATCTTATGTAGTGATGGGTTGCTACATGTTACAACATCCACACATTTCACCCTGCTCCCGGACCTCCATTAGACATACCCTTCAGTCAATGAACAGTCTTTTGCTTGTTTTTGTTGTTTTTTTTATTATGGGATTGAACTTGGTTGAGGAAAAGGGACATGGGATGCCCATAGGATAAATTAGTACTTTGTAGAAAGTAACTGCGTCACACTTCTCAGCAGAACAAGATGGCTGACCCTAAACTTGACAGTCTTTTACCACAGAAATACTTCTTCTTCAGCACATACCTTGACATACTGTTACCTCAGAACACATCTTTACCTCTTCCTCCAGCACACTACTTTACTGCCCAAGTTTTAGTAATCCTGTCACGTCATCAGAACATGACTAGGCCTCACTCTGAATAAGTCCCAGTGTATTTACTTGATGACCCTTTGTAGGCCAGGGGCCTGCAGTACCCCTTTGTGGCAGCAACCAATTTACTTGAGAAGAATAAATGGTGATGGACTACTGATCCCAGCAAGTTCGACTTGCAAACCATGCCTGCCCTCATGGCTGCATCGATTTGACACAAAACTCCCACAGTGTCTTCCTCTGGCTCTACATCCAGCTCCCCTGGCTAGTCTTTTCCCGATCTCTCCACTGTGCTTTCCACTCTCCGACATCTGCCCTGGATCCTTCGTGAATGACTTTACTCCGGATGTGCAGACCAACTGTCTCCTCCAGCTCTTCAGGACACCTCTCCATGACCGTGTAGGGAGAGGCTCCCTCCGAGCTCCCCGCCTGAGGTACACCCCCCCCCCCAGAAAGGAGGTTCCCTCAGGCACGACAGTCTAAAGCCCCATACACACGATCAGACTTTTTGACAACAAACTTCAAAATGATCAGGTTTTCAAAAAAATCCTACCGTGTGTACGCTCCATCGGACAAACTTTTTTGGTTTTTATCGGACAAAAGTTCGCTCTGCAAACGGACAAACTTTTCAGCAACAAAATTCCTACGGTGCAAAGTCCTGTCGTGTGTACAGAAATCCATCGGACTTTAGTCCGAAGTACAAACACGCATGCTCAGAAGCATGGACCAACCGGAAGCGTTCTGTCTTGTAAAACTAGCGTTCGTAATGGAGATATCACATTCGTGGCGTGGCAAGTTATGAAATCTAGAAATGCAGCGCACATTCTCTTCTTCTTTATAATGGGATAATAATAAAGCTGCTTTGCTGGTGATACTGACGGAGTAATAGCAAACGTCCTTCCTAAGGATTTGTGTTTTTGTTATATGAATAAAAGATATTTCTTAATTTTTTGGGGGGTCCAGTTAGCACAACCCCATTATCCCCTAGTTTTTTTTATGCTCAAAGCACCAACTACTCTATTTGTGTCCCTTAATTTTAGAAATGTACCTGCCTACTCCCAAACTGTTTTTAGAATTTAAACACAAAATCAAATAATTTTGATAATATTTATTTTATTTAAATAATAATAAGCATAAAGAATGGCATATCAAAATCAAGAGGAAGGCAACAATAGATCAACTAGTGGAATTGGCGAAGCCTCTGTACCCCAGGTCAGACATCAATTATGTGAATCTCAAAATTGTGAACCTGAGGAGTACCTACAATATAGGGAGCACAAGAAGGTCGTGGACTCCAAAAGATGGGGAGCAGCAGCAGATGCCATATCTGTCCCCAGGCTGTGGTACTACAATGGGCTGTGATTTTGGTCATACCAGACTGAACCACGCACATCGCTCTCCACACTTCTATCCACATCAGCTGAGGCCATTTTGTTTCTTGTGCATTCACAACATAAATAACATTCCAAAAATATTAAACAAATTCTCTGTCATCCAAATGCAATTTTTGAAACCAAAAGTGCAAATGATACTCCGAAAACTACCAAAAGTATAACCAAGAAAATCAAAATTAAATAACGAATCACAAAAAAAATAGTAGTCCCTAAACTCCCCAGACCACTGGCCTTGTTGGGGATCCTGGGTTGGATTTGGCCACTGACCCCCATGCTGCTGTGGTGGGTTGGTTTGCTGAGGTGGGTGGGGTTTCTAAGGTGGGTGAGGTTGCTGGGGTGGGTGGGGTTGCTGGGGTGGGTAGGTTTGCTTGGGTGGGTATGTTTGCTGGGGTGGGTAGGTTTGCTGGGGTGGATAGGCTTGTTGTGGAGGAGGTGGAGGTGTGTGGTCCAAATCACACACATGTGATTTAGGGGTTAGCTCATGTTTCCTGGCCTTGCTGAGGAGCTGGATCATTATCCCCTCACATATCTCCCTTTGATCTGCGTCAATCTCGCGGAGCTTATTAGCAGTGAAACTGCCAAACCCTTCAGCACTATCGGGTGCTGTTGTAATGACTGATGTGGCCCTAGTAAGGAAGTCAGCTGTGGCCTCATCCACGTGGTGTCTCTTCCTGGCCCTTTTGGTAGGAGGGCGAAGGGTAGGGATTCTGCACTCAGTTGTCTGGCTGCTGGGCCCAGCCTCTTCTTGGCTAAAAAGTTCCTGTGTCTGAAAATGGAACATCATTTTATTTTTTTGGCATCAATCACAAACACTTTTCAGCTCATGACTTTTAAAACTTGAATGTGTCCAAAAAGCAAAGACTATCATTCTGGTTCCATCATTTCTCATTCTTGTCCAAATGTTTTTTGTTTACTACTGTCTATTTAATATGCAACTCACTTTGTTTACGCTTTAAATTTTTAGCCATCATAACAACAAATTAACATCATTGTATATTTAACTTCCAATCTTTTTGACAATGCTATACCTGGGTCAAGCTGAGCTCCTCCTCCTCCTCTTCTTCCTGTGTAGGATTAGGCTAAGTATCGGTGGCCTCAGCTGATGCGGAGGGTAGTGTGGAGAGAGATTTGCGCGGTACAGTTTGATCCTTCAAAAATTGCAGGCTGGAGAAGTACCACAGCTTGGGGACATAAACGTCTTCTGCTGCTGCTCCTGATTGTTTGGATTCCTCAATCTTCTTTCGCTCCCTGTTACACATGCTCCTGAGGCCCCCAATTTTGGTCTTTATCAAACTGTAGCTTGCCCTGGGGTACACAGTCTTCGCCAATTGCACCAGTTGTTCAATTGTTGCCAGCCTCCTTATTTTTATTGGAATAATCCTTATGTTTGACCTGCCACAGACAGGTGTGCGCTCTGTACTGTTGGTGGGAATTCAAGTTTGACTTCATTTTTGTATCAAGTATCAGAAGGCTGCAAGAAAGAACACAAGACAAACCATAATGGGTTGCTTCTAGCTCATAAACTGCTTACAATATAGGCCTTTATCTAAGCAGTATATGCCACTAACCACCAGTGTCCCAATGTTGCCACATACCTTTTTTTCAAGTCTCCCTTTGGCTTGCGTTCGTCTCGCAACTATGGTTACGTTCATATGTCCGGTATATCGACCGCTCGTTATGAATTTATATACCCTGCGCATGCGTGAAACTCCACTCTCCGAGCGTCATGACGCTGGGGCGTGACCACATTCTCTATTCTGCATGCGACATACACAGCGGAACATTCGGGAGGGAGAACATGATGGCGGAATCACCGAAAAAGACCAGGCCCCACGTGGTGGAGATTATCGCAAACACAAGGCCACCCCCATGAGCAAGGGGGATATGGTGGAGATGGTGCGCATATTTGACAAATATGATTATGACTGCAAGCTGAAGAACTATGACAGGCCCAATAGCCGTAAAGACTGGGTTCTTGAGAAGGTCCTTGCGGTATTGGAACGAGAATATGGGGTCAACCGAACAAAGGATCAAATTCGCAAACGCTGGTCAGATTTGAAACACTGAGAGAAAGAACAGTTGGACTCCATTCACTGCATCATTATTAAAATAAGTAAGCCCAATTAATGACTGTAATCATTATTTTGATGTTTTAATTAGCTGTCTGTACATTAGATGGATACAAGTAGGTCTTCAAAAAAAATTGTTTTTGGGTAAAGAAGAAGTTAATTAAATTAACTGCAGATATGAACTATACTTGTTCTTTCTGACTAGCCATTTTTAGTGTAATAATTTATACTGTATGTAATGATTTACACAGGAAAAAGGGACAGAGAAAGACACCAGACAAGCCACCAGAGGGGACAAAGGGAGGCTTCCCTTGGCCGGGCCCCAACAGGGGAGATAACAGGGCCTGCATCACCCCCAAATCGTAAGTGTCAACTTAAAAAACATGAATTTAGCCTCCGACAGGGGTGTTTCTAGGTGGGACAAAGGCCATGGGCTCAGGGCATAACTTAAGGGGTAAATAACACTTTCTGTTTGCCGCGTGGCTCATCACTAACCATTAATGACGCATTTCCAGGGTAGACATGCATAGAGGAGAGGCCCTGGGGATCACAGTCACAGAGTCACGCCTGCTAGAATGATTCACATATATCCCCTATCCCATAGGAGACACGAGTCGTGGGTGACAACTGCATGAGTTGTTCAATGTGGGCATGAAGAAAAAAAAGTTCACATTTAAAATGACATCATCTTCCCTTTACAATGCATTTTTATGATTTGAATAATGCATAGTGAAGCATGTTGTGGTCCACTAGTCAGGAGCAAACATTGTCACAAGTGCAAGGTTGGTCTACTAATTCAGCCAAAGGGATTCTAGGAACAGATGTGACTTTTGGGGTGGCTTCATGAATGTTGTATTGTTTATTTCTAGAGCAACGTGAGTGTGGTCAGCTCCAACATTTGGAGGAGTGGGATCAGAGAGCTGGACCCAGCAAAGAGCCTCCACTGGACAGAACATCCCCAGACACAAGACAAGCAGAGGGTGGAAGAGTGCAACAATTTGAAGAAGATACTTTGGAGCCTGTTGTTTGCCCCAGTAAGTTTTTTTTAGATCTGGCTTCAAATGTCTAGACATGTCTAGTAATTAGATGTCCAAAAAAAAAACACCCACACAACACAGGAGCAAAGTATGTAGTGCATTGAACATTAGCATGTAGATGGAAGAGGTGGAAGGAGCTGGCAGTGTTGCTAGGTACCCGAGTTTTGTAGACACAGGCACCAGAGACAAGATTACAGAGTAGTTGCAGTGTGTACATTCCTAGTAGTGAAGGTGTCAGAAGGGCAAGCAGGTTGCAAACAATAATTGACTGGCTAGGTAAGTATTTTCCCAAATTGCCTTTACTAATAATGTGCCCATAATTTACTTTGTAGGGCCTCAGCCACTTGACCATCATTCCCATTATTTTTTTTCTCTTCTTCCAAGGCCACGAACTACCAAGATGCACTATTGGTCGTATCAGTGCTGATATGCTGCAGGCAATGATTGAGCTTGAAAAAATACAGGAGGCTGCCACTGGTGTTCAGCAAAAAATCCAGGATTATGTAGACCTGTTAGCCAAATTTTAGAATATTCTGACCTTACGTTTTCTTCAAATTGTTGCCTCCTGTCTTTGTTTCTTGTTTTGACTAGGGATGAGCTTCGAGTTTGAGTCGAACTCATGTTCGACTCGAACATTGCCTGTTCGCCCGTTCGCCGAACAGCGAACAATTTGGGGTGTTTGAGGAAAATTCGAAAAGCCGCGGAACACCTTGTAAAAGTCTATGGGAGAAATCTAATGTGCTAATTTTAAAGACTTATATGCAAGTTATTGTCATAAAAAGTGTTTGGGGACCCGGGTCCTGCCCCAGGGGACATGTATCAATGCAAAAAAAAGTTTTAAAAACGCCCGTTTTTTCAGGAGCAGTGACTTTAACCACTTAAGCCCAGGACCAATATGCAGCATAAAGACGAGGCCCCTTTTTGCGATTCGGCACTGCGTCGTTTTAACTGACAATTGCGCGGTCGTGCAACGTGGCTCCCAAACAAAATTGACGTCCTTTTTTTCCCACAAATAGAGCTTTCTTTTGGTAGTATTTGATCACTTCTGCGGTTTTTATTTTTTGCGCTATAAACAAAAATAGAGCGACAATTTAAAAAAAAAAATGCAATGTTTTTTACTTTTTGCTATAATAAATATCCTCAGTTTATGCCGATACGTATTCTTCTACATATTTTTGGTAAAAAAAAAATCGCAATCGGTGTTTATTGATTGGTTTGCGCAAAAGTTATAGCTTTTACAAAACAGGGGGTAGTTTTACGGCATTTTTATAATTATTTTTTTTTTACTAGTAATGACGGCGATCAGCGATTTTTTTTTGTGACTGCGACATTATGGCGGACACATCGGACACTTTTGACACATCTTTGGGACCATTTTTACAGCGATCAGTGCAATAAAAATGCACTGGTTACTGTAAAAATGACACTGGCAGTGAAGGGGTTAACCACTAGGGGAGCTGAAGGGGTTAAGTATGCCTAAGGGAGTGATTCTCACTGTTATCGGGCGTGGCTACGAGTGACACGTCACCGATCTCCGCTCTGATTACACAGAGCAAAGATTGGTGACAGTGTAAGTAGGCGAGCGGGGAGATGTTGTGTTTACACTAACATCTCCCAGCTCCATCCCTCCATGAGACGATCATGGGGATCTCTACGGCGATCGAGTCCGCGGGACCCGCGGTCCGAATCATGGGGATGACTGCAGGGCAGTCAGTTAAAGGGCCACGTACAGGTACGCGATTGTGCCTGTACGAGCCATTCTGCCAACGTATATATGCCGTGAGCGGCCATTAAGGGGTTAATAATGCTTAATAATAATGCCCTTCAGGTCTGGTATGGATATTAAGGGGAACCCTGCGCCAAATTTAAAAACAAATGACGTGGGGTTCCCCCCTTCAGGTCTGGTATGGATTTTAAGGGGAACTCCGCCCCAAATTTTTTTCAAAAATGGCGTGGAGTTCCCCCCAAAAGAGGGGGGGACGAGAGAGCGGCCGGGCCAGGTTGCTAACGGTTCTGCCTAGTGGTTAGGGAGAAAAGTGATCAAAAGTGGGTCAGCTTGGGGCAAGTTTTTGGGGCCCCAGAGATGTCCCTGAACTTCAAACATGGGTGGTAAGTACAGGCACTGGTTGGTGACACTTGGTAATTTTTTGGGTTCTCTGGGACTTTGCACCGGTCAGAACCGGTTGCCCAAACACGGTCACCCAAAACACAGATTTAACATTGGCGCCTATGGGAAAACAGGGCCAAATTGGGACATGGTTGCTCACCGGCCATAAGTTCCCTTGACCCCAAACTTGGCATGATGGTTCTCAACATGTGTGCCTACAAGCGGACAAAGAAAGTAAGTCGCTACCGGTTACGGTGTAGCATGAAAATTACTATCCTGTGCAAGACGCTACCCCCTGACGCAACTGCGCATGCGCCGGGTTCATACAAAAGAAACCGAGCGCAGAGCTGCTCAAGACGACTACAGCTGACTTGGATTAACCCCTCACATGCCGATCGATCGGCTACACAGAGGCAGACACAAACTCCATCTAGAAGACGGCAGCTGTGGGACATGGCGAGGGCTCACGGCGGACACACAGGCTGGTTGCGAGGGGACAGCAACAAGCTGTATCACATACACACAGGCTGGATGGGGGCACACCATGGATATCACAGGCTGGATGTTTGTCACAGGGGGCACACCATGCATGTCACAGGGGGCACACCATGCATGTCACAGGGGGCACCTGAAGGTTACCGGAGGTTCGAGCTCCATGTTTTTGGTAGCATGAATTCATCACTACCATCGTGCCAAGTTTGAAGTCTGTAGCTCAAAGTATGGGGGAGATATGGACCCTCAAAGTCACGACCCTTGGTGGCCCACTACCCGGGGGGGTACCGAGAGTTCGCTAGACCGCACCCGCCCCATAGTGCCCCTTGGTCGGTATGACCTTATTCGGGTTTTCTGTAATATCTCCGGAACCATAAGTTCCCCAAACATCAAACTTGGTAGTTTGGGGTTTTAGTACCCCTTCTACCTTCATGCAAAAGGTCTCTAGACCAAAAGGGTCAAAAAATCTAATTCTTCTAAAGACTCAGCAGACTTTGTCTCTCCCTAACTCTGATAGTCGAGCTGTTTTCTGCCTCAGAAAATGAAAATTTCCAAACCGTAAATGCCAGCAACACCACCTTTTAATATGTTGTAGTGCTAGGTCCCCTGAGCTTGCACACCAAGTTTGGGGTTCCTAAGTCCAGGGGGCCCCTAGTGTTAATGGGTCCCGAAATATCATATCCCAAGCTGGCCACTCCCCCCGTCCCCCCGTCAGAAACCATGAATCAGACGTACAGTTAAATTACACTTGTTTAATAATAAAAAATAAAAAGGTAAACAGAGTAAGCATTTTCAAAACATAGCCAGAGTTCAGTAACTGGATCGGGTAGTCGGCCAAGCCAATGTCAAAGAGCCAGCAATAAAGGTAGTAGTACAGCAAGCAGGATCTGTAGCCAGAGGGAACATCAGTCAAGCAGGTCTTCAACAGGAACGCAGGAGAAAGTCTCTTGTGATGTTAACACAGGCGAAGGCAAAGAGCAAATTAACTGGAAGGCTTTAAGTAGGCAGAGCTGAGGAGCAGGATCATCAACAGGTGGATCACTGTGGAGAGATGGGAGCTGGCAATTAGCTGACAGCTGAGCTGCCAGCACAGAGAAGGAAGGGCTGAGCCCAGCCTTGACACCCCCCTTTGAAGCCAGTATCAAATGGCTATTTTTCCGGGTACATGTTTTGGTTTTACCGGTCTCTTTGGGCAAACTTGGCACACATGTAGCCCCAGTCCTCCTCTACCGATGTGCCAAGTCTAGGGACCGGGGAACTTATGACCGGGGAGCACCGATTTTTCAAAGCCGACCAACCCCGCCATAGACTCCCATGTTAAATTTTTAATTCTCGGTTAATTTTGGGGAGTCTGTACTGGCCGGCCGTAGGTCCCCTTGAGCCCAAACTTGGCACACATGTAGCCCCATTTCTCCTCTACCGGTGTGCCAAGTCTGAGGACTGGGGCACGTAAGCACCGCTTTTCCAAAGCCGACCACCCCCCGCCATTGACTCCCATGTTAAACAGTAATTTCCCGGTTAGGTTTGGGCAACCGGTACCGGTCGGCCATCGGTTCCCTGGACCCCACCTTTGGAGCCTGAGTCCCCAAGGAGTGTGCCTACCACCTCTCGTGTCAGTGTATTTTTAAGTCCCGTGGCTGAGGCGGTAGGTGTGGACAGTGCCGGCCCAAGACATTGTGCTGCCTGGTACCAAGAATTAAATGCTCCCCCCCACCCCCCCCAAAAAAATCACGCCCACCAAATACCCCACATTCATTATTTTATATCATGATAACTAAAGTGGACCTATCATGGCTCTATACATGTAAAGGAGTATAAAAGGACCTGTGCGTGGCTGGTGGCCGCGATCGCTCCAGAGAGCCAGAACGGGGATCTGTTAATGTAAACAGACAGATCCCTATTCTGACAGGGGAGGAGAGACAGATCTGCTCTTCCTAGTGATTAGGAACAGAGATCTCTCTCCTCCTACAGTCAGTCCCACCCCCCCCCCAGTTAGAAATACCTCCCAGGGAACACATTTAACCCCTTTCCTGCCAGTGACATTTACACAGTAATCAGTGCATTTTTATAGCACAGATCGCTGTATAAATGTCACTGATCCCAAAAAAGTGTCAAAAGTGTCTGATCTCTCCACCGCAATGTCACAGTCTAGCTAAAAATCGCAGATCACCAGACCCCGCTACACTAGTAAAAAAATAATAATAATAATAAAAATGCCATAAATCTATCCTCTATTTTGTAGACGGTATAACTTTTACGCAAACTAATCAATATACACATTGCATTTTTTTTACCAAACATATGTAGAAGAATACATATCGACCTAAACTGATCAAGAAATGTTTATTTTTATTTTATTATTCTCCACTAGACCCTAGTCTCTTTATTGGCTACAGCCCTTAACCCTTCACGGATTTGCTTTTGGAATTAACTCTTCACGGACTATGTTGTGTTCTTTTTGGACTCTGCATTAGTTTTCTTTTTAATTAATTTTTCATATATTAATTTTTCACATTTCAAGGTTTAACATTTATTTCACACATGGTTTTAACCACATAGCGCTGCACATTTTTTGAACACATGTGACCTATCTGACCCCTACACTGACCCCCTGACACACCTACGTGACACATGCACTGATCCACCTGACTCCTACTTCCTGCACTACTCACATAACACTGACCTACCTGACCTACATGACCATTACCCTGACCCCTACACTGACCCCTACCTCACTCCTACTTCCTGCACTACTCACATTACACTGGCCTACATGACCATTACCCTGACCCCTACACTGACCCCTACACTGACCCTTACACTGACCTACCTGACACCTACCTTACACCTACACTGACCTACTACACAGACCCACCTGACTCCTACAGTAGGAGTCCTACTTCCTGCACTACTCACACCCGACCCCCTCCCCACAGCTCGGTGCGAATCCATCCTTTGAGTCCTCCTTACCTTTGTCTGCTCTTCACCAGGACTCTCCTCAGGACCTCAGCACTGGATGTGCAGAACTGCTTCGGCGTCCCAACTTCCCGCCAGCGCCATCCACCCGCAGCCCGCTCCATGGTGTCAGACGCTGCACGCCTGCACCTCCATGATCCCATCTCCACCGCGCCGTAACAAAGCAGAGGGACAGGTGGAGGGGAAGACAGCTCACACTTCCAGTGCTTATCTCCCGCCACCATGTTCGTGTTTCCCGGCGCACTGACTGTGATTGGGCGTATGGCGGTCATGTGCGGAGGCGGGACTTCTAGAGCGATCGCTGACAGGCCAGCCCCACGCCGCACATGACCCCCATTCGCCCAATCACAGGGCGCCGGACACTAAACATGGTGGGGACACAGGAAAGGAAAATTAGTAGGAGACACGGAATGTCGCTGGCTGACGGGCGGCAATTTGCCGACCCCCTTAAAGTGCCGCCTGGGACCGGGGTACCATCGGGTCCCATGGTAGGGCGGCCCTGGGTGTGGAAGTTTTTACCAGTGTACCGGTTACCGAATACCAGCCTTAAAAATACGTGGGGGATCTCATTTTGTTGGAAAGCGTTGGGGCAATCTAATGAGACTTCCTGGAGCTTTCTGCGGTGAACTGTTCCCGAGCAATATATCCCGGAACCTGTGTCAAACATCCAGCCTGTGATATCCATGGTGTGCCCCCATCCAGCCTGTGTGTATGTGATACAGCTTGTTACTGTCACCTCGCAACCACCCTGTGTGTCCGCTGTGAGCCCTCGCCATGTCCCGCAGCTGCTGTCATCTAGATGGAGTTCGTGTCTGCCTGTGTAGTGTGAGGGGTTAATCCGAGTCAGCTGTAGTCATCCTGAGCAGCTCTGCGCTCGGTTTCTTTTGTCTGAAACCGGCACATGCGCAGTAGCGTCAGGGGCTAGCGTCTTACATGGGGTAGTGATATGCATGCTACACCGGGCTTTCCCAGTGATGTGACGGGTGACCTCACCCCCTCTGATGTAACGCAGGTTTGCCGTTGCATCAGAGGGGGGCGGGGTCACCCGCATGTCACTGGGAAAGCCTGGGTTTCCCCTTTGCATCAGAGGGGGACAGGGTCACGTGACCGGTGGCCCCGTCCTCAGCTACATAAGACCTGTCAGGCTGCCGCAACGTCATTCCCGGGGTGTCTCCCGTGGAGACAGGACCGTGTGCTGTTCCTCGCTGGACATCATCACTGGAGCCTGCAGATCATCCGTCGCTGGATACCGACATCACTGGAGTGGAGATCGAGAGTGGATTACCACTGCTGGAATCTTTTTTTTTTTTTTTTTTTTTAATAAAGGACTTATCCCAACAGTGTCTGTGTGTTTTTTTACAATTTTTTACACTTTATTTGTGAAATGGTAGGGGTACATTGTACCCCTTACCAATTCACATAGGGGGGGCGGGATCTGGGGGTCCCCTTTGTTAAATGGGTCTTCCATATTCCGATAAGCCCCCCGCCCGCAGACCCCCAGAACCACCGGGCAAGGGTTGTGGGGATGAGGCCCTTGTCCCCATCAACATGGGGACATGGTGCTTTGGGGTCCAGACCCCAAAGCATCCTCCCCATGTTGAGGGCATGTGGCCTGGTACAGTTCAGGAGGGGGGGCGCTCTCTCGTCCCCCTCCTCTTTTCCTGCGGCCTGCCAGGTTGCGTGCTCGGATAAGTGTCTGGTATGGATTTTTTTTTTAAATATGGCGTAGAGTTCCCCTTAAAATCCATACCAGACCTGAAGGGTCTGGTATGATTATTTGGGGGAACCCCACATAATTTTTTTCTTATTTGGCGCAGGGTTCCCCTTAATAACTTTACCAGACCTGAAGGGCATGGTAATTGAATTCGGGGGTACCCCCACGCATTTTATTTTAATCAATGACTTTTCTCTGTAATGCCGGGAGCCGACAATTCATTACAGCCGTGAGTACTTTTAATTACTTTTTTTCCTTCAGAAATTACATTTTGTGCAGGGACAGTTCTAAGCACGGGAAACAAGTGCTACTTTACAGACATACTATACACACCCCCCAGGTACGAAATTTAAAGGAATATTTCACTTTTATTGTTTCACTTTAAGCATTATTAAAATCCCTGCCCCAGTTTTTAAAACTTTTTGTGCATTGATACATGTCCCCTAGGGCAGGACCCAGGTCCCCAAACACTTTTTATGACAATAACTTGCATATAAGCCTTTAAAATTAGCCTTTTAAATTTTTAATGTTCTTGTCCCATAGACTGTAACGGTGTTCAGATGTTCGAACAAATGTATTGCCTGTTCGCATGTTCTGATGAAAACCGAACTGGGGGGTGTTCAGCTTATCCCTAGTTTTGACTTTTTTTTACAATACTTTGTAGCACAGGCTCTGATTGATGGTATTTTGAAATCACACTACTTCCTTTGAACTACTGTGATTTCATAGTAGTAAGGAACACTGACATATGCTGTGACTTGTCATGCGATTTGACCTCTAATATCGCATGACAATTAAAAAAAAATGTGAACCTGTGCTTTTTAAGTGTCTGAGGTCAGTATTTCCCCACTCTCCTTCTCTAGGTGCACGACCACGTCCTGTTTTCTTTATTGTAGGCAGTAGAAACAAAATAATGTAAATTTTGAAACATAAAAAATTACCACTGCACTTGTGGCAAAAGTTCAAAATAGAGAAAAAAGGACCTGGTAATGCACCTGGAGAAGGAGAGTTGAGAAACAATGCCCTAAATATATTGTTGTGTTGAAAAATTATGTTTTTTTTTGTCTTTTGCAAGCCAAAATTTGAAGAACCACACAAATGAGGACACAAACATTAAATTTCCCTCATGATCACATATCAAAATTATGTGACTTTCCCTCCATATAGATTTCAAAAGCCACAAAACACACAGTGGGTGTTTTTTAAGTACGGAAAATAAACTTTGCCCTACAAGTGCACTACAAGTGCAGTGGCAAGTGCACTTGTAGTCCAAAAATTAGATTTTTTGGGAGAATCACCCCCACTGTGACAACATGTGCTAGCTCCCATCATGTGGTATCAATGTACGTGTTTCGGGGGATCAAACCCTTCCTCTCACCTACTTTAGTTTTGAGGAAGGGGTTGCACCCCAAAACCATTGATATCCCATGATGGGAGATAGCACATGTGGACACACTGGGGGTTATTTGCAAAAGGCAAATCCACTTTGCACTACAAGTGCACTGCAAGTACACTGAAAGTGCACTTGGAAGTGCAGTCGCTGTACATCTGAGGGGAAGATCTGAAAGGAGGGGAAGCTCTGCTAATTTTAACATCCAATCATGTGCATGTTAAAATTATGTTTTTTGGTTTTCCTATTTTTCCCCCTCAGATCTACAGCGACTGCACTTCCAAGTGCACTTTCAGTGCACTTGCAGTGCACTTGTAGTGCAAAGTGGATTTTCCATTCGTAAATAAACCCCACTGTGTTTTGTGGCTTTTGCTAATAACCTGTTTGTACCTACACACATTTTAGGCAGGGTATCATAAGGGACATTTAACATTTAGGCCTCTTCAAAAGTTGGCTTGGAAAGGGATGAGCTCATCCCACCTGAGGAAGGCAAGATATTCTCAACTTGAGAATAATATAAAAAATGTCTCATATGGCCTTTTAATGTAAAATTTTATATTTTTAAAGTTACAGAGTTGGCGATGTGTATGCTGTGCTTTCAAAGATGCATGTTTAGCCACTAAAAAATAAAAAAAAAGGAAAATATAAATGTTCATACACAAATAACGATGTTAGTTTGTTCTAAAACCATAAAACGCACATGTGAATGTGCTGGAAGTAAAAATATTTTTGAAAAACAATGTGTGGCTTCTTATTTCTATGATCAATACCATTATATTTGTTAAGTTGGGGTAGATACATTGACAGTGTACTCTAAAATGTGTGTAGCAGAGCCACAGCACAACATAATACAGTACATAGCTCAAGGCGAGATTTTTACCTCAATATTGCACATCAGGTTGGTTTGCAATAGTGGAGAAAATGAAAAAAAGATTAAGGCCATTTGCAAACAGAATAAACACAGACAACAGTAGTTCCAAAAAAAACTGCCCCTCTACCCACAAAGTAATCCATATACTGTTCCCGGACAAGACGGGCATTCTCGGAGGAGAAACCAGCACGACCACTTTGAAGAGCTGGCATCACTGCCTCTTCAGCTGGGCGTAAAACTGAAGGCTCATCTGTTTGCCCTGAGCCAATGTAGCTGCTAGCATTCCTCCTTAAAAAATTATGGAGGATGCAGCAGCACAACACAACTTGGTTGAGCTTATATTCTGCCAAGTTTATGGCAGTTAAAAAAAGTCTAAACCGACTAGATAGTATGCCAAAGGCGTTTTCCACCACCCTTCTGGCACGAGAGAGACGATAATTAAAAATGCATTGCTCTGGGGTGAGGTTCCTCATAGGAAAGGGCTTCAGAAGATTATCCCCCAGAGCAAAGGCCACATCTGCCACAAATACAAAATTGAAGCCCTCAACATTGTCCTGAGCATGTGGCAAACGTAAGGTGCCATTCTGTAGACGATGGTAGAACTCGGTATGCATCATGACACCTCCATCCGAGTGGCGCCCATTCTTCCCAACATCCACGTACAGGAATTCATAGTTGGCTGACACAACAGCAAGCAAAACTATACTGCAAAAGCCTTTATAATTAAAATAATAGGGTCCGGAGTCGGTGGTGGGACAATCCCCGCATGCTTCCCATCAATGGCACCCCCACAGTCGGGGAAATTCCACAAATTGGCAAACTGGGCCGCCACATCCTGCCATTGCTGGGGGTTGGAAGGAAACTGTGGAGTCAAACAAAGAAAAATGTATTACTACTTGAGCACATAAAATTGCAAGCTAATTTGACACATACATTCTAGGGGCAACATAAAGCTAGAACATGTAAAGGAGTATTTAGAAAAAAAAGGGTAAGTTCTACTTATATGCTTCCTCGCCCCCTCTGGTGGCACATTTCAAAAATTTTAGGGGGGTGAGGTTAAATGGGTAGAGTTTTTGGACAGGTAATAACCTTCTCCACTTCCACGTGAGCAAAATGAGGAAAAAATGATGGTACATTTTGCAACCTCCTCTGTTTTTTTTAAGATTGGCTGCCCAGTGGGCAGATAAGAAGTGCCATAATAAAAAAGAAATGTCCAAATATAAGCAGATTTGAACATGCATAAATTAACATTAAAATAATAGGAGAACAAAAATTAATAGTGTACTACATGCACTACATGCTTTGGAGAATTCAGGCAGAAATCTTAACACAACAAAAGAGGTACACTGTGTATGGGTTTTGCTAAGTCAGCAGATAGAGTAGTTTTATCAGTTGACTCAGCATTTTGAGGAGGGGAGGGGGGGTTACAAAAGAGTTTGTGCACCCCAAAAAAGGGTCTCTTGCACTCTGCATGAATTTGAGGACAACAATACAAATGTGACACAGTTTAGGGGGTGTTTAGGTTAATCATAAAAATTAAACAACAAAAAAACATTGTTAATATGCTAGGTGTGGATGTGCCCAGGGTAGCATTCTGGGGAGGTTAGTGAAGGCAAATATGCATGTAGGCCAAGAAAAAGCTTACAGCATGCATGAGGACAAAGAGGACATTCACAGCATATTACAATAATGGGAATGATGGAAGAAAAAATACATAATAAAACATTAGAAAACATGAAGTACATAGAATGTGATATTACAGAAAAAAACTTACCCGAATAAAGTCCTTCTGCAGGACTTGAATAATGGCACAACAAGTCTCGGGAATAATGACTCCCAGAGCCTGGGGAGAGATGCCAGTGGTAAACTTGATATCCTGGAGACTTCTCCCTGTCGCCAAGTACCGCAAGGTGGCTATGAGCCTATGCTCTGCTGGAAAAGGAATCCTGCAGGTGTCCTGCTTCCTAATATAGGGGGACAGCAAGTACAAGAGATGCTGAAAGCAGGAGATAGTTCCAAAAATCATTTGGATTATTCTCCTGGAGCTCCCATAGCAATGGCATATGACAAAATTGGTTACAATTAAGCAACCAATTTTTGGTCCAAACAGTCCTCCTCCTACTCCTGGACCTGGACCGGGCTAGAGTTATAGCCAGAACTCCAAGACCATAAATAGCACGCTCTCTCCCAGGATTGCGCAACATGGCTGGTTAACGAACGCCCGTTCAGAAACGAACAAAATAGCACGTAACTGAAAAACGTGAATCAACACAGACCAAACCTCTACTAACTTGCGATTAGCAGAAGGAGCCCAAAGGGTGACGCCGGAGAATTGAACTTCCTCTTTTGAAGTGTCGTCAGTACGTTGAAACGTCACTACGTTTGTGTTTGTTACCGAAAAAGTCCGTGTGTATGCTATGGGCGTTCACGGCCAACTCCCTTTGGACGAAAATCCAAGGAAAAGTTAGTTTGAAGTCCGATCGTGTGTATGAGGCTTAACACTTCATTATCCAGTTCATCCAGTCGACAACCCCCCCCCCCCAGTTGGCTGACCAAGGGTATATGTAGGAGGCCTGCCCCCTGCCAATCCTAGTTGGGGATTGGTCAGAGCTCCTCACATGCCCCTCATGTCACTCCAGCTCTCTGCCCTGCCCCTTTTCCAGAACATTCTCCCTGGAAACAGAGGAGATGCCCAAGAGCTGAAGTACGTGTCAGTCACCTACTGCTACACTAAACCACTCCCCTGCCCCCAGATCAAAACAAACAGGCCAAACTCAAAGCATAGGCCTGCTTAAATTTACCTGTGCTGGCAGCTTACACAAAAAACCCTTACACTTAGCACCTACCTAAGGTAGAGGGTGCTACACTTATAAAAAATATACAGGCATGGTTTTAACAACCACACTGTCTCTAGAGCAGTCACTTGCTGCTGTTTGAAAAAGAGTGAGTAACAGATTTAAGCCGGCCATACATATTTAGATTTTCTATGTTTAGACTGTGGGCTATACAGTGCAGTTGGACAAATTTTCAGCCCTGGCTATGTTATTCTGACAGCCAACACCAGCTGCTGTCAGAATACCTGAACAACTGTTTCATCTGACTGGAAGGCAATTTTCCATCTGACTTCTTTGATTTTTCAATTGAAAGATGTTAGGTGTGAGGGTGGCTTCAGGGACGCCTACAGAGCGAATTGCAATTCATCAAGAACTAGACTAAATTTGCGCAACGGCCAGCTTTAAGGTGTATGTAAAGGCATTTTTTATACAGCTTTGAGAAGGATTAAAATCCCTATCAAGTTTTTTCTACCTGCATCCTGCTGGGGAGAAAGCCCTTTATTTCCTGTCCTGGGGATGGAAATGGAAGTGAGAAGAAACCTCCCCAAGGTAAATGGGTAGGAAAGGGGTGAAAGAGTCTGCTTTCCCATCTGCCACCCCCACTGGCTTTATGAAGTGGTTCCTAACTAGAGATGGGCGGAACGACAGAACTCTCAAACATCGCAAAAGTTCAGACCCGAACAAAGAACCCCATTGAAGTCTACGGGTCCCGAACAGGAAAATCAACATCCCCATTTTGAAGGCTTATATACAAATTAATGGTCATAAATTGGGGGCCCGGGTACTGCTCTGGGGGACATGTACCAATGTAAAACAAACCTTTAAAAATATATACTTTTTTAAAGGAGCGCTGATTTTAATGACGCTTAAAATGAAACAATAAAAATGTAAAATTCCTTTAAATAGAGTGCCTGGGGGGATGTCCCCGTAGTCTGCCTGTAAAGTGGCGCATCTGTACCATGTATAGAACCTGCCAAAGCAAAATTTACATTTATAAAGAAAAAAATAATTAATTTAAATAGATTTTCCCTGCAAGCTTTCTTTATTTAGTAAACAACACAACAAATTTGGTG
Organism: Rana muscosa; assembly: GCA_029206835.1. Classification (NCBI taxonomy): domain Eukaryota; kingdom Metazoa; phylum Chordata; class Amphibia; order Anura; family Ranidae; genus Rana; species Rana muscosa. The sequence goes on along the minus strand of CM055116.1, from coordinate 795,706,580 downwards.
AGCCAGTCTGTATGATGAGGCCACATTTTAGTGCATTTGGAACAAGATTTTTTGGATAAATTCTGATGTCTCTTTGACCGACTTTGGATGGAAATAAAGTTTTGTACCACAGTGAGCAAACCTTATGTGAAGAAGCCAAATTATAGTACACTCATGCCAAGATTAGCAATTTTTCTTTAGATAAACTCTGGTGTCTCTTTCGCAGACTTTGGGTAGAAGTAACAGATGCAGAAAAATTGGGCTTTGGGTGTTGATGGCCCCTTCACACCGTAACCCTCAAAGTGGCATGGGAACGTCTGCCTCTCCTTGTTGGCCTCCCAGACATGATGGAGGGGGGCTTATTACCCAAATGTTAAAGATACTGGGAAATGTGTAATTGGATGCACTTTATTCAATGAAAAGTGGTGTTTGGTGCATTTTAAATTGAGGGCTAATGCTGACAGATATGTAAAAACTATAAAAAAATAAAAAAGGGTGAACACCACGCCACATTCAGAAAAACTGTGGCTGATAATTTTTAAAAAAAGGGGGCGGACAGGGAACAAAAAAACAAACAAACAAAAAAAAAACGCAGCAACCAAAAAAAAAGGTACACAGCAGCACTGTATACAGCACTAAATGTAATGTAATGCTGTGTTAAACATTGCCCTACACTAACAGACTACACTGACACACTATTATCACACACTATACTAACACTAAACTAACACTCTGCACTCAAGAATCGCAATAAGTGAACATACTAACTGCTAGTAGCAAAATTAGCCCTGCTCTACCTATCTTCACTCCAACACACTACAAGAGCTGACTATGGTAAGTTAGCTTAGTGTGGGGTGGGACTACGATTACTGAGCTGTGTTTGGAGAAAGTAATCATCACTTTGTCCAATCAGGGCTCTGACAGTGCTAGTTTGTGAAGCCTTGCACCTGACCAGCAGCCAATACTACTAACAGCATATAACATTAACTATAAGTATATAGATGCACACCAGTATGGAAAAAAATACAAGCTTTATAGAAGAAAAGATTATTAATAGTACAGATTATCCAATGTACAAACAGATATTATCAGCAAAGGGCCCAGCAAGAGCCCTGGTGGAATTGTGCACATATACCCGGGTATATATATTTATTGACCAGCTCTGGACCGCCCACCGCACATTTCCCAGCAAGCGTGCCAGATATGGGGTCAAAATGTATAAATCTCATTCATGACTAATGCCGCGTACACACGATCATTATTCACGGCGGTTAAAAAACCGCCGTGAATAATGACAGGAAAAACGAGGGAACCGCTTGGTTCCCTACACACGGTCGTTTTTCCCGTCATTTTTTCTCTTGACGAGAAAAACGACCGTCTGTGGGCTCCGCGGCAGTGTTTCCCTATGGGAAAACTGCCGCGGAAAAAAATGCTGGAAAAAACGACGAGAAAATTTAGAACATGTTCTAATTTTTCTCGTTGTTTTTTATGCCGTTTTTCTCGACGAGAAAAACGACATGAAGCCCACAGATGATCGTTTTTCTCGGCGAAATGAAAAAATGCAGTTTTTCTCGTCGAGAAAAGCGGTCGTGTGTACGCGGCATAAGCCTATTTCTGACATTTGTTGCTTGCAAGTTAAAATCCATATTTTTTGCTAGAAAATTACTTAGAACCCCCAAACATTATATATATATTTTTAGCAGAGAATCTAGAGAATAAAATGGTGATCGTTGCAATATTTTATGTCACGCTGTATTTGCGTAGCCGGTCTTTCAAATTAAATTTTTAGGTAAAAAGACACTTTCATGAATTAAAAAAAAAATAAACAGTAAAGTTAGCCCAATTTGTTTGTATAATGTGAAAGATGATGTTACGCCGAGTAAATAGATACACAATATGTCATGCTTTGAAATTGCGCACATTCGTGGAATGGTGAAAAACTACGGTACCTAAAAATCACCATAGGCGGCGCTTTAAAAAAAAATGACGGCTAGCGTTACAGAGGTCTAGTGCTAGATTTATTGCTCTCGCTCTGATGATCGCGGCGATACCTCATGTGTAATTTGAAAACCGTTTACATATGCGGGCGCGACTTACGTGTGCGCTTTCTTTGCTGCGTGAGTTTGCGGGGGCTGGGGGGCTTTAAAAAAAAATTCTAATTTATTTTTTGTTACTTAAAAAATAAATAAAAAATTGATCACATTTATTGCTGTCACAAGGAATGTAAACATCCATTGTGACCGTAATAGATGGTGACAGGTACTCTTTATGGAGGGATCGGGTGTCTAAAAGATCCCAAATCCCTCTTTTGCACATCAAAACGGCGATTCAGAATACTGTCATTTTTTTTTTTAAACGGCACCATTGGCAGCGGAGTAAATCGGAGGTGACATTGCTTCCGTGTTTACAGAGAGAAGCCTAGAACGAAGCCGTTTCCGGCTTCGTGCCAGTTTTACTCTAGCTGGTGAAAGTGCCGGATCGCGGATCGGGTCTCCCGGTGGGACTGGAGGCCCGGTAAGAGTGGCGGAAGGCGGCGGGAGGGGGGACATCCCCTCTCTCTCCTCCAGTATAACAGCCGAGTGGCTTTTAGCCGCATCGGTTGTTATCCCTGAAGAGCCGGTACTGGGATGATGCCTGCAGCTGCAGGCATCACCCTGGTATAAACCCTAAATGCCGAGGCCGCATTGGGAAGGGGATAAGCTCTGTGACAGGGCAACAGTCTATACATGTAGTTTCCTGGTTTATGAGGGAAAAGATAGCAGTGTGGAGCCCCCCGACTGCCCAGACTACATAGGAAGCAGCGGCAGGATTATTTGGGACTTGGTGTCACCCTTATTCCGAAAGGGGTACCATTTATATGTTGAAAATTTTTATACAAGCGTGCCACTTTTTAGACACCTCTTTCAATTAGGTATTGGCGCATGTGGCACCGTGCAATCTAATTGATGGGGCTTCCCCCAACAGCTTCTAAATACCTGACTTAAACAGGGGGAGAGAACCTGCTTGAGGTCCAATGAATTGGTTGCAGTGAGATGGAAGGACAAACTGAACATTTTCGTTCTGCCTTCCATTCACGCAGACACGGCAGTCTAAACTGTAACGACGACTAGTGTTGTTGAGAAGCCCCTCTGTGTCCATGAATACTACCTTAAAATGGGAGGGGTGGACTTCAACGACCAGATCATAGTGCTGTATAGGGATGAGCCGAACACCCCCAAGTACGGTTCAGACCAGAACTTGCGAACAGGCAATAAATTTGTTCGAACATCCGAACACCGTTAAAGTCTTTGGGACTCGAACATGAAAAATCTAAAGTGCTAATTTTAAAGGCTAATATGCAAGTTATTGTCATAAAAAGTGTTTGGCCTCGTACACACGGCCGAGATTCTCGTCGAAAAAAACATGTCGTTTTTTTCGACGAGATTCTTGGACAAGAAAATTGTCCCGGCCGAGTGTACACACGCTCGATTCAAAGAACCCGCGGTTCTTTGAATGGAGCGTACGTGGTGACGTCATCGACTACGACGAGCATGCGCTCGTCACATTCGATGCCGTCGCCGCCATCTTGGTATACCCTACGTATGCCTAGGAAGCTACCGCGCATGCGTCGAATTCATTTCGAACATGCGCGGGCTTCCCGGCGGACAGGTAAGTGTACACACACTCACTTTTCTCGTCGAGAAACAGGCTGACGAGAATCTCGACGAGAAAATAGAGAGCAGGTTCTCTATTTTCTCGTCGAGGTTACTTGTCGGTTTTCTCGACGAGAAACCCGATAGCCGCGTACACACGACCGATTTACTCGGCAAAACATCTCTGCCAGCAAGTTTCTTGCTGGTTCTTGCCGAGTAAATCGGTCGTGTGTACGAGGCCTTTGGGGACCCGGGTATGTATCAATGCAAAAAAAAAGTTTTAAAACCTCCTTTTTTTCGGGAGCAGTGATTTTAATAATGCTTAAAGTGAAACAATAAAAGTGAAATATTCCTTTAAATTTCGCACTTGGGGGGTGTCTAGAGTATGCCTGTAAAGCAGCGCTTGTTTCCCGTGCTTAGAACTGCCCCTGCACAAATTGTAATTTCTGAAGGAAAAAAAGTTATTTAAAAGCAGTCACGGCTATAATGAATTGTCGGCTCCCGGCAATACAGAGAAAAATCATTGATAAAAAAAAAAAAAATGCGTGGGGGTCCCCCCAAATTCAATTACCAGGCCCTTCAGGTCTGGTATGGATATTAAGGGGAACGCTGCGTCAAATAAAAAAAAAATTACGTGAGGTTCCCCCCAAATATCCATACTAGACCCTTCAGGTCTGGTATGGCTTTTAAGGGGAACTCCACGCCAAATAAAATAAAAAAAATGGTGTGGAGTCCGCCCCAAAAATCCACACCAGACCCTTTATCCGAGCACGCAACCTGGCAGGCCGCAGGAAAAGAGGGGGGGACGAGAGAGCGCCCCCCCTCCCGAAACATACCTGGCCACATGCCCTCAATATGGGGAGGATGCTTTGGGGGTCTGTGACCCCCCAAAGCACCATGTCCCCATTTTGATGGGGACAAGAGCCTCATCCCCACAACCCTTGCCCGGTGGTTGTGGGGGTCTACGGGCGGGGGGCTTATCGGAATCTGGAAGTCCACTTTAACAAAGGGGACCCCCAGATCCCGCCCCCCCATATGTGAATTGGTAAGGGGTACATTGTACCCCTACCATTTCACAAAGAAAGTGTAAAAAAATGTTTAAAAAAAATGACACCATTGGGAAAAGTCCTTTATTAAAAATAAAAAATAAATAAAAGAAAGATTCCAGCAGCGGTAATCCACTCTCGATATCCTGCGATGGGTGATCTCCTCTCCGGGATCCAGCGATGGATGATCTCTCCTCTCCGGGGTCCAGGCTCCAACGATGATGTCCAGCGCAGCGAGGAACAGCACTCTTCACCAGAGCGGAGACACCCTGGGAATGACGCGGCTTCAGCCAGTGACAGCTCTTAAGTAGTTGAGGGCGGGGCCACCCGTCACGTGACCCCGTCCCCCTCTGATGCAAGGGGAAACCCGAGCTTCCCCAGTGATGTGCGGGTGACCCCGCCCCCTCTGATGCAACGAAAACCTGTGTTACATCAGAGGGGGAGGACCCCTGGACCCCGGAGAGGAGATCACCCATCGCAGGATACCGAGAGTGGATTACCGCCGCTGGAATCTTTTTTTTATTTATTTTTTATTTTTAATAAAGGACTTTTCCCAATGGTGTCTCGTTTTTTTTTTTACATTTTTTTTACACTTTCAACCTGTTCAACCTGCGAAGACTCAAGGCTGTCACCAAGATGAAGAAGATTGTGCTGCAAGAGTCCCTTTTTTGCTGACGACTGTATCCTGAATGTTGGATCAGAGCAGGAAATGCCAGCCAGTATGGACAAATTTGCAGCAGCATGCGACAACTTCGGCCTCTTTATCAACACAGAGAAAACCAAAGTGATGCACCAACCAGCTCCAAAAGCCAAACACCAAGAGCCCACCATCACATTAAGGGGCAAAAGCTGCAAGCTGTGGACCAATTTACATACATTGGCAGCACCCTCTTCTGAACAGTGACGATTGACATAGAGGTCAACTGCAGAATTGCCAAGGCAAGCTCTGCATTCGGCATAGTACGGACCAACGCGTGGGACCGCCGTGGAATAAGTCTTGCTACAAAGCTTAAAGTGTACCGGGCAGTAGTGCTAACTACCCTGATGTATGACAGTGAGACTTGGACTGTATACAGGAGGCACACTAGGCAACTGAACCACATCCACACGACTTGCCTATGCAGACTTCTGAGGATCCGGTGGCAGGACAAGGTGCCAGACAGAGAAGTCCTCTCCAGAGCAGGCCTGCTGTCAGTTCCCACCCTGCTGATAAAAGCCCAGACACGCTGGGCAGGCCATGTTGCAAGTATGCCAGACCACCGCATCCCCAAACAGCTCCTCTATGGTAAATGAAAGCGATTGCGCAGGGGACAAAAGAAGTGATACAAAGATATGCTGAAAGCCGCTCTCAAGTCCCTGGATATCGACAACACCTTTTGGGAAACCCTGGTACAAGAGCGATTGACATGGCACACGCACATGTCTCCCCGCTATGTGGCACAACTTTCCACCAAGGCTGTCAGACATCTGAGTCCAGAAAGACAACCATAGCACAAGAGAACGAGCACCCCATAAAGCCAGAGCTGAAAATGCTACAACAGTGGTGCCCGCACATGTCTCCCCGCTATGTGGCACAACTTTCCGTGCCCATATCAGTCTTAACAGCCACCTGCGGACACACCGTGGACAGCCAACATCCTGTTAGATGTCAAGGTCCTCATCATGATGTCATTCTACTGTTATAATGTATTGTTACTGTGATTTATTGTTAACCATTGTTTGCTTTGTAGGTACGCCATTCAGCTGCAGAACTGATTTGTTTATTTTAACAGCAACAGGATTTGCTCTCACGATATGCAAATCTGTGACTCCGGAGCTATAGGAGGTGATTTCACCACCACAGTTAAAAAAAGAGCATATATTGAAGCATATCGGCTGGGGTTTGACATATTGGCGGATTGCCCCTATGCTTCGCCCCTTATATTTTTAACTCTTTTTTTGGCACAGATTGCAATAAAAAATATGTTGTTTTATTGAGTTAATGTTTTATTGATACTGTGATTTATTGTTAACCCCTGTTTGCTTTGCAGGTACACCATTCAGCTGCAGCACTGATTTGTTTATTTTGACAGCAACAGGGTTTGCTCTCACAATACGTAAATCTGTAACTCCAGCACTGTAGGAGGTGATTTCACCACCACAGTTAAAAAAAAGAGCATATATGCCGAAGCATAGTGGTAGGGTTGGACATATATTTTTATTCACTTTCCTTGAAGAGATTTCTTCATCCACATTGATCGATGTGAATGGAGGAACATTACAATATATATCCAACAAGGACCAGCAACGTACTGGTATGTTGCTGGACTTTGAGTGGTTATACCGGAAAGATGCCTGCAGGTTTAGGCATTATCTTGGTATTGTTTTTTTCAGCGGTCGGCTTTCATGTAAAAGCAATTCTAGCGGCTAATTAGCCCCCCCTCTCGCCGCCTTTTCATGGTTTCCTCTGTAAATCTAAAGTGGTAACCTGTTAAGACTTTTAAAAATGTATGTCGTTTGATGTCGCTGCACGGGCGTGCGCAATTTTAAAGCATGTTATGTTTGGTATCTATGTACTCGGCATAAGATCATGTTTTATATTTTACCAAACTTCTGGGCATTAATGCGTGTTTTTGTGCATTAAAATTAAAAAAAGTGTTTTTTTCCCCAAACAAATTGCGTTTGGAAAATCGCTGCACAAATACTATGTGATAAAAAAAATGCAACACCCACCATTTTAATTTGTAGGGCCTTTGCTTTAAAATATATATAATGTTTGGGGGTTCAAAGTAATTTTCTATCAAATTATTTTTTTCTTTCTTTTAAAGTGTCAGAAAGGGCAAATGGCGTGTACACACAACCGTTTTTAATGACAAGAAAAATTAATTTTTTTAAAATGGATATTAAAAATGATCGTGTGTGGGCTTTAGAGCATTTTTCACGACGTGCCATGAAAAAATTGGAACATGCTCTAATTTTCCACGTCGTTTTTTTATATTGTCATTTTTCTCGTCATGAAAAACGGCCGTGTGTGGGCTTTAACGACGTGAAAAAAAATGTGCATGCTCAGAATCAAGTATGAGACGGGAGCGCTCGTTCTGGTAAAACTAGCGTTCGTAATGGAGATAGCACATTCGTCACACTGTAACGGACTGAATAGCACGATGCTGAAAAGCGCGAATCGTCGCTCAACAAACTTTACTAACATGAAGGGTGGCGCCATCCGAATGGAACTTCCCCTTTATAGTGCCATCGTACATGTTGTACGTCACCGCGCTTTACTCAAACATTTTTTTCCACGATAGTGTGTAGGCAAGGCAGGCTTGAGAGGAAACACGAAAAATCACGTCAAGAAAAATGCTGTTTTTTTCAATGACATTAAAAACGGTCGTGTGTACGCGGCATTAGTCTTCAAGTAGTGGGTGATGTGTGGCATAAGCTTCTAATGTTGGGCAAAAAATGCCAGGACAAACCCCCCCAAATGACCCCTTTTTTGGAAAGTAGGCACCGCAAGCTATTTGCTGAGAGTCATGTTGAGTCCATGCAATATTTTATATTTTGCCACAAGTTTCGGTAAAATGACAAAAATTATTATTTTTATTTTTTTTACACAAAGCTGTCACTAAATGATATTCTGCTCACACATTGCATGGGTATATGTGGAATTACACACCAAAATACATTCTGCTGCTTCTCCTGAGTAAGGGGATACCACATGTGTGAGACCTTTTGGGAGCCCAGCCACGTACAGGACCAGGGGTCAAGTCCTGGGGAAAAAAGTGTGGGAACTCCCACCCAAGATCCACTCCCCCACCAAAAAAAATCTTCAATCAAACGCAGCCACTGTGTCCATCAAACACAGCTTTACTGTGCTCATCAAATGCTGCCTCACTGTGCCCATCAAATACTGCCACTGTGCCCCATCAAACGCTGCCACTGTACCCCATCAAACGCTGCCACTGTACCCCATCAAACGCTGCCACTGTACCCCATCAAACGCTGCCACTGTGCCCAAACGCAGCCACTGTGCCTATCAAATGCTGCCACTGTACCTATCAAACGCTGCCACTGTACCCCATCAAATACTGCCACTGTACCCCATCAAATACTGCCACTGTGCCTCATCAAATGCTGCCACTGTGCCCAAAGGCAGCCACTGTGCCTATCAAATGCCGCCACTGTGCCCCATCAAATACTGCCATATCAAATGCCACCACTGTGCCCATCAAAAGTTGCCACTGTGACAGGGTACAGACAATGATGATGAGACCAATAGACAGAGATTGGGTACAGTACAGACAGACAGCATGTAGTAAATGTACCTACCTGCTCCTTGCCTCGGTGACTTGGTCCTCCTACTAAAGGCAGCAGGAGAAGCAACACATGATTTTCTCTCTCTCTCTCTCTCTCTCTCTCTCTCTCTCTGAGTGCCCTGCAGTGCAATCTGGGAGTTGTAGTCTCTGGGGAGCACAGGCACCAGAGGGCCAAGTTGAAGTCTGTGTGCCTGTGCTCTGTGGGAGAACTACAACTCCCGCCATGCGCTGGGGCCGCCATCGCCGACTGGAGCCTGCTATTGGACGCAGGCAGCCTGAGCTATGCCCACCATGAAGTGTTGTCCCTCGTTCCGCCGCCGCGGACCGTACTCTTCGGCTGTGTGAAGCGCGCCCGCCGCCCGCTCACCCCGCTGCTTGCTGCTGCCTGCTCGAGTCCTGCAAAGGGAACGGCGTTCCTGTTGTGAAAAAAGTGCAGGGACGCCGTTCCCACGCGTTCCTGCAGGACTCGAGCCCTGTAAAGGCCCCAAAAACCAATCACCACCTTCAGGCTTCCTAAGGGCTTAAATTGTTGATTTCCCTCCTCACTACCTATAACAGTTTTGGAGGCCCTGAAATCTCAAGATAGCACAAAACCCCCCAAATGACCTCATTTTGAAAAGAAGATACCCCAAATTATTTGCTGAGAGGCCAGTTGAGTCCATGAAATATTTTATATTTTGCCACAAGTTTTGGGAAAATTTTAAAAAAAATCTTCTTTTTTTTTTTTTTTTTTTACACAAAGTTGTCACTTAGATGATATATTGCTCAAACATGCCATGGGTATATGTGAAATTACACCCCAAAATACATTCTGTTACTTCTCCTGAGTATGGGGATACCACATGTGGGAGACTTTTTGTCAGTCTAGCCACGTACAGGACCCCAAAAACCAATGTTGCGGGACATCCTATTTCCTGTAGCCTTGGTATCATGAGGATTGGTGACCGGCCCACCCTGAGTACATCCTACCAAAGACACTGCATGCAGAAACCTTTACCCCATCTTTACACAAAAGCTTCTAACAGGAAACATTAAAAAGGGAATTTACTCCAGAGATAAAACGATAATTCTACCACTTTAAAAAACTCTGGTTCGGCCGCATCTGGAGTATTCTATCCAGTTCTGGTCACCACTCCTCAGAAAGGATGTGCTGGAGCTGGAGAGAGTCCAGAGAACCGCAACTAAATTAATATGGGGACTGGAAGACCTCAATTATGAGGAACGACTACAAGTGCTAAATTTATTCTCTTTGGAGAAGAGATGCTTGAGAGGAGATATGATAGTGATATACAAATATCTCAACGATGATCCCAGCATAAGTATGAAACTTTTCAGTCCCAGGCAGTGTAGGAAGACACGGGGTAACACGATTAAACTGGAAGAGAAGCGGTTTAACCCTAAGGCCTGTACACACGACTCAAAAATCGGAAGAAAAATACCGCTTTCTACGCGATCGTACGATATGCGGATCGTTAGTACAGAGCTTTCGAGAGCCGATCATGACAATTCATCCGATATTATTAGATCGGACAAGCATGAAAATTTTCCTCGTACGATACCAGATCGTATGATTTTCATTTAGTCAGTATAGTTGTCGTCCGAAAATACAATACAAATAAATTACAACACATGACATCACAAAAGACGGACGATCTGTCGTCCGATTTTCGGATCGTGTGTACGGGCCATAAAGCTGCATAGGGGGTTTTTCACTGTCAGGGTGGTAAGGATGTGGAACACTCATCCACAATCGGTGGTGTCGGCAGGCAGTATGGATAGTTTTAAAACAGTCTTGGACGTGCATCTTACCGAAAACTATATACAGAGTGTGATATTGGGGGGTGTTTAGCTCAGTGATAGATGCATTTTTTTCAGTGAGTCCATGGCAGTCAGTTATCATGTTTAACCGCTTGCCACCCGTCAAATGACGGCTGGGCGGTGCGGCTCTCGTTCTGGCCGGGCATCAAATGACGTCCTCAGCCTCCGGCCCTCTAGGGGGCACGCGCAATGTCGGCCGGGCACAAAGCAGGACCGTGGATCTGTGTGTGTAAACACACACACAGATCCACGTCCTGTCAGGTGAAAGGAGACCGATGGTGTGTTCCTTGTACAGAGGAACACCGATCGGTCTCCTCCCCTTGTGAGTCCCCTCCCCCTAAAGTTAGAATCAGTCCCTATGTAACACAGTTAACCCCTTGATCGCCCCCTATTGTTAACCCCTTCCCTGCCAGGCACATTTATACAGTAATCAGTGCATTTTTATAGGAAATGATCGCTGTATGAATGTGAATGGTCCCAAAATAATGTCAAAAGTGTCCGATATGTCCTCCACAATATCGCAGTAACGATAAAAATCGCAGATCACTGCCATTTACTAGTAAAAAAAAAAAATGCCATAAATCTATCCCCTATTTTGTAGACGCTATAACTTTTGCGCAAACCAATCAATATACGCTTATTGCGATTTTTTTTTAATCAAAAATGTGTAGAAGAATACATATCGGCCTAAACTGAGGAAATCATGTATTTAAAAAAAAAAATTGGATATTTATTATAGCAAAAAGTAAAAAATATTGTGTTTTTTTCAAAATTGTCGCTCTTCTTTTGTTTATAGCGCAAGAAATAAAAACCGCAGAGGTGATCAAATACCACCAAAAGAAATCTCAATTTAGATAAAGTGTTGCATGACCACGCAATTGTCATTCAAAGTGTGACAGCGCTGAAAGCTGAAAATGGCTTGGGCAGGAAGGGGGTTTAAGTGCCCTGTATTGAGGTGGTTAAGGGAGTGACTGCCCATTTTTATTAAAAGGAAACAAAATAAAAGTTTATACACAGGATTTCCCACACAGGGGTTCTTCTCAAACAAATTCAACAAATACCAAGCCATCTGGCTCTTAAGCCCTGTACACACGATCTGATTTCTGATGGAATAAGATCCGATGGATTTTTCCATCGGATTTCCGATGAAGCTGACTTCCATCAGGCTTGCCTACACACCATCAGTTGAAAATCCGACCGTCCCAAACGCCGTGACGTAAAACACTCCGCCGAGCCGAGAAAAACGAAGTTAAATGCTTCTAATCATGCGTCGACTTGATTCTGAGTGGGTTTTTTCTCCGATGGAGTTCCACACAGACGATCGGAATTTGTTTCGTTTTTTTTTCCATCGGATAAATTTAAAACATGTTCTATTTTTAATCACCGATGGAAAAAAGACCGATGGGGCCAATACACGATCGGTTTGTCCCATGAAAAAAGTCCATCGGACTGTTTTCATCGGTAAAACCGATTGTGTGTACAGGGCTTAAGGCTTACTCTGCCTCAATTTTCAGTTCCTTGCTGCCAGGCCTACTCCTGGCCTTCACAGGATTCGCCAGCCCCCCTTGGACTTTTGTCTCTCAGGCCCGTATAGCTAACATGACCTTCCCCGTCCTTCAGTCATGAAGCCCCCCCCTCGCCAGGGAAGCAGTCTCAGACAGAGACCACCAGGTTCTCTGACAGGGCTCTAAATCCAACTTCCACCTCCCCCTGCTCTCACCAGCCCATCATGTCCAAAACACCCAGACACAGAGTTGGAGATCTCGTCCCACCCGAGACTCTTAGGAATCTCCAAACTACAGACCCCCATCTGGAGATATTAAAATCCGGAGAAATCTGCCCGAGCAGTTTTCTCCTCTCAAAACCTAAGCTCTGTAGCTCTGTATACTTGCTAAGCCTAAAGTTTAAGATAGAAAGATATCTGCATTAACATTCCTTTCTCTTTGCTGACTTAAAGTGTAAGTAAACCCCCCTATCGTTTTCAGCCAAGGAAGCTGACATCTTTGCCTCTGTTTAATCTACAACTGCCATGATGCTGCACATGTGATCAGTTATGACACCAGCCATTGGATGCTTTGACAGTTTGGTTGAGAGCACAACCAATGGGAATGAAACAGTTTTATGCAACGCTGTATCCTGGCCTAGGCCAACAAGGCCCAGGCCTAGGGCAGCACTTTGCAGGGGGGTAGCAAGGAAAGAGTCCCTGCCGGCTTGCACTACACTGTTAGTGTAGCGCCAGTCTGGGCTGAGAGGCAAATTAGTTTAGCGCCCCCATAAAGCGGCCGCACTGCTTCTGGTATGCGGGCGGCAGGCATTCCGCAATTGTGGGGGGGGGGGCGCCGCTTCTAATTTTGACTGTTCTATCATCCTGGACCACAAACCTCCCTCACTGTGCTATATGTTTCTGCTGCACCATTGGCATGGTTATATATTCTTTGTCCTCTCCATAAAATTATCAGAAATGTGTGCTTAAATTAGAACTATAGGCAACACTTTTTTCTTGGGGGGGGGGGGGATAGAGTAAGGCAGGGTTATAGCCCCTGTCAGTTTATTTTTTACTATCCCTGTCCCATTGCAGAGATTTTCTTTCACTTCTTACCCCATAGCCAAATCTATGAAAATTAAGGGAATCCATTCCCCCCCAGGCCCTCAGAACTAGTGCCCCCACTTGAAAATTTCAGGGCGGGTCTTAAACAGCAAAGGGTGTCGCTGTGACAGGAAGGGGTGGGTCATATTTAAATTAGGGGTGCACGAGTTTAGTCAGGCCTAGGGAAGCACAAAACCTAAATACACTACTGGTTTTATGGATGGGTTTACTTCCGCTTTAAGAATCTTTAGTAAAATACGCATTTAGTTTGCTACAGTCTGGTGTCTTTGCAATTGCATTCTTTCTTTAAATTATGTCTGAACACAGGTTGTCAGAGGTGTCAGGAGGCTTGCAACCTTTGGGGACAGTCACCTTCCAGTGGCTCTTATGGGGGTGGCGCTACATTACATTTAGCCGGGAGCAGTGATTTTTTTAATTCCTAAAGTGAAGGATTAATATTCCCAATTCCTTAAAAAAAAAAAAAAAATTGCCTGGGGACATCCTATTCCTTCATATGCAACTCTGTGATGTACGGAAACTTCAACAGCATTGATATTTACAAATGGAAAAAGTGTTTAAAATTTTTATTATTTTTATTATTACATTTACTAATTATTTTTATTTACAAAAACTGCACGCACACCCCTCCAAAGCTCTGCTATGTATTTTGCAGTGTTTTGTAAAATTAAAATTTTTCTCTAGCACATCCTACAGCAAGAATGACTTTAAGTGGGTATGGATTTTAAAGTGTGAGGTAAAAATTCATACCAGATCCTTAACCTAAGCATGAAGCCTGGCTGGCAAGGCAAGTGGATGATGAGCGTGCCCCCCACCCCCTCCTGAACCATACCAGGCCACATGTTGTGAACATGGGGGGTGAACCTTTTCCCCATGTTGATGAGGACAAGGGCTTATTCCCCACAAACCTAGTCAGTGGTTGTGGAGGTCTTTGGGAAGGAGGCTTATCAGAATTTGGTAGCCTCCTTTACTAATAGGGGGGCTCCTACATACTAACCCCCCCCCCACATATCTTAGTATGGAATACATAGTACCCCAACTCATTCACAAAAAAATGCAACCTAGAAATAAAGAAACTCAAATGTTTAACAAGTCCTTAATTTAGAAATGTATCTATTCTGTCATCAGTTATGATGCCTGCCGACTTACTGAAAACAAAACTGACCACCCGGTGCACACAACTGATCCCAATAATACAACTAGCCAATTGACAGCTCCCTCCCTGAGTTATCATCAGCCATATAAAGGAAAGATCAGGGATACTGGTGACATCTTTGCCCATATATGTTCACGTGGCCATATTTAGGCAATGATGTAACACTTCCGATCCTGGCCATTTGCATATGTGAACAGGGATTCCCAGCCATGTAAGTTAATAGGTCAGGTGAGGTCAGTGGCTGGTAAGGATGCAGCAACCATTGATAGCTGGAAGCTGTCATGCTTGTCCACACCAAAGGCCTTAAATGTTCCGTGTTTAGACAAACGTCTAAACAGCCACTGTATGGTCTGAAAGTAAGTAAACAATGAGCTCCTTCCTAAGACCCCTTTCACACTGAGGCGATTTGCAGGCGCTATAACGCTAAAAATAGCGCCTGCAAAGCGCCCTGAAAGAGCGGCTCCATTCACTCCAGTGTGAAAGCCCGAGAGCTTTCACACTGGAGCGGTGCGCTTGCAAGACGGTAAAAAAAAGTCCTGCTAGCAGCATCTTTGAGGCGCTGTAGGAGCGGTGAATACACCACTCCTAAAGCGCTACTGCACATTGAAATCAATGGACAGCACCACCGAACCGCAGCGGCGCTTTGCGGGTTGTTTTAACCCTTTCTCGGCCGCTAGAGGGGGTTAAAAGCACCCTGCTAGCGCCCGAAAAGCGCAGCGAAAAAGACGGTAAAGCGGCGCTAAAAATAGCGGCGCTTTTTTTTTCTCCTTTTGCTCCAACAGCTGGAGCTTGGTGAGGATGTTGCTGGAGACAATTTTATTTTGTACTAGCAATGTTTTTTTACCACAGAAACAATTTAAGGACAGATCAGGATTATGAAGAAAAATACAGGGTTTGGACAAAAATATGCAAACACTACATGCTTTGCAGGTGTGAAAGTAACAACATGTTTTGCTTTGAAAGCAGAAGTGATGTAACATTTTTTTGCTTCTGCTGTGTGATGAGACACCTAGCTAACAGGTGGGAATCCTCACTAGTTACCTGTGCCTCTGTAACGGATGTTGCAAATTTTTTTTTGCATTGTTGCGAGGAACAGTATTACAAGTTATGACAACATATACAGTTTCTGGAAAAAAACGCCATCTGATAAGCATAAGCGCGGTCGACATGGTCAACTGACCGAAAGAGACAAAAGGACATTGCGCAGGATTGTGACCTGGATTTTTGCATGAAATGTGGTATCAGATTCCATTATCCACCATCCAAGACCAATATTTCTCCATTCCCTGGAGAATTTAGGCCGTTTTGGATGGCAAAAAGGTCCACCAACATATTAGGTAACAATTTTGTTCTTTTACCATACTTGTTTCCATACTTTTGTCCAACCCCTGTATGTGGAGAAGTTGTGTTTTTGTCAACACATATTTTCTTCTTTTTCAGTGGGAACCACCAGCACATTTCTTGAAGGCTCTGTTTCTTCAGTATTTACTCTTTAATTGTATATTCTATATCGTGAATTGTACATTCTACAAAAGTAAACAAAACTATTAACAATATGTACAAAATATATATATTTTTGTACATTTTGTTTATAGTTTTGTTTACTTTTAGTAAAAAAAACTATTAACAATATGTACAAAATATATATTTGTAGTCAGAGTCCTCCAGTACCGATAAACCCTAACCACCCAAGGCCTGAGGTGTGACATACCATAACCAACCAAGGCCTGAGGTGTGCCTTAGCCTGACCGGACGGTATACCTGAAAAGAGGGCATACCCTGTAAATGAAAAAGTTGAATGTATGCTAGAATAAGAAAGGATGTAGCAAGTGTGATTGTTGAAAAAGAGGGAACCGGGAGGGTGGGCACCCGGAAATCGGCAGACGCAGAGGAGAAGGAGGAGGTGGGCTATATAGCCCCGGACTCCTCCCACAAATACAGGCTGGCCTGCGGCCAGCCTTCCCACTTGTAGTCAGAGTCCTCCAGTACCGATAAACCCTAATCACCCAAGGCCTGAGGTGTGACATACCATAACCAACCAAGGCCTGAGGTGTGCCTTAGCCTGACCGGACAGTATACCTGAAAAGAGGGCAAAAGACACATGTGTAGGTGTATAAGAAGCTTTAATGAGACATGCAAAATAACGAGCTTAGTCCAACAAAGAGGCGAACGCCCTCACAACCTCAGCGTGAGGTTCGGGAATGTACCGGCTGAAACAGGAGGACCTCCACCGCCCCATGTGTTTGATGATGAAAGGAGGCACCTCCTGTTTGGATGCGGCAGACGCCGCCCCAATCCTAAATGAATGACCACTAAACAAACTGGGGTTCAACCCCAGCCTCCCGACCAGAAACCTAACGTGAGCAACAAACTGCTTGGACGTTAAAGGATCCACGGGGAAAGGTAACAGCGGACTGTCCAGTGGGCAAGCAGCCAGAAACCCTGACAGAGCAACGAGAACCGCAAACGGGCACCACCTGTGACCAGTGCTATAAAACTTGACCACAAAACCCTGCCCCACTTGCCTAGTCTTGTTGTTGTTAAGCTGTAAGGCAAAATGGTCACTACCCTGACAAAGACTGCTCTTACGCAGGAAAGGAGAGAGACTACTAACCCGTGAAACCTCCCCGGGCCTGAGGAACCCAAAGAAGCTAAGATAAATGGCAGCCTTGATCACCAGACTGGGACCAACACCAAAGGGGGATGCAGACAGTAGATCCGACATGTCCCGGACCATCTGGCCGGTAACAGGCAGTCTAGACACCTGAGACTGACCCTGCGACTTCACAATACCCCTCAACACAGCTTTAAGAGGGTGAGCAGCAAAAATAGACGGGCAGGAAGGGTCAAGTAGTGACTTGAAGTGTTGCACCCCGGCCAGGTACGACTTGATAGTACTCGCGGACAACGCCAACTCGCTGTGGCAATAAGCCGCGAAGGCCATGATGAACCTGATATCCCACGGACAGCTAGACGGATGTAGCCTAGAAAACCTGTGGAACTGCCTCCAGCCAGTGGCATAAGCCCTGTGTGTGTTGCAGGCCAACGAAGCGTTGGCCAAAGAGATCGCCTGCGTCCAGAAGCTCGTTAGTCCATCGTGAGAAGGGAAAAGTGTGGGACTGGTTTGCCCACCCGCTCCGCATCCGGGCGCTGTAAGAAAAAACAACCGAATTTGAAACGGGACAAGGCATCAGCCACCCCATTACAAGCCTCGCTGATGAACTCCCCCTGGAAATGGAACCTGTACTTCAAACTCAACCACGTCAACCTGCGCACAAAGGCCATGATGACCAGGGACGCTGACCTGCCTTTGTTGATGATGGAGGCGGTGGCCAGATTGTCGGTGAAGAAAATGACCGACCTACCCTCCCAACCTGGCCCCCAAGTGACAGCTGCCGCCAGGATGGGGTACACCTCGAACAAAGCCGAAGTCTGCGTGAACTTGGGCAGACTAAAAACTTCCGGAGGCCAAGCACTGGCCAGCCATTCCAACCCACAAATGGCCGCAAACCCCACTGACGCAGCCGCATCAGTGAAGACCCTGGGCGAGGAGTTGGAAGGCTGTGGAATGAGCAAGGATATTTCATTCCATTCCTGCAGAAACTGGTCCCACATGACAAGGTCGGCGCGAGCGCCAGCCTGCAGGCTGACACGAGCATCGACATCCTGAAAAAGGGGGAACAAGGCCAACAGCCTGGAGACAAAAGCCCTACCTTGCGGAATGATTCTCATCGCATGATTAAGCATACCCAAGAGTGACTGCAACTCCTTCTTAGTGCAGACTGGGGAACGAACGAACGAACAGACAGACAACCGAATTCTGTCCAAGTTCACCTTAGGCAAACTAGCAATCATGCGACCAGAATCAAGCGTGATACCCAAAAAATCAATGACAGTGGCCGGACCTACCACCTTGTGAAGCGCCAGTGGAACGTTCAACTCGGCAAACAGCTCCGTGAGCCCATGCAAATCCCTAGGAGGACAGCCAGGACGCTCAACGAGCAAGAAATCGTCTAAGTAGTGCACTACCCCGCGACAACCCTTGGAGTGCACCAGAATCCAATGGAGTGCCTGGGAGAAAATGTCGAACAGACAGGGACTACTTTTGGACCCAAAAGTTAACTTAGTGGCAAAGTAATACAGGCCCCGCCACCTGATGCCGTACCATTGCCAAAGTGCCAGACTGATGGGCAGCAGTTTGAACGCATCAGCAATGTCTGCTTTGGACAACCATGCCCCCCTACCCAACCGCAGAATGAGCAGAATGGCTGAATCCACAACGAATATTTCAAGGAAAATTCCTCAGAGGGAATCAGCGCATTGAGACTCGGAATGTGTGAACAATGAGGCGCAGACAAATCGTAAATAAGACGGAATTTATTGGAAAACTTGCCACATACAACCCCAATCGGGCTGACCCTCCACATGCCAAAAGGTGACAAGCTGAAAGGCCCAATGACAAAGCCCTTGGCTACCTCAACCTGTAACAATTCATCAACTACAGACGCATGGTGAACTGCTGACAACAGATTGCTACATTCCCAAGTGACGGTGGGCAGCGTGATCAAGCCAGTGTGGAAACCAAGGGTGAACCCAGCTAAGAGGAACTGCCTAACCCTGGGAGAAGGGTGAGCTTTGAGGTGCGCCCCCAACGCGGCCACGTTGACCTGGCTCAGTCATGAAGAGGTGAAAGGTTTCACCCCGCAAGACGACTTGGGGTGCGCCCTGAAGCAATTTGAACAAACGTGCAGGAGCCTGCACTGGTTGTAATTGCAGCCTGCGTTGTTGAAATTGTTGCCAACCTGCGTTTTCCCTAAAAAACGTATAGGTCTACCCAGCTTGTCCACCTGCCCAGAGGGACCAGAGGAGGACGCACCGGCTGACTGCTTGTTGACCCCTGAGGGACCCGGGACCTCACCTGAACGGACACCAGGCAGAGGTGTGCGAGGTGGATTGGCACGAGCTGCACACCGGGGACTTCTGATTAGCAAAGTGTCTGCAGAACAACTCCATATCTACATTGCTCCAGCACATGACCACCCGGAACTGGGCCCAAGTGGCCGCTACCTTAGCCGAGAAAGACCGGTGGTAGTCGTAGAAACTACAACCACCGTACTTGTGAGCCAGATCTACCACCTTGTGCATATATAAATCTAACTCCACCCTCCTATCCGGACTGACCGAGCAAATAATATCACGGAAAACACTGAATGCCAGCACAAACTCAGCCATGCTGAGTTTGCGGTTCAGCCTGGGGTCCTTGGTCTTTAGGACAACCGAAACCTCCCCGCAAGCAAATGATTTGTTTTCCGTGACATCCTGAGACGCTATCAGAAGGGAAGCCAGGTTGACGTCCTTCCCTTCCAAAATGTCCTTCCTTAAGTTAGCCGGAATGAAGTAGGCCGGAGAAACCGATGGGAAGGCGGTCAACGGAGAAGGGGCTGTGACAGGTAACGAGATGTCCAAGTTACCTAGGGGTGCACCAGGGAGCGCAGGTACCGGCGGAACGGGAGCCACCTGTGGCCTGGCCGCACGTGCTTCAACCGCATCCATCCTGTCCTGCATCTGCGACATGGACGAGGATAATGTGTTCAGTAAGGCATGAATTTGCGTTAAAGCATTTTGTACCGACCCCTGACTCAGACTATCCGCGGGGACAGGCTGCGACGGACTGGGGAACAGCAACCTAAACAGTTCAGCTTTCCTGGCTGAGGCCGGAAAATAAATGCCCCTACGACGAAGCTCCGCCACGAGCCTGAGCACAGTCCAAGTTCTCATCGACGGGGTGCTGTCGTGCTCCGAACCCCCCGAACGGGAAGGTGGAACGAATGCAAATTCCTCGCTATCCGACACATGCGACATGCTGAATCTAAGACAAAAACAACCAAAACAGATGAAAAAAACGTGCTAACCAGCCCCCCCCCCAACACAAACAGCCTAAACCAAAAACAAAAAGGGGGGTGCAGAGACGTGTCAACAGCGCGTGAAAGAAACCTGCAGCCCAACCACCCTACGTGTAAGAACTGAGCGAGCCTGAGCCACCTGTAGCGCTAAACAGGTAATTAAATAACGAAACACTCAGGGCTACAATACCCACAGACGTGGTGGGTATGGGAATGAGAGTAAGACGTACAGTGACCAAGTCCCCATAACGTATGACGTATGAATGTCGGCCGAGGACCTGCATGACACCTGCAAATATTGGACCTGGCCCGAATGCCCCCTAAACGTGCATGATGCTGACCTGACGTAGCAGACACCCCGTGAACTAAAACGATGAGCACGCACCTGGAGCCTCACGAAAGAAACAGGAATGACACGGATGAAACACCTAGAAGCGCAAATGACAAACAGAAAAACCAACTGAAAAACCCTGAACTTCCAGAAACAGCCCAAACACCCCTGCGAAGCAGAGCATGACCCTAAACTAACCAAAACGCACCTGACGTAACTGAGATAGGCAGGAGCCCTGAAAGCAACTATGACAGAAGAGCAGAACCTGAAAATAAAAGCAGATCGTACATAAAGATAAAAACCAAGACAAACAAAAAACAAACAACAGCCATCCTACCCTCTGACCCCACGGAAGCGCAAGCATGGAACAGCACCGCCCCCCCCTAAACCTGCCCCCCTGTGAGAAGACCACCCTAAGCGGGATGTGACCTGTGGCCCTGAGGACCCCCCCTCCCCCCCCAGCCCAAACAGCATGTGCAGAGGACATTGCCCTGCAACCAAGGCAGAACTGCTGCCAACCCCCCCTCCCCCCCAGCCCAACCAGCATGTGCAGAGGACATTGCCGTGCAACCATGTAAGGCAGAGCTGCTGCTGCCAACCCGCCCCCCCCCCCCCCCCAGCCCACACAGTGTGTGCAGGAGCCTGCCGAGGACACTGTAGAGCAAGTATGTAAGACAGCTGAGCCCCCCCCCCTCCCAGCCCAAACAGCGTGTGCCGAAGACAAAGCCGTGCAACCATGTCAGGCAGAGCTGCTGCCGCCCCTCCCCCCTGCCAGCCCACACAGCGTGTGCAGGAAACCTGGCAGAAGACACTGCAAGTATGTAAGGCAGAGCTGCCGCCTCGCCCCCGACCCCTAACCCAGCCACCATGGACGTGACAAGCGGCCCAGCCCGCCCCCAACGACACGAGCAACAGCCCTCCCCCGGAAGCCATGCGGTGCACAGCCAATCCCCAAGCCAGAGCGCCCCCCCTGCTGCACCAGCCCTAGCAGCATGACTGGCCGAACGAACGAGGCACAGACCGAGTGCCAAAATGCCCCCCCCCCCCCCACTTACCTTGCACCCCCGCTGAATGAAGTGCCGCTGAGCACTGAAACCGTCTGCCGCCACGAAAACAGCCTTCCCACATATATTTTTGTACATTTTGGTTATAGTTTTGTTTACTTTTATAGAATGTACAATTCACAATATAGAATACACAATGAGTGGATCCTGAATTAGCAAACCCTTTGTGAAACGCATTGCATGCCTTAATACTGCAAGATGAGCATCATACGTGAATTGCAATGGTGTTTAATATCTTACCGTTTTTATATTTATGGAATAAAAATTGATAATTTTATCATTTTTGTGTGATTTCTCAGTGACACATACAAAGTCCAATCTATGGTCTCCCTGCCTTGTCTGGCATTTAAAAAGGGGGGGGGGGGGTGTTTTTGTTCCCATTTTAGGATTACTTTAGAAAGTAAAAAAAAGGACCCAATTCTGTGTTTTTAAATACAAAAATTTAATATTTCAGACTTGCAACTGCAGGGTATGAATTTTTGTGAATGGTTTGATGGCTGTATTTGCATGTGATTGAAGAATGTTTTCACATGTATCATTGTGTGTATACTCTTTTTGCCTACCAAAATGCCAAGAGTGCACCAAGTCAAACAAAAAAGAGGAGAGTGTTTCAGGACAGTGATTGCTGACCATTGATTGATTCAGCTAGACAAGTTTTCAGGAGCCATGGTAAGCCAGGGGCCATCCTTCATTACCTACCAAATTTATAACAATAATATAAAATATAATAGAACATATCATTTAAAATGTTCTATTTCAAATAAAAATTGAAATAGAATAAACAATAATAGAATAAATAGAAAATAATATTGAGTAAATGTTGGAATGATGATAGAACAAAGGTTAAAGAAGCTAAACCATTCTAATGCCCCATACACACGATCGTTTTTCTTGCCATTTTTTTTCTTGCCGTTTTTCACGTCGTTTTTTTTCATGTTTCCTCTCAAGCCTGTCTTGCGTACACACGATCATTTAAAAAAACGATCAAGCAAAGCGCAGTGACGTACAACACGTATGACGGCACTATAAAGGGGAAGATCCGTTCGAATGGCGCCACCCTTCATGTTAGTAAAGTTTGTTGAGCGACGATTCGCTCTTTTCAGTCTCGTGCTTTTCAGTCCGTGACTGCGTGACGAATGTGCTATCTCCATTACGAACGCTAGTTTTACCAGAACGAGCGCTCCTGTCTCATACTTGATTCTGAGCATGCGCGGTTTTTTTCACGTCGTTAAAGCATACACACTATCGTTTTTCACGTCATTAAAAAAAACGACATGAAAAACGACGTGAAAAAAGAGAGCATGTTCGAAATTTTTAATGCCCGTTTTTCACGTCGTTAAAAATGCTCTGGAGCCTACACACGATCATTTTTAATGGCCATTTTTTTTAATGGCATTTTTAACGGCATGAAAAACGATCGTGTGTATGGGGCATAATGCCGCGTACACACAACAGTTTTTAATGTCATTGAAAAAACAATGTTTTTCTCGACGTGATTCTTCTCAAGCCTCCCTTGCCTACACACGATCGTGAAAAAAAATGCTCCAACAAAGCGCGGTGACGTACGAAATGTACGAAACGTACGACGGGACTATAAAGGGGAAGTTCCATTGGGATGGCGCTATCCTTTGGGCTGCTTTTGCTGATCCTCGTGTTAGTAAAGTTTGGTGAATGACGATTCAGCCACGTGCTCTTCAGTCCGTTACAGCGTGACGAATGTGATATCTCCATTACAAACGCTAGTTTTACCAGAACGAGCGCTCCCGTCTCATAACTTGCTTCTGAGCATGCTTGTTTTTTTCACGTCGTTAAAGACTACATACGGCCATTTTTCACGACGAGAAAAACGATGATGTGAAAAATGACGAGAAAAAATAGAGCATGTTCCAAATTTTTAATGCCCATTTTTCACATCGCGAACAATGCTCTGGAGCCTACACACGATCGTTTTTAATGACCAAATAAAAAAAAAAAAATTTTCTCATCATGAAAAACGGTCGTGTGTACGCGGCATTAGTGCATCAAAAAAGGTATGCAAATGTTTACATGTTGTGCTCTTTACACAGCACTTCATGCATATCATCTTCTGTCATCTAAGTCATCTTTCTGATGCCAGTAAAGGGTAAGGTCAGAGTATAAAATAAGGCACCTGGCAACCATTTTTAACAAATGTAAAGCGTTACCAAATGACAGGTGTACTAAGATAAACAGTTTAGTACAAACTCTGATGTTCACTCAGCAAATCACTGCACTAACCAAATACTGAATTCAAATTGAGCCACAATAAAGCTTTCATTTTAGCAGCATCCATCAGGAGAAAGATAGCAGTGTGGGCTGGACTGAAACAGCACTCTCCAGCTTCTACTAACCATATGAAGCCAGTTCTAAAGGAAATTTATAACTGTTTCCTTTCTAATTCACTTGGGTCAGTGTACATCTTAGAGCACATCATTTCTTTTTTTTTTTTTTCCAAGAAATTTATTTTATTGAAAAGAAGTAAAAAATCAGTTACAGATCTCTCATACAGCATTTTAACAAGGTAACTTGTATATAATCACATTAAACCGTCTCAGAAAGCCGTGTCTATTACCACCATATATCAGGTATGGGGGAGAATTAGCTCCCCATTTGTGGGGTCAAAGGGGCCAAGTTGATGCAGGATGTATTAATTTCGGAAAGAGGGTCGGGGTGTACTCGGTGGATTTCTCCACACATCATTTCTAAAATGTAAGCGTATCCTTAGGTTGCAATTGATACAACGCACAGTAGATGTCAGTCTTATACAATAAATAGAAGCAGCTGAACTAGTCATTATGGAAATAAAACACATAAAGCTTGTTGGGGATATATGAGAATACATTGCCCTCAACAGATATGATCTGTATATTAAAAAATTTCCTTTGTGTGTTGGTTCACTAACATTTGCACATCAAATTTTACCATTCTCTCCCAAAGCACACAGCTTGCTAAGCTAAGGGCACTTGGAGGATAAAGACGCAGACCGTGCCGGCGGGGGACCACCAAAAAGGAGGTAAGGGACAGCTCTGTGCAATACCATTGCACAGAGCAGGTAAGTCAAATTTCTATTTCATTTTAACACAAAAAACATTTTACCTTTAGAGAGGTACTAAACTAAACTATGGAACCTGTGCCCACAAAAGGTAGGCATAGGGCTCAGGACTAGTCAGCAGTGTTGCCTGTGTTTCCCCTTCAGCTAACATTTTCCTCATAAATGACCAACATGTCTTGTCCAGCACTTTGACTCGGTGTGGAGCAGCCAACTTGGCAGAGTCAAAGCATTTGCTTCCAAATGTCAGAGATATCCCCACTGATGACTGGTGATCTGATGACTGGTGAAGGAATTTTCAAGAAGTAGCAGGAAAGGTGGCATAAGCACAAATTCATAGAATGAATTAACCACTTCAGCCCCGGACCATTTCGCTGGTCAAATACCAGGCCACTTTTTGCGATTCGGCACCGCTTTAACTGACAATTGCGCGGTCGCGCGACGTGGCTCCCAAACAAAATTGACTTCCTTTTTTTCACACAAATAGAGCTTTCTTTTGGTGGTATTTGATCACCTCTGCGGTTTTTATTTTTTGCGCTATAAACAAAAATAGAGCGACAATTTTGAAAAAAAAAACAATATTTTTTACTTTTTGCTATAATAAATATCCCCAAAAAATATATAAAAAAAATATTTTTTCCTCAATTTAGGCCGATACGTATTCTTCTACATATTTTTGGTAAAAAAATCGCAATAAGCGTTTATTGATTGGTTTGCGCAAAAGTTATAGAGTCTACAAAATAGGGGATAGTTTTATTGCATTTTTCTTAATATATTTTTTTTTTCTAGTGTAGCGCCCTCCTCACTCCCCTCTTCGTCTTCAGCTCATCTGTCTCTTGTCTAGGGGTACCTTAGAGGGGAAGGGAGCGGGGACACCACGCCTGGCCTTCACCACAGGTGTCAGTGTGGTATAAGCAAAGTTATTTTACCTTCGGGTCAGTGCTGTGCACCTGGAGCCTCCACCGAGAGTTACCTTGAACAATGTCTGTCAGGAAATGAGCCCCACACCATTAAAGTCCAACACTCCTTTATTCTTCTCGAATGAACACAATCAGTTGAACTCCCTTGTAGAAACAGAACAGAAAAGGAGGTGTGGATGCGAGTAGGCCCAGACACAATGTGTTCTCCACTTTTTCCCCTGAAAGTGGGTTGCGAGGGGGAATTTCCTTCCAGGCGGTCTCCGATGAGAGGCTCACCCGTCACTGGCAATATGCTGCACCAGGTCTTCAAGTGAGGAGCTCCCCCCGGTCCATTAGGCCTTCTGGATTCGGGTTCCCAACCCCTGGAACACGACCTCCGGCTGTCCTCTAGGCCTAGGCCGCCTGGACGCTGCGAGACAGTGGTGGCCGAGTCAGCATCCTCGGATTTCTCCTGTTGAGTTGTCACGACCTCCTCCGCGGTCGCTGCAGTGTGCGCAGGGATGGCTGTCAAAGCAGTGATTCCTCCTCTCTGAGTGGTGTTGCCCGCAGCACGGCCGGGGTAGATGGTTCTCGGCTTCTCAACCGCCGGATCCACTTTGAACAGAAACTCCCCACAGGCCTCACATCGCCCGAATGGCTTCAGTTGGCACACCAGTCCCGAACAGCCGGGACAAATCACACCCAGGGCCTCAACGTCCATGCACGAATACAGAGCGAATCGACCCCTTGGCTTTAGCCGGATCCCCGTATCTGTTACCGGAGCAGCAGCAGTCAATGTCGTGGTGGAAGGGTGAACTGGAATCCACAATGTATGTCCGAACATGGCGACCTGTTGCTGATCCATCGCACACTGCAAAATTTTTGCGCCAACGTCCCACGTGTAGTCCTTCACACGTATTGGACTCCTCCCCTTTGCTCCAGTTCACGGGCTTTTGTTCTTTTTTCCTTTTCGAGTCACGCCCACAAACTAAGCGATGGGGTGTGCCTGGTGGCGCAGTGCAAATAGAAACCCCCACGAGTACTACTTCACACGGCTGAGCTTCTCCCTTTCCTCGCTCTTCTGCGCGGGCTTTTCCCTTCAATCGGTCATGTCCACGACTTCGAGCACAGGGATGCACTTCGGCCAATGAAGGCCTGCCTACTCGCGTAACTCCTCCAGCAGACACGTTCAATTCCATGGTGCACAAACACTATGCCGGACCCGAGCCCCCACGTGTAGCGCCCTCCTCACTCCCCTCTTCGTCTTCAGCTCGTCTGTCTCTTGTCTAGGGGTACCTTAGAGAGGAAGGGAGCGGGGACACCACGCCTGGCCTTCACCGCAGGTGTCAGTGTGGTATAAGCAAAGTTATTTTACCTTCGGGTCAGTGCTGTGCACCTGGAGCCTCCACCGAGAGTTACCTTGAACAATGTCTGTCAGGAAATGAGCCCCACACCATTAAAGTCCAACACTCCTTTGTAGAAACAGAACAGAAAAGGAGGTGTGGATGCGAGTAGGCCCAGACACAATGTGTTCTCCACTTTCCTCCCTGAAAGTGGGTTGCGGTCTCCGAGCGAGGGGGAATTTCCTTCCAGGAGGTCTCCGATGAGAGGCTCACCCGTCACTGGCAATATGCTGCACCAGGTCTTCAAGTGAGGAGCTCCCCCCGGTCCATTACGACTTCTGGATTTGGGTTCCCAACCCCTGGGTTCCCTAGGATCTCCTTCCCTCGCGGAACTCAGTGTTGGGCACTGAGCTCCAGACCTCCATCCCAATTACCTCACCCCAGGCTAAAGGTGCCTGGGATGGAACACGACCTCTGGCTGTCCTCTAGGCCTAGGCCGCCTAGAGGACCGACACGAACCACCGCCCACAGGCTGGAGGTGCCCGGGACTCGACCCCGTGACAAAGATGGCCGGCCCCTTTATACCCTCTCCCAGCAAGCACGGCGGGTTCCCCGCCCCACCATACCGCTGCCGAGGGAGGACAAAAAGGAGGCACGGCACACAGCAATGATTCAACCCCAGCCCAGGGCGACAGCGCCACCTGCTGGGCTGCAGGAAATTACACATCACTGATGTCTCTGCCAAGTTCAAATTACACCCGGGAAAGTACATACCCGCTACACTAGTAATCAGCGATTTTTATCGTGACTGCGACATTATGGCGGACACTTTTGACACCATTTTGGGACCATTGTCATTTTTACAGCGATCAGTGCTATAAAAACGCACTTATTACTGTAAAAATGACACTGGCAGTGAAGGGGTTAACCTGTAGGGGGCGCTGAAGGGGTTAAGTGTGACCTAGGGAGTGCTTCTTACTGTTAGGGGGCGTGGCTTGGCGTGACACGTCAGTGATCGCTGTTCCCTGATGACAGGGAACAGACGATCACTGACAGTGTCACTAGGAAGAACAGGGCTATGTTTGTTTACACTTACCTCTCCCCGTTCTTCAGCTCTGTGACCCGATCGTGGGACACTGGCGGCGATCAGGTCCGCGGGGCCCACGGGCGCGGTCACAGAGCTCCCGACCGGGTCGCGAGCACGCCGGTGGCGACGTTCACGTGACCCACGGCTTGCATCTTAAAGGGGACATACCTGTATGCTCATATGCCCAGCTGTGCCATTCTGTCGATGTATATCGTCGTGCGGCGGTCGGCAAGTGGTTAAGCAGAAGCAGGGAGATCTTTGCACTGCAACTTTCTATAAAGCAAGGAGAACATTGTGCAGCACACAGTTGGGATTGTCACCTTTTTTCTGGAAATGTAAGGGACAGGGGGCAGAATACAAGGTGGGACTACTAGTAGCGGGCTGTGCCCAACTGTATTTAAAAAGGTGAAGGACACTAACATCTCTATTAGATGATGAATGATGATATCCCCCTTTACTTAGCACAACAGATGGAGTCCATCCTTCTCATCAGAAGCCCCCTTTTACATGAGGAACCTCCTTCACAGCTGAGTCCCCCCTTCACATCAGGAACCCTCTTCACATGAAACCCCCCTCCTTTTACATCATCCACCAGTACTGCATTACTGCATGTCGGTGGCCTGCATCCTAGCAACTAAAGATGCAAGGCAGCAGGAGCTGTCTGCATCGTAGCAACCAAAGGGGACAAACTGTGTCCTGCATTGAATCAAAATGGGACAAAGCATGTTGGTTTGATTTTGGGATGATCACATATTATTAACACCTTCCTGCTCAGCCTATAGCAGATTGATGGCCAGGCAGGGGATTTGCCATCCTGACTGGACTTCCTTCACATTGCGCCTTCAGACACAGCGCAACACCATTCAGGTTAAAGAGCCGATGGTGTAGGCTCTTTACCATGTGATCAGCTGTGTCCAATCACAGGGGATCACATGTAAACAAATGCCCGTTATTAGTATTTCCTTTCCTCAGGGCTGTCAGTGTCTGAGGAAAGCAAAGCCAATAATCGGCTTTCCAGTTACATGGGACATTTATTATGATACACAGGGAACTGATCCTCAGTTCCCTGATTATCAGTGCAGCCCCATCAGTCCCCATCAATGTAGCATATCAGTGTCCATCAGTGCAACAGATCAGTGCCCATCAGTGCAGTATATCAGTGCCGCCTATCAGTGCCTGTCAGTGCTGCCTATCAGTGCCCATAAGTGCAGCCTTATCAGTGCAGCCTCATCAGTGCAGCTTATCAGTGCCCATCAATGCCACCTTATCAGTGCCCATCAGTGCCGCCTCATCAGTGCAGCCTATCAGTTCAGCCTATCAGTGCAGTGCGGCCTTATCAGTGCCCATCAGGGCCAATCAGTGCCCATCAGTGCAGCCTCATCGGTGCCCATCAGTGCAGCCTATCAGTGCAGCCTCAGTGAACACATCAGTGAAGAAGAAAAATTACTTATTTGCTAAATCATATAACAGAAATTAAGAAAATTGACTTTTTTATTTAAATAAACTCCAGTGGTGATTAAATACCACCAAAAGAAAGCTCTATCTGTCTCAAAACAATGATAAAAATTTATTTGGGTACAGTGTTGCATGGCAGCTCAATTGTCATTTAAAGTGTGTCAGCGCTGAAAGCTGAAAATTGGCCTGGGCAGGAAGGGAACGACAGTTGGGGGGGGGGGGGGTTAATGACAAGTGGCAACCCTAAATTACATAGTGATCACATGCAAGCTGTAGTAGACATTATTATGAGGACCAAGGACACAATCTATCACCACCACTACCACCTTTACCTCCTCCAGCTGCAACAGTTTAAACTCTCTCCTCTTCATCATCATCATCATCATACCATAAGTCCAAATGTTAAAGCAGTCTTAAACCCTCCCCATTTTTTTTTGCCTAATACATCAGGCACAATAAAACAAGCATTCTCCAGTAATATATTTGTTAAAATTGCTACTCCAGCACTTGCCACCCTAGACTACGGGGCTGTGTGTTTCTATTTAAGTATGCAGTGTAATGAAACACAACTCTAGTCCCTGCATACATGCGTCTTCAGAGGACACTGCAAGAGAAAGGGAATACTTTAATATTACTTTAAGCGTAATTCTCCATCATATTGCAAACATACATTTCATAAATTTTCTCATCTTCCTGAGTTAAAACCCCTTCAGATTTGAAGGAAAGCTTTGCCCTGCAACAGCCGATTATGCTGTGAATCATAGTGAACTGGTAGAGACAAGACTGAATTTAAATGTGCCATAAAAGAAAACTGCTGGGAAAGGATAAGAAGGTTGTAGACGAGTGTTCCTGGCTGGGTTGCCTTTCCACTGGGTTATTGTGAACTGTCTTTTGCATATTTTCAATACAAGTCCTTTCATCACACTGGGACTGAGTGTGTTATTGCTGCTGCACCACGCTACAACCCACCTACACTGTGTGTTGGCAGGTGTTAGCCAGGCCATACATATATATTTTTTTTCGTTGAACCAGTGGGTTGAATGAAAAAAAATGATCATATTGCAAACATAAATTTCATACCTTTTCTAATCTTCCTGAGTTAAAACCCCCTTAGATTTGAAGAAAAACTTTGCCCTGCAACAGCCATTTCTGCTGTGAACCATAGTAAACTGGTAGAGACTGAATTTAAATGTGCCATAAAAGAAAATTGCTTGGGAAGGATAAGCAGGTTGTAGGGCAGGTGCAGTCTACTTTCTCCACTTCAGGTGGTGCTCTTCTACAGCAGCATTGCAGTTGGAGAGGAAGTCAAGAGGAACATGGTTCCTCTATGGGGAAGCTATCCTATTGGATGCCACCACCCTTTGTGAATCCAACAGCCATCTTGGGTCAGGCAGAGCCTTTTTAAGGCCCTGGCTCCCAGGTTTGGTAAGCATTTTGTGAGTTGGTAGAGTAGGGACATGTACCCCATGTGGTAAGGACAGAACTAGCAGCAGGGAAATGTTCCTGGCAGGAAGGGACAGCAGAGGGCTCACAACTTCTCTGGACATCTCCATGCTTGGGTACAAACAGCCAGGCCACATTCTACCCCTCTCAACAGGCGCTGTCAGTTTGGCTGAATCCTGCTTTCTACATTCTGTTGGAACTCTGAGTGTTCCCGGCTAGGCTGCCTTCCCACTTGGTTATTGTAAACTGTCTGCATAATTTCAATATTTTTCATCGCACTGGGACTGAGTGTGTTATTTCTGCTGCACCACGCTGCACCCCATCTACACTCTGTGTTGGCAGGTGTAAAACAGGCCATACATATATTTTTTTCCGTTACAAAAAATGACCTGATTCCCCAGCTACACACTCAATGTGGATGGGGGAATCTTTCCAGCTGATTCATTGTATTCTTACAATGGGGAACCTTCCCCACCACCAGAATACATTGATCAGTGCTGCCCACTATAGCCGGCAACACTGATCGATCAGGAAAAAATGCAACAGGCTGACTGTACAGAAGTCGATTGGTAGACTTCTGTTGAGCCGGCTGAATTTGAATTCATGTATGGTCACTGTAAGGCTCATGCTCAGAGGTCAGGCTTGGAGGCCAGTGGCTATAGCAGTAATAAGACTCACACCGAAAGCAGCAGGATAGATACAAGTTTAAATTCCCCTTGTGTGTGACGCAGGCACACCAGAGGCACAGGGTCTAAGCTCTTCACCAGAGCCCCTGATAGTGGAGATGGGTTTCGCTGCATACTAGTGCCAGGTCGCAGTCCTCAGGATCGCCCCACCAGGAGGTGAGCAGGTCGGGGTGCAGTAGCAGGTGTAGCAGGTAGAGATCAAGCAGAAGCGCAGTTAGTAAACAATCAAAAGGTCAGTAACAAACGGTTGCAGATTGGGATCAAGCAGAAACATAGGAACAACCTAAAAGTCAGTAACGAATGAAGATGCAGATGAAAGCAGGTGTGTAAGGAGCAAGATATTGGGTGGAAAAGAGCACAATAATCTGGCAAGGATGTGCAAAGGCATGGCTAGGAATTTCATGGGAGGAACAAGGAGTTTAAGCTTCAGCTGAAAAAAGAAAGTAAGTTCATCCAAGGGATCAGTCAGGGAGCTGCTCTGAAAGAAGAGCTACTGCCAGATGCACCAGAGGTCCTGGGTTCAGATCCTGGTCCTGACAGCAAGGGCCCTTTGTTTATTGCCCCTCCATTGGTGATGTAGTGGGTGGAGTTAGTGCCCCTTTATATGCCAGCAGTAGGTGAGGCCCATTGTAATTGGGGTATGGGAGCAGGACACACCTGAGCTGTACTGTGAGGAAAAAGTGAGACCCTTGCAGAGCTGAACCACCAGGGTGAACAGAGGACACATAGGAAAAGATGGAAAAACTTTCATCTAGCTTCCTGTGGTTTGGTTTAGGGGAGCCTAAGGAGCAGTGGCAGTGTGTCCAGAAGGGCGCACGGGCGCCGCCCCTTCTCTACAGCCATTCCCTCTATGACCAATGGATAGATTCATGCATTGCATGAATCTATCCATGGCCACCTCTGCCACCCTCTATTCAGGCGCCCAGCTCCTTTTCAGGCGCCTGAATTACAGCGGCAGGGGGTGTTTTTGAAGCACCTGATTAGAGCCCTAGGTTCTAATAGGCTTCAAAATAGGTGAACTGCGAGCGCCATGCTTGGAGCTTACAGTTTACCCAGGTGTGTTAGAAAAGCGAATGAATATTCGCTTTCCTAACACTGAACCGCCTCTCCACCAATCAGGTGCTCGGGTCTGTTACCCATCACCCGATTGGCTGAAACGACAGGCGCCACTATTGAATGCCTATCAGGAGGAGAGGACGGTAGGAGACGCATGAAGGACCCCGCTCATCGCCGTCACCCGCTGCCCCACGAGACAGGGTAAGTGCTGTGCAGATGGCGAGCAGGCACGGGGGGGGTCACAGTGGCAGCATTTGATGGGCACACTGGCAGCATTTGATGGGCACACTGGCATCATTTGATGGGCACAGTGGCGGCATTTGATGGCACAGTGGCAGCATTTGATGGGCACAGTGACAGCGTTTGTTGGCACAGTGGCAGCATTTGATGGGCACAGTGGCTGCATTTGATGGGTACAGTGGCTGCGTTTGATGGCACAGTGGCTGCATTTGATGGGCACTGTGGCTGCGTTTGATGGGCACAGTGGCAGCGTTTCATGGGCACAGTGGCAGCTTTTGATGGCACAGTGGCAGCATTTGATGGGCACAGTGGCAGCATTTGATGGGCACAGTGGCAGCATTTCATGGCACAGTGTCTGCGTTTGATGGGCACAGTGGCTGCGTTTGATGGGCACAGTGGCAGCGTTTCATGGGCACAGTGGCTGCATTTGATGGCACAGAGGCAGCATTTGATGGGCACAGTGGCAGCATTTGATGGGCACAGTGGCAGCATTTAATGGCACAGTGTCTGCGTTTGATGGGCACAGTGGTTGCGTTTGATGGCACAGTGGCTACGTTTGATGGGCACAGTGGCTGAGTTAGATGGGCACAGTGGCAGAGTTTGATGGGCAAAGTGGCTGCATTTGATGGCACAGTGGCAGCATTTGATGGGCACAGTGGCAGCATATGATGGGCACAGTGGCAGTGTTTGATGGCACAGTGGCTGAGTTTGATGGGCACAGTGGCTGCGTTTGATGGCATAGTGGCTGCGTTTGATGGGCACAGTGGCTGCGTTTGTTGGGCACAGTAGCTGCGTTTGATGGGCACAGTGAGGCTGCAATTGATGTTTTTTTTTTTCAGTTTTAAGTTTGTTTGCGCCCCCCCAAAAAAAAAATTGCGCACCAGCCGCCACTGCTAGGGAGAAGCATCCCATGTATGAGAAAGATACACCTTTAGTGTAATTCACCTGAGGGAAGAGTCTGGTTATATCTGGGAAGATGGCTGCAATAGTTCTGTGTCTATTCCGTGTTTTCTGCACTAAAGAGACAGCTGTCAAGAAGTCATATAAATGGAGGTATAATGTTCTGCACTGAGACTACTGTCAGGAAGCCGTACGAATGACTGCTGTGTTGTGAAAAAGAAATGTAATATTGTCAGAGTGATTAGAAAAACAGTTTGCAGTAAAGCATTGAAAATGCTCTTGTACTAGTCATTCTTTATTCCGGGTGATAGGCCTCAGGCTGGGGATATGTGAGTGGGAGGGCCTCAGGCCAGGAGAAAGTGACACAATATGGCAGAGGGTCATCAAAACGAGAGGTAGATGACTATTTGATCCAAAAAGAAGCAGGGCAAATCTAGAGTCAGCTTGGCGGGAGTAGCTGCCCAACAAGGGACCCTGACAGGTGGAGGTATACTAAAGCCCCGTACACACGATCGGATAACCTATGGATTTTCGTCCGATGGATTTGTCCATCGGAAATCCGATGAAACTGTTTTTCATCAGTCTTGGCCACACACCATCAGTCAAAAAACCGACCGTTCCAAACGCGGTGACGTAAAACACTCCGATGAGCCGAGAAAAATGAAGTTTAATGCTTCTGAGCATGCGTCGACTTGATTCTGAGCATGCGTGGGTTTTTTAACCGATGGACTTGCCCATAGACGATCGGAAATTCCCATCGGTTTTTTATCCATCGGAAAATTTTAAAACAAGTTCTATTTTTTACAACCGATGGAAAAAAGACCGATGGGTACCATACACGATCGGTTGGTCCGATGAAAACCATCCATCGGACGGTTTTCATCAGTCAAACCGATCGTGTGTACGGGGCTTTAGTGTTAGTCTGCCTGGATTTTGAGAGGAACCCCATGCCAAAAAAAAAAACGACACTGGGTTCCTCCCAATATCCATACCAGACCCTTATCCGAGCATGCAGCCTGGCAGACCACCATCAGGAAATGTGGCATAGAACCCCAGAGTAGGGTACCCTCTTGGATAGATGCAGTAGATCCCCGCATGATGTTCTCTCTGTATCATGGAGGGGTGAAACGTCCCCCTTGAAATGTCCCAAAACAATTACTCCCCTTCCTCACTGCCAGCATCCCAACACTCCAGTTCCTGACTACCAGAATGATTTTCCTCCTCAATTTGCCACTTTCTGCCTTTCCCCATGTGTTGTGTAAGGGTGGCCACCCCTGGACTCCATGCGTGACGTGGATTACATCGTTGGACACTGTATTTTATGTAGAGTTACTTTGGAGGATGTAAATAATTTTTATTTTATTTTTTAAACAGGCTGTACATTTTGTGTTTATTATTAGTATTATAAATAAATACTTGCTGAAGAACTGTTACTACATATAGTTTTACAGTCTATCATAAACATTCTGGAAATTGTCCTCACACACTGATACTTATTTGATATACTCAAATCGTATTTCAGTGAAGCACTAGAGAATTTCTTTTACAAAGGGCTTTGTCTTTAGAGCATACACAACAGAACCGATGGGATAACAATTACAAAACATACAGTATGTAGGAGAAAATGCAAACATAACATTGTCGTAGTTTCATATAACAAAGAGAATACGTAAATCCAGAACTTCACAACGTCACCAATAGCGAAACTATACTCTATCTGGTTGGAGTGTTGATTTTAAGGTTTGTTGAAATATCAGGCCAAAGAAATTGCAATTGTGAGAACACAGAGGAAAAAAAAATCAGAAAAGAGCTGAAAACTCAGTAACGTCATAACCAGGCCATGTTCTAAAGGCCTAAAATTTTACACGCTAATTAAAATAAGATACAGAGTTAAAAGAAAAGCAGAAGAGACTAAACAAAAGAAAGATCCCAGGGAAGGTAGAAAAAAAAAGAAGAAAGAAGAGATAGCGACAAAGATAAAGAGGTCTCAGTGGATTAGAGTCCTCAGATTGACATAAGGAGGTTATCAAAGCAGGACGGCTGAGCATTGGAAACCAAGGCTGCCAGGCCTATTTTTTATTTAAAGAAACTGCACCGCTCAAAGCTCTGCTTAAAGTAGATGTAAACCCACCACTTAACCAAGTATAAACTAATGTCACAGTATTAAACTATTTATACATACAAGCCTCTTGCATGTACCTCTACCATGCAAATTTCACCCTCTTGAGCAGTAGGAGCCCCACGGTGGGCGGAGTGATGATGTCACAAGACTCGCTGCCCACCTCTACACTCTCCTACTCTTTCTGCTGGCTCTGGGAGCTGACTGCACCATGAATATCCTCCTCAGTCACACTGAGCATGTCCCATGATGAGTAACATCCAGTCAAAACTAAGGAAAGGCACCACATGACTTCAGCATGCCCAATCATGCTGAGGTGTGGAGCAGCCAATCCTGGGAGAGCTGGAGAAGAAAGGAGGAGAGGTGTGAAGCTGGAATCGTAGAGACTCTCTCTGCTCTCATGCAGTGCATGAGATAAATAAATCAGACATCAGTCACGGCAGTGGGGGATGTGGTGACACAAACTTATCTGTGTGTCCTTTTTTATCTTACTAAAAAAAAAAACAAGAGGATTGCTCAGAGCTGGATTAACTGTTCGTGGCAAGACTGGGCACAGATGACTTGACATCCTCTACTGTACCAGGTAGAAGTCTTCGTCAGGTTTTCATCCACTTTAACTACTCTTCAGGTCTTCTTTTTGCAATAGGTGATAGCTCACTCTGCCTGTCCTATGCAGCATGTTTTGCAAAAAGTGTAAACAGAGCTGCACTCTGTAAAATCACACTATAGTATTTATTCCAGGTAGCTGGTTTCCATAGACATAGTTCCTGCCCTATGCCACCCCTACTGATACATCTAACCCTGACTGGGCTTAGTCATATTTGTGAGCTCTACATTATCATATTTCCTATTATATTGATAACCAAAACATGTTCATGTACCTAAGAAGCTTATAAAGTAGCTTAATTAATTCCCACCCGCACACCGTCAAATGAGTGGTGCGGCTCTCATTCTGGGACAACGTCATATGGCGGCACCCAGTTTAGGGGACACGGTGCGAGCCTGATCACAGCAAAGAGCCTCGGCAATGGCCGCGCCCCTTTACCCATGTGATCGGCTGTGTTCAATCACAGCCGATCACATGTAAACAAGGGAGTGCCGTTTATCGGCTTTTCCTCTCTCACACTGACAGTGTGAGGTGAGGAGAGCTGATAAGCGGCATCTCCTCACAGGAAAAATGTGTAAAGGTAATCAGGACACTGATCATCAGTTTACAATGCAGCCCCAACAGTGCCCAATCAGTGATGCCACTCTGTGCCCATCAGTGACACCAGCCTGTGTCCATCAGTGACACAAGTCTGTGTCAATCAGTGCTACCTTTCAGGCCCGCCCATCAGTGCCCATCAGTGCCACCTATCATTGCCCATAAGTGCTGCTTTTCATCGCCCATCAGTGCCACCTATCAGTGCTGCCTATCAGTGCCCATCAGTGCCACCTATCAGTGCTGCATAAAAGTGCCTCCTCATCAATGCTACCCCATCAATGTCCTTCAGTGCCACCTCATCAGTGCCCATCAGTGGAGCCTATCAGTTTAAAATTACTTATTTAAAAAATTTGCTGACAGAAACTAAGAAATGTATTTTTATTTTTTTTCGTTTTTGTAGCTAAAAGTAAAAAACCCAGCGGTGATTAAATACCACCAAAAGAAAGCTCTGTTTGTGTGAAGAAAATGATAAAAAAATTATTTGGGTGTTGTGTTGCATGACTGTGCAATTGTCATTCAAAGGATTAGAACACTTGCCACTTTTTATTGCTGTCTGTTCCCCCATTAACCACCTCAATACAGGGCACTTTCACCCCCTTCCTGCCCAAGCCCTTTTTTGCGATACATCATTGCGTCGCTTTAACTGACAATTGCGCGGTCGTGCGACACTGTATCCAAACAAAATTGACGTCCTTTTCCCCCCACAAATAGAGCTTTCTTTTGGTGGTATTTGATCACCTCTGCGGTTTTTATTTTTTGCGCTATAAACAAAAGAAGAGTGACAAGTTTGAAAAAAACACTATTTTTTACTTTTTGCTATAATAAATATCCCATTTTTTCTTTTTTTTTTAAAACAAATTTTTTCCTCAGTTTAGGCCGATACGTATTCTTCTACATATTTTTGGTAAAAAAATTGCAATAAGCGTATATTGATTGGTTTGCGTAAAAGTTATAGCGTCTACAAAATAGGGGATAGATTTATAGCATTTTTATTATTATTATTTTTTTACTAATAATGGCGGCGATCTGCGATTTTTATCGTGACTGCGATATTGCAGCGGACATATCGGACACTTTTGACACAATTTTGTTACCATTCACATTTATACAGCTATCCGTGCTATAAAAATGCATTGATTACTGTATACATGTGACTGGCAGGGAAGGGGTTAACACTAGGGGGCGATCAAGGGGTTAAATATGTGTCCTAGGGAGTGATTCTAACTGTAGGGGTAGGGGACTCACAAGGGGAGGAGGCCGATCGGTGTTCCCCTGTACAAGGAACACACCATCGGTCTCCTCTCACCTGACAGGATGTGGATCTGTGTGTTTACACACACAGATCGACGGTCCTGCTCCGTTACTGGGCAATCGCGGGTGCCCGGCGGACATCGCAGCCGCCGGGCACGGGCATCGGGTTCCCAGTGATGCGGCGGGACCCCTAGTGGCCCGGGAAGGCGAGGACGTCATTTGACGCCTGCCCAGAATGAGAGCTGCACCATCCGGCCGTCATATGACGGCCGGCGGTGGGTAAGCGGTTAAGGAGATTCTCCCTCTCTATTAAAGATGAGCTTCGTGTTCGAGTCGAACCCATGTTCGACTCGAACATCGTCTGTTCGGCTGTCCGCCGAATTGCGAAACATTATGGGCCGTTTGCGCCAAATTCGAGTGGCGCATCACGGCCCATAATTCACTGCGGCATCGCAGTGCATTGCTGGCTGATGATTGGCCAAGCATGCACTATGACCCACATGCTTTGGCCAATCACAGCGCGCAAAAAACGGAGAGCCATAATTGGCCAAAGCCAGGGTGGCTTTGGCCGATTATGCCTCAGGGGGTTTAGTACACAGCCCACACTATATAAGGCCGCCTCCGTGGCAGCCTTGTGTAGTGTGTTGCGGTGGTTAAGAGAGAGCTTACAGAGAGAGAGAGACAGTGTCATTTATATTGAGTTAGATAGAGCAGGCAGGCGAGTCAGTTAGCTGCAGTTACAGTGTGTAGAGGATATATATTCATCCTAGGTGTTGTATATATATTTATACACTGTATTCAGTTTAGCTAGATCCATTCCTGTTATTCTCTATACTGTGACAGGCAGGCAGGTGATTGTGCTAGCTGCAGTGTTCACTTAGTGTACTGTGTGCTTTGCATAGCGTTCATCTAAAGCTTACCTAAATACAATTAGTGGTGTTCTCATAATAAAACCACAGGCCGGGAGCTGCATTAATTTCATGTCGTGTACTTCTGTCCTTTGCACCGCGTTCACTTAAAGGGACCTGAATACAATTGGTGGTATTCTCATAATAAAACCACAGGCAGAGAGCTGAACAGGTCTGAACAGGTGCACAGACAGCAAAACAAATGTTACAGGGGTGATAACCCTAATCCCTATGTTTTCCAAAAAGCTTAAAAATGTATTTTTTGACTGGAGCTACACTTAAAAAAATTACCTGTTCCAAATTACAAAACAGATTCTACTTAAGAACAAACCTACAGTCCCTGTCTTGTTTGCACCGCCTGCATACTGCTGTTCAGAGTATATAGGGCCTTTTTTTAATTTGGGTGCGGGGTTCCCCTTAATATCCATACAAGACCCAAAGGGGCTGGTAATGGGCTGGGGGGGGGTACCCACGCCATTTTTCTCAATGATTTTCATCCATATTGCCGGGACCAGACATTACATTAAAGCCGCAAGCAGTTTTAAATCACTTTTTTTTCCTTTAGAAATGTCATTTTGTGCAGGGACAATTCTAAACACGGGAAACACGTGCCACTTCACAGGCATACTTTAGACACCCCCCAGGTACGATATTTAAAGGAATATTTCACTTTTTTTTTCACTTTAAGCATCATTAAAATCACTGCTCCCGAAAAACTGCAGTTTTTAAAACTTCTTTTTGCATTGATACATGTCCCCTGGGGCAGGACCCGGGTCCCCAAACCCATTTTAGGACAATAACTTGCATATTAGCCTTTATAATTAGCACTTTTGATTTTGAATGTTCGAGTCCATTGTATTTAATTGGGTTCTAAGTTTGCGCAAACTTTTGGTTCGTTCGCAGGTTCTGGTGCGAACCGAACTGGGGGGTGTTCGGTTCATCCCTACTCTCTATTTGTCCTGTTTACCATTATCATTTAAAGTGAAAGTAAAAGAAAATTCAAAATTTTGGGTTGTCCCTATAAAAGTAATTGAGGGGAAATCTTCCAATGAGGACACTGGTTCTGTTGACTTGGGCATCCCCAAGGAATTCCCCCTAATTTTCAGGGATTTCCTCTCACTTCCTGTTTGGCTATGGGACAGGAAGTGAAGGAAATGGGACACAGATGGTGAAATCTGACAGGGGTCATAACCCTCCTTTACACCATCCAAAATTAAAAAATAAAAGTTTTGCCTATACAGTTGAATAGCATAATCTGTTCCAGGAGTATGCTCGTAATCCAAAGAACTCGCATATCAAAGCGAGTTTCCCCATTGAAGTCAATAGAAACTAAAATAATTTGTTCCGCATTAACTTCAATGAGATA
This sequence comes from Rana muscosa, assembly GCA_029206835.1. NCBI lineage: Eukaryota > Metazoa > Chordata > Amphibia > Anura > Ranidae > Rana > Rana muscosa. The sequence goes on along the minus strand of CM055116.1, from coordinate 795,665,730 downwards.
CAATACCGTATGCAGCCAGAGGTGGGGGGGGGGGGGTCGCCGGAGAGCCTCGGAAACGGCCAGAAAGGCCTGAGGACACATCAGCTGACCCCGGCAAACGTCGGAAAGGCTCGGAAAATGAGTATTTCCGTGTCTTTTCGAGCATTGCCGAACAGCGTCGATCGGCTGCGATCATCGCTGTTCTGCTCTGCTTGACTCTGGCGCCCCCGAACCTCAGACCAAATGTGGTACTGCAGGCCCTATTAGGTTGAATTCTGCTCATCTTGCGAGACAACACTCGCAAACCGAGTTAGAATGAAAAAAAAAAAACACTTGTTAACCGCGTTACACTTAAACCGAGGTTCCACTGTAGTTCTACTTTAAAACTGTGCAAATTGCACCTTTTATATGTAGCGGGTATGTACTTTCCCGGGTGTAAATTTGAACTTGGAAGTGACATTAGTGATTTGTAATTCCCCGCAGCCCAGTGGGTGGCGCTGTTGCCCTGGGTTGGGGTTGAATCATTGCTGTGTGCCGTGCCTCCTTTTTGTCCTCCCTCGGCAGCGGTATGGTGGGGCGGGGAACCCGCCGTGTTTGCCGGGGGAAGGTATAAAGGGGCCGGCCATCTTGGTCACGGGGTCTTCAAGTCCCAGGCACCTTTAGCCTGTGGGCTGCTGTCGGTGGGCGGTGTCCGGGTGGCCTAGGCCTGGACACCGGGAGTTCGGGAGCCATCCCAGACACCTTCGGTCTGGGATGAGGTACTTGTCCTAGCCTGGGGCCCAGCTTCTTCCACTGGGTTCCGCCCGGGAGGGATCATCCTAGGGTATCCGGGGGATGGATACCCGAATCTAAGACGCAATGGACTGGAGGGTGGCCTCTCCGAAGACCTGGTGCAGCAGACTGCCGGTGACGGGTGAGGGCCTCCGGAGACCGTCTGGAGGGATGCCCTCTCAAACAGGGGCTGATACACACAGAAGGTGGTTTTATTGAGGAAAGGTCTGGCAGAGACATTCTTCTTAAAGGTCGCAAGCAAGGACCGTTACCTACAGGCCTGTGGCAGGGGCTGCAACAGTTCACCCGGTAGGTGGCAGCTACCACTTCACGGTCGGTGGCAGAGACCGTGCGCCATGCCTATTCGACTCACTACAGGAATAGGAGAGTTCACTGTGCCTGGGCCTACTTGTATCCACACCCCCTGTTCGTTTAAAGGAAGTCCAACTGATTGTGTGACATTCTATGCTGAAGAAATAAAGGAGTGTTGGACTTTAGTGGTGTGGGGCTCTTTTAATACAGACACTGTTCCAGAGAAGGAGCTCTTACTGCAGGACACCAACCCGAAAGGTAACAGAACTTTGCATACACCTACTACATCTGTGGTGAAAGCTTGGCACAGTGCCCCACCCCTCTCTCTCCTCCGAGATACCCCTAGACCAGAGCCGGAGAAGCCATTAAAGACAGAAGGAGAGGGAGTGGGGGTCCGCTATACGTGGGGGCTCGGGTCCGGGATGGTGTTCGTGCAACTTGGAGCAAGAAGTATGGAACCGGAGAGTGTTTGCCCGGAAGAGTTACAAGTAGGCCCACAGTGCATCCCTGTGCTCAAAGTCGTGGACATGACCCCAAGACGGGAAAGGCCCATGCAGAAAGAGCAGGAAGAGGGAGGAGTCCAGCCGTGTGAGGTACTACACGTGGGGACTTTAATTGCACTGCGCCATGAGGCACACCCTCCCTGCTCAGTTCGTGGGCGTGACCTAGGCCGGGAGAAAGCCCGCAAACTGGAGCGCAAAAGGGGAGGAGTTCAGCCGTGTGAAGGACTACACGTGGGGACTTTGGCGCGAAACTGGCAGTGCGCAATGGACCGGCAGCAAGTCACCATGTTCGGACAAACATCGTGGATTCCTGTTCACCCTTCATCCACGACTTTGACTACTGCTGCTCCGGTGATGGATACGGGGATCCGGCTGAAGCCCCGGGGACGATTCACCCTGTACTCATGTATGGACGTTGAGGCCCTGGGTTTGATTTGTCCCGGATGTTCGGGACTGGTGTGTCATCTGAAGCCATTCGGGCTATGCGAGGCCTGTGGGGAGTTTCTCTTTGAAGTGGATCCAGTCATTGAAAGGCCACGAACCATTTACCCCGGTCGAAATACAGGCAGCACCGCTCTAGGAGGAGGAATCATTGCTGAGAGAGCCATCCCTATGCGCACTGCAGCGACCGCGGAGGAGGTTGCACAGACTCAACGGGAGAAATCCGAGGATGCTGACTCGGTCACCACAGTTTCACAGCGTCCACCGCCGAAGAGAAAGACCAGTTGGGTGGCCCCGTCCAGCGGTTGCGGTGGACTATCCTGCTCGCCTGCACCCGGCCCGGACGGATCCGGTGGGAAGAGTCCCGGACGTCCCGTTCACAGCAAAGGCCGAGGTAAGCCGGGCGGAGGGACTGTGTGTGTGGGCGGAGGTGTCGGGAAGTCATGGCCCAGTAAGTCCGCGGGAGGTGGTAGCTCCGTTTCCACAACGGGCTACATACCCGCGGAGGAGTGTGACACCTCCGACCTAGAGTCGCTCTCCGATGCTGGAGATGACGCCATCATTGATGAACTGTTCACTACAAAGGGCTGGGACGAAATTCCCCGTGCCTCGTCCCGCAGAAGTGGGGACCCACCCATGTCTACAGGGGATAGTACACCCCGGGTGGAGGCCCCAGCGCCTGAGGAGGGATCCCGTCTTCAGCCTGCCCTCACTTCCCCGGTGCCATCTACAGTCAATACCGGGGAAAAGAGACTTGTGCTTCGGGCACCTATGCCCAGATCTGATGTGACCAAGGTCCCTCGCCATCCGGACTCAATAGTCTTACCTGGTGAAGGGGACAAAGCCACCATGCCTCCGCTGGCGAGGCTCCAGCGTTTGTTTTGCCAAAAGGTTGCTACTGATTATGGATGGGAATATCCGTACCTCTCAAAAGAACTACTTTATGAAGTGGAGGTGTGCCGAGAGCGCTGGTATAATGACTTTGTGTGGACCCACCTTCAGGTTCCACACGCTCGCAGGTACTTGGCATGCTCTCCAAAAGCATCACAGCATTTCAAGGACTGCAAGGCAGAATGGATGCTGGGGCGGCATATCCATGCGGACAAGGTGCTGATCCGGCGTAAGGAGGGAGAAGATGTTGAATACCATCTGGAGACTATAGACCAGCATTTGAGGCCCCTTGTCCTGCCGCATCCCCGTTTTTATCTGTGAGGAGAAAAGAGACTCCGTTCTTGTTTTCCACTGACATTGCACTTCACAGACGTGCTGTTTGATTATTATTTTTTTGAATATCATCAGTGACTGTGCCCAGCAAGGGGCGTCTGTGCTCTCTGGAGGAGTCGAGGAACTGTTCCGGTTGTTTGTTCTTCTTTCTCCAGCAAGCAATTATGGACTCTGGGGTACATAGGGTCACAGATGAAGTCCCTACAAGTGCAGTTACCGCGGCGCTGTCACCAGGTGGCAGTGCTGTGCAACGACATACACTTTCCAAAACATGCACTCATAGGAGAAAAAGATTTCTTCACGGAGAGGTTTTTTTCTCGTACACGAACATCTGTGTCAGGGTTTATGTGTGCTAACGTTTTTTTTGCAGGAGAGCATCTCATCAAGACCGCTGAGATTGGGCGGGTCTTAGTTAGGATGGGGTGGGAAAAAAAAATCTTGTGTTAAATGCTGATGTGATTTGTTGGAAAATGTTACAGTTATGTGTTGTTGTTTCCCTTCCCTTCCCTTTGTGTGTGAAGCTCAGGCACAGCGGTATTAGAGGGAGTTTAGTTTTTTCAAAACTTTTTTTTTTTTGGGGGTTTTTGAATTTTTATCCGGTCTCTGGACTGGGCCATGTCGCCCTGGGTAGGGCATGGTTCACCCCAGACACTGGGGACCAGTGTCAAACCACCAGGGGGAGAGTGTAGCGGGTATGTACTTTCCCGGGTGTAAATTTGAACTTGGAAGTGACATTAGTGATGTGTAATTCCCCGCAGCCCAGTGGATGGCGCTGTCACCCATGGTTGGGGTTGAATCATTGCTGTATGCCGTGCCTCCTTTTTGTCCTCCCTCGGCAGCGGTATGGTGGGGCAGGGAACCCGCCATGCTTGCCGGGGAGGGTATAAAGGGGCCGGCCATCTTGGTCACGGGGTCTTCGAGTCCCAGGCACCTTTAGCCTGAGGGCTGCTGTCGGTGGGCGGTGTCCGGGTGGCCTAGGCCTGGACACCGGGAGTTTGGGAGCCATCCCAGACACCTTCGGTCTGGGGTGAGGTACTTGTTCTAGCCTGGGGCCCGGCTTCTTCCACTGGGTTCCGCCCAGGAGGGATCGTCCTAGGGTATCCGGGGGATGGATACCCGAATCTAAGACGCAATGGACTGGAGGGTGGCCTCTCCGAAGACCTGGTGCAGCAGACTGCCGGTGACGGGTGAGGGCCTCCGGAGACCGTCTGGAGGGATGGCCTCTCAAACAGGGGCTGATACACACGGAAGGTGGTTTTATTGAGGAAAGGTCTGGCAGAGACATTCTTCTTAAAGGTCGCAAGCAAGGACCGTTATCTACAGGCCTGTGGCAGGGGCTGCAACAGTTCACCCGGTAGATGGCAGCTACCACTTCACGGTCGGTGGCAGAGACCGTGCGCCATGCCTATTCGACTCACTACAGGAATAGGAGAGTTCACTGTGCCTGGGCTTACTTGTATCCACACCCCCTGTTCGTTTAAAGGAAGTCCAACTGATTGTGTGACATTCTATGCTGAAGAAATAAAGGACTGTTGGACTTTAGTGGTGTGGGGTTCTTTTAATACAGACACTGTTCCAGAGAAGGAGCTCTTACTGCAGGACACCGACCCGAAAGGTAACAGAACTTTACATACACCTACTACATCTGTGGTGAAAGCTTGGCGTAGTGCCCCGCCCCTCTCTCTCCTCCGAGATACCCCTAGACCAGAGCCGGAGAAGCCATTAAAGACAGAAGGAGAGGGAGTGGGAGTCCGCTACATATAAAAAGCCAGAGCACTCACAGCAAGAGAGCCTGGCCCTGGGGACAGAAGAAAAAGACTGGTAGCTGACACATACAGCTGCTGCTATGTACTGTAGGTGAGGGGTAGTTGAGGCCAACCCAGACTTTAAAATGTGAGCACCAGTGAAAATATTTTGAGGGTATTTACTGGTTGTTCTCTTTTGATCAGAGACTGAATGGGGCCTTGCAACATAGAAGCTTTGGCCCCACCATCCTTATGATTGACATTGATAAGGATTGCAATAGGCCAAGAAAAGCTGCCCCAGTTATCTGTTTTCACTTAGCCTGCCCCATCAGACACCTAGGGGTTGATTTATTGGGCACTTTTACCCTCTTCCTGTCCAGGCCAATTTTCAGCGTTCAGCACTTTCACACTTTGAATGACAATTGCGTGGTCATGCAACACTGTACCCAAACAAACTTTTTATATATTTTTTCACACAAATAGAGCTTTCTTTTGGTGGTACTTTATCTCCACTGTGGTTTTTTTTGCAAAATAAACAAACAAAAAAAAAACATTTTATAGTTTGTTATAAAATTTTGCAAACAGATGATTTTTCTCTTTCACTGATGTACGCTGATGAGGCTGCACTGATGGGCACTGATAGGCTGCACTGATGGGCACTGATGAGGCAGCACTGATGGACATTGATGGGCACTGATGAGGCGGCACTGGTGGGCACTGATGAGGAGGCACTGATGAAGTTGCACTGATAGGCGGCACTGATGGGCACTGATAGGTGACACTGATGAGCACTGATAGGTGGCACTGCTGAAAATAAAGGGTAGAGAAAAAGGAAGCGCCACCTAAGTGCAGTATTAAAAGATTATTTTAATGACACAAATATCAATCACAATTACAAGAAAGGAAGCAAAGGAAGGCTCATCTGTAAAGATCATGTAGTCCTCGTCCCGGGTCCATGGGCTGCACAGATGTAGAAGATGCAGAGTAGGAAACAGGAAATACAAAGGCTCATCTGTGTGTCAGTGGTCCGTGGGGAAGCCTCAGATCCGGATCCGTTTTTCCATGTAGAGATGGAAAGCTTCAGTCGTTGTTGCTGTTCAGCCTGGAGCAGATCCTGTGGCCATCAGGAAGAAGCTGGGGCTGAGGTCACGGGTCACGGGATCACTTCCGGGGGAGGACTCCATAGAGTGAGAAGGGTTGGATAAGCAGGCCTATTACCCACGCCCCACAGTGATCATATGATGGCCTTCCAGAAGTGGACGACTGCGCTGTAGCCTTCATTCAGCTATATTACTGTCCGCATGTAGTTAAAGGGGTTGTAAAGCCTTGTGTTTTTTCACCTTAATGCATCCTTTGCATTAAGGTAAAAAAAAAACCCTTGCAGTGTCCGCCCCCCCCCCCCTGAGCCCCCGCTTTACTTACCTGAGCCCCGAACTTCCGTGGGCGCGGTCCTGCGTCATTCTCCCTACGGCTTCTTGGCTCTTCATTGGATAGATTGATAGTAGCACAGCCATTGGCTCCTGCTGCTGTCAAACAAATCCAATAACGCGGCCGCCAGGAGGGCGGGGCCAAGTCATACACTCGGCGGCTGTGTATATGACACGGAAGCGCGCCCGCAAGGTAACCCCCTCGGGAGAGAGCTTTCCAGAGGGGGTTAGCTATTACGGGGAGGAGCCGCGAGAGCCGCCGTGGGACCCCAGAAGAGGACGATCAGGGCCACTCTGTGCAAAACGAACTGCACAGTGGAGGTAAGTATGACATGTTTGTTTTTTGTTTTTTTAAAACATGAACCTTTAGTACCACTTTAAGCTTTAAAAATAAAAACTGGAAGCTGAAAAAACTGGTTTCTGTGCAGTGCTTCCCTAGATTTTGCACTCTCCAACCAACCCTCAACTGCCTACAAGTTCAGATGTTCTTGTAAAGTGACAGATAAGCGCAGAACTTTGACCAATTGCGCTAACTGCTGCTTTGCTGCAGACACATGAAGGTTGTAGGATGTAATGCCCCCCCCCCACCCCCTCCTCCTGGGGTGGACTTCCTGCAGACCCTAGGCTCCTGTCTAGGTTGCTGTGTTTGGATAACCTCCCTAATATTCACTGTAGGCCTGCACCATGACATTAAGCTTCTTAGATTTGCAGTGTACGTTCATTGTGTTGCAAAGAAAAAGAACATCATAAATTCAGGTGTACACTGACACTGATAGCAGGTTCTCAGCAGATATTACTTTATGAGTCTGCACAGTAAGTGATGTCTAGCAAGAGAAGACCATTGAATGACTGCACATCTGATCTCACTTTCAGGAAAAACAGAATGTGTTGTTCTCTAGTCTAGAAAATCATGTGAGGTTCAGTAAAAATAGAGCACAAGTGTAGGCTTCCTGAAAAGATATTGCTAAGCAATCCTGCATTAGTAGAGAACAGAAAATGATTTACCAACATCTTAATAAAACATGAAATTATTTCTCTCTCTCCCTCCTTCCTTTTCTTCAAGTATCTTGTTTATATGTGACTGTAAATGCTATTGCTTCTGCTGGGAATCATAGCTACAAGAACAGAAAAAAACCTGACTCATATGCAATTATATCCACAGCACATGTTTACCTGGGACCCGACATATGGAAGTGCATTTCTGAAAATCTGTTTTGTTCTCCAGAATACTTACAAATGCCACAGTAAAACAGTCTAATATAATAGGAATACATTTTTCTGGAAAATATTTATCTTTTGTTTTTCCCTTCACCTTAGTACATACGGTATGTTGTTTCTTTGCAGTTTCAGCCTATAGAGCTCTCAAAGTTCTAATGCTTCTTTTACAATGCACTTGTTATCCAATAGTTTGGGGTTGATTTACTAAAGGAAAATCCACTTTGCACTTAAAAGTGCACTGAAAGTGTACATGGAAGTGCAGATGCTGTACATCTGAGGGGAACATGCAAGGAAAATAAAAAACAGCATTTTAGCTTGCACATGATTGGATGATAAAATCAGCAGAGCTTCCCCTAATTTCAGATTTTCCCCTCAGATTTACAGCGATCTACAGCGACTGCACTTCCATGTGCACTTTCAAGTGCAAAGTGGATTTTCCTTTAGTAAATCAACCCCTTTGTTTCCCCGAAAATAAGCCCTGGTCTTATATTAATTTTGGCAGCAAAATTTTCGGCGTAGGGCTTGTCATGTGCTGTCTTCTCTCCCCATCTCCCTCCGTGCCTCTCAGGAATCCCCAGTAGCCAGTGGAACTGAGTAAAAGTGGGTATAAAATCCTAAAATGCACTGTATTACAGTATTATATCATGTAAACTGTGCATATTTTGGAAATTTATTTGTGATAAATACCTTCTTATAGCGTGCGTATGTAACCCGCCTGATCGGTCTTCCCCGCTCCGAGCACTGCAGAGGGAGGGGGTCCCGAGATCCCCCGCTGACAGCTGGCAGAAGAGTAGAAGAGGAGAGCAGTGGGGAATCAGCTGAGAGGCATTCGGCGCTTCCGTGAGCTGCCTGATTGATCTTCCCCGCTTCAAACACTGCAGAGGGAGGGGGGCCCTAGATCCCCTGCTGACAGCTGGCAGAAGAGGAGAGCAGCGGGGATCAGCTGAGCACCACTCTGTGCTTCTGTGACCTGCCTTATTGGTCTTCCCCGCTGCGAGCACTGCAGATGGAGGGGGGCCCAAGATCCCCCGCTGACAGCTGTCAGAAGAGGAGAAGAGGAGAGCAGCGGGGGATCAGCTGAGCGCCATTCAGCGCTTCCAGGAGCCGCCTAATTGATCTTCCCTGCTCCGAGCACTGCAGAGGGAGGGAGGCCTGAGATCCCCCGCTGACAGCTGGCAGAAGAGGAGAAGAGAAGAGCAGTGGAGGATCAGCTGAGCGACACTCAATGCTTCTGTGACCCGCCTGATTGGCCTTCCCCGCTCTGAGCAGTGCAGAGGGAGGGGGGCCCGAGATCCCCCGCTGACAGCAGGCAGAAGAGGAGAAGAGGAGAGCAGCAGGGGATCAGCTGAGCGACACTCGATGCTTCTGTGACCCGCCTGATTGGTCTTCCCCGCTCCGAGCACTGCAGAGGGAGGGGGGATCGAGATCCTCCGCTGACAGCTGGCAGAAGAGGAGAAGAGGAGAGCAGCGGGGGATCAGCTAAGCGCCATTTGGCACTTCCATGACCCGCCTGACCGGTCTTCCCCACTCCGAGCACTGCAGAGGGGGGTTGAGATCCCCCACTTACAGCTGGGAGAAGAGGAGGAGAGCAGTGGGGGATCAGCTGAGTGCCGTGTAACAAAGGTGTTTATCACATATAGATTGCAGAAACATACACAGTTTACATTATATACTACTGTAATCCAGTGCATTTTAGGATTTTACAACCACTTTAAACTAGGGTTTATTTTCGGGTAGGGCTTATATTGCAGCCCTTCCCAAAAATCACAGTAGGGCTTATTTTCGGGGAAACACGGTATAACCGTGTGGAATCAGGTTCAAGGAGGTGAAGAAATCATACCTACCAACATCAGATTATTGGAAAGGGGAACCCTTAGGAAAATGGGAAAAAACAGCTGAGTTGTGCAAAGTGGGACTGGCTATATTGAACCTAAGGAACCTAAGGGTTTAATCCTCTGCACTGTGAAAAAAGGCTGTTTGATTCTGTCTTCTCTGATCCTCCCTTCTTTCCAATGTCCCTAATCTACCTTCTGAAGGTAAGCTGCACATGCTCAGTTTGGTGTATATTGCTATAGATTTTTTTTTTCTTGGGAGAGTGCATGTGATCAGCACAGAGCCAATCAGCACTATCCAAACAGAGGGTCAGGGGTCCTGCAGTCTCATGGGACAATCAGGGGAGAATGAAAACTCCTCCTACAAGCTTTAACTAGACACTGATAGAAGTCACAAGACTGATTAACAACGGCTGATTAGAAAAGGTATTTAGCACTTTATATTTACAAAAATTATTGCATTTCCATGTTCTGTGTACTGTGAGAGACCATATATAGTGAATGCAGGGTCCTGGATTAGTACTACTTTAAAGAGGCATCAGAAAATAGTCTATGCAGGTGTGATAGAGTGCTATAGGAGTGCCATCATCCCAAAAATTACCCTGCCCACCTCCCCTGATTGGTGCAATCTCAATCCTTTGCTGCCTTTATATGCAGTCATCTTTGAGGGCTGAGTGTTGCTCAAGGACACTGGATGAGCTGCTGCTGCCTGCCATCCCCTCAAAATAACTCAACACACTTTATGCCATTAATGTCTAAACCGCTGGCAACAAAAGTGAGTACACCCCTAAGTTAAAATGTCCAAATTGGGCCCAAAGTGTCAATTATTTGTGTCGCCACCATTGTTTTCCAGCACTGCCTTAACCCTCTTGGGCATGGAGATCACCGGAGATTCACAGGTTGTCATTGGAGTCCTCTTTCACTCCTCCATGATTACATCACAGAGCTTGTGGATGTTAGAGACCTTGCACTCCTCCACCTTCCGTTTGAGGATGCCCCACATATGCTAAATAGGGTTTAGGTCTGGAGACATGCTTGGCCAGTCCATCACCTTTACCTTCAGCTTCTTTATCAAGGCAGTGATTGTATTGGAGGTGTGTTTGGGGTCAATATGTTGGAATACTGCCCTGCGGCCCAGTCTCCGAAGGGAGGGGATCATGCTCTGCTTCAGTATGTCACAGTACATGTTGGCATTCATGGTTCCCTCAATGAACTGTAGCTCCCCAGTGCCCGCAGCACTCACGCAGCCCAGACCATGACACTCCCACCACCATGCTTGACTGTAGGCAAGACACACTTGTCTTTGTACTTCTCACCTGGGTGCCGTCACACACGCTTGACACCATCTGAACCAAATACGTTTATCTTGGTCTCATCAGACCACAGGACATGGTTCCAGTAATCTATGTCCTTAGTCTGCTTGTCTTCAGCAAACTGTTTGCGGGCTTTCTTGTGCATCATCTTTAGAAGAGGCTTCCTTCTGGGACAACAGTCATGCAGACCAATTTGATGCAGTGTGCGGCGTATGGTTGAGCACTGACAGGCTGACCCTCCCACCCTTTCAACCTCTGCAGCAATGCTGGCAGCATTAATATGTCCCAAAAACAACCTCTGGATAGGTCGCTAAGCACTCAACTTCTTTGGTCGACCATGGCGAGACCTGTTCTGAGTGGAACCTGGCCTGTTAAACCGCTGTATGGTCTTGGCCACAATGCTGCAGCTCAGTTTCAGGGTCTTGTCAATCTTCTTATAGCCCAGGCCATCTTTATGTAGAGGAACAATTATTTTTTTCAGATTCTCAGAGAGTTCTTTGCCATGAGGTGCCATGTTGAACTTCAAGTGACCAGTATGAGAGAGTGAGAGCGATAACACCAAATTTAACACACCTGCTCCCCATTCACACCTAATGCCGCGTACACATGATCGATTTTCTCGACGGTGAAAACACCGTCGAGAAAATAGACGGGAAAAACGAGGAACAGCTTGTTCCCTTACACACGGCCAGTTTTCCCGACATTTTTTCTCTTGGTCGAGAAAAACGACCGTGTGTAGGCTCCCCGGCAGTGTTTCCCTATGGGAAAACTGCCGTGGAAAAAAATGCCGTGAATCACGACGAGAAAAATTAGAGCATGTTCTAATTTTTCTCGTCGTGATTAATGCAGTTTTTCTCGTCTGGAAAAATGATCAAAAGCCCACACACGGTCGTTTTTCTCGTCAAAGAGAAAAAATGACATTTTTCCCGACGAGAAAAATGGTTGTGTGTACGCGGCATAAGACCTTGTAAAACGAGTCACATGATACCGGGGAGGGAAAATGGCTAATTGGGCCCAATTTGGACATTTTCACTTGGGAGTGTACTCACTTTTGTTGCCAGCGGTCTAGACATTAATGGCTGTGTGTTGAGTTATTTTGAGGGGACAGGAAATTTACACTGTTATACAAGCTGTACACTCACTACTTTACATTGTAGCAAAGTGTCATTTCTTCAGTGTTGTCACATGAAAAGATATAATAAAATATTTACAAAAATGTGAGGGGTGTGCTCACTTTTGTGAGATACTCTAAGCTCCTTGAGGGCAGGGAACTGATGTGAATGTACAATACATGTGTAAAGCGCTGCGTAAATTGACAGCGCTATATACAGTAAGTACCTGTAATAAATAAATACAAATTAATTGCCGACCAAGCCTTTCCAGGCACTATTTGTTCACAAGTTTAAATCAGTATTTTCTGCTAGAAAATTACTTAGAATCCCCAAACATTCTATTATTATTTTTTTAGCAGAGACCCTAGAGAATAAAATGGTGATCGTTGCAATTTTTTACACTGCATAAAGCATATATACTATAAAGCACAGCATTAATTTCACCATGACTTACAGCTGCCCTGGGGAGGCAACAAATGCAGGACTGGAACATATATGTGTTTGGGAAAAGTATTCAATTTGTACATCTGACCAGCAGATAGCCAGTGTATGTGTCCCCACTCTCTTTCTGCATAAAATAACTTTACAGTTTTTTTTTTGTTTTTTTGTTTTTATTATTTAAAGTCTGGTTAAATTATATATTTACATTTGAGAAGCCTTCCCTGGCCAATCAGTTGATAGAATAATACAAAATAGATCAAATATCAATCTGCGCAATCAAATACCAAATACTAGTGCAAAATAAATAGATTAATTCATTTGTAATAATAGCTGTTATCACTTACAAGTGTTCTCACTCCACTTAAATGAAAAATAGAAATAACAAAAACAGTGCTGCACTAATAATAAAAGTAGTCAATAGTGATACATCCAGATAACCAATGGTCAATAACGTAATTATCAATCTATAGAAAAAAATTAAGTGCTGTAAGTTCATAAATTAAATCCAGTGACTGATTGAAGTGATTTCAAAACATCACAAAATGAGTGGTGCAAAAAAAATCCAAAGTGCTTGTGCTCTCCTCCACCAGTCTCACAGGCTGCTCACTAGGGATGAGCTTCGAGTTCGAGTCGAACCCATGTTCGACTCGAACATCGTCTGTTCGCCGAATTTCGAACATTATGGGCAAATTCGAGTGGCGCGTCACGGCCCATAATTCACTGCGGCATCGCAGTGCATTGCTGGCTGATGATTGGCCAAGCATGCACTATGACCCGCATGCTTGGCCAATCACAGTGCCGTAAGTACAGAGAGACGTAATTGGCCAAAGCCAGGGTGGCTTTGGCCAATCATGGCTCAGAGAAGTAGGTACACGCCCCACACTATATAAGGCCGCCACCTTAGCGGCCTTGTGTAGTGTGTTGCGGCGTTGGTTAAAGGAAAGAGACAGAGAGAGAGACAGGGGGTGATTTACTAAAGATCTGCGCCTGTGGTGCAGTGGAGAAATTGGAGCAATTGCACAAAAAACGGGACTCAAAACATTTATTAAAAATTATGGTGCACTTATATGCACCAAACCATATTTACATAGGAAGCGCTGTTGCGCACTTGCGCAATATTTCGCGCCTACCATTAGCAAGCCTACCATTTTTGTCTGAATACTGTAGATAACTTTACTAGTTTACCATCTTCTGTTACCAGGCTAAAAAGTATGTATATAATATTGTTTAAATGCACAAATTCTGTCCAGAACATGTAGATCTGTCTTACAACTAATTAAGCCTTTTTACACCCTTCTTTCAGCTTACTCAACTACACATGTGCATTGACAAAGCATGCCATTTTGTGCTCGCCTGACAGGTCGCACACGTTTTAGCTTGTTAAATATGTGTGTTGCACACGGGCGCATCTGCGTTCTCCAGAGTGCACAACTGCTTATACATTGAGCTTGTGCTCATTGTAATGCTGATCATGTTAATGAGCTTTTCCTTATCACATGGAGAATATTGCTTCCACTTTTATTCCTTTCATTCACTTCTTTTTAAAACAACTCAATAATCATTCTAGAGATCTTCCTCCTATCAACAACTGTGCAGATGTTTACTGGACTTGTATTTGTGCATTTTATGGTGATAGTCTATAATCATTGGTGGAGCCCAAACTTCCATGAAAACATCTTCTCAACACATGTCTGTGTATTGTGCATTCTGGACAATTCTTTCCCTATACACTGTGCAATCTGATTGCACAGTGTATGGGGAAATGAATTGCTCAGAGAAATGAGTGGATGTAAATGTCATCCAATCAGATTGCACAGTGTATGGGGAAAGAATTGTCCAGAATGCACAATACACAGACATGTGTTGAGAAGATGTTTTCATGGAAGTTTTGGTTCCACCAATGATTATAGACTATCACCATAAAATGCACAATTACAAGTCCAGTAAACATCTGCACAGTTGTTGATTGGAGGAAGATCTCTAGAATGAATATTGAGTTGTTTTAAAAAGAAATGAATGAAAGGAATAAAAGTGGAAGCAATATTCTCCATGTGATAAGGAAAAGCTCATTAACATGATCAGCATTACAATGAGCAAGTGCCCGATGTCTGTTTCATATTTAAGAATGTGTACGCGCCCGTACGCGCAACAATTCCGCGAATCCGGCGCAAGTCGACAGCATGTGCCATGTCGCAATAATTATTCCTGCCCGCGCAAATGCGCCAATATTTTCTTAAATCAGCCCCAGAGTGTTATTTGATTTGAGTTAGATAGAGCAGGCAGGCGAGTCAGTTAGCTGCAGTTACAGTGTGTAGAGGATATATATGTGTAGCACTACCCCCGTAGGAGCTGCTGGTTTAAATTTTGGGCCTGCCGTTACCTTACTGTTCCATATGCTCATCTCAGGAGTTCTCCTTGAAGAGTTGTCCAGAAGAAGTTTGCACCAACACAGAGTCTCTTTCAAGGGTTTTATTGAATAAAGTTTCAACAGAGGGGGTTGAAGGGATGGGGAGGACTCAGGTACCTTAGTTGCGGATCACAAGAATTTTCCTAGGTCCAGAGGAACAACTGTCTCCACGCTGGACTCAGCAAACACTGGATAGGCCCAATCTCACCAACCTAGCAACCGATGCGTAGCTCGATCACATATAGTCTCTGCCACAGACTTGGTGAAAATAGAACAGTCTCTGCCACAGACTTGGTGTAAATAGAACAGTCTCTGCCACAGACTTGGTGTAATCCTTCCCTGGGTTACCTTCTGAATAAAGAACACAGCTCTCTGTGCCAGGATCTTCCAGCGTTCCGGCAGCACTGTGAGGTAGATTATGATCCGGATGCATCCTCCAATTGAGTCCTCAATTGCTTGGTCCCTTCCAGCAGGTAAGGCGACACAGGATCATCCCCGGATCGGTAGGCCCCAGCAACTCCTGGGCCTAAATCTCAGTAACAGAGCCTCAGGCCAACGTGGCACCGAGGCGGAAACTGCCAGCTCTTCCCTGAGGCCATGAGGGCCCTCAGGTCGGGATCGGGCGGGTGGTGCCCACCACCAACGAACGACCCCCAACTCTCCAATTCTCCAAATCTGGTTCCTAATGGCATCTGTCACTTAAGTATTCCCTCCCTGCATGCACAGCGGGTTCACCACGCCCCCTGGGATGCTGCTGGGAAAAAGATACCCAATGCATTCAGCCTGTTGCCTTTCCTATCCTGACCAGTGGTGACAGCAACACCCACTGTCAGGAGGAAAAATCATGCAACCAGCTGAACTGAAACAGAGTACAATTTGTAACACAATCCTTCTGAGCCAAACTATTGCTCAGACAACTATAATTTTAACACATAGCGCCCACTCATTGGGAGCAGGGCGCTACATATGCATCCTAGGTGTTGTATATATATTTACACACTGTATTCAGTTTAGTTAGGTCCGTTCCTGTTATTCTCTATACTGACAGGCAGGCAGGTGATTGTGCTAGCTGCAGTGTTTCACTTAGTGTACTGTGTCCTTTGCACAGTGTGCACCAAAAGCTTACCTCAATACAATAGCTGGTGTTCTGATACAAATACAGGCAGGGAGCTGCAGTATTTTGCCTTAGTGTCCTTTGCACAGTGTGCACCAAAAGCTTACCTCAATACAATTGTTGGTGTTCTGATACAAATACAGGCAGGGAGCTGCAGTATTTTGCTTTAGTGTCCTTTGCACAGTGTGCACCTAAAGCTTATCTCAATACAATTGCTGGTGTTCTCATACAAATACCACAGGCAGGGTGCTGCAGTATTTTCAGTTAGTGTACTGTGTCATCCATATTGCCGGGACCAGACATTACATTAAAGCCGCAAGCAGTTTTAAATTACTTTTTTTCCTTTATAAATGTAATTTTGTGCAGGGACCGTTCTAAACACGGGAAACACGTGCCACTTCACAGGCATACCATAGACACCCCCCAGGTACAATATTTAAAGGAATATTTAACTTTTTTTTTTCACTTTAGGCATCATTAAAATCACTGATCCCGAAAAAACTGCCTTTTTTTAAACTTTTTTTTGCATTGATACATGTCCCCTGGGGCAGGACTCGGGTCCCCAAACCCTTTTTAGGACAATAACTTGCATATTAGCCTTTATAATTAGCACTTTTGATTTTGAACGTTTGAGCCCCATAGACTTTAATAGGGTTCTAAAATTCGCGCAAACTTTCGGTCCGTTCGCAGGTTCTGGTGCGAACCGAACCGGGGGATGTTCGGCTCATCCCTACTGCTCACCTCACATCTGAGTAAAATCAGCAGTGTTCCCCTCTGGGGATAATAGAGAAAGCTGGCGTGTTGCTGATAATCACCTCCTTGCTCCAAGACACCTGCTCCCATGGGACATGAACCCTGATCGTCTCACCAAATAGGATAGGTATGCAAAAGGAGGAAGGCAAAATCTAGTGCTCTCTGTATAAAATATTTATTTGTATAGAAAAATTTTAAGAATACAACTCACAAGAATGGCACTATAAGCCGTGCAAGCTGGATACACATTCAGACACAATAGGTCTCGAGATGACCGCAATGTGACGTTAATACGCAAGCTCCACCCCCTAGACACATGTCATCAGGGCATTGACTTCTTTAGTAGGTGTGGAGCCGAAGACGTACATCCACTGTTTAAATACTCACTGATTGCCTAAACACACGCAAAGGGAACACTGCTGATTTAACTCAGATGCGAGGTAAACAGCCTGTGAGACTGGTGGAGGAGAGCACAAGCACTTTGTTTTTGTTTTTTGCACCACTCATTTATTGATGTTTTGAAATTTCTTCAATCAGTCACTGGATTTAATTTATGAATTTACAGCACCTTATTATTTCTAACGATTGATAATAACGTTATTGACCATTGGTTATTTGGGTGTATCGCTATTGACTACTTTTATCAATAGCACAGCGCTGTTTTTGTTATTTCAGTTGATAGAATAAGCCAAATCAGGGTGAAATGCGTCAGTGGGGGCATGGCCACCAGGCAGGGACTGTTTGGGAATAAAGGCTGAATAAAGACTTACTGGGTGGTGTTTTTTAATTTGTAGCTCAGCTGTATACTCATGGTATCTTTTTGAAATGCTCTTTCGGGTCCAGCATCTGACTACCTTGCAGCCAGGCATATTAGTACCTAGGTTCTGAGTAATGCTGACCCTTTGAGAGGTAATCAGGCATTGCGTATACCTCCCAACTTTTTGAGATGGGAATGAGGGACACCTATCAGCAAAAGTATGCAGGCATAGGACACACCCCATGGCCACGCCCCCCTTAAAGGAGAATTGTACTTAAAACAAGATTGGTTAAACCTACATGTGCTTTTTTTTACCACTACTATTTCTTTATATTGGCTTTTGGAATTTACAAATGCAGCAATTTAGAAATCAAATGAAAGGTTTAATGCTGGAAAACACTGTTTGATAGATAAAAAGTGCATTTTATATACATCTATATAGATCAGACCAAAATGAGGGACAAATGAGGAGAAATAAGGGACAGATGGACATTGCTCCAAATCAGGGACAGTCCCTCAAAATCAGGGACAGTTGGGAGTTATGCATTGCGCATTTTCCCAGACGATATTTATTGCCCAAGATGGTGATAACAGAGGATGCTGCTGGGTGTTGCTGCTCAAGGTACAGTATAAATATGCATGCTTGGGTCATACAGTATATGCATGTATGTCTATTCACATTTCTCTCTAAAAAAATAATAATGTAGTAACTGGATCGTACATACACAAACTAACTTTTTCACTGAGCCTAACTTAACTTTTCAACATGCTATGAAATGTATTGTGTACAGTTTGTTCGAACACTAGGAAAGCAGCATTATCAGACAGAGTTGGAGGAGGGCAGTAGGAGGTAGGTTTCTCATAAATGGCTTGTGGAGGAGATTAGTCAAGGAAAAGACGTCAAATGTAATTGTAGAACCAACGTGGCTCTCAAATTGAAAAGGGAATATGAAATCCTCTGTGTGGCTTCCTAATGAAATGACATCACTTTCCTTCTGCATTAAAAACTATATGTTTTGTTGTGCACAGAATGTGCAGCCCTACTTCAGAGAGGATGATGTGCACACTTCATCACAGCTTATTGTTACAGGCAGCCTGGCAGATCTTGTGCCGTATTCAGTGTTCCAGCTGTTGCTGTTCAAAACATTCTTTCCAGTGAACAATGGACTGTATCTCCCCAGAGTACAAGCTTCAGATATGTTTCATGTGCTTGCACGTGTTCAGCATTTTTCGGTTTTCTTAACATTTGTCATTTCATATCCCCTAGTGCATGCATTTGTACTTTACTGACTAAGTGGCAAAGCTACGTTTTTCTTAATTTACTATACCATTTTTATTTTCCTGGATATTAGTATAGGGGCTGCTGATTGTGGCCCACCTGTCACCCTTCCCAGCCCGGCATTCAGTTTCAGACACTCCAAGACAATGAACTTTGTCCATCAGCTTTGTTTTTTTGTTTATTTTATTGAGGGATTAGAACTTGCATTGGGGTTAAGGAATTCATGGGATGCCCAGGAAAAAAGATTCTTGCATAGTTTGGGACAATTAAGATATTCTCCTCCTGCACAACACTTGCTGCAGACTATCTCTCCTTCTCCCTCCAGCACAATTCTTCAGGCGCAGCTAGCACATGGTTACTAGGGTGCCCAGGTGTCCCGGATTGCCCGGGATTGTCCCGCAATTCGCATTTGTGTCCCGTGTCCCGGACACCTTCATTCCGGGACAATACAGTGTCCCGGAATGAAATGAGGACACACAGCCACCCTAATAGACAATTGCCAAATTGGTTGCTAGGGTAGGGTGACCAGACATCCCCGGTTTCAGGGGACAGTCCCCGGATTGAGGACAGTGTCCCCAGACCAAGTCTGTCCCCGGTTTTGTCCCCGGATTGGATGTGAACAGGGGCTGGGGCAATTTCAAAGACAGTCGGTGCAGAATTAAAAAAATAAAATTCTGAATTACACACCCCTCTGCCACTCCTACTAGCTTAGGGGGGGGGGTATTTTTTTCCATTATCTGTGCCCCTTTCTGATGATCATGTGCTGGTCGGAGCAGAGGGAATATTTCTTCAGTTTCGGGCGCATGCCCATTCAGCTCCGCTTGCATGTTCTTCTGCCTTGACTCAAGTCCCGGCCAGCCGCCTGCCAGCTTATCTCCTTGCCTTCCCTGGCGGAATGATCTTCCTCTAAATCCCACCCAGTAGTAGCCAGGGGCCCGGAGAGTAAGACTTGACTTGACTGTGAGGCAGGGGGTGGCGACGGGCAGAGAGTCGCTGATTGCCGCCATTACTAGTAAAAAAAAAAAAACTATGTCCCCGAATTTCATTTTAAAAATCTGGTCACCTTATGCTAGGGTAGCCCCCCCCCCCTGGCGTCTAGCAACCAGTGACGTCACATTTGCAGAGTCTCAGAGCGAGGCCGAGATGAGCAAGGCCTTTACCCAGTGCTGCCCTGCGCTCCCAGTCCACCCACCTCCTCTCCTTCTCCGACCGCAGCAGCAGCACCTCCTGACCCCTCCAGGCTTCAGTGACCTCCCGGCAGGCGGTGGCATTCTGTAGTGCTGGCTGGCTTAGATCCACGGTTTGACTGCCCGTCCTGACTTCCACAGAGCATTGCCCGACTTCTACTCCTCCCGCCCGCGGAATGAGCTGCCCGACTGCCTGAGGGGGGCTCCCCAGCCTGGACCAGGGAACAAAGACTGGTGAAATAATAGAAAAAAGACCAGACAGCGCAAAACCAAATCCTATCAAGATCCAGCTGAACACTGAAGGTCAATATATAAAAAATCCTTATGTAAAACATGTATAAAAAGCAGTGCAGCGCTCAAATGCTAATCACATTAAACACAAAGAGTCCATAAGTGTAAAGTTCAGGAATCAGAAAGTGTCAACTGGCACACCAGCAGGGAGATATAAAGATCCTTTGGTTGTGACATAGGGTGCTTGAAAACAATCACTTGGGGGGACTATGTGACGTCAGGACAGCCATCTACCTGGTTCCATCTATATTTTATATGACTGTTATCCAAGCACAGGGACTCTGTGCCGCGCTTGTGAGTAACTTTTATTCAATAAACCTAGTGTTGTTTTACATACGGAGAGCACTATGTATTTCTTTTGAAATTTTTGCGTGTACATACGCAAGCCTATAAGCCCTGTACACACGATCGGATTTCGTATGGTTTTTAAACCGATGGATTTTTCCATCAGAAAACCGATGAAGCTGACTTCCATAAGTCTTGCCTACACACCATCAGTCAAAAAAACGACCGTTGAAAACGCGGGTGACGTAAAACACTCCGAGAAAAATGAAGTTCAATGCTTCTGAGCATGCGTCGACTTGATCCTGAGCATGCGTGGGTTTTTAAAAAAATTAAAAACATTGTCTTTTTTTTGACATTGATGGAAAAAAGACCGATGGGGCCCATACACGATCGGTTTGTCCGATGAAAAAAATCCATCGGATTGTTTTCATCGGTAAAACCGATCGTGTGTACGCGGCTTAAGAGTTCATTTTGGGATCGCTGAGTGAATGAGGATTCTGGTTGGAGGATTTCATGAAGACAGCCCTCTCATCTTTACCATTACCCTTCTTAAGGGACTGCATGCATGACCTTTCTGGTAAAACAGAGGTCCATGCTTTGAGGTGAGCGGCCTGTATTTTGGTGGCGGATAAGCACGGAAGTGGTTGCACAAGTGATTGTTTTCAAGCACCCTATGTCACGGCCAAAGGATCTTTATATCTCCCTGCTGGTGTGCCAGTCGACACTTTCTGATTCCTGAACTTTACACTTATGGACTCTTTAGCCCCGTACACACGATCGGTTTGACTGATGAAAACCGTCCGATGGATGGTTTTCATCAGACCAACCGATCGTGTATGGTACCCATCGGTCTTTTTTCCATCGGTTGTAAAAAATAGAACTTGTTTTAAAATTTTCCGATGGATAAAAAAACGATGGGAATTTCCGATCGTCTATGGGCAAGTCCATCGGTTGAAAAACCCGCGCATGCTTAGAATCAAGTCGACGCATGCTCAGAAGCATTAAACTTAATTTTTCTCGGCTCATCGGAGTGTTTTACGTCACCGCGTTTGGAACGGTCGGTTTTTTGACTGATGGTGTGTGGCCAAGACTGATGAAAAACAGTTTCATCGGATTTCCGATGGACAAATCCATCGGACGAAAATCCATAGGTTATCCGATCGTGTGTACGGGGCTTAAGTGTTTCATGTGATTTAGCATTTGAGCGCTACACTGCTTTTTATACACAACAAAGACTGGTGCTCAACCGCCCACCACACCAGACCAGTCCAGATTAGAAGGTGAGCAAATGGAACCTGATTGGAGCAGGTCAGGTGACAAGTCGGGGCACTGGGGCTGGGGACAATACAGAAATAAATGAGGCTTTCAAAGTGGGGCCCTGCCCTGGGGGGCAATAAAAAAATGAAGCTGACAAGTGGGGGGAAATAAAAAATGAAGCTGACAAGTGGGGGCAATAAAACGAGGCTGACAAGTGGGGGCAATAAAAAATGAGGCTGACAAGTGGGGGCAATAAAAATGAAGCTGACAAGTGGGGGCAATAAAAAACGAGGCTGACAAGTGGGGGAAATAAAAAATGAGTCTGACAAGTGGGGGCAATAAAAAATATATATGTAAAAAATGTATACCACCTGTCTAAACTGGTGACCACTGTTTGCTTTTGTATTTCCAAAAATTTTCAAAAAAAAGTATCAAAAATCATATTTTTTTAGGCTGGTGCGAGGGCGTGCGTGGGGGGTGTCCCTGAATGGCAGTTCGGAAATGTGGTCACCCTAATGGTTACACCTAACTTTGGTTTCAGCCAGGACTTAGCAAAGTACCTTATTACAGGCAGGGACCGTGGGCCCCTATAGTGTAGCAACGAATGTTGGAATGCTAGCCGCCCTCTTTGGTGGACTACTGATTACAGTCAGCCCTTAACAGCCCTCCCGGCTGCAGCGGCCCGACTTCACTTCCAGCATACCTCCCAACATTTTGAGATGGGAATGAGGGACACCTATTAGAAAAAGTATGTAGGCATATGACACACCCCCTGCCACACCCCTTTTAAAGGAGTATTATACAAAAAAAAGTGAATAGTTAAACCCACAAGTGCTTTTTTTTACCACTAATATTACTTTATATTGGCTTTTGTAATTTACAAATGCAGCAATTTAGAAATTGAAAGAAAGGTTTAGCGCTGGGAAATATTTTTTGACAGATAAAAAGTGCATTTTATATATGTAGTGCCCCCCAATATTTGGGGGCGCTATGTGTAAATTTAGGGGTGGTCTGAGCCAGTAGTTGGGCTCAGACCAAGCGATTGTTCTAAATTGCTTCTGCTCTGGGTGTGATACTATCTGGTAGTAGTTGACAATCCTGTGGCAGATGATTTCCGGATTGCATCCTTTGAAATTTAACTATTTATCCGTGCTCCATCCCGGCTGCTAGGACCGCTCACAAAGGGACTATCCGGGTGAGCAATGCCCACTTAGGCTTGAGTGGCGACGAAAGAGTTACACTGTGTTTTAAGTGTTGCGTGCCTGAACCTCTCCCCCTACTTCTCTCATTTTCCTACTCCCTATTCAAGTTTATTGCAAAGATAAAGGCCTCGTACACACGGCCGAGATTCTCGTTGAAAAAAACATGTCGTTTTTTTCGACGAGATTCTTGGACAAGAAACTTGTCCCGGCCGAGTGTACACACGCTCGTTTCAAAGAACCCGCGGTTCTTTGAATGGAGCGTACGCGGTGACGTCATCGACTACGACGAGCATGCGCTCGTCACATTCGATGCCGTCGCCGCCATCTTGGTATACCCTACGTATGCCTAGGAAGCTACCGCGCATGCGTCGAATTCATTTCGAACATGCGCGGGCTTCCGGGAGGACAGGTAAGTGTGCACACACTCACTTTTCTCGTCGAGAAACATGCCGACGAGAATCTCGACGAGAAAATAGAGAGCAGGTTCTCTATTTTCTCGTCGAGGTTTCTTGTCGGTTTTCTCGACGAGAAACCCGATAGCCGCGTACACACGACCGATTTACTCGGCAAGACCTCTCTGCCAGCAAGTTTCTTGCTGGTTCTTGCCGAGAAAATCGGCCGTGTGTACGAGGCCAAAGAATAAAACCTCGCTGCTTAGGTTTTACTCCTGTGTGGACATTGGCCTTATTCTGAGTAACTTCTACCTAGACAACGGAGAAAAGGGATCCACTTGAGAGAGGTAATTGCTGCAAGACCCAAACAATAACACCGCTCGCCCCTCTATACAAGGGGGGGATACCGGGCAAGTAGCAGGTGTGCCCAAATGGAGGATGGCGGTAAACGGGTTTGTGTGCTACACGTGGGGGCTCGTGTTCGGGATTTGTGGCTACCTCTTGCACGAGTGGATTATTTTCTATGTGATTGGAAAGGGAGTTGGACTGTGTAACTGTACTTTGAACGAGAACTGTGGATTTTTTTTCCCAACTGCGTAGTTCGTGGGCGTGTCCAGAAAAAGAAAAGCCCGCAAGCTACATGCAGGAAGAGATAAAGGGGAGGAGTACCCGCCATTTGTGTGTTGCACGTGGATGCAGTTGGCGCCAAGGGACAGAGAGAGTTTGGATTGAGCAATAAGAGCAATATGTCTGTACTTTAGAGCTGCAACTAAAGATTATTTTGTCTGTCGACTAATCTAGCGATTATTTTTTCTATTAGTCATTGACTATAACGATTATTTTTATTTTATTTTTTTACTTAATCTATTGTTATTTTTTTTTGATTAGCTAATTAATCCTTTGGATAACTTTACAAAAAATAATAAGTACATAAAAAAAAAGGTAAGATAAAAGAATATAACTACATACATATATATATTATATATATATATATATATATATATATATATATATATATATATATTATATATATGCATGTAGTTATATTCTTTTATCTTACCTTTTTTTAATATGTTCTGTTTTTCTTTTCTGTTCAGAAGTTCATGAATGTTTATAATTTATTTTTATTTTTTGCAATGCTTTCTTTTTTTAAGGGGGGGGGGGTGTAGGGACAGTGTCAGTGTGTTTTTTTATTATTATTATTTAAAAAAAATATATATATTATTATTTATTGCATTTTTTTTTTATCAGCCCTGTTGGGGGGCTATGGTGAGATATCAGGGGTCTTAACAGACCTCTGACATCTCCCATTTGAGACAGGGAAAGGGACTAGGGACACAGATTCCCCAGTCCCTTTCTCAGCAGCCTCAGTTGCACTGATAATTAATGGAGAGAAGGCAGCGGCTTCTCTTCATTCGTTAACTGAGACATCGTAATCACAGGCGGTTACAATGTTTCAGTTATGTGAATGGACAGAGTCAGTGATCACTGACTCTGTCCATTCAGAAAACGAAGGAGCCGGGTTTACCGGCTCCTACCTTCGCTCTCCATCCTGAGATACCGAGGGGGACGGCAGCACGGAGCGGGAGAAGAGAGGGGGACAGATGCACAGAGAAGAGAGAGGGGGACAACAGCATAGTGGGACAGCAGCATGGAGGGGACACGGAGAAGAGAGGGAGACACGGAGCAGCATGGAGGGGGACACGGAGAAGAGAGGGAGACACGGAGCAGCATGGAGGGGGACACGGAGAAGAGAGGAAGACACGGAGCAGCATGGAGGGGGACGGCAGCACGGAGGGGGAGAAGAGAGGGGGACAGATGCACAGAGAAGAGAGAGGGGGACAGCAGCATAGGGGGACAGCAGCATGGAGGGGGACACGGAGAAGAGAGGGAGACACGGAGCAGCATGGAGGGGGACAGCAGCATGGAGGGGGACACGGAGAAGAGAGGGGGACAGATGAACGGAGGAGAGAGGGAGACACGGAGCAGCATGGAGGGGGACAGCAGCATGGAGGGGGACACGGAGAAGAGAGGGGGACAGATGCACGGAGGAGAGAGGGAGACACGGAGCAGCATGGAGGGGGACAGCAGCATGGAGAAGGCGGATGCGGACTGAAGGAGGATAGGGGACAGTCAGCGGTGATCGTGTGTGAGAGAGAAGCACCGCGCTGAAAGCCGCGGTGGGGGTGTATTGACCTGCAACTCGCAACGTGTGACGCATCGACGCCTTTCACGCACGTCAACGTATTTTCGTAGTCAACGTAATCGATTACGTTGATGCATCGTGACAGCTCAACTGTACTTCCATGGACCTCAGCCTTACCGGGACCCCGGATGTTCTCAATGCCTACTTCCATGGACATTGCTCCACTTGCAGCCTCACTCATGGATACGGGGATCCGGCTCAAGCCCCGGGGCCGTTTCGCACTACACACATGTCGGGATGCAGAGGCCCTGGGCATGCTTTGCTCCAAGTGTGATGGACTGGCTGTGCAGTTACGCCCGTTCGGAAGATGTTTTACTTGCGGGGAGTTTTTTTTTGAGGTAGACCAGCCCACCAAATCGCCCCGAGCATACCGGGTTAACTGGGTCACAGGCGCCGTTACTTCGAAAGAGGAAGTTGCCTACACTCCTACAGCCAGGTCCACACGCATCGCTTCTCCTGTTGCAGATGTATCCAGGAGGGATGCCCCTGAGACTGCAGAGCTATGGGCAGACACCGCAGCAGACGCTGCCTCCGCCACTACTGAAGTTCATATCTCGCCAGCGAAATGGAAGGTGGCATATGTCAAGGCCTCCCGCGGCTGCGGTCCAAGCCTGCCCCAGCGCCTGCCAGGACCGGACCTCGAGGGCGGGAGGATGCCTGAGAAGTCCACGTCAGGAGACGGCAAGGAGGCTGAAAGAAAAGTGTTTGGAACTGTTCCTGTCAGTCCGTCGGGCAAAGGGAAAAAGCTCATGCCCCATAATAGAGGGAGTGAGGCTGGAGCCAAGGCCCAGGAACTGTTGCAGGACCAGTGTGCGGTTGTTACTCTTACCTGCCGCTACAAAGAGTTGACAGCCAAGGACCCTATAGGTGCGACAACACGAGTAAGGGACCCGGGTGATACTAGATGGACCTTGGCAGCTAAGAGAGAGACTCCCTATAAATCTGTCAGGTCTGTATCTAGACGATCACCTGACTTGTGTGTGTTGCCTGGAATGGGAGACCGGAGGACATTACCGAAAATTGCCCGGTTGCAGTGAATATTGATGGACCGTGTGAGCAGGGATTACGGTTTTGAATTCCCTTATGTGCCTCGTGATGTTATGCAGAAAGTTGAGACATTAGGGAACAGTGGTATGATGAGGCTGTTTGGGATCACCTGGCAAACCCAGATTCCCGCTGTGGGAAGGAACTTTTCATTATAACAGAAGAATTTCATGTATTCCGGAGGGTTTGGAGTTACGGTCGGCACATCTATGCCGATCGGGTGGTTATCTGTAGCGAATGGGAAGAGGATGTTGTGCATTCCGTCACCACCCGAGATGTGCGTGGAAGATAAGTGACCCTTCCGGATCCAAAGTTCTATCTTTGAGCACTATAGACAGGAGTTTGACTTTGTTTGTTATCCTGACCCTTCACGGATGAACTGTACTTCAGATCAAAGGGACAGTTTTCCTCTAAGTGAACTATGGGATAGTCAGTTAGGATTTTGTGGAGAAAAGACGCCCGTGGTCAAGAGTGGGATGTTCAATGTGTTATTGTCAGGAAAGGCTTCACCCGCTGGTGGTGCTGCTGGTCCTTTGGACTGCAGTGCTAGTGTCCGCCAGCAGGTGTCCTTCTGCAGCCAATACCTCTGTTGGAGGATCTCACCTGCTGGTGGTAACACACGATACATGGACTGCAGTACCGGCATCCACCAGCGGGGGTATTCTGGCAGTGTGGGACAGACAGCACTTCCTGTGGTCAGCTGTGACCTGAAGCCTGATTACAGGACTTCTTTATATACCCGGCAAGTGCAAACACTCTTTGCCCTGGTATCTCTCTTCCTGACCCCCTGGACCTGTGACCCAGACTTTAGCCTGTACCTGATCCTAACCTGCACCCTGCCTGATCTGATCCGACCCGACCCAATCCCTACCTTGAACCCGCATCCTGTGTAACCTGATCCTTACCTTATGCCCAACCTGCAGCTTTCCCTTCTGTTACCTGGATCCTTGCTCTGCAGCCTATCCATCCTTCCCCTCTCTGTTCCTGCTTCCTCCCATCCATACCCATCTGCTTGATTCCCTTGTGTATGACCTCGGCCTGGCTTTCACTGCGATTCTGGTATTTCCCATACTTGTATATACTGTTTGTAGTCACTGTTGGTTTATTGCACTGCGTTTTATTGGTTGTTGTATGTTGGTCACTCACCGTAATAAATTATATATATTTTCACCTACACCCGTTTGGTTTCCTTTTATGAGGTCACACAGTCTGGTCAATTAACAATCTCTGACAGTTATGTTACAAACCCATGCGTAATCAGTACAGGACGTTGTGACCCTAGGTGGCAGGTGGCAGTGGCTAGGTGGCAGTGGTCTGCAGGGAAAAAGACTGCAATGATAATACAGTACTTATGATCAGAATTTTTTTTTTTTTGTTGTTTTTATGCTAGGCTTAGCATATAAAAACTTTTAAAGAAGGAAACTGCTTCCTCCAGGGGAAACAGTCTGCTTCTAAGTTTTATAGATACTAGTGATGAGGATGTTTATTTTTTTTTCTATGCATATTTTTGTGATTTCTTGCAGGTACCAGGAGCTACAGAGAATGGGGTGGGACAGATAGTTAGTAATGGGAGGAGTGTATATTTGAAATGTCAGTATCTGGAGAATGCAATGTTATCTTGTGTGCTTTCTTTCTCCTTTCCCCAAAAATTTGGTTCAGGCACCAGTTCAGTTTTTTTGTTTGGTAAATCAACAGCCTTCAGAACTGAAGAATTGTGATTCCCCCCAGCCACTGGGGACAGTGTCTCTTCTAGGAGGGGGTGTGTGTAGCGCCCCCCCCCAATATTTGGGGGCGCTATGTGTAAATTTATGGGTGGTCTGAGCCAGTAGTTGGGCTCAGACCAATAAATTGTTTTAAATTGCTTCTGCTCTGGGTGTGATACTGTCTGGTAGTAGTGTTCCCTGGTGTCTGTAGGTGGCACTGTCACCACTGGCTCAGGTTGAACCACAAGGGGGTATCACAACACCTTGGGTGTCCTCTCTCGACAGCTGTGCAGTGGGCGTGGTCAACCTGCTGTGCATGCTGGGAGAGGGTACACAAGGGGCAGACGCCATTGGGGTTCGTTCGTTTCAGGGGACCCTTGGTCCTGTATGTGTGCCTTGTGGCCCGTATGACACGAGGTGCGCATGTGTGTTTGGGCCTCGGGTACCTTCACCCTGAGGCTGCATCTCTGCTTGATAGGCCCAGCCTACACCTCAGAGAAGGATCCCAGGCTGCCCACCTGTAGGTAGCCCACCTTTAGGAAAGGAGACCAGGGGAGGATCAGTCCCAGAGGAGACTAGCGACGGTACTGCTGTCTTGGGAAGAGGCCTGGAAACTCGCCTAAAGAGGGATCCACCATCTTAATTACAAGCCCTGCAATACGCCAATCTGGTACAAAGGTTTCTCTCGTTGTTGCTTGGCTGGGAGGTTCGGGACTATTGACAATCCTGTGGCAGATGATTTCCGGATTGCATCCTTTGAAATTTAACTATTTATCCATGCTCCATCCCGGCTGTTAGGACCGCTCACAAAGGGACTATCCGGGTGAGCAATTCCCACTCAGGCTTGAGTGGCGACGAAAGAGTTACACTGTGTTTTAAGTGTTGCGTGCCTGAACCTCTCCCCCTACTTCTCTAATTTTCCTACTCCCTATTCAAGTTTATTGCAAAGATAAAGAATAAAACCTTGCTGCTTAGGTTTTACTCCTGTGTGGACATTGGCCTTATTCTGAGGAACTTCTACCTAGACAACGGAGAAAAGGGATCCACTTGAGAGAGGTAATTGCTGCAAGACCCAAACAATAACATTTCTCGCCTCTCTATACAAGGGGGGATACCGGGCAAGTAGCAGGTGTGCCCAACTGCGAATGGAGGATGGCGGTAAAGGGGTTTGTGTGCTACATATACAACTATATAGATCAGATCAAAATGAGGGACAAATGAGGAGGAAAGAGGGACTTCGTTCCTAATTAGGGACAGTCCCTCGAAATCAGGGACAGTTGGGAGCTATGACTTCCAGTAACATCACAGTCTCTCCCGCTGGCTCTACATCCATCTCAGACTGCACACTCCCAGTCCGCTCCGGCATGCCTCTGCCAGCTCTCCTGACAGTGCCTGCCACTCATAGACACCTGATGGATCCCTCCTCGAGACTTGCCTGGCAGTATTCCCCACTGTCCTCTCCTGCTCCTGTTCAGGACACCCCTTGGGTTGTGTGGGGTTCCTATTCAGCTTTGAGCCCCTTAGCCCAAGGTCACCACCCCTCCCAGAGTAGGGGGCTTCCTCAAAGGCCATGACAGCTTAATACTCCATCTCCAGTTCTTCCACCCGAACAACCACACCCAGTTGGGCTGACTCTAGGTATTTAAGGAGGCCTGTACCCTGCAAATCAAGGTTGGGGATAGGTCAGGGCTCCTTAGAACACCCCAGACAGACAGCTCCATCTCTCTTCCCCACCTTCCTTCTAGAAGCCTCTAGAAGCAGAAGGGAGGTAACCGATAGGTGAAACTAGCTGTGAGTCATCAGCCTACTCTAAGCCACTCAGATCAAATACCTGTTCTACAAAAAAAGTTAGAGGGTGCTACATTTACTTTTGGGTTATTTTGCTTTGATGATTCACCACACAAATGAGACAAGATCTTTGTACTTCAATTTGAAGATCTGTCTACCTGCTGCCATTTTGAAGGGGGTCAACTAGAGTATGCATGATTGCTGCATAGCTCAGCTATTCACAGCTCTTCCCAGCACTTGCAGCTTCCTAACAGGAAGGTACAGGCTGCAAAAAGGGGCAGACTACACAGTGGCTATGCAGGATCTTGATGCAGATTTCATTAGAGGACACCCAAGTATTTTTGGCTCCTGGGGTTCTCAAAAAAGAAGTTACCTATGTAGCGGCCTCACCTCTCTCTCTTGCTCTATCGGTTATATGGCTGCTGTCTAGGGGTACCTGGGAGAGAGAGATAAAACACACCACCGCCCATGTCCTCCGTAACTGGGAGGTGAAGGCCAGAAGATTGGGCTTTTGTGTAGGTGTCCTAGAGTCAAGTCCAGTCCTTCGTCCCTGACTCCTTTGCTTTAGTAATCCAAGTTCCACACAGTGAGTAGGTACAACTCAGTTTTATTCTTCTTGCCAAGCAATAAAACAATCTTTCTCCTTTGGAAAATGGGGACAGATCGAGGCATAATCCTTTCCCTTCTTGCTGCTGCCCACTGTGCTGTCACCAGTGGTGAATAGTCACTGCCACTGACTAAGTAATATAGAACGTGAATTACCTTCGCTCACTTTGCCCCTGTCAGGGGAAGAAATCCGTCCAAGGGAGAAGTGGAGGCCTCTCCGTCACCAGCGATGATGCGCCGGGCTCTTCGGAGAAGTTACTGCGCACCAGTCCTCACGAACTCAGACACGGGCACCCAAGGAGTTAGGGCCCCCTCGGATTCCTCCACCCTCGCAGAACTCAGTCGAAGGTACTGAGCCCCAGGCATCCGCCATAGTACCTCACCCCAGGCTAAAGGTGCCTGAGATGGACTCCATCCCTGCTCCAGCTAGGCCAAGGGCGCCTAGGCCTGAAACACCGGAACGCCAGCACCCAAGCTGAAGGTGCCTGGGTGCGGCCGCGTCCTCCGACTCTCTCCCCTAAAATCAGGGCGTCCGCCCCTTTTATGACCTCTCCCTTTGCGTCACAGCGGGTTCCACGCCCCGCTGTACCAGCTCCGGGGGAGGACAAAAAGGCACAGTTTGCGGTGCAAGTTCAGCTCCGGCCCAAGGCAACAACGCCACCTGTACCCAAGGAACCCCACACCACCAGAGTCCTTACATAAATTCAAACACCCGCTACACCTATATATGTAAGCACAGAAAACTGTTTTGAAAGCATGTAATAACTTTGAAGAAGCCACAGGTTTGCAATAAAGGGTCAGTCCACCCAAAACTAACATTTAAACTATCAACAGATACTGTATCTATCTGTTATATTTTAATGATTGGGTTAGCTTAACAAAGGTTGTAGACTTAGGCCTCATGCACACAGTTGGTTTGAGGCATAAAACCTGCTTTAGTTATATGTGTCATATAGTGGCAGCTGGTGCTCCATTTTTTGGGGGGCTGCAAACAAACCCCCCCACTTGCCCACCCGCCAGCCTGTCATGTCCGCACTTACCCTATCTAGGTCGCGGTGGCTTCTCCTCCCGGCCAATCCGGTCGCTTCTCCTCCCAGTCAATCCAGTCTTAAGACCCGCTTCCTGTCCTGATTGGCCAGGAGGAGAAGCAGAAAGACAATAGCGAATGTTTATTTGCTAATGTCTCAAAAAAGTGGGTGCGCTCAGGGCGCAGTGCTCTGCGGCCCGAGCCCAACCTTTTTGAAGCCAATAAGAGCCTCAGGCTCCAATAATGTGCTTCAAAAGTTTAAAAAACCTTGTAGAAATCTATGCATCCGACGCCCTCTCATGGAAATTAGGGACTGGCGCATGCAGATTAGGGGGGGGCGGCGCCCCTTTGCCCCTTATGGACTAGCTGCAGCTGGTGCCATAGGTATACATACAGCCAGCCACAGAATCGAATGGCCATGCACGGCCTTATTCAGGTATATACAAATGCTTTCATGCATCAGTGTAAACACCTGCATGCGCATAGGACATATTCTCTGAAAGCAAAATTTCTGTTTTTGGGGAATAAGTCATATGTGCAAGTGTAGGCAGGTTGCCTACAGCATGTTAGTTAGGTAGTTGGCTGGCCTAGCCTGGGGAAGGGGTTACTTTTCTGCACTTCTGTTCCTGGGTTTTTTGGGCCCTGCCTATCCGCCCTGTGACATAAATAAGGGGGAAGGCTGGGTTCCAGAGCTGTCGGCCCACTCTTGGAAGTACTGTGAGAGCAATTGTACACTGTGTCGAACTGCTGTGCCCAGCAAGAAAAGTTCGATGTGAGCTTTTGGTCGGAAATTCCGACCCTGTGTAGGATCCATCAGACTTTTTCTGTTGGAATTTCCGCCAAGAAAAATTTGAGAGTTGGTTCTCAAATTTTCCGACAAGAAAAGTTCTTGTCGGAAATTCCGATCGTCTGTATTCAATTCCGACGCACTAAAAACCACACATGCTCAGAATCAAGCAGAAGAGCTGAACTGCCTATTGAACTTCATTGATTTTGGCTCGTCGTACGTGTTGTTCTTGACGGTCGGAATTTGGGTGTGACCGTGTGTATGCAACACAAGTTTGAGCCAAGTATCCGTCGGAAAAAATCCACGGTTTTCTTGGCCGATTTTCCGACCGTGTGTATGGGGCATTAGAAGGGGAATGTTGCACTGTAATGAACTTGATGGACTTTGCCGCAAATGTTCCAGTAAAGTTGCATTACTTTTTAAAGTCTGGTCTGAAGTCATTTAAAGGGGTGCATGATGGTTCCTGGTGTATGAAAGAACAGGGTTAAAGAGGAAGTAAACCCAGATGGGTTTTACTTCCTCTACAGTAGGTGCCTCGGATTTTGTATATCCAGCGCGATGGGATTGCGCTGGATATTGCCGCTGGAGGCTGTGCTTCTCGCGCTCGTTGTCCCCACGAAATGCCGCGCATCCATAGGAATCCATTGGGGGCGGCGAGCGTGAGGAGCGACAAAGCTCTGCGCTGGCTCCCGCAACGGGGATCGTGGGTGGTCAATCTCGCCGCTAGCAGAGGTGAGATTGACACAAAATAGGCGGCACCTACTGTATGTGTCCCTGCAAAGGTAAAGCATTGCATAGTAGCCCATTATGTGACACTTACCTGCAGGAGAAGCCCGCAATGTCACCGGCATCCTTCATGGCAGCGAGCATCCACTCTTCACCCCTATTCTTCCGGGGGCCGCGAACTCCGGCTCTGTGACCGGCCCGGAGTTACGTGATGTCACTCCCACGCATGCGCGTGGGCGCTGCCTTTAGCGGCATGACCCTGGCTTGAAACGGCACAGCGTGCCCTTTCAAGACGGCGCATGCGCCGTTGAAGGCGTTGCTCTGGGAAACTGCAAATATCTCCGAGACCGTGTAGGTCTCAGAGATATTGCAAGCACCTAAGCTAAGCCTTAATCTAGGCTTACCTGTAGGTGTAACTTGTCCCAGAGGGTTTACAACCACTTTAATAAAGCACATGTGGGGTATGAAGCAACTACAACAGGGTTCACTCGGCAAGGACTAGTTGGAGGAGTAATGCAGTTACTATGGGTCACCAGAACTAGTGCAAGGCACATTGCAGCCAGTCGAGAAGCGTGGTACCCGGTGTGGGTGAAGGGTCCTCTGGTAACAAGGGGGTCAGTGATCTGTCTCCCTCCCCAGTGGTCAGTTCCTGAACATGCATTACAGAGACCCATAGCCTAGCCATATGGTATGGGAGAGTGAAAATAGTTCATTAAGTGCACGCATTAGGTCCACGCTAGGTGCACAGCGGAACCCCATTTTGTCACTAGGAGTGAGGTGGCAGAGGTAAGCTGGACTGGTGGAGTGGGCATGGGCTCAGCAGTGTCCCTCCTAAATGTAATATACAGAAGAGAAGTGTGTGTAGTGACATTGAACAGCATTCTACAGGAGGACTCTGTACATTTTCTGCTGCACACAGTGTATGTCCCATCTCAGCAAACCATCTTGATGTTGGATTTTCACATTGATGAGTGTACCCCCTTATGCAGGGCTAGTGGCCCCATCCGCACATGTGTGTACTTACACACATGCACAATAGAAATCGGCGCATATCAGAGTACGGCCATGAACAGCCAAATGTTTTTATGGCATACATGCCACCTGTGGCTTCCTAGGCAGGGAAAAATGCTGGGCTTTTATGCTAGAACAGATAAGGCCTCAAACCGTTAATGCGTGTTAGGCCTAAAAGATAGGTTTTATTGCTTTCCTTGTCCCCTCTGAAGTAATTTCCCCTAACTTTCTGACTCTGTGACACTAGAGGTAAGATAATAAGATCAGTGTGACGGACTGGGGTTTATATGGTCACAAAACAGACACCCCAAAGCAAAGTACATATTCATTTTTTTTTTTTATTTCTAGCAAAGAAATACCTTCCTGCTATTCTATCAAGACCCAGTAGATGGCAGAGAAGGTACACAAACAGAGTTTATATAAGGCCACCCACCATGTGACTGGAGTCAAACTATCTCCAGCCATAAAACCCAGTGGTCTTGTCTCATGCTGTTTGTGTGATTCTTTGCAGGTATGTACTCTAAATCGTTCCTAATCTGCATTAAACTATAAGAGAAAGATTCTTAGACATCTGGAGCAGATGCAGGGAAAGTTCCAGCAGACTGTATGCTATAGTGTTACTGATATTATAAGTTTAGAACAGCATGTGTGAGAAACAAGTGAAAAGGGCATAAAAACATGAAAATACTGCATTAGTCAGAATAAATGTCTATTAGAAGCACTAAACCGTTCTAAATAGGAATATTGAAACCTGGTTTATATAAGTTCCATAAAGTTAGAAAAGCACATGTTGAAAACTGATATTCTTAAGGAAAAACCTATATGTAAAGCTTATGCATTGCTTCATGTGCACCATCTAGTGGTTAAAAAAGAGAACTACCGAAATAATGTTTGTATTAAAGCAGTATTGCACAGTTAAAGTGTACCATAAAGATCATCATCTATAACAGTGTTTCTCAACTCCAGTCCTCAAGGCGCCCCAACAGGTCATGTTTTCAGGCTCTCCATTGGTTTGCACAGGTTATTTAATCAGTTTAACTGCTTTAGTAATTCCCACAGCTGTTTCATCTGAGGGAAATCCTGAAAACATGACCTGTTGGGGCGCCTTGAGGACTGGAGTTGAGAAACACTGATCTATAACACGGAATATATATGTTATTAAAATATAACAATGTTTTTTGTGTAACTACGGTTTAAAATACTTCAGTTAAAATCTGTATTATATATTGTTAATAGTTATAAACATGTGATTATAAAAATGTAAAAGATGTATTGTTATGTAAAAGTCAAACAATTTCCAGCCATAAAACCCAGTGGTCTTGTCTCATGCTGTTTGTGTGATTCTTTGCAGTCCACGCCAAGCTGATCACCTTATCTCATCACGTCTACAATTATCGGCTTTCTTAATTCACATTTTGAGGCCGGTAACATCAGCAGGTGTAGTTTTTGGCTTCACTTCCGTCACTGGAGCAGCAATTGATTTTTTTTTTGTCTGTTCAGGGTTTTCTAAGCTGGGTGTTTGATTCCTCCCATCTACTTTCTGAATAAGTTTCCAAAATATAGGGTAGGGAGATTCAAATGACCAGTATGAAAATTTGTCATGCTTTGGACAATCACCGGATTTGAGAACATGACTGGGGAGGTGAGAAAGGTTTGGGCAGCCTTGCCAGAGTGTTCTTTTCTCAAGGGAAGGGTTCCAGTTCTTTCGAGGCTACTTCCTCTGGGAGATAGCTAGTGAGACAAATATGTGCAGTCTGGACCAGGGTTTCTCAACTCCAGTCCTCAAGACGCCCCAACAGGTCATGTTTTCAGGCTTTCCATTATTTTGCACAGGTGATTTGATCAGTTTCACTGCCTTGTAATTACCACAGCTGTTTCATCTGAGGGAAATCCTGAAAACATGACCTGTTGGGGCGCCTTGAGGACTGGAGTTGAAAAACACTGGTCTGGACCTCAGTGGGTGCTGGGATTCCTTGATTTAACTTTACCTATAAATATTAGTATCCAGTTATATTATGTACATTTAGGAAAGAATCCAGGCCTTTTTTAAAGTAATCTACTGAGCTGGCCAGAACCAACACGTGAGGGAGTCTATTCCACATTTTTCACAGCTCTTGCTGGGAAAAAACCTTTCCATATTTGGAGATTAAATCTCTTTTCCTCCAGATGTAAAAAGTGCCCCCTTGTCCTCTGTGATGATCTTAAAGTGGATACATGTACACCAAGTTTACTATATGAACCACTAATGTATTCATACATGTTGATCATATGCCCCCTAAATCTCCTTAATATTCTTAGTGGCCCCTTCAGGGTCGAGCGCTGCATAAGAATAAGACAGCCTTAACCATATTCCAAAATATCAAATAAACGAATGTAGCGGGGTGCTAAATTTAGGGGAAGTGTTTGGGTGGTAGTTATACACAAACACCCTAATTGTTAGAGTTCTTGAAACCATTTTGGTCCACAGGTGGAGTATTGGTGTACAGTTCCCTGTGGCCTGCAGGTGGTGCTGCCATAGTAGGCCAGGGTTGAACCGCTGATACAGTGCTGTGCCTTGTGTGTCCCCTCTCGGCAGCCATACAGTGGGTGTGGTCTACCTGCTGGGCATGCTGGGAGAGGATATAAAAGGGGCAGGACGCTGCCTGTTCAGGGTTCTTGTTCCTGTCCGCCCTGGGCACCCTTAGCCCAGGGCGGGTCTGCAGTTCGTGGTCGGTGGATCAGTTCCAGGCACCTTTAGTCCTGGGGCTGCGGCGGAGGCCTGGGCCCAGCACTAGGGATGAGCTTTGTGTTCGAGTCGAACATACGTTCGACTCGAACATCGGCTGTTCGATCGTTCGACGAAGAACGAACGATTTGGGCCGTTCGCGCCAAATTCGAGTGACGCGAACGGCCCACAATGCACTATGCCATCGCAGTGTCATCCAGGCGCTGTGATTGGCCAAGCATGCACTGTGACCCCGCATGCTTGGCCAATCACAGCACCGGCAGCGAGGAGAGCAATGATTGGCCACAGGCAGGATGCCTGTGGCCAATTATTGCTGAGGGGGTTTAGTACACGCCCCACACTATATAAGGCCGCCAGCGCGGCGGCCTTGTGTAGTGTGTTCCGGAGCAGGGAAAGAGAAGCATAGGCAGGGACAGTGTCATTTTTTTTCCTTTACTAATCCTGGATTCCTTGTGTTTAGGGACAAATAAGGATAGGTAGGGAGAGTGTCAGTGTGTTATTCTGTGCTAAACCTTGTTTGTAGGGACAGAGAGGTACAGTGAGGGAAAGTGTCAGTGTGCTATTCTGTTCTAAACCAATCTTGCTGAACCATATTTGAAATCCTTGAGTTTAGGGACAGAGAGGTACAGTGAGGGAAACTGTCAGTGTGCTATTCTGTTCTAAACCAATCTTGCTGAACCATATTTGAAATCCTTGAGTTTAGGGACAGAGAGGTACAGTGAGGGAAAGTGTCAGTGTGCTATTCTGTTCTAAACCAATCTTGCTGAACCATCTTTGAAATCCTTGAGTTTAGGGACAGAGAAGGACACTCGTGGAAACTATCAGTGTGCTATTCTGTGCTAAATCTTGTTTGTAGGGACAGAGAAGGACAGTGAGGGAAACTGTCAGTGTGCTATTCTGTTCTAAACCAATCTTGCTGAACCATATTTGAAATCCTTGAGTTTAGGGACAGAGAGGTACAGTGAGGGAAACTGTCAGTGTGCTATTCTGTTCTAAACCAATCTTGCTGAACCATATTTGAAATCCTTGAGTTTAGGGACAGAGAGGTACAGTGAGGGAAAGTGTCAGTGTGCTATTCTGTTCTAAACCAATCTTGCTGAACCATCTTTGAAATCCTTGAGTTTAGGGACAGAGAAGGACACTCGTGGAAACTATCAGTGTGCTATTCTGTGCTAAAACTTGTTTGTAGGGACAGAGAAGGACAGTGAGGGAAACTGTCAGTGTGCTATTCTGTTCTAAACCAATCTTGCTGAACCATATTTGAAATCCTTGAGTTTAGGGACAGAGAGGTACAGTGAGGGAAAGTGTCAGTGTGCTATTCTGTTCTAAACCAATCTTGCTGAACCATCTTTGAAATCCTTGAGTTTAGGGACAGAGAAGGACACTCGGGGAAACTATCAGTGTGCTATTCTGTGCTAAATCTTGTTTGTAGGGACAGAGAAGGACAGTGAGGGAAACTGTCAGTGTGCTATTCTGTTCTAAACCAATCTTGCTGAACCATATTTGAAATCCTTGAGTTTAGGGACAGAGAGGTACAGTGAGGGAAAGTGTCAGTGTGCTATTCTGTTCTAAACCAATCTTGCTGAACCATCTTTGAAATCCTTGAGTTTAGGGACAGAGAAGGACACTCGTGGAAACTATCAGTGTGCTATTCTGTGCTAAATCTTGTTTGTAGGGACAGAGAAGGACAGTGAGGGAAACTGTCAGTGTGCTATTCTGTTCTAAACCAATCTTGCTGAACCATATTTGAAATCCTTGAGTTTAGGGACAGAGAGGTACAGTGAGGGAAAGTGTCAGTGTGCTATTCTGTTCTAAACCAATCTTGCTGAACCATCTTTGAAATCCTTGAGTTTAGGGACAGAGAAGGACACTCGTGGAAACTATCAGTGTGCTATTCTGTGCTAAATCTTGTTTGTAGGGACAGAGAAGGACAGTGAGGGAAACTGTCAGTGTGCTATTCTGTTCTAAACCAATCTTGCTGAACCATATTTGAAATCCTTGAGTTTAGGGACAGAGAGGTACAGTGAGGGAAACTGTCAGTGTGCTATTCTGTTCTAAACCAATCTTGCTGAACCATATTTGAAATCCTTGAGTTTAGGGACAGAGAGGTACAGTGAGGGAAAGTGTCAGTGTGCTATTCTGTTCTAAACCAATCTTGCTGAACCATCTTTGAAATCCTTGAGTTTAGGGACAGAGAAGGATAGGCAGGGGACAGTGTCAGTGTCATTGTTGCTAAGCCTCCTGCACAGTATACACCTGAAGGTAGCCCTTATTGCTGTTTTTCCCATCTCCCTGCAGGCCATCCATTAAAATGTCTGGAAGGCAAACAAGGAGAGGCAGACAGTCAAGAGGCAAAAAAAGAGGGCAAGCAGGCTCTGTGTCTGGGGGCAACAGTGCTGGTCGTGGACGCGGTGCATTGTCATCAGCACATGGCCATGGGACACGCTTGTCCTTCTTTTCGACAGCTGGACATGTTGAGCCACATCATGCCGAAGACTTGGTAGAGTGGCTGACCAAGCCCACCTCATCCTCCTCATCCTCTCTCACCCAGGCTCAGGGTACTGGCAAAGCAGCTGCCAAAGCGTCCTCTTCTCTGGTATCATTATCTTCATTAGTCAATCCTTCCCTAGACCCACCATGTCCTCCTCCTGAGGAGTCCCCCAAACTGTTTGAGCACAGTGTTGGGTACATGCTCCAGGAGGA
The DNA here is from genome assembly GCA_029206835.1 of Rana muscosa. Classification (NCBI taxonomy): domain Eukaryota; kingdom Metazoa; phylum Chordata; class Amphibia; order Anura; family Ranidae; genus Rana; species Rana muscosa. Next base: position 795,626,162 of record CM055116.1, on the reverse strand, counting down.
TGCCCAGCGTTTCGAAGGATCTGATGATGATACCCAGATAGAGGAAGGCAGTAGCGTGAGCGCAGAGAGAGGGGATGCTCAAGAAGGACACCAATCTGGCAGTCATGCTCCAGCAGCTGCAGCATACTGCCAGATTGGCTCCAGTGATGAGGAGGGAGGGGATGATGAGGTCACTGACTCCACGTGGGTGCCTAATAGGAGAGAGGAGGAGGAGGAGGATGAGGAGGAGGCACATCTCCAACGAGGCAGGATGCCCTTGGGTGGCCAGCGTATGGGCAGCACACCGACGGAATCACACCGCAGAGCTCCACCTGTGCAGGGCGCTGCCTCTGCCCGTCATTCAAAAAGTTCTTTGGTGTGGGCCTTTTTTGAGGCGAGTACATCAGATCGCACAGCTGCTGTTTGCAACATATGTCTCAAGCGTATATCGCGTGGCCAAAACATCAGCCGCTTGGGCACCACATGCTTGATCAGACATATGTTGACCTGCCATGCAGCTCGTTGGCAAGCCTACCTTAAAGGCCCACACCAAAGAACAAAGCGGACCTCTCCTTGCACCGCATCAGCTGGGATCTCCAACCCCACTATACCTTCAGTCCTCTCTGAAACCTGCTCTGAGAGGAATGAAGGTGTAGAGTTAGGTGTGTCACAGCCAAGTACTTGCGGCCACTCTGCTAGCAGTACACCGACGTCCGATTCTAGCAGGCAAATTTCCCTGCCCCAGCTGCTGGACCGTCGAAAGAAGTTCACTCCCAGCCATCCACATGCCCAGCGGTTGAATGCTAGCTTGGCTAAATTGCTAGCGCTTCAACTGCTGCCTTTTCAGTTGGTAGACTCGGCCCCCTTCCGTGAGTTTGTGCAATGTGCGGTTCCTCAGTGGCAGGTTCCCAAACGCCACTTTTTCTCACGGAAGGCGATTCCGGCTCTCTACAGGCATGTGGAAGGCAATGTCTTGGCCTCGCTGGACAGGGCGGTCAGCGGTAAGGTGCATATTACCGCTGACTCATGGTCCAGCAGGCATGGACAGGGACGTTACCTTTCTTTCACGGCCCATTGGGTCACTCTTTTGGCAGCTGGGAAGGATGCAGGACAAGGTGCAGTAGTGTTGGAGGTTGTTCCACCTCCACGCCTCCAAAATGCTACTACTGGTTGTGACACACCTCTCTCCTCCACCCCCTCCTCTTCTTCTTCCTCCATGGCCTCTTCCTGTGCTTTGTCCTCGGAACCAGCGGTGCTCCGTAGGCGTTCAAGGGGCTACGCAAGTACGCAGGCAAAAAGATGCCATGCCGTGCTTGCGCTGGTGTGTTTGGGGGACAGGAGCCACACTGGGGCAGAGGTCCTGTCTGCTCTGCAGGGGCAGGCCGAGAGGTGGTTGACGCCACGCCAGCTTAAGCCAGGAATGGTGGTTTGCGACAATGGCACCAACCTCCTCTCCGCCCTCCGACAGGGACAACTGACCCATGTGCCCTGTGTGGCTCACGTCCTTAACCTGGTGGTGCAGTGGTTCTTGGGCAGGTACCCGGGCTTACAGGATGTCCTGAGGCAGGCCAGGAAAGTCTGTGTGCATTTCTGCAGATCTTATAATGCCAGTGCTCGCCTGGCTGAGCTGCAAAAGGAGTTGAACCTGCCCAAGAACCGCCTTATATGTGACATGCCCACCAGGTGGAACTCAACGTTGGCCATGCTGCAGCGGCTGCACACGCAGCAGAGGGCCATCAATGAGTACCTGTGCGACTACGGCACCAGGACAGGGTCAGGGGAGCTCAGGTTTTTTTCACCACGCCAGTGGGGCATGATCAGGGATGCATGCACTGTCCTGGCACCATTTGAGGAGGCCACGAGGATGGTGAGCAGTGACAGTGCATGCATCAGTGACACTGTACCTCTTGTCCACCTGTTGGAGCACACGCTGCGTGGAATAATGGACAGGGCACTTGAGGCAGAACAGAGGCAGGAAGAGGAGGACTTACTTGCCTCTCAAGGCCCCCTTTACCCAGACAGTGTTTCTTCTGTCCCACCCATCGCACAGGAAGAGGAGGAGGAGGAGGAGGAGGATTGTGTCAGCATGGAGGTGGAGGCTGGCACTCAGCATCATCAGCAGCAGTCTTTTAGGGATGATTTACAGTCCCAAGAAACCAGTGGACTTGTACGTGGCTGGGAGGAGGTGGCTGCGGATCATGTCGTCCTTAGTGACCCAGAGGACTCCGGACTGAATGCCTCAGCTAACCTACGCTGCATGGCCTCCCTGATCCTGCAAAGTCTGCGGAAGGATCCTCGTATTCTTCGGATCAAGGAGAGGGACCATTACTGGCTGGCCACTCTCCTTGATCCACGGTACAAGGGTAAGGTTGCGGACCTTATGTTACCGTCGCAGAGGGAGCAGAGGATGAGACAACTCCGGGAGGCCTTGCAGAAAGGTCTGTGCAACGCGTTCCCAGAGACTGGGAGGTTACAAACTCCTGGTCCTGGACAACGAGTTGCTGAGGCTTCGGGCAGTCAAAGAAGGAGCGATGGGGAAGGTGGCCGTCTGACCGATGCGTTCAGACAATTTTTTAGTCCGCAGCCCCAAAGTATGATCGGTTCCAGCAACCATCGCCAGCGTCTGATATACATGGTGCAGGAATACCTAGGGGCAAGGTCAGACTTGGACACCTTCCCCACCGAAAATCCTCTGGCTTACTGGGTCTTGAGGATGGATCACTGGCCAGAGCTTGCACAATATGCATTTGAGCTACTGGCCTGTCCTGCATCCAGCGTTCTTTCAGAACGCACATTCAGTGCTGCTGGAGGATTTGTCACGGATCACAGGGTGCGCCTGTCCACCGACTTGGTTGATCGACTGACTTTCATCAAGATGAACCAGTCTTGGATCACCACCAGCTACCACACACCTGATGCTGATATAACAGACTAATTGATTTTAAAATGTCACATCCCTTCAAGACTGATGCTGATGCTGAGTGCCTGTGCTGTGATGTTGACTGGCTATCCTCCTCCTCCTCCTCAATGATCCGATTAATGATGATAGCTTGGAAGATCATTTTGGTTTATGGGTGCCGCCACCAGTGGCTAAGGCCCAATTTTTCAGCCCCTGTTTAACAGGGGCGTGTAATTACAATTTTTGATGCAATACTTTGCAACAGGCCTCATTGCTGTGCTCCAAGTACAGTATCTGTGAGGGGTTACAGTGTTGTGCCACCAGTGCCTAAGGCCCAATTTTTCAGCCCCTGTTCAACAGGGGCATGCAATTATAATTATTGATCTAATAATTCACAGCAGGGCCCATTGCTGCGCCCACCAAGAGTAACTGTCAGGCCTTACAGTGTTGTGTCAACACCACCACCACCACCACCACCACCACCACCACCGGCCCAATTTTTCAGCCCCTGTTCAACAGGGGCATGCAATTATAATTATTGATCTAATAATTCACAGCAGGGCCCATTGCTGCGCCCACCAAGAGTAACTGTCAGGCCTTACAGTGTTGTGGCACCAGCACCACCATCAAAGGCCCAATTTTTACTACCACTGTTCAACAAATTATATGTTATTACAATTCCTGATATAATAGTTGACAGCAGGGCGTTCCAGCACCCACCAAGAGTAACTGTGAGTGCTTACAGTGTTGTGCCAACACCAACACCTAAGGGGCCAATTTCTGCAGAGTATATACGGCAGGTCCCTACTTTCAAACATCCAACTTACAAACGACTACTACTTGCAAACGGAAGAAGACAACAGGAAGTGAGAGGAAATCTACCCCTTGGAAGGAAAATTCTCTCCTGTAAGAATTATAATTAATATGGGAGAAAGGTGTCTCCTCTCTACTGATGCTTTATCACCAATCCTTGTTTCAATAAAAACACCACATTTCAAAAACAGTTGTCATTGGGACGCAAAGTGAGGTGAAATGTTCTGAACAGGGGCACAGACAGCAAAACAAATGTTACAGGGGTGATAACCCTTCCCTATGTTTTCCAAAAAGCTTAAAAATAGGTATTTGGGCTGGAGCTACACTTAAACAATGTAGCTGTTCAAAATTACAAACAGATTCTACATAAGAACAAACCTACAGTGCCTGTCTTGTATGCACCGCCTGTATACGGCTGTTCAGAGTATATAGGGCCTTTTTTATTTTGTGTGCGGGGTTCCCCTTAATATCCATACAAGACCCAAAGGGGCTGGCCTGGTAATGGGCTGGGGTAGGGGGGGGGGGGGGGGTGATGGGGTAGCTATGCCATTTTTCTTAAAGATTTTCATCCATATTACCGGGACCAGACATTACATTAAAGCCGCAAGCAGTTTTAAATGGCTTTTTTTTCCTTTAGAAATGTAATTTTGTGCAGGGACAGTTCTAAACAAGGGAAACACGTGGCACTTCACAGGCATACTTTAGACACCCCCCAGGTACAATATTTAAAGGAATATTTGACTTTTTTTTTTTCACTTTATGCATCATTAAAATTACTGCTCCCGAAAAACGGCCGTTTTTAAAACTTCTTTTTGCATTCATACATGTCCCCTGGTGCAGAACCCGGGTTCCCAAACTCTGTTTAGGACAATAACATGGATAATAGTCGTTATAATTAGCACTTTAGAATTCGAACGTTCGCATCCATTGTATTTAATAGGGTTCTAATGTTCGTGCAAACTTTCGGTCCATTCGCGGGTTCTGGTGCGAACCGAACCCGGGGGTGTTTGGCTCATCACTACCCAGCACCTTCGGCTGGAGCCCGTCGGGGATCGAGGAGTCTCAGGGTGCCGCCTTGCGAGGGGACCCGTATCTTGGAAGAGGAGGTTGGGGGAGGAACCATTCCGAGGGACTGGTGCAGAAGTCACAGTGAAGGAAGGGTCCCGGTAACTCTCCGGAGGGACGTCTTCTCCCTAAACGGAGGCCAAGTTCACCAGGTCTGTGGCAGAGACCGAGTTCACCAGGTCTGTGACAGAGACCGAGTTCACCAGGTCTGTGGCAGAGGCCTTGGGTAAAGTTGGAGTGTCATTTGGCTGCTAGTCTTGTCTTAAGTAGACTATCCATTTGGGGCGGAGTCTGTTCGAGAAGCCGAACAGTGAAGTGATTGAGATTGTGCCTGGACCTCTCCCATATCTTATGCTGTCCTGTCTTCACTTCAACCTCTTTCCTATCAGAGACTGTTGTTTTACTAAAGGAGAAAATAAACTCTGTGTTGGAGTTGCAGCGAGTGTGGACATTTCAGTTACTGGGGGAAACAAGGACTTATCTCTGTTATTTACAGAGGTGAGAGACATTTTCTGGTTGTCTGACTGTGGAAGACCCATCAACAACACCGCTCAACCTCTTATTACAGGAGGGTGCGGGCTTGTGGTGCAGTGTGCCCCTTCTTCTTGCGAGGAGCCGAATAAGGCAGGTAAAAGGGGGTCTGTGTGCTACACTAAAATTACAGTATAAAATAGCCAAATCATGAAGCAATGGAAACTTAAGGGCCAGTTCACACTAGAACACAGGGCAGGAAACCCTCCTGTGCAAGTTTCCTGAACTGTGTTCAATTCGCATTGCCTCCCCAAACGCAGATTGCAAACACAGTGCGGTGCAATTTGCCATCTTTGCCCTGAACTCTGGATGATCTTGTCCCAGCACTGCTCCCAACTGTCCCTCATTTGGAGGCACTGTCCTTCTTTTGAGGTCAATCCCTCTGTCCCTCTTGCAGTCTCAGTTATCCCTCTTGTTGGTCTTATTTGTATACCTCCATACAAAATATATTATTTTACTTTCAAAATTGTTATGCTGCACTTAACTTTTTATCCAACGTTTTATATTACTGCATTTGCTACTTTAACAAGCCAATATAAAGTCAAATAGAGGGCAAAAAAAGTACTTGTGTGGTTTAGCTAATCTTTTTTTTGCATATTAGATCTTTGTGGTCTGTGTAACCAGGGCAGTGGTAGGGATGTCTCGTTTGTCTACATACTGGGGATTATTTACTAAAACTGGAGAGTGCAAAATCTGATGCAACTCTGCATAGAAACCAATCAGCTTCCAGGTTTTATTGTCAAAACTTAATTGAACAAGCTGAAGTTAGAAGCTGATTGGCTAATATGCACAGCTGCACCAGATTCTGTGTGCAGCAGAGGGAGGTGTGGAAAACAGTCCAAGTTTAGATTGAAGAGACAGTCAACAAAGAGTACACATAAGAGGACATAAGAGTCAATGGGAGAAAGTAGGCAAAAGGCTTTTAGACACTTTAAAGTGGTTGTAAACCACCTGTAAGGGAAAGCCATAATGAGCTAATATGACTAGCATAATAGCTCATTATGCATCACTTACCTTAGTTCGGGGCCCCCGCAGCCGTCCTCGTCTCCCTCTTCAGCCGCAGCCATCGCTGCGGCGATAGCCGGAAGGTTACTTCTGGGTATCGCCGCTCCAGCCAATCACAGCACCGCTCCGGCGCTGTGATTGGCTGGAGCGGCGAAGACGTGACTCCGCGCATGCGTGTGGGAGCCGCCAAATCCGGCTAAGCCGAAGCATTGCTGGGACTTAGCCGGATTTGTGAATGGGATTAACCCTATGAATGCGCCGTTGTCTACGGCGCGCATACGCCGTAGACACGGATGCATGTCATTTTTAGCAAATATCTCCTAAACCGTGTAGGTTTAGGAGATATTTCTTGCACCTACAGGTAAGCCTTAATCTAGGCTTACCTGTAGGTACAAGTTGCAAAAGTGGGTTTACAACCACTTTAAGGTCTGACTTATCAGTCAGAAACTATAGCAATCTGACCTGTGTGGCAGCTGTCTCTCCTACAAAGCATTGCTCAGAGGTTCCTGTGGGTACCTCATATCCATGAGCTTATTAGAGCTTGAAATGCTAATGCACATGCATGCACAGCCATCACTAGAATATACGTGTGCCAACATGTTTACATGCATATCTTGATGAACAAGAGATATACACTTAACTGCCACTTTTCTTAGGTGCACCTGTTAAATTGACTGGTAACACAAATTGCTAATCAGCCAATCACATGGCAGCAACTCAATACATTTAGGCATCTAGATGTAGTGAAGATGACTTGCTGAAGTTAAAACCGAGCATCAGAATGGGGAAGAAAGGAAATGTAAGTGACTTTAAACATGGCATGGTTGTTGGTGCCACAAGGGCTGGTCTGAGTATTTCAAAAACTGCTGATCTACTGGGATTTTCTCGCACAACCATCTCGTGGGTTTTAAGATAAGGTGACCAGATTTTTAAAATGAAATCCGGGGACATATTTTGTTTTTACTAGTAATGGCGGCAATCAGCGACTCTCTGCCCGTCGCCGCCCGCCTCACAGCCTGTCAAGTCTTACTCTCCAGGCTACTACGGAGCGGAAGAAGATCACTCTGCCAGGGAAGGTAAGGAGATAAGCAGGCAGGCGGCTGGCCGGGACTTGAGCCAAGGCAGAAGAACATGTGAGTGGAGCTGAATGGGCATGAACCCGAAACTGAAGAAACATTCCCTCCGCTCCGACCAGCACATGATCATCAGAGAGGGGCACAGATAATGGAAAAAATACACCCTCCTAAGCTAGTAGGAGCGGTGGTGCAGGGGTGTGTAATTCAGAACTCTTTTTTTTTTTTATTCTGCACTGACTGTCTTTGAAATTGCCCCAGTCCCTGTTCAAATCCAATCCGGGGACAAAACAGGGGACAGACTTGGTCCGGGGACAGTGTCCTCAATCCGGGGACTGTCCCCTGAAACTGGGGATGTCTGGTCACCCTATTTTAAGAGAGTGGTCCAAATAAGAGTAAATATTCAATGAGCGGCATTTGTGTGGACGAAAATGTCTTATTGATGTCAGAGGTCACAGGAAAATGGCTAGACTGGTTTGAGATTATAGAAAGGCAACAGTAAATCAAATAACACACAACACATCGAACCTTGAAGCAGATGTGCTACAGCAGCAGAAAACCACACCGGGTGCCACTCCTGTCAGCTAAAAACAGGAACCTGAGGCTACAATGTGCACAGGCTCACCAAAATTGCACAATAGAAGATTGGAAAAACGTTGCCTGGTCTAATGAGTCTCAATTTCAGTTGCGACATTCAGATGGTAGAGTCAGAATTTGGCGTAAACATGAAAGCATGGATCCATCCTGCCTTGTATCAACGGTTCAGGCTGGTGGTGTAATGGTGTGGGGGGTATTTTCCTGGCGCCCTTTTTGCCCCTTAGTACCAACTGAGCATCGTTTAAATGCCACGGCCTACCTGGGATCTTCAGTAATCATGAGAAGAAACAACCGCTGTCTCAATGACAACGACAGAGGATCACAGCGCTTGTTTCTTCTCATGATTACTGAAGATCAATATACCAGAGGCGTGATTTGACCAGTGGGGTCTTCTCCTGAGGTGAGCAGACTATTCACCTAGAGGTGGCGGTGATGGTTTTGAATCACTGATTATAAATTGCTGCATGGCACGTATTGAAGCAAGTTCTCTCTAAGGAAGGGATTCCAATTTTATTATCTTTTGGAATGTTATCACTTGGATTTTTTCATCACCAACTTTTTTTTTGTTATTGTGGTGTGGTACATGTTATATTATACGTTTATTCATTCTTTTTTAACATGTTCCTGAGGTATCAGCAGTGGTAGGTTTTGCATATTAGTGCGTTTTAAGCTGATCACATTTGTTATTTGAATTTATTCACAGGTTGAATTAGTGCACCATTATTTGATTATATACTCATAAGCATAATTTCCCTATTGATCCGCCTCCTCCCTGCAGAACACCTGGTCCCACACTGCCATCTGTTTCTTTTGGGTTCTGCAGCAGCCCCATAATGACACACATGTACTGTGCCATGTCAATAGGGGGGTGCGGCTGCAAAAAAAAAAGTAGACTGCCCCCCGATGCATGTGCCGTACAGTACCCCATGCCCTTCTGGGACCCATGTGGTAGGTATTCGAGGAGGCTGTGGGACACTAAACCGCATTCTAGCCTAGCCCAAAATTAAGGAAGCATGGGGAGAGTCTCCCAAAAAGGTATTCTGTTAAAAGAGAGGTTTAAAGTTTTGCTTTAAGGACCGATTATGAAATAAAAATGTAAAAAAGGATTTGTAAGTTAAATAATCTTCTCTTAGGATATGCAGGCATTTATTTTTTATTGACTATAGTCCAGAACTATGTATGCAAAATTTTATAAACATATAATTTAATGATAACCTGTCACAAAAGAAGAGCACTTTAGCAGTGCCCACTTATCAGAAAACAGCACAATGTTCTGCCTTTGACAAACAACACATGCAGCTTAGATCCTCTTTGTTTACTTGCTGTAACAACCTCCTTTGTGACAAATGCAAGTGCGTCAATCCTTGTACTTTCATTTATTTTGCAGCATCATCCACACCTGAAATTCCCAAGATGACACAGAAAGCATTGTTAGTTTTTTTGTACTTGCCCACTTGACTTTAATTTGTCAGTGAAATAAAATGGGCTCGTGTTCTCTTGCAGGTTGTAAACAAAGTCATATATTCAGGCTCAGTCTTATGCCCTGTACACACGATCGGATTTCCGATTGAATAAAATCCGATGGATTTTTCCATCGGAAATCCGATGAAGCTGACTTCCATCAGTCTTGCCTACACACCATCAGTCAAAAATCCGACCGTCCCAAACGCTGTGACGTAAAACACTCCGACGAGCCAAGAAAAATGAAGTTCAATGCTTCTGAGCATGCCTCGACTTGATTCTGAGCATGCGTGGGTTTTTTCTCCGATCAGAATTTGCTATCGTTTTTTTTTCCATCGGTAAAATTTAAAACATGTTCTATTTTTTTATACTGATGGAAAAAAGATCGATAGGGCCCACACACGATCGGTTTGTCGGATGAAAAAAGTCCATCTGTCTTTTTTCATCAGAAAAAACGATCGTGTGTTTGCGGCATTACAGTGTTTATTCCGTTCGTTAAACAACAAATAAAGGGACAAATAGCAAGATACATTAAATACCTATGTCATCTTAAGAATAAACACTAGGTGGTGCTCATGCTTTGTCTTTTCAAAGTAATTAGTGCTGGAATTAATAGAGTTTCGGATTGCCATTAATTTCTTTCATACAAATGCACTGTTGTGGTACCTCGAAATGATGCATGATAAAATATACTTTAAATCTATAGTCATAGCATATGGAAATATAATAAATATTACAACAATTTAAGTAGTATTATAATTACAATACTAAGTAGATCCCAATAGTAACATAAAAAAGATTGTAATGAGAAATATTACTGTGTAGGTTTTTTTTTTCATTAGGATCATACCACCTATTGACAAACCTGTTGCCATGCCCTGTAGCCTAGAAGGCAGAGTAGTTATAGAGAGTTTTGTAAGTAGTGACAGCTACAGGCCAGAGGTATAAACAGCACACCACATGTTTTTCAACAAGCCCAGACTATCAATTTTAGCATTTGCGGAAAGAACTGGGGTTTTCTAGCATTTCTGTGGGCTTTTAGGACCTTGTGTATCCATTAAAATTCATATGTTCCAAATGATTGGATTTGTATTATTGGAATCTTATTCAGATGATACAGAAAATCTCTATAGACACATGTAGGCAGGTGCAGTCTGCTTTCTCCACTGCAGGTGGCGATCAATCACAGCAACATTGCAGATGGAGGGAAAGTCAAGAGAAACATGGTTCCTCAATGGTTTCCTGGGTCACTGGGGAAGCTTTCCGATTGCATGCTTCTGCCCCATGTGACTCTAGCAGCCAACCATGTGTCAGCTTATTTAGGACCCTGGCTCCCGTACTTGGTGTGCATTTTGAGTGTGGGTAGTGCATACCTAACCAAACTTTTAAAAGTTCCTCCGCGGGACATTCAGTCCCTGAAACCAAAGTTGTTGAGCGGGGGGGGGGGGGGGTTTGGTGCGGGACGGGTTATTTTTACTCTTGTCACATCACAGAGTTGTTGTGCGGGGGGGAATGATCCTTTTTTGGGGGTTTTTTGGTTCTGAGAGAAGGCGGGGGGTGCTGCCGCAGGTGGTCGCCGATCGCGGGGGGGGGCTGCCGCGGGAGGCCGCCGATCGCAGGGGGGTGCATCTTACCTCCCTCCTGTGCTTCCACTGGCTCCTCCTTCTTCGATTCCTGCTGTGCGGGAAAATTATTACTATCGCGGGACTGCGGGACAGAAGTGTGCTTGCGGGAAAAACCCGCAGAATTCGTGCATGTTTGGAGGTATGGGTAGTGTAGGTACAGGTCATCTATATGTCAAAGACAGTGATTAACAATAGGGAGAGGTTCCAGACGAGTAAGGAAAGGATAGGAACACTCCCTCCTTGCTGGAGACCTCCCCATTTGGTTACGGACTGGCCAGGACGCATTCCGCCCCTCAACACAAACACTGTTGGCACATCCGAGACCTGCTCTGCTATACATAGCTGTTACCATCCTGTGAGTGTTCCTGGTTGTGTGCTTTCCCGCTGGGCTTGTTGTGAATTGTCAAATTTAAACTTTAATACAAGTTCTGTTTTCTGCAAAAGGACTCTGAATGGTTACTGCCGCTGCACCATGCTGCACCTCCCCACACACAATATGGCCAAAAGTTTGTAGACATCTGACCATTTTAGAATGGGATTTGGACATCCCATTTTAAAGCCATGGGCATTAATATGAAGATGGCCTCCATGTTGTGGCTAAAACAGCCCCCACTCCTCTAGGAAGGCTTTCTACAAAATTTTGTAGTATGGCTGTGGCAATTTGTGCCCATTCAGCCCACAGAACATTTGTGAAGTCATGTACTGGTGTTGGAAAAGAAGATCTGGCTTGCAATTAGCATTCTAATCTAATCTATCTCAAAGCTGTTTAATAAGGTTGCAGTTAGGACTCTGTCATGTTAGAACAGAAAGGGGCCTTCCCCAAACTGCTGTCACAATGTTGGAAAGCCACAGTTGTCTAAAATGTCTTTGTATGCTAAAGTTTGTCAATGAAAATTGCATGCCTATTTGCTTGGTTTTATGCACCCTCAGTAGAGGGACATACAGCAATCTCATTTAGGTGTAATGCTCAGATGTCCACAGACTTTGGCCACATTATGAACTGCCACATCAGTAGAAGGACTGTAAGGGTTGGTTCACACCAGATGCAGTCCAGTGCGTTTTTATTCTAAATCAAAAATACATGGATAGTGTTTAACATGGATTCCAATGGCCCTACACAAGTGCAGTATATTCCAGTGCAGTCAACAAAGATAGAACATTTTTCTCTGTATGTAATGCTTCTGGAACGTGGCAAAATGCATCAAAAATGCACCGGAATGCACGTGTCCTCTATTGTCCTCAATTGAGATGAAAAAATGCACTGGAACACATAAACAAACACATCAAATATGTGCATGCAGTAGCACATCTGGAATGCAGAAATTGTGGTCCTAACTCTTAAAGGATAAGTGCACTAACACTAAAATCTCTACATCTACAGACATCCACGATCTAACACTAACCTATCTAACCCTGTAAAGAGGATATCAGTATACATACCTTTTTTGAAGCCGATCCGACCCAATCCCACACTGAGCTGTCAACTGCGGCTTCGCTGTGGAGGCGGGTGCAGAGGACACAGCCGACAATGGAAGCCTTAAGTAAGTCTATGGGTGACATCACTTCAACATCCATTGTTGGCTGTGTCCTCTGCAGAGCTTCCACCGCTGGAGACTGGACCAGATCGGCTTCAAAAAAGGTATGTATACTTATTTCTTCTTTACAGGGCTAGATAGGTTAGGCCTATATCCTGGATGTCTGTAGATGTAGCGGTTTTAGTGTTAGGGTGGACTTTAACTGCTTGCCGACCGCCGCATGCAGATATACGTCTGCAGCATGGCACGGACAGGCAAAAGGACGTGTATATATACGTCCCCTTTAAGAAGCGGCATTGTGGACACGCGCGCACCCGCCGCCAGCTCCGTGACTCCGACCGCGGGTCCCGCAGACTCGATGTCCGCAGGCATACCTGCGATCGTGTCACAGTGAGGAAGAAGGGGGAAATGCTTATGTAAACAAGCATTTCCCCAGTCTTCCTAGTGACAGGTAGGGATGAGCTTTGTGTTCTAGTCGAACCCATGTTCGTCTCGAACATAGCTTGTTCGGTTGTTCGCCGAATTGCGAATATTATGGGCCGTTCGTGCCAAATTCGAGTGGCGCGTCACGGCCCATAATTCACTGCGGCATCGCAGTGCATTGCTGGCTGATGATTGGCCAAGCATGCACTATGACCCGCATGCTTTGGCCAATCACAGCACGGAAAAAACAGAGAGCCATAATTGGCCAAAGCCAGGGTGGCTTTGGCCAATTATGTCTCAGGGGGTTTAGTACACGCCCCACATTATATAAGGCCGCCTTGTGTAGTGTGTTGTGGCGGTGGTAAAAGACAGAGAGAGAGAGAGAGAGAGAGAGAGATAGTGTCATTTAATTTGAGTTAGATAGAGCAGGAGGGCGAGCCAGTTAGCTGCAGTTACAGTGTGTAGAGGATATATATGCATCCTAGGTGTTGTATATATATTTATACACTGTATTCAGTTTAGCTAGATCCGTTCCTGTTATTCTCTATACTGTGACAGGCAGGCAGGTGATTGTGCTAGCTGCAGTCAGTGTTTCACTTAGTGTACTGTGTGTTTTGCATAGCCTTCACCTAAAGCTTACCTGAATACAGTTAGTGACTAATAGTGGTTTCTCATAATTAAACCACAGGCAGAGAGCTGCAAGTATTTTCAGTTAGTGTACTGTGGCCTCTGCACAGTTTTCACCTAAAACTAACTGAAGACAATTGCTGCTTTTCCCATACTAATACCACAGCAGGCAGTTGATTCTGATAGCTGCACTATCAATACAGATATATATATATGTAGCACACAGATCCCTTCCTTGCTTACCTCCGCTAGCAGGTGGGACACACCATGCCACATGCCCAGTATACTTCTTGTTGCAGAGGGTGAGCGGTGTTATCTGATTTGGGTCCTGCAGCGAGTTACCTCCTTCCGTTGGATTCTTCGCCCTAGAGTATAGGAAGAAGTCTATTCTCTCTTTACTTCAAGAAGGCCATTGTCCAGACAGTATTGAAACCCAAAAAAAGGTTTATTTTGGTTGCTTAAGAACTCGATAGGAAAGTTGGAGATAGAGAGAAATGAACTAGGAGGCAGGTTCAGGCACGCAGCACTCAATCATCAATTGTCGCCACTCAGGCCTAAATGGGTTTTTGCTCTCCCGGATAGTCCCTCCAAGAGCGGTCCTAGCAGCCGGTGTGGAGCACGAAACGTTTACTTGTAGTTTCCTAGGGATACGATCAGGAAATAATCTCTAAGTCCTAAACTTCCCAGGCTAGTAATATTTAAGTCCTTAGGTGCCAATAGGGCACATTATTAGGCTTGTGGCGGGTTATGGAATCCTTCCCTCTGATAGGTAACCAGGCCTCTCCCGAGACAGTGACCTCCTTCACCGATTCCCTGGTTTCCTCTCCTTCAGAGCGGGTCACCCTCACTTGGGCACCCTGGGACTCCTCATCTTGTTTAGGCCTCAGTTAAAGGTGCTGGGCCCACCTGGAACGATGCAGACTCAGGCTAAAGGTGCCCGGGGCCGAACACACACGTAACCCTGGCCATGAGGGCCACTGAAGGTGGGGTACGTGTCTGTTCTTCTCGGACCAAGGGGTCCTCTTCAACGCCTCACGCCTAATGGCGTCTGCCCCTTAAGTACCCTCTCCCAGCATGCACAGCGGGTAGACCACGCCCACTGCACAGCTGCAGAGAGAGGACAACCAATGGTGTTGCGATACCCCCTGTGGCCCCACCTGAGCCAGATATGACAGTGCCATCCACAGGCAACAGGGAACACTGCAGCCAGGCAATATCACACCAGAGCAGAAGCAAGTTTTAGGAAATTAATAGTCTGAGCCCAACTATTGGCTCAGACTAACCCCCACATTTTAACATAGTGCCCCCTATACATCCCACCTTTGTGCAGCTACATCTCACTGCAGGCCATTAGTATGTCTGGAAGGCAAACAAGGAGAGGCAGACAGTCACAAGGCAATAAAAGAGGGCAAGCAGGCTCTGTGTCTAGAGGCAACAGTGCTGGTCGTGGACACGGTGCATCCTCATCAGCACGTGGCTGTGGGACACGCTTGTCCTTCTTTTCAGCAGCTGGCCATGTTGAGCCGCAACATGACCAAAACTTGGTAGAGTGGATGACCAAGCTGTCCTCATCCTCCTCATCCTCTCTCACCCAGGCTCAGTGTACTTTGTCTGGCAAAGCAGCTGCCAAAGCGGCCTCTTCCCTCGGCTCAATGGCATCAGTCACTCCTTCCCTAGCCCCACCATGTCCTCCTGAGGAGTCCCCCGAACTGTTTGAGCACAGTGTTGGGTACATGCTCCAGGAGGATGCCCAGCGTTTTGAAGGCTCCGATAATGGAACCCAGCTGGAGGAAGGCAGTAACGTGAGCCCAGAGAGAGGGGATAGTAACGTGAGCCCAGAGAGAGGGGGTGCCCAACAAGGACAGCTATCTGGCAGTCATGTTCCCCCAGCTGCAGCATACTGCCAGATTTGCTCCAGTGATGAGGAGGGAGGGGATGATGAGGTCACTGACTCCACGTGGGTGCCTTATAGGAGAGAGGAGGAGGAGGCACATCTCCAACGAGGCAGGATGCCCTCCAGGGGCCAGCTTAAGGGCAGCACACCAACTGCATCACACCGCAGAGCTCCGTATGTGCAGGGTGCTGCTGTCTCTGCGCATTATTCCAAAAGTTCTTTGGTGTGGGCCTTTTTTCAGACTTGTGCAGCAGATCGCACCGTTGCCATTTGCAACATATGTCTAAAGCGTATCTCGCGTGGCCAAAACATCAGCCGATTGGGCACCACGTGCTTGACCAGACATATGTCGACCTGCCATGCAGTTCGTTGGCAAGCTTACCTAAAAGACCCACACCAAAGAACAAAGCGGACCTCTCCTTGCTCCTCATCAGCTGGGATCTCCAACCCCACTATACCTTCAGTCCTCTCTGAAACCTGCACTGAGAGGAATGAAGGTGTAGAATTAGGTGTGTCACAGCCAAGTACTTGCGGGCAATCTGCTATCGGTAGACCGACGTCCGATTGTACCAAGCAAATTTCCCTGCCCCAGCTGCTGCACCGCCGAAAGACTCCCAGCCATCCACATGCCCAGCGGTTGAATGCTAGCTTGGCTAAATTGCTAGCACTTCAACTGCTGCCTTTTCAGTTGGTAGACTCTGTCCCCTTCCGAGAGTTTGTGGAATGTGCGGTTCCTCAGTGGCAGGTTCCCAAACGGCACTTTTTCTCACGGAAGGCGATTCCGGTTCTCTACCGGCATGTGGAAGGCAATATCTTGGCCTCGCTGGATAGGGCGGTCAGCGGTAAGGTGCATATTACCTCTGACTCATGGTCCAGCAGGCATAGACAGGGACGTTACCTATCTTTCACGGCGCATTGGGTGACTCTGCTGGCAGCTGGGAAGGATGCAGGACAAGGTGCAGTAGTGTTGGAGGTTGTTCCGCCACCACGCCTCCAAAATGTTACTACTGGTAATTCTGACACACCTCTCTCCTCCACTCCCTCCTCTTCTTCTTCCTCCATGGCCTCTACCTGTGCTTTGTCCTTGGAACCAGCGGTGCTCCGTAGGCGTTCAAGGGGCTACGCAAGTACGCAGGCAAAAAGATGCCATGCAGTGCTTGAGTTGGTGTGCTTGGGGGACAGGAGCCACACTGGGGCAGAGATTCTGTCAGCTCTGCAGGGGCAGGCTCAGAGGTGGTTGACGCCACGCAGCTTAAGCCAGGAAAGGTGATTTGCGACAATGGCACCAACCTCCTATCCGCCCTCCAACAGGGACAACTGACCCATGTGCCCTGTTTGGCTCACGTCCTTAACTTGGTGGTGCAGCGGTTCTTGGGCAGGTACCCGGGCTTACAGGAGGTCCTGAAGCAGGCCAGGAAACTCTGTGGGCATTTCCACCGGTCATATAATGCCAGTGCTCGGCTGGCTAAGCTGCAAAAGGATTACAACCTGCCCAAGAACCGCCTAATCTGTGACATGCCCACCAGGTGGAACTCTACGTTGGCCATGCTGCAGCGGCTGCACACGCAGCAGAGAGCCATCAATGAGTATCTGTTGCAATATGGCACCAGGACAGGGTCAGGGGAGCTTGGATTTTTTTCCCCACGCCAGTGGGCCATGATAAGGGATGCATGCACTGTCCTGGCACCATTTGAGGAGGCCACGAGGATGGTGAGCAGTGACAGTGCATGCATCAGTGATACTGTGCCTCTTGTCCACCTGTTGGAGCACACGCTGCGTGGAATAATGGACAGGGCACTTGAGGCAGACCAGAGGCAGGAAGAGGAGGACTTCCTTACCTCTCAAGGCCCCCTTTATCCAGACAGTGTTCCTGCTGGCCCGGCTATCACGCAGGAAAAGAAGGAAGAGGAGGAGGATTATTGTGTCAGCATGGAGGTGGAGCCTAGCACTCAGCATCAGCAACAGTCTTAAAGGGATCAATTACAGTCCCAAGACACCCATGGACTTGTACGTGGCTGGGAGGAGGTGGCTGCGGATCATGTCGTCCTCAGTGACCCAGAGGACTCCACACCGAATGCCTCAGCAAACCTATGCTGCATGGCCTCCCTGATCCTGCAAAGCCTGCGGAAGGATCCTCATATTCGTGTGATCAAGGAGAGGGATCATTACTGGCTGGCAACCCTCCTTGATCCACGTTACAAGGGTAAGGTTGCGGACCTTATCTTGCCGTCGCAGAGGGAGCAGAGGATAAAGCATCTTCGGGAGGCCTTGCAGAAAGTTCTGTGCAACGCGTTCCCAGAGACTGGGAGGTTACAAATTCCTGGTCCTGGACAACGTGTTGCTGAGGCTTCGGTCAGTCAAAGAAGGAGCGGTGAAGAAGGTGGCCGTCTGAACGATGCGTTCAGACAATTTTTTAGTACGCAGCCCCAAGGTATGATCGGTTCCAGCAACCATCGCCAGCGTCTGGTTTACATGGTGCAGGAATACCTAGGGGCAAGATCAGACTTGGACACCTTTCCCACCGAAAATCATCTGGGTTACTGGGTCTTGAGGATGGATCACTGGCCAGAGCTTGCACAGTATGCAATTGAGCTACTGGCCTGTCCTGCATCCAGCGTTCTTTCGGAACACACATTCAGTGCTGCTGGAGGCTTTGTAACCGATCACAGGGTGTGCCTGTCCACCGACTCGGACGATCGACTGACCTTCATAAAAATTAATCAGTCTTGGATCAACACCAGCTACCAAGCACCTGATGCTGATGTAACAGAATATTTTTTTTTGAAATGTCAGATCCCTTCAAGACTGCCTATGCTGATGCTGAGTGACTATCCTCTTCCTCCTCAATGATCATGCTGATAATTTGTAAGAACATTTTTGGTTCTGGGCACCGCCACCAGTGGCTAAGGCCCAATTGTTCAGCCCCTGTTTAACAGGGGCGTGTATTTACAATTTTTGATGCAATGCTTTGCAGCAGGGCTCATTGCTGCGCTCCAACTACAGTATCTGTGAGGGGTTGCAGTGTTGTGGCACCAGCACCAGTGCCTAAGGCCCGAATTTTCAGCCCCTGTTTAACAGGGGCATGTAAATACAATTTTTAAAGCAATACTTTGCAGCAGAGCTCATTGCTGCGCTCCTAATAGAGTATCTGTGAGGGGTTGCAGTGTTGTGGCACCAGCATTAGTGCCAAAGGCCCAATTTTTCTGCCCCTGTTTAACAGGGGCTTGTAATTACAATTTTTGGTGCACTACTTTGCAGCAGGGCTCATTGCTGCGCTCCAAGTACAGTATCTGTGAGGGGTTGCAGCATAGGCATGCGCACAGGGTGTGCCAGGTGTGCCCAGGCACACCCTAATCACTTCCTGCAGTGAAGATTCCCCCTGCTGCCCGGTGCCCCCTCCCACAGTATGGCTGGCTTCCCTCCTCTCCCATTGGCTACTGCAGTGGGCACACATAGATGATATTTCAGGATGAGTGGGGGAAGGGGTAATGTAATTTACTGGCCCCTTCCCTTTCTGAATGAACACAGTGAGAGATTGGTACCGTGTTTTTGAGCTTACAGGTGCACACCCTAATGCAGCAGGCTGCGCACACCTATGGGTTGCAGTGTTGTGGCACCAGTGCCTAAGGCCCAATTTGACTGCCCCTGTTCAACAGGGGCATGTAATTACAATTCTTGATCTAATAATTCACAGCAGGGCCCATTCCTGCGCTCACCAAGAGTAACTGTGAGGGCTTACAGTGTTGTGGCAACACCACCACCACCAAAGGCTCAATTTTTCTGCCCCTGTTCAACAGGGGCATGTAATTACAATTCTTGATCTAATATTTCACAGCTGGGCCCATTCCTGCGCCCACCAAGAGTAACTGTGAGGACTTACAGTGTTGTGGCACCAGCACCACCACCAAAGGCCCAATTTTTCCTACCACTGTTCAACAATGGCATGTAATTACAATTCTTGATATAATAGTTCACAGCAGGGCGTTCCAGCGCTCACCAAGAGTAACTGTGAGGGCTTACAGTGTTGTGGCAACACCAACACCTAAGGGCCAAATTTCTGCAGAGTATATATGGCAGGCCCCTACTTTCAAACATCCAACTTACAAACGACTCCTACTTGCAAACGGAAGGAGACAACAGGAAGTGAGAGGAAATCTACCGCTAGGAAGGGAAATTCTCTCCTGTAAGAGTTAATATGGGGAAAAGGTGTCTCCTCTCCACTGATGCTTTATCACCAATCCTTGTTTCAATAAAAAACCCAAATTTTCAAAAAACATTTGTCATTGGGATGGAAAGTGAGGTAAAATGTTCTGAACACTGCACAGACAGCAAAACAAATGTTACAGGGGTGATAACCCTTCCCTATGTTCTCCAAAAAGCTTAAAAATAGATTTTTTGGCTGCAGCTACACTTAAAAATTTACCTGTTCCAAATTACAAACAGATTCTACTTAAGAACAAACCTACAGTCCCTGTCTTGTTTGCACCGCCTGTATACTGCTGTTCAGAGTATATGGGGGCCTTTTTTTAATTTGGGTGCGGGGTTCCCCTTAATATCCATACAAGACCCAAAGGGGCTGGTAGTGGGCTGGGGGTGGGGGGGTACCCATGCCATTTTTCTCAATGATTTTCATTCATATTGCCGGGACCAAACATTACATTAAAGCCGCAAGCAGTTTTAAATGACTTTTTTTCCTTTAGAAATTTCATTTTGTGCAGGGATAGTTCTAAACACGGAAAACACGTGCCACTTCACAGGCATACTTTAGACACCCCCCAGGTACAATATTTAAAGGAATATTTAACTTTTTTGTTTTTCACTTTAAGCATCCTTAACCACTTAACGACCGCCGCATGTACATATACGTCGGCAGAATGGCACGGACAGGCACATCAACGTACCTTACGTGCCTGCCTTCCCGCGGGTGGGGGGTCCGATTGGACCCCCCCGGTACATGCGGCGGTCCGTTAAGCTGTAGGAGCTATCCGAGATGAGGGGGCGGCCATTGGTTTCTGACCACCCCCTCGCGATCGCTTCTGGCGAATTAAATGCTTCCCCTGCCTGTGTAATGTAGACACAGGCAGGAGGAAGTGATGTCACTCTCCTCGTGGCGGTCTTTTCGTCAGGCGCGAGGAGAGGAAGACATCTCACAGAAAGTGCACCAACAGCCCACTGACACCAGTACATGTTGGCACACAAATCACCCCCCAGTCACCCCCAGATCACCCCCAGTACCCCCAGTCACAGTGTCACCGTTTGCAGTGGTCATTTTTTTACTGATCACTGCAATCAGTGTCATTTGTGACAGTAAAAAGTTGCAGGGCAAATAGCTTTAGGTCCCTTTAGATCCAGGGTAGCCCCTAATAAAGGTTTAACCCCTTGATTGTCCCCCAGGTAACCCTTTCACCCCCTATCGCCAGTGTCACTAAGCAATTGTTTTTCTGATCGCTGTATTAGTGTCGCTGGTGCCGCTAGGTAGCCAGTTATTTTTTTAGGTTCGCCGCCAGGTTTTTATAGCGTCAGGTACCCCCATATACAACCTAATAAAGGTTTTAACCCCCTGATTGCCCCTAGAGTTAACCCTTTCACCGGTGATCACCGTATAAGTGTCACTGGTGACACTCGTTAGCCAGTTAGTTATTTCGTTATTTCGTTTACCTGTCAGGTTTTTATATAGCATCAGGTACCCCCATATATTACCTAATAAAGGTTTTAACCCCCTGATTGCCCCTAGTTAACCCTTTCACCAGTGATCACCGTATAAGTGTTACGGGTGACGCTGGTTTGTTAGTTTGCTTTTTATAGCATCAGGGCACACGCCGTATATAACCCAATAAAGGTTTAACCCCCTGATCGCCCGGCGGGTGATATCAATTAGGTTTTAGTGTCAGTTAGGGTCTGCGTCGCCCCAGGCAGCATCAGGTTAGTGCCAGTAACGCTAACATCCATGCGCGAAGCATACACCTCCCTTAGTGATATAGTATCTGAACAGATCAATATCTGATCTGAACAGATCTTTACTAGCATCCCCAGCAGTTTAGGGTTCCCAAAAACGCAGTGTTAGCGGGATCAGCCCAGATACCTGCTAGCACCTGCGTTTAGCCCCTCCGCCCAGCCCAGCCCAGCCCACCCAAGTGCAGTATCGATCGATCACTATCACTTACAAAACACAACACACATAACTGCAGCGTTCGCAGAGACAGGCCTGATCCCTGCGATCGCTAACAGTTTTTTTGGTAGCGTTTGATACAGTTGCTGACAGTCAGGTGCTTTTTTACCTGTGAATCCTTACTAGTGTACCACAAAATTTAGAGCCCAAAATGGCAAATCGAAGGTACACTAGTAAAGAGGCCTACGAGATTCTGAGCATGACAGATATTGAAGAGGAGGTCACGCATCTGTCAGATTCAGGCTCAGAATACAACCCCGTAGAAGACAGTGGCTCCATGTCAGATAGCTGTGACGACGAAGATGAGGTCCTTGCTAAGGTCAGGCGTACCCGATCCCGATCTTCTGATGTTGTTGAGGAGCAAGAACCACAGGGCTCTCGTATTATGGAGCAGAGAAGTACTAGCGCCGCTATTCCTTCTGGTGAACTGGCAAGCACCAGTGGCCTAGTACACCCTGGAAGTACATCCAGCACTGCAGTAACACTTGGTGACGTGGCGAGTCCCATAAGTGCAGTTCAAGCTTGCGAGGTGGCAAGCACAAGTAGTGTCCCGCTGCCACCAAGAAGAAGACAAAGGCAGGCCCATCGTGCCCATAGTGCCCTTCCTGTAGAATTCGCCTATCCTGATTTGGTCCCCGCCACTTCTGCAGCACTCGTACTTCCCCCATTCACTGGCCAACCCGGTATTCAGATGGAAACAGCTGATTTTACGCCACTTGATTTTTATTCGCTGTTTTTCACGGAAGATCGCTATAGATCTATTGTGGACCAGAGTAACTTATATGCTGGTCAATTCATCACCGCTAATCCCCAGTTGCCTTCCATTGCCAGAGATTGGAAACCAAGTATGGTTTCTGAATTTAAAACCTTTCTGGGCCTTTCCCTCAACATGGGCACACATAAATTCTCGTCGTTGCGCGCCTATTGGTCCTCGCGCCCAATTGACCATATGCCCGTGTTCTCTGCCTCCATGTCTAGGAAACGAAAGGAGCAGATCTTGCGGTTCATGCACTTCAAAGACAATGAACTTTGTTGCCCACGTGGAGACCCTGAATACGATCGGCTCTATAAAATTCGGCCCCTCATAAACCACTTCAACGAACGTTTTGCAGCCTTGTTTGCTCCCGATCAAGTTGTCTGCGTTGATGAGTCCCTGATTACATTTTCTGTCCGCTTATCTTTTAAACAGTACCTTCCCAGCAAGCGTGCCAGATATGGGGTCAAGCTCTATAAGTTCTGTGACAGGGCAACAGGCTATGTATGGAGCTTTATGGTTTATGAGCGCTGGCAAGATAGTGTGAAACCCTTATTCGGAAAGGGGTACCACTTGTATGTGGACAATTATTACACGAGCGTGCCACTTTTTAGTCACTTGTTTGATCATCAGATTGGAGCATGTGGCACCGTGCGACCTAATCGCTGGGGGTTTCCCCAGGGGCTTGTAGATTCTCGTCTTAGGCTGGGGGAGAGAGCCTGCTTGAAGTGTAATAATTTGTTTGCTGTGAAGTGGAGGGAAAATAAGAATGTTTTCCTTCTTACCTCCCTTCACGCAGACACGACAGTCCAAATTCGTACGGCGACTGGTGTTGTGGAGAAACCCCTGTGTCCACATATATAACCAAAATATGGGAGGGGTGGACCTCAACGACCAGTTGTTGGCGCTGTATCACATTGTCCATAAGACGAGACGCTGGTACAAAAAAGTGTCTCTATACTTATTTCAATTGGCTTTGCTGAACGCTCATGTGCTATACAGAGCTTCAGGCGGGACTTTAACCTTCCTTAAATTCCAGGATGAGTCACAGACCTCCTGTATCCAGGCGGTTCTGCACCTCACCATTCCCAACCAAATGCAGTAAGCCGGCTGCATGAGAGGCATTTTTCTTATGTCGTCGAGAGTACCCCTACCCAACGAGCCCCCCAAAGAAGATGTTGTGTCTGTACCAAGCTCGGATTTAGGCGTGACACCCGTTATTATTGTCCACGCTGTCCTGACGATCCTGGTCTTTGCATTGGTAAATGTTTGAACGCTTCCACACACTAGTAAAGTTTTAGCGTAGGGTACAGCATTGCACAGGATAGGACACACTTACACAGGGTCTCCCAAGATGCCATCGCATTTTGAGAGACCCGAACCGTTACAGTTGTTACAGTTACAAAAAAAAAAAAAAACGTACAAAAAAAAACCCACAAAAAAAATATAAAATAAAAAAAAAAATAGTTGTCGTTTTATTGTTCTCTCTCTCTCTCTATTTTCTCTCTATTGTTCTGCTCTTTTTTACAGTATTCTATTCTACAATGTTTTATTGTTATGTTTTATCATACTTGCTTTTCAGGTATGTCATTTTTTGTTTTCAGGTGCGCCATTCAGCTGCAGCGCGGATTTATTTATCTTGACAGCAACAGCGTTTGCTCCCACGTTACATAAAGCCGTGACTCCAGTGCTGTAGGAGGTGATTTCACCACCACAGTTAAAAAAAGAGCATATATGCCGAAGCATGGGGGCAGCAGGGGCGGAGGAGCGATTTTGCTCCTAATGCTGCGTACATATGGTCGAAATTCCGACGGAGGCTTGCTCGTGGAAAAGTCACACCGTGTGTACGCGGCATAACTTTTTATGCCGCGTACATACGGTCGAAATTCCGACGGAGGCTTGCCTGTGGAAAAGTCTGTCCGTGTGTTCACGGCATAACTTTTTTGTGGGAGGATGCCCCCATGCTTCGGCATATATATATTTTAGGCACAGGTTGCGTTAAAAAAATGTTTTATTTTTTACTATTTCTTTTGGTATTTGCTTTGCATGTATGATATGGTAAGGTCTTAAGCCCTGTACACACGATCGGTTTGACTGATGAAAACTGTCCGATGGCTGGTTTTCATCAGACCAACCGATCGTGTATGGTACCCATCGGTCTTTTTTCCATCGGTTGTAAAAAATAGAACTTGTTTTAAAATTTTCTGATGGATAAAAAACCGATGGGAATTTCCGATCGTCTATGGGCAAGTCCATCGGTTAAAAAACCCACGCATGCTCAGAATCAAGTCGACGCATGCTCAGAAGCATTAAACTTCATTTTTCTTGGCTCATCGGAGTGTTTTACGTTACCGTGTTTGGAACGGTCGGTTTTTTGCCTGATGGTGCGTGGCCAAGACTGATGAAAAACAGTTTCATCGGATTTCCGATGGACAAATCCATTGGACGAAAATCCATAGGTTATCGGATCGTGTGTACGGGGCTTTACTGTTATACTGTAATGTTACTTTGTTTTTTAATGTTAACCATTATTTGCTTAGCAGGTATGCCATTCAGTTGCAGCTCGGATTTATTTATCTTGACAGCAACAGCGTTTGCTCCCACGATACATAAAGCCGTGACTCCAACGCTGTAGGAGGTGATTTCACCACCACAGTTAAAAAAAAGAGCATATATGCCGAAGCATGGGGGCAGCAGGGGCGGAGGAGCGATTTTGCTCCTAATGCCGCGTACATACGGTCGGATTTCCGACGGGGGCTTGCCCGTGGAAAAGTCCGACTGTGTGTACGCGGCATAACCTTTTATACCCCGTACATACGGTCGAAATTCTGACGGAGGCTTGCCCGTGGAAAAGTCCGACCGTGTGTACGCGCCATAACTTTTTTGCGGGAGGATGCCCCCATGCTTCGGCATATATAAATGGTGCATGTATGCCCATCATTAGAAGTGGGTGGATGAAGGGAGGTATTCTAATGGTGGGCATACCCACCGATCAATCTTTTTTTCGTTCAGCCAACAGGCTGCATGAAAAAAAGATTACAATACATGTCCAACAAGGACCAGCAACGTACTGGTATGTTGCTGGACTGTGAATGGTTATACCAGAATGATACCAGCGGGTTTAGATATCATCTTGGTATCATTCTTTTCAGCCAGCGGTTGACTTTCATGTAAAAGCAATCCTAGCGGCTAATTAGCCTCTAGACTGCTTTTACAAGCAGTGGGAGGGAATGCCCCCGCCCAGATATAAACAGCGCCATTGGGAAATTGGGAAAGCATTTTATAACACTAATCTTGGTGTGGTCAGATGCTTTGAGGGCAGAGGAAAGATCTAGGGTCTAATAGACCCCAATTTTTTCAAAAAAAGAGTACCTGTCACTACCTATTGCTATCATAGGGGATATTTACATTCCCTGAGATAACAATAAAAATGGTAAAAAAAATAATAAAAAAAAATGGAAGGAACAGTTTAAAAATAAAATAAAAAAGCAAAATAAATAGTTAAAAAAACAAAAACAAAAAAACACCCCTGTCCCCCCCCTGCTCTTGCGCAAAGGCGAACGCAAGCGTCGGTCTGGCGTCATATGTAAACAGCAATTGCACCATGCATGTGAGGTATCACCGCAAAGGTCAGATCGAGGGCAGTAATTTTAGCAGTAGACCTCCTCTGTAAATCTAATGTGGTAATCTGTAAAGGCTTTTAAAAATGTATGTAGTTTGTCGCCACTGCGCGTTTGTGTGCAATTTTAAACCATGTCGTGTTTGGTATCTATGTACTCGGCCTAAGATCATCTTTTTTATTTCATCAAACATTTGGGCAATATAGTGTGTTTTAGTGCAATAAAATTTTAAAAAGTGTATTACTCTTTCGTCCATGGACCGACACAGCTTCTCTATTGACATAGTGGGTATTATCCGTTAATTAGGAGCAGGGATGAGCCGAACACCCCCCTGTTCGGTTCGCACCAGAACCTGCGAACAGACAGAATGTTCGCGCGAACTTTAGAACCCTATTAAATACAATGGACTCGAACGTTCGAAATCTAAAGTGCTAATTATAAAGGCTAATATGCAAGTTATTGTCCTAAAAAGTGTTTGGGGACCTGGGTCCTGCCCCAGGGGACATGTATCAATGCAAAAAAAGGTTTAAAAAATAGACGTTTTTACGGGAGCAGTGATTTTAATAATGCTTAAAATGAAAAAATAAAAGTGAAATATTCCTTTAAATTTCGTACCTGGGGGGTGTGTATGATATGCATGTAAAGTGGCGCATGTTTCCCGTGCTTAGAACTGTCCCTGGACAAAGTGTCATTTTTGAAGGAAAAAAAGTCATTTAAAACTCACTCGCGGCTATTAATGAATTGTCGGCTTTTATCAATACATAGAAAAGTCATTGATAAAAAAAAATAAAATAAGCGTGGGGGTTCCCCCAAATTCAATTACCAGGCCCTTTAGGTCTGGAATGGATATTAAGGGAAACCCCGCCGCAAATTTAAAAAAAAATGGCGTGGGGTTCCCCCTAAATATCCATACCAGGCCCTTGAGATCTGGCATGGATTTTAAGGGGAACTCCACCCCAAATTTAAAAAAAAATGGCGTGGAGTCCCCCCAAAAATCCATACCAGACCCTTATCCGAGCACGCAACCTGGCCGGCCGCAGGGGAAAAGGGGGGGACGGGAGAGCGGCCCCCCTCCCTCCTGAACCGTACCAGGCCACATGCCCTCAACATGGGGAGGATGTCCCCATGTTGATGGGGACAAGGGCCTCATCCCCACAACCCTTGCCTGGTGGTTGTGGGGGTCTGCGGGTGGGGGGCTTATCGGAATCTGGAAGACCCCTTTAACAAAGGGGACCCCCAGATCCCGCCCCCCCCTATGTGAATTGGTAAGGGGTACATTGTACCCCTACCATTTCACGAAGAAAGTGTCAAAAAATGTAAATAAAAACACACACACCTTGAAAAAGTCCTTTATTAAAAAAAAAAATAATAATAAAAAAAACAAAACATTCCAGCGATGAAATCCAGTGTCCCGCGGCGATCCCGATGTCCAGCGCTGTCTGTCATTGGTTGTGCCTGTGCGGACCTGAAGGGGAACTTCCTCCGCTGTGTTTTAAATGTATAGACCCGCCCCTTCTAAAGTTCCCCATCAGGTCCGCTCAGCGGACCAGATGCGGAACATGAGAAGGGGCGGGTCTATACATGTATTACACAACGAACGAAGTTCCCCATCAGGTCTGCCCCCTCGGTATGTCCGACCCCGCCTACGTCATTGGCCTGAGCGGGGAACTTCCTTCACTGTGTAATTTAAATTACACAGTGAAGGAAGTTTCCCGCTCAGGCCAATGACTTAGGCGGGGTCCGACATACCGAGGGGGCGGACCTGATGGGGAACTTCGTTCGCTGTGTAATACATGAATAGACCCGCCCCTTCTCTCGTTCCGCATCTGGTCCGCTGAGCGGACCTGATGGGGAACTTTAGAAGGGGCGGGTCTATACATTTAAAACACAGCGGAGGAAGTTCCCCATCAGGTCCGCACAAGCACAACCAATGATGGACAGCGCTTGACATCGGGATCGCCGCGGGACACTGGATTTCATCGCTGGAATGTTTTTTTTTTAATAAAGGACTTTTTCAAGGTGTGTGTGTTTTTATTTACATTTTTTGACACTTTCTTCGTGAAATGGTAGGGGTACAATGTACCCCTTACCAATTCACATAGGGGGGGGCCGGGATCTGGGGGTCCCCTTTGTTAAAGGGGTCTTCCAGATTCCAATAAGCATCCCGCCCGCAGACCCCCACAACCACCGGGCAAGGGTTGTGGGGATGAGGCCCTTGTCCCCATCAACATGGGGACATCCTCCCCATGTTGAGGGCATGTGGCCTGGTACGGTTCAGGAGGGAGGGGGGGCCGCTCTCTCGTCCCCCCCTCTTCCCCTGCGGCTGGCCAGGTTGCGTGCTCGGATAAGAGTCTGGTATGGATTTTTGGGGGGACTCCACGCCATTTTTTTTTAAATTTGAGGTGGAGTTCCCCTTAAAATCCATGCCAGATCTCAAGGGCCTGGTATGGATATTTAGGGGGAGCCCCACGCCATTTTTTTTTAAATTTGCGGCGGGGTTCCCCTTAATATCCATTCCAGACCTAAAGGGCCTGGTAATTGAATTTGGGGGGACCTCCACGTTTTTTTTTTTTTTTATCAATGACTTTTCTATGTATTGATAAAACAGTGAGTTTTAAATGGCTTTTTTTCCTTCAAAAATGACACTTTGTCCAGGGACAGTTCTAAGCACGGGAAACATGCGCCACTTTACATGCATATCATACACACCCCCCAGGTACGAAATTTAAAGGAATATTTCACTTTTATTGTTTCATTTTAAGCATTATTAAAATCACTGCTCCTAAAAAAACGGCCGTTTTTAAAACTTTTTTTTGCATTGATACATGTCCCCTGGGGCAGGACCCAGGTCCCCAAACACTTTTTAGGACAATAACTTGCATATAAGCCTTTATAATTAGCACTTTCGATTTCTCCCTTAGACTTTTCGAATTTGCCGCGAACACCCCAAATTGTTCGTTGTTCGGCGAACGGGCGAACAGGCAATGTTCGAGTCGAACATGAGTTCAACTCGAACTCGAAGCTCATCCCTAATTAGGAGTGACTAGGCAGAAAACTTGTAAAAAGTGTTGCATCACACCTTCTGGGTATATCCCCTCAGTCTGCATCTCGCAGATCAGTTTTTTTCTGTCTAGCAAGGAGTAGGACATGGCTCCCTTTGGGCCCATCGGTCCGGGGGGAAAAAGATTTTTTTCTACATTTTTTGTTCCCTGCAATCAAGCGGGTGACAGGCTGTATCCTCGATCCTTGTAGTCTCCCCAGTTTCGGCCATCGAGCTTGTCCTGGCCCTAGCTACGCGCTGGGTTTTCCACGACATACCTGTCGCTCCACGGGTGGCCGGTGAGCCTACGCTCCAGGGCTTGCATCGAACCGCCAGCTTCGGCTGACCTTATGGCCGAGTCACAGCAGCCTAGCCGGTGAGCATTACGCTCCAAGGCTTGCATCAGACCGCTCAGCTTCGGCTGATCTTACGGCCGAGTCGCAGCAGCCTGTCCGGTGAGCGTCGCGCTCCAGGGCATACATATGATCGTCCCCTTGGGTCCAATCACAGCATGCCTGGCCAACAGTTACCTTCCGTGCGCGGACGATGATCTGTTTGGAATGTCTTCCAGCATGATACATGCAGGATAATTAAGTAAACTCCCCTGCTTCGGCTGGGTGATTTGGCTGGACATTCCTGGAGAGACCAAGTAAGTGGTTGTGGCCCCTTTTTTCCCTCTCTCCTTGCCCTTACCTCCTCCCTGGGCTTCTAGCTAAGGTTGCTGGGTGCTGTGGGTCACCTAGGGGGTTCCACTGAAGCGGGGCTGGCTGAAACTAACATTTAAAAAATGTAATTTCTGCTTACCTGTGTGTGTGCTTCTTCCCCCTCCATGCTGTCGGCGGCCATTTTGCGGTGGTCCATGCCTGTTTCGGCCTCTAGTGACTACCCGGCGGCCATTTTCCTGTAGTTTCGCGTCTATAGTTATATATCAACTAATGTTGTGCATAAAATGCCAGGACAGTTCAACCCCCCCCCAAAATGACCCCATTTTGGAAAGTAGACACCCCAAGCTATTTGCTGAGAGGCATGTCGAGTCCATGGAATATTTTATATTTTGACACAAGTTGCGGGAAAAATATATATATACAGGTATATATATTTTTCTTGTTCATACATCACGGGACACAGAGCAGCATAGTCATTACTATGTGGGTTATATAGAATTACCTTCAGGTGCTGGCACTGGCAACTTCCAAAACAGGAAGTACCCTCCCCTATATAAGCCCCTCCCATCCGGGAGTACCTCAGTTTTTTGCCAGTGTCTAAGGTGTTGGCCAAGGTTAACATGTATTCATCTGGGCTTGTGTACAGGTTCTCTGGGCCTTAGCAAGCTATTCCGGATCCGACCAAAAAAGCTTCATAGCTAAACGGTCGGTACCCGGGCCTTGCAGAGAAGAGCAGGGTTTTGCCTGTAATGCCTCTCTTAGGAGGGCTGGACCCTGGGATCCAGAGCTCTGGTCATACCCAAAACCAAGAGGCTATCTGTGCAGGGTGCTATACAGGTCCAGGGGAGTGGAATCCTTGGGAACCCGGTCCCTGAAGGTCTAGTACAATGCCTGCCGTGAGAGGTGAAGTTTGGGCTTCTGTGGACCAAACAAAGTCCTGCGGCGGGGAAAAGGTAAGTGGGGGCCCCTCAGGAACTTGGTTCTATTGAGGGGACCCCCAAGCCTAATATGTCTTTCTGCCTGTTACCTAAAGGGTATTCCCGCTAATAGCTGTATATGCCTAAGAAATCCTAGAAATGTTTTTTCATAAGGGAAGTTTTAAAAAAACTGTAAACCTGGAAATGTTTTTCATAAAGGAGGTTTTAAAAAAAAAAAAAAAAAGACAAAAGTGCGGTACCTGTGTTTGTCCACTAGAGGCCGCTGTGGAACGTCTTTTTTCTTGGGACTATTCCTTCCATGGTGAAAGTCCAGGCAGATGAGTGAGCTCTCTATCAGGGAAGCTGCATTCCTCTGTCATGCTGCCAAGTAGTTTCCTTCCATCCCCGAGTCCTGGTGAAACAGGGACCCTGGCTCCTCTCCCTACATGGCGCCAAGAGCGCACACGTGCACGCGCGCGCGCACACATGCTTTCTTTTTATAAGGTTTAGCTTCAAAAAAGGGGGCGGAGCCTGGCGGATGACGCGCTCTGTGCGCCCAGCGCTTCTGCGCATGTGCGGGCGTCCCAGCAAGATAAAAGGACTCAGTCCACGCTGCTTGCTATGGACACAGAGCATGAAAAGGAGCTGGTAGCATGGTATAGGGGCTTACAGCGGGCGGTTGATACAGGCATCCCCAGAAAGACGCATTAGTAGACACCCACTGATGTACATAGCAGCAAATTGCATTAGACTATTTCAGTAAGGGGTGTATTGCGGCTGGAATACCTCAGCTTTGAACTAAGGAATATGCCGCCTAAAAAACTCTGAGATATACCTCTCAGGAAGTGTAGGGGGTCTCCATCGGGCTCTGAGGATCTGGAGCAGTCATCTGCACCCTCCTCCCCTGAGAAATCAGAGGTTAATACCCATAAGGAACCCCCGGGAGTGCCAGGTACTGCGGCTGTCCTCAGTCCACCTGCTCCTGCATATATAACAGAGGAGGTTTTTTCCTCAACTCTGGAGGGATTGGAGCAGAGATTGGCTGCATTGATCGCTTCTTCTCTACAGGAAAGAAAGCGCGCCAGATCTCCATCACCTCCATTAGAGTGCCTGTTGGCAGAGCAACAGTCCCAGGAAGGGACCGACCTACCTGAAGGGGATCAGGAGGAGGTTAGCTCTGTTTTTGAGGAATCGACAGTAGATGAACCATTTTCAGCATCACAGACTGAAAGATTGTGGGTCCAGACCCTAACTGACATGGTTCGATCTGCATTTAAAATGCCTCTTGTTGAACCATCAACTACTGCTGTCTCCTCATTGGGGTCGCTAAAAGCTCCCCAGGTTAATTGCTCCTTTCCAATACATCCATTATTGGAAGGACTTATATACCAGGACTGGGAACATCCTGATAAACTATTTGTTCCGCCTAAAAGGTTTCCGGTGATCTATCCCATGGAGGAAAAGTTCACCCAGAGATGGAATGTTCCTACGGTGGATGCAGCCATCTCTTCTGTGAACAAATCACTGACATGTCCAGTAGATAATGTTCAAATGTTCAAAGATCCAGTGGATAAAAAATTGGAATCTTTATTAAAATCTGCTTTTTCCACAGCAGAGGCTGTTACACAGCCAGCAGTGGCAGCTATTCGAGTCTGCCAAGCTTTAAAGGATCAAATGAAAATGGTCCTGAGGGATTTGCCAGACCAACAGGCCCAGGCTCTGGCTGATCTGCCTAGAGCATTATGCTTTGCGATTGACGCCATCAAGGATTCTATCCATCAGGCCTCCCGCCTCACGCTGTCTTTGGTACATATGCGTAGGCTTCTGTGGCTCAAAAACTGGTCTGCTGAAGCTCCCTGTAAGAAGCTCTTAGTTAGCTTCCCATTTCATGGGGAACGCCTTTTTGGCGAAGACCTGGATAAGTATATCCAGAAGATTTCCAGTGGTAAAAGTACTCTCTTACCGAGTAAGAAGAGGTCTAGGGGTCCATCTTTTAAGAGGACTACCTCTCCTATCCCTGCGACGTCTGCTACTAAGCAGTTCCGACGGCCTCCTCGGTCAAACTCAGGAGGTAAAAATCAGGGACAGCCACAGGGTAATAAAAAGCCCTGGATCCGAAGAGGTACTAAACCAGCCTCCAAGTCAAGCCTATGAAGGGCTGCCCCCACTCAAACGGGTGGGGGGAAGACTTCAGTTGTTCGCAGAGACCTGCGGGAGACGATCAAAGACAGATGGGTGCTCTCCGCAGTAACTCTGGGATACAAGTTGGAGTTAAAAGAGTCTCCTCCGTCCCATTTTATGTGGTCAGGCATGCCAAGAGACCCTCTGAAAAGACGGTCTCTCCTATTGGCGTTAGAACAACTATTGCTCCAAGGAGTAATTATGGAGGTTCCTATGGAAGAGTGGGGGTTGGGTTTCTACTCAAACCTTTTCACAGTCCCGAAGCCAAACGGGGACATAAGACCCATATTGGACCTAAAGAGTCTAAACAAATTTCTAAACGTCCGGTCTTTCCGGATGGAGTCGATCCGATCGGTCACCGCTGCCCTACAAGGGGAGGAATGGTTAGCCTCGATCGACATCAAAGATGCTTACTTGCATGTTCCCATCTTTCCAGGTCATCAAAAATTCCTACGCTTTGCAGTAGAAGGGCGCCATTTTCAGTTCAGAGCCTTACCATTCGGTCTGGCCACAGCACCACGAGTGTTCACAAAAATTCTGGCCCCACTGTTGGCCGATCTAAGAACACGGGGTGTAACGATAATGGCATACCTAGACGACCTGTTGTTGATGGACCACTCAGTTGCCAAGCTAGAAGTGGTAATTGTCGATACAATCAAGTATCTAGAATCTCACGGTTGGGTCATCAACCTGGACAAGTCAGCCCTACAGCCAGTGAAAAACCTGGTATATCTAGGGCTACGGCTGGATTCAGACCAGAGGAAGATTTTCTTACCTCTAGACAAGGTATCCTCTTTGAGGGGCTTGGTCCGTCTGCTTTGTGCAAAAAGACAGCCGTCCATACGCCTGTGCATGAGGCTGCTAGGAAAGATGGTAGCATCATTCGAAGCTGTGCCATACGCCCAATTCCACTCAAGGAATTTACAAAGGGCCATATTGGCAGCCTGGAACGGAAAAGTTCAGGCTCTAGACTTCCCGATGGCTTTGTCCCCTTCCGTTCGGAAGAGTCTCTGCTGGTGGTTGATCCCCCAGAATCTCCAGAAGGGAAAACCCTTCAGCCCGATATCTTGGAAGGTGGTCACTACAGATGCCAGCCTTACAGGCTGGGGGGCAGTACTGGAGCAATGGTCTCTCCAGGGCAGATGGTCAAATGTAGTAAAAACCCTGCCCATCAATCTCTTAGAGATACGAGCAGCCCGGTACGCCCTAGTAGCCTGGACATCCAGACTCCAAGGGTCCCCTGTCAGAATTCAATCAGACAATGCCACAGCAGTGGCATATATCAATCATCAGGGAGGCACCAGGAGTCGTGCAGCCCAGAGGGAAGTAAGTCACATCCTGGAATGGGCAGAAAAGCATGTCCCATGTATATCAGCTGTCTTCATTCCAGGGGTGGAGAATTGGAAGGCGGACTTTCTGAGTCGCCAACAGTTATGCCCAGGGGAATGGTCCCTTCATCCCGAGGTCTTCCGAGCAATATGTCAGCGGTGGGGAACACCGGATGTAGATCTGCTAGCATCCAGATTCAACGCAAAGGTGGACAGATTTGTCTCCCGGACAAGGGATCCCCTCGCTTGCGGCTCGGATGCTCTGGTGTTCCCTTGGGATCAGTTCAGACTGATATATGCATTCCCTCCGCTACAATTGTTGCCTCGATTCCTTCGCAGAGTCAGGTTGGAGAAGAAGCCGGTGATCCTGGTGGCTCCAGCGTGGCCCCGAAGGGCCTGGTACGCGGAGATCATCAAAATGTCTGTGGGGAGTCCTTGGACCCTTCCACGTCGTCCGGACCTGCTTTCGCAAGGACCGATATACCACCCTTCCTTACTAACTCTAAGTTTAACGGCCTGGCTATTGAGTCCCACATCCTAAAGAAGAGAGGTCTCTCTAACTCTGTGGTATCAACTATAATCAATGCCAGGAAGCCTGTATCCAGGCAGATCTACTATAGAGTTTGGAAGGCGTACATCACTTGGTGCGAGGCCAGAAAATGGCATCCACGTAAGTACGTTATAGGCAGAATTCTGGACTTCCTGCAGTGGGCTGTAGACAGGAAGTTTGCCTTAAGTACTATCAAGGGCCAGGTTTCGGCCTTGTCAATACTATTTCAAAGGCCCCTGGCTATGCATTCACTTGTCAAATCCTTTATGCAAGGTGTGACTCGTATTATTCCACCGATTAAGGCTCCCATATGCCCATGGGATCTAAATTTGGTTCTGTCGGTTCTGCAGAAGCAGCCATTTGAACCTTTGCGGCACATTTCCTTGGTTCTACTCACCAGGAAATTGATATTTTTAGTAGCCATATGCTCGGCTAGAAGAGTGTCGGAATTAGCCGCCATGTCCTGTAAAGAGCCATATCTGGTTATCCATAAGGACAGAGTAGTATTACGTCCTCACCCAGCCTTTCTTCCTAAGGTGGTATCGAGGTTTCACTTGAACCAGGATGTGGTTCTTCCTTCTTTTTTCCCCAAACCAAGCTCGGTAGAGGAAAAGTTATTGCATTCTTTGGATGTAGTAAGAGCAGTTAAAGCTTATCTAAAAGCCACTGCTCAGATTGGTAGAACGGATTCTCTGTTTGTTCTGCCGGAAGGCCCCAGAAAGGGTCAGGCAGCATCAAAATCTACTTTAGCCAAGTGGATTCGACAGGTCATAATACAAGCCTATGGCTTGAAAAGTAGACCGCCTCCGTTCAGAGTTAGGGCGCACTCCACGAGAGCAGTTGGAACTTCATGGGCAGTGCATCACCAGGCCTCCCTGGCGCAAATTTGTAAGGCCGCAACATGGTCTTCAGTACACACGTTTACTAGGTTCTACCAGGTGGACGTGAGAAGTCAGGAGGATGTCGCCTTTGGGCGCAGTGTGTTGCAGGCCGCAAAAGATCCTCATGACTGATGGCGCCCAGCTTATGTATGGTGTATCCCCCCCCCTCATGTGGCATTGCTTTGGGACGTCCCACATAGTAATGACTATGCTGCTCTGTGTCCCGTGATGTATGAACAAGAAAGTAGGATTTTTAAAACAGCTTACCTGTAAAATCCTTTTCTTGGAGTACATCACGGGACACAGAGCTCCCACCCCTCTTTTGGGGACACGTATTGCTTTGCTACAAAACTGAGGTACTCCAGGATGGGAGGGGCTTATATAGGGGAGGGTACTTCCTGTTTTGGAAGTTGCCAGTGCCAGCACCTGAAGGTAATTCTATATAACCCACATAGTAATGACTATGCTGCTCTGTGTCCCGTGATGTACTCCAAGAAAAGGATTTTACAGGTAAGCTGTTTTAAAAATCCTACTATTTTTTTTGCACAAAGTTGTCACTAAATGATATATTGCTCAAACATGCCATGGGCATATGTGGAATTACACCCCAAAATACATTCTGTTGCTTCTCCTGAGTACGGGGATACCACATGTGTGAGACTTTTTGGGAGCCTAGCCGCGTACGGGACCCCAAAACCAAGCACCGCCTTCAGGCTTTCTAATGGTGTAAATTTTGGATTTCACTCCTCACTGCCTATCACAGTTTCGGAGGCCATGGAATGCCCAGATGGCACAAAACCCCCCCAAATGACCCCATTTTGGAAAGTAGACACCCCAAGCTATTTGTTGATAGGTATGGGGAGTATTTTGCAAATCTCGCTTTTTGTCACAAAGTTTTGAAAGTTGAAAAAAAAATAAAAAAATTATTTTCTTTCCGTATTTTCAAAAACAAATGAGAGCTGTAAAATACTCACCATGCCTCTCAGCAAATAGCTTGGGGTGTTTACTTTCCAAAATTGGGTCATTTGGGGGGAGGGTTTGTGCTATCTTGGCATTTTATGGCCTTTGAAACTGTGATGGGTAGTGAGGAGTGAAATCAAAAATTTGCGCCCCGTACGTGGCTAGGCTCCCAAAAAGTCCCACACATGTGGTATCCCCGTACTCGGGAGAAGCAGAAAAATGTATTTTGGGGTGCAATTCCACATATAACCATGGCATGTTTGAGCAATATATCATTTAGTGACAACTTTTTGTAAATATTTTTTTTTTTTTTGTCATTATTCAATCACTTAGAACAAAAAAAAAAGAATATTCAATGGGCTCAACATGCCTCTCAGCAAATAGCTTGGGGTGTCTACTTTCCAAAATTGGGTCATTTGGGGGGGTTTTGTGCCATCTTGGCATTTTGTGGCCTTCAAAACTGTGATAGGTAGTGATAGGTAGTGAGGCGGTAGTGAGGAGTGAAATCAAAAATGTATGCCCTTAGAAATCCTAAAGGCGGTACTTGGTTTTCGGGGTCCCGTACGCGGCTAGGCTCCCAAAAAGTCCCACACATGTGGTATCCCCGTACTCAGGAGAAGCAGCAGAATGTATTTTGGGGTGTAATTTCACACATGCCCATGGCATGTGTGAGCAATATATCATTTAGTGACAACTTTGTGCAAAAAAAAAAAAAGTTTGTAATTTTCCCGAAACTTGTGGCAAAATATAAAATATTCCATGGACTCAACATGCCTCTCAGCAAATAGCTTGGGGGGGTTTTGTGCTATTTTGGCATTTTATGGCCTTCGAAACTGTGATAGTTAGTGAGGAGTGAAATCAAAAATTTGCGCCCTTAGAAATCCTGAAGGCAGTAATTGGTTTTCGGGGGCCCGTAAGTGGCTAGGCTCCCAAAAAGTCCCACACATGTGGTATCGCCGTACTCGGGAGAAGCAGCAAAATGTATTTTGGTGTGCAATTCCACATATAACCATGGCATGTGTGAGCAATATATCATTTAGTGACAACTATTTGTAAAAAAATGTATTTTTATTTTTTGTCATTATTCAATCACTTGGGACAAAAAAATAAAAATATTCAATGGGCTCAATATGCCTCTCAGCAATTTCCTTGGGGTGTCTACTTTCCAAAATAGGGTCATTTGGGGGGGGTTTTGTACTGCCCTGCCATTTTAGCACCTCAAGAAATTAGATTGAAAGTCATAAATTAAAAGCTGTGTAAATTCCAGAAAATGTACCCTAGTTTGTAGACGCTATAACTTTTGCGCAAACCAATAAATATACACTTATTGAATTTTTTTTTTTACTAAAGACATGTGGCTGAATACATTTTGGCCTAAATGTATGACTAAAAATTGAGTTTATTCGATTTTTCTTATAACAAAAAGTAGAAAATATATATATTTTTTTTAAATTTTCGGTCTTTTTCATTTTATATCGCAGAAAATAAAGTCAAAAGGAAAGCTCTATTTTTGGGGAAAAAAGGACGCAAATTTTGTTTGGGTACAACATTGCATGACTGCGCAATTACCAGTTTAAGCAGCGCAGTGCCAAATTGTAAAAACACCTCTGGTCTTTAAGCTGCATAATGGTCCGGGGCTTAAGTGGTTAAAATCACTGCTCCCGAAAAAACATCAGTTTTTAAAACTTCTTTTTGCATTGATACATGTCCCCTGGGGCAGGACCCGGGTCCCCAAACCCTTTTTAGGACAATAACTTGCATATTAGCCGTTATAGATAGCACATTGTATTTAATAGGGTTCTAAAGTTTGCGCAAACTTTCGGTCCGTTAGCAGGTTCTGGTGCGAACCGAACCGGGGGGTGTTCGGCTCATCCCTAGTGACAGGACTGTGATCACAGCTTCCTGTAATCGGAAGCGGTGATCACTGTCGTGACACACGTAGCCTACCCCCCCTACAGTTAGAAGCACTCCCTAGGGCACACTTAACCCCTTCAGCGCCACCTAGTGATTAACCCAGTAGTGTATTTAGGACTTGTGCTGCCCTAGGCCTGACTAAACTTGTGCACCCCTTATTTAGATACGACCTACCCCTTCCTGTCAAGGCCACACCCCTTGCTGTTTAAGACCCGCCCTAAAATTTTCGAGTGGGGACACTAGTAATAAGGGCCTGGGGGGGCAATGGATTCCCTTAATTTGCATAGATTTCCTCTCACTTCCTGTTTGGCTATGGGGCAGGAAGTGAAGGGAAATCTCTGCAATGGGACAGGGATGGTAAAAAATAAACTGACCGGGGCTATAACCCTCCCTTACTCTATCCAAAATGAAAAAAAAAAAATGTTGCCTATAGTTCTATTTTAAGCACAAATTTCTGATAATTTTATGGAGAGGACTAAGAAGATATAAACATTGCTAATGGTGCAGCAGAAAACATATAGCACAGTGAGGAAGGTTTGTGGTCCAGGATGATAGGACAGTCAAAAGTAGAAGCGGCGCCCCCCCCCCCAGTTGTGGAATGCCGGCCGCCTGCATACCGGCAGCAATGCGGCCACTTTATGGGAGCGCTAGACTAATTTGCCTTTCAGCCCAGTCTGCCCCATAAGACTGGCGCTACACTAACAGTGTAGTGCAAGCCGGCGGGGACTCTTTCCGTGCTGCCCCCCTGAAAAGTGCTGCCCTAAGCCTGGGCCTTGTTGGCCTAGGCCAGGATACAGCATTGGGTTAACTCCTTCACTGCCAGTGTCATTTTTACAGTAATCAGTGCATTTTTATAGAACTGATCGCTGTAAAAATGACAATGGTCCCAAAAATGTGTCAAAAGTGTCCGATGTGTCTGCCATAAAGTCGCAGTCATGATAAAAATCGCAGATCGCCGCCATTACTAGTAAAAAAAAAATAACAAAAATGCCATAATTCTATCCCCTATTTTGTAGACGCTATAACATTTGCACAAACCAATCAATATACGCTTATAGCGGGGTTTTTTTACCAAAAATATGTAGAAGAATACATATTTTTTATATATATTTTTGAGGGATATTTATTATAGCAAAAAGTAAAAAATATTGAATTTTTTTCAAAATTGTCGCTCTATTTTTGTTTATAGCGCAAAAAATAAAAATCGCAGAGGTGATCAAATACCCCCAAAAGAAAGCTCTATTTGTGGGAAAAAAAGGACATCAATTTTGTTTGGGAGGCACGTCGCACGACCGCGCAATTGTCAGTTAAAGCGACGCAGTGCCAAATCGCAAAAAGTGACCTGGTCTTTGGCCAGCAAAATGGTTCGGGGCTTAAGTGGTTAAAGGCCTGTTCAGTTTCTGAGACACCTGTCTTAAATCTTTTTTTTTTACATCTTTTTTACATTTCCTAATTGTATTCCCTTTTAATGTCACACGTATAAAGCCATCTTTGCAAAGCCATTATTAAACTCCCTTATATCCTGCACATATACACATCAAGCTAAACAGCAGCAAACCTTAGGTTGCAAATTTTGTGTATCATGGCATAGACAGGGGTAAGTTTCTAATGTCAGTTTCATGTTTCAAAAAAGCATGGGTATGAGGAGTAGTAATGAGCCGAACACCCCCGGGTTCGGTTCGCACCAGAACCCGCGAACGGACCGAAAGTTCGCACGAACATTAGAACCCTATTAAATACAATGGATGCGAACGTTCGGATTCTAAAGTGCTAATTATAACGACTATTATCCATGTTATTGTCCTAAACAGAGTTTGGGAACCCGGGTTCTGCACCAGGGGACATGTATCAATGCAAAAAGAAGTTTTAGAAACGGACGTTTTCCGGGAGCAGTCATTTTAATGATGCATAAAGTGAAAAAAAAAAAGTCAAATATTCCTTTAAATATTGTACCTGGGGGGTGTCTAAAGTATGCCTGTGAAGTGCCACGTGTTTCCCGTGTTTAGAACTGTCCCTGCACAAAATAACATTTCTAAAGGGAAAAAAAAGCCATTTAAAACTGCTTGCGGCTTTAATGTAATGTCTGGTCCCGGTAATATGGATGAAAATCTTTAAGAAAAATGGCATAGCTACCCCATCACCCCCCCCCCCCTACCCCAGCCCATTACCAGCCCCTTTGGGTCTTGTATGGATATTAAGGGGAACCCCGCACACAAAATAAAAAAGGCCCTATATACTCTGAACAGCCGTATACAGGCGGTGCATACAAGACAGGCACTGTAGGTTTGTTCTTATGTAGAATCTGTTTGTAATTTTGAACAGCTACATTGTTTAAGTGTAGCTCCAGCCCAAATACCTATTTTTAAGCTTTTTGGAAAACATAGGGAAGGGTTATCACCCCTGTAACATTTGTTTTGCTGTCTGTGCCCCTGTTCAGAACATTTCACCTCACTTTGCGTCCCAATGACAACTGATTTTGAAATGTGGTGTTTTTATTGAAACAAGGATTGGTGATAAAGCATCAGTTGGATGTTTGAAAGTAGGGACCTGCCGTAAATACTCTGCAGAAATTGGCCCCTTAGGTGTTGGTGTTGGCACAACACTGTCAGCACTCACAGTTACTCTTGGTGGGTGCTGGAACGCCCTGCTGTCAACTATTATATCAGGAATTGTAATAACATATAATTGTTGAACAGTGGTAGTAAAAATTGGGCCTTTGATGGTGGTGCTGGTGCCACAACACTGTAAGGCCTGACAGTTACTCTTGGTGGGCGCAGCAATGGGCCCTGCTGTGAATTATTAGATCAATAATTATAATTGCATGCCCCTGTTGAACAGGGGCTGAAAAATTGGGCCTTTGGTGGTGGTGGTGGTGGTGGTGGTGGTGGTGTTGACACAACACTGTAAGGCCTGACAGTTACTCTTGGTGGGCGCAGCAATGGGCCCTGCTGTGAATTATTAGATCAATAATTATAATTGCATGCCCCTGTTGAACAGGGGCTGAAAAATTGGGCCTTTGGTGGTGGTGGTGGTGGTGGTGGTGTTGACACAACACTGTAAGGCCTGACAGTTACTCTTGGTGGGCGCAGCAATGGGCCCTGCTGTGAATTATTAGATCAATAATTATAATTGCATGCCCCTGTTGAACAGGGGCTTAAAAATTGGGCCTTAGGCACTGGTGGCACAACACTGCAACCCCTCACAGATACTGTACTTGGATCACAGCAATGAGGCCTGTTGCAAAGTATTGCATCAAAAATTGTAATTACACGCCCCTGTTAAACAGGGGCTGAAAAATTGGGCCTTAGCCACTGGTGGCGGCACCCATAAACCAAAATGATCTTCCAAGCTATCATCATTAATCGGATCATTGAGGAGGAGGAGGAGGATAGCTAGTCAACATAACAGCACAGGAACTCAGCATCAGCATCAGTCTTGAAGGGATGTGACATTTTAAAATCAATTAGTCTGTTATATCAGCATCAGGTGTGTGGTAGCTGGTGGTGATCCAAGACTGGTTCATCTTGATGAAAGTCAGTCGATCAACCGAGTCGGTGGACAGGCGCACCCTGTGATCCGTGACAAATCCTCCAGCAGCACTGAATGTGCGTTCTGAAAGAACGCTGGATGCAGGACAGGCCAGTAGCTCAATTGCATACTGTGCAAGCTCTGGCCAGTGATCCATCCTCAAGACCCAGTAAGCCAGAGGATTTTCGGTGGGGAAGGTGTCCAAGTCTGACCTTGCCCCTAGGTATTCCTGCACCATGTATATCAGACGCTGGCGATGGTTGCTGGAAACGATCATACTTTGGGGCTGCGGACTAAAGAATTGTCTGAACGCATCGGTCAGACGGCCACCTTCCCCACCGCTCCTTCTTTGACTGCCCGAAGCCTCAGCAACTCGTTGTCCAGGACCAGGAGTTTGTAACCTCCCAGTCTCTGGGAACGCGTTGCACAGACCTTTCTGCAAGGCCTCCCGGAGTTGTCTCATCCTCTGCTCCCTCTGCGACGGTAACATAAGGTCCGCAACCTTACCCTTGTACCGTGGATCAAGGAGAGTGGCCAGCCAGTAATGGTCCCTCTCCTTGATCCGAAGAATACGAGGATCCTTCCGCAGACTTTGCAGGATCAGGGAGGCCATGCAGCGTAGGTTAGCTGAGGCATTCAGTCCGGAGTCCTCTGGGTCACTAAGGACGACATGATCTGCAGCCACCTCCTCCCAGCCACGTACAAGTCCACTGGTTTCTTGGGACTGTAAATCATCCCTAAAAGACTGCTGCTGATGATGCTGAGTGCCAGCCTCCACCTCCATGCTGACACAATCCTCCTCCTCCTCCTCCTCCTCCTCTTCCTGTGCAATGGGTGGGACAGAAGGAACACTGTCAGGGTAAAGGGGGCCTTGAGAGGCAAGGAAGTCCTCCTCTTCCTGCCTCTGTTCTGCCTCAAGTGCCCTGTCCATTATTCCACGCAGCGTGTGCTCCAACAGGTGGACAAGAGGTACAGTGTCACTGATGCATGCACTGTCACTGCTCACCATC
This sequence comes from Rana muscosa, assembly GCA_029206835.1. Classification (NCBI taxonomy): domain Eukaryota; kingdom Metazoa; phylum Chordata; class Amphibia; order Anura; family Ranidae; genus Rana; species Rana muscosa. The sequence goes on along the minus strand of CM055116.1, from coordinate 795,583,118 downwards.
CTCGTGGCCTCCTGGCGTGGTGAAAAAAACCCGAGCTCCCCTGACCCTGTCCTGGTGCCGTAGTCGCACAGGTACTCATTGATGGCCCTCTGCTGCGTGTGCAGCCGCTGCAGCATGGCCAACGTTGAGTTCCACCTGGTGGGCATGTCACATATAAGGCGGTTCTTGGGCAGGTTCAACTCCTTTTGCAGCTCAGCCAGGCGAGCACTGGCATTATAAGATCTGCGGAAATGAACACAGACTTTCCTGGCCTGCCTCAGGACATCCTGTAAGCCCGGGTACCTGCCCAAGAACCGCTGCACCACCAGGTTAAGGACGTGAGCCACACAGGGCACATGGGTCAGTTGTCCCTGTCGGAGGGCGGAGAGGAGGTTGGTGCCATTGTCGCAAACCACCATTCCTGGCTTAAGCTGGCGTGGCGTCAACCACCTCTCGGCCTGCCCCTGCAGAGCAGACAGGACCTCTGCCCCAGTGTGGCTCCTGTCCCCCAAACACACCAGCGCAAGCACGGCATGGCATCTTTTTGCCTGCGTACTTGCGTAGCCCCTTGAACGCCTACGGAGCACCGCTGGTTCCGAGGACAAACCACAGGAAGAGGCCATGGAGGAAGAAGAAGAGGAGGGGGTGGAGGAGAGAGGTGTGTCACAACCAGTAGTAGCATTTTGGAGGCGTGGCGGTGGAACAACCTCCAACACTACTGCACCTTGTCCTGCATCCTTCCCAGCTGCCAAAAGAGTGACCCAATGGGCCGTGAAAGAAAGGTAACGTCCCTGTCCATGCCTGCTGGACCATGAGTCAGCGGTAATATGCACCTTACCGCTGACCGCCCTGTCCAGCGAGGCCAAGACATTGCCTTCCACATGCCTGTAGAGAGCCGAAATCGCCTTCCGTGAGAAAAAGTGGCGTTTGGGAACCTGCCACTGAGGAACCGCACATTGCACAAACTCACGGAAGGGGGCCGAGTCTACCAACTGAAAAGGCAGCAGTTGAAGCACTAGCAATTTAGCCAAGCTAGCATTCAACCGCTGGGCATGTAGATGGCTGGGAGTGAACTTCTTTCGACGGTCCAGCAGCTGGGGCAGGGAAATTTGCCTGCTAGAATCGGACGTCGGTGTACTGCTAGCAGAGTCCCTGCAAGTACTTGGCTGTGACACACCTAATTCTACACCTTCATTCCTCTCAGAGCAGGTTTCAGAGAGGACTGAAGGTATAGTGGGGTTGGAGATCCCAGCTGATGCGGTGCAAGAAGAGGTCAGCTTTGTTCTTTGGTGTGGGTCTTTAAGGTAGGCTTGCCAACGAGCTGCATGGCAGGTCAACATATGTCTGATCAAGCATGTGGTGCCCAAGCGGCTGATGTTTTGGCCACGCGATATACGCTTGAGACATATGTTGCAAACAGCAGCTGTGCGATCTGATGCACTCGCCTCAAAAAAGGCCCACACCAAAGAACTTTTTGAATGACGGGCAGAGGCAGCGCCCTGCACAGGCGGAGCTCTGCGGTGTGATTCCGTTGGTGTGCTGCCCATACGCTGGCCACCCAAGGGCATCCTGCCTCGTTGGAGATGTGCCTCCTCCTCATCCTCCTCCTCCTCCTCTCTCCTATTAGGCACCCATGTGGAGTCAGTGACCTCATCATCCCCTCCCTCCTCATCACTGGAGCCAATCTGGCAGTATGCTGCAGCTGCTGGAGCATGACTGCCAGATTGGTGTCCTTCTTGAGCATCCCCTCTCTCTGCTCTCACGCTACTGCCTTCCTCTATCTGGGTATCATCATCAGATCCTTCGAAACGCTGGGCATCCTCCTGGAGCATGTACCCAACACTGTGCTCAAACAGCTCGGGGGACTCCTCAGGAGGAGGACATGGTGGGTCTAGGGAAGGATTGACTAATGAAGATAATGATACCAGAGAAGAGGACGCTTTGGCAGCTGCTTTGCCAGTACCCTGAGCCTGGGTGAGAGAGGATGAGGAGGATGAGGTGGGCTTGGTCATCCACTCTACCAAGTCTTCGGCATGATGTGGCTCAACATGTCCAGCTGCCGAAAAGAAGGACAAGCGTGTCCCATGGCCATGTGCTGATGACAATGCACCGCGTCCACGACCAGCACTGTTGCCCCCAGACACAGAGCCTGCTTGCCCTCTTTTTTTGCCTCCTGACTGTCTGCCTCTCCTTGTTTGCCTTCCAGACATTTTAATGGATGGCCTGCAGGGAGATGGGAAAAACAGAAATAAGGGCTACCTTCAGGTGTATACTGTGCAGGAGGCTTAGCAACAATGACACTGACACTGTCCCCTGCCTATCCTTCTCTGTCCCTAAACACAAGGATTTGCAATATGCTTCAGCAAGATTGGTTTAGCACAGAATAGCACACTGTCAGTTTCACTCACTGTCCTACTCTGTCCCTACAAACTAGATTTAGCACAGAATAGCACACTGAGAGTTTCCACGAGTGTCCTTCTCTGTCCCTAAACTCAAGGATTTCAAATATGGTTCAGCAAGATGGGTTTAGAACAGAATAGCACACTGTCAGTTTCACTCACTGTCCTACTCTGTCCCTACAAACAAGATTTAGCACAGAATAGCACACTGACACTTTCCCTCACTGTACCTCTCTGTCCCTAAACTCAAGGATTTCAAATATGGTTCAGCAAGATTGGTTTAGAACAGAATAGCACACTGTCAGTTTCACTCACTGTCCTACTCTGTCCCTACAAACAAGATTTAGCACAGAATAGCACACTGATAGTTTCCACGAGTGTCCTTCTCTGTCCCTAAACTCAAGGATTTCAAATATGGTTCAGCAAGATTGGTTTAGAACAGAATAGCACACTGTCAGTTTCACTCACTGTCCTACTCTGTCCCTACAAACAAGATTTAGCACAGAATAGCACACTGACACTTTCCCTCACTGTACCTCTCTGTCCCTAAACTCAAGGATTTCAAATATGGTTCAGCAACATTGGTTTAGAACAGAATAGCACACTGCCAGTTTCACTCAATGTCCTACTCTGTCCCTACAAACAAGATTTAGCACAGAATAGCACACTGACACTTTCCCTCACTGTACCTCTCAGTCCCTAAACTCAAGGATTTCAAATATGGTTCAGCAAGATTGGTTTAGAACAGAATAGCACACTGTCAGTTTCACTCACTGTTCTACTCTGTCCCTACAAACAAGATTTAGCACAGAATAGCACACTGATAGTTTCCACGAGTGTCCTTCTCTGTCCCTAAACTCAAGGATTTCAAATATGGTTCAGCAAGATTGGTTTAGAACAGAATAGCACACTGTCAGTTTCACTCACTGTCCTACTCTGTCCCTACAAACAAGATTTAGCACAGAATAGCACACTGATAGTTTCCACGAGTGTCCTTCTCTGTCCCTAAACTCAAGGATTTCAAATATGGTTCAGCAAGATTGGTTTAGAACAGAATAGCACACTGTCAGTTTCACTCACTGTCCTACTCTGTCCCTACAAACAAGATTTAGCCCAGAATAGCACACTGACACTTTCCCTCACTGTACCTCTCTGTCCCTAAACTCAAGGATTTCAAATATGGTTCAGCAAGATTGGTTTAGAACAGAATAGCACACTGTCAGTTTCACTCACTGTCCTACTCTGTCCCTACAAACAAGATTTAGCACAGAATAGCACACTGACACTTTCCCTCACTTTACCTCTCTGTCCCTAAACTCAAGGATTTCAAATATGGTTCAGCAAGATTGGTGTAGAACAGAATAGCACACTGTCAGTTTCACTCACTGTCCTACTCTGTCCCTACAAACAAGATTTAGCACAGAATAGCACACTGACACTTTCCCTCACTGTACCTCTCAGTCCCTAAACTCAAGGATTTCAAATATGGTTCAGCAAGATTGGTTTAGAACAGAATAGCACACTGTCAGTTTCACTCACTGTCCTACTCTGTCCCTACAAACAAGATTTAGCACAGAATAGCACACTGACACTTTCCCTCACTGTACCTCTCTGTCCCTAAACTCAAGGATTTCAAATATGGTTCAGCAAGATTGGTTTAGAACAGAATAGCACACTGACACTTTCCCTCACTGTACCTCTCTTTCCCTACAAACAAGGTTTAGCACAGAATAACACACTGACACTCTCCCTACCTATCCTTATTTGTCCCTAAACACAAGGAATCCAGGATTAGTAAAGGAAAAAAAATGACACTGTCCCTGCTTATGCTTCTCTTTCCCTGCTCCGGAACACACTACACAAGGCCGCCGCGCTGGCGGCCTTTTATAGTGTGGGGCGTGTACTAAACCCCCTCAGCAATAATTGGCCACAGGCATCCTGCCTGTGGCCAATCATTGCTCTCCTCGCTGCCGGCGCTGTGATTGGCCAAGCATGCGGGGTCACAGTGCATGCTTGGCCAATCACAGCGCCTGGATGACACTGCGATGGCGTAGTGCATTGTGGGCCGTTCGCGTCACTCGAATTTGGTGCGAACGGCCCAAATCGTTCGATCTTCATCGAACAGCCGATGTTCGAGTCGAACGTATGTTCGACTCGAACACGAAGCTCATCCCTAATGAGGACTTATTTTAACATTACTCGTGTTTATTTCATCCTCATCAGTAGTAATAAGTGAACCAGGTAAAGTTCGGGTCGGAGGAAGTTCAGCAAAGCCAAGAAAAAAATCTAAGCATAGCTTCAAACCCCACTGAAGTCTATCTTTTTTTCTAGCCTTTTTCAAGGCCAATTATCAAGCTTTTGTTAAAAAAAGGTGTAGATGGCACTGCCACATGGGACATGTATCACTGCAGAAACAAATATCATTCAGGTATGGTTTAAAGAGCAACTCTGAACATACACACATTCTTTAAATAGTGCTTGGGAGATGCCAAATGCCTCATAGACATTGGGCTTGGAAAAAAAACACCAATTTGATAGGCGTTTAGTGTTTTTTTCAGTCGGTAAAAGCACCTCTGTTATAGCCTATGGGATTGATTTACTAAAGGTAAACAGGCTGTGCACTCTGCAAGTGCAGTTGCACTCTGGAAAGGCGTTAGCTCCAAAGCTTTGTAAATGGGGTAAAGCTTCACTATGCAAAGAATACCCCATCACATGCAAGGACATTTTTCAAAAAAATTGCATTTTTACTTGTGTATTCTGCAGCAGGACAACAACCCCAAACTTGCAGCCAATGTCATTAAGTCTATCTTCAGTGTAAAGAACAAGAAGTAATGGAAGTGATTGTTGGCCCCCACAGAGCCCAGATCTCAACATTAAGTTTGTCTGGGATTACATGAAGAGACAAAAGGATTTGAGACAGCCTACATCCACAGAAGATCTGTGGTTAGTTCTTCGAGATGTCTAGAACAACCTACCTGCCGAGTTCCTTCAAAAACTGTGTGCAAGTCTACTTGGAAGACATAAAGAACTGATGCTGTTTTGAAGGCAAACGGAGGTCACATCAAATATTGATTTCATTTGGATTTCTTTTCTGTTCATTTACTTTCCATTGTGTTAATTGATAAAAATAAACTATTAACACTCCCATTTCTGAAAGCATTCTTCATTTTACAGCATTTTTTCATGCCTGCCCAAAACGTTTTGCACTGTACTGTGTATGTGGCAACTCAGTTAAATACAACCGCTGTGCCGCTACATATACTGTATGTGTATGGTCAGAAATATGGGATATTTTTATCATAATCCGTTGGAAATTGATCATTGCATATGCTGACAAACTATGAAACATTAATCTAAATCTGTCTAAATTGATTCTTCAGTTGATCTTTTGTATTTATTGCATGTGATTATTAACCTGCAAAGCACCCTATTAACTTTTAAATGACCCTGTGCCTCACTTTACATATTAAAGTATTCATCTATTTACAAATAGCAACATTTTCTGGTATGTTTAGTTGGGGTAAGAGGGGAGGTGTTGGTAGCGGTGTGTAATTCAAAAGTATAGCATTACTTCTGGGGTAATATTATCATGCAAAGCAGCAAGGTATTGCCTGGAGACGAGCACAATAATCTGGCAAACAAGAAGTGCAGATAGATGGCTTAAATCAGGAAGTTCATGGGAGGAGCAAAGAGTTCAAGGTTCACTAGAGACATAAAACAAAGTAAGAAAGTCCAAAGGATCAAACAGAGCTGCTCAGCATCTCAGGTGACTAGGCAAGAAGAGCCACTTCCCGGGTGCAGCAGGGGTTGTAGGTTCAGACCCCAGTCCTAAAAACCTAAAAAATTTAATACTTGTTGATCCTGCCAAAAATCTTGTCAGCTTATAATTTTCTGTGCTCTCTTCCTGTGCTGCATTCCTTTCAGTTTACATTGTTATTAGTTTTTTCTGAGGAATACAGAAACCCACCCTCTATGTTATATAGAAGAGAAAAGGAGAAGATTCCTGTCGTCCTGACCTGTTTCTGTTATTCTGATACAATAGCACAGGTAAGCATTGTTACCCTAGGTCAGGAAGTGTATTACTGGCAGAATCATCAGGTAAAAGGAAAAAAAGTATAAAAAAAGAAAACTAATGCAGTTAAGGACTGGTAAGCTCCACAAAATCTTTGGTTTTCGGTTCAATTACACTTTAAGGTGGTGGTTCTAAGCATGCTGACACTTTCTAGTTTGGAAAAAATTATTAAAATGATACAATGTGGAAATATTCAAAGCATTGTAAGATTATGAAAGTGCACATACTGTATCATTCTTTTTAAATCCTCCTATTCCTTTAAATCAGTTACAGCAATATAAACAGGCCATTTAAATGCTGTATTTACAATAGATATTATTTAGTGTTTTGCTTTTATTAAAGTTTAAAGTTGAGCTCCAGCTCATCTGTTAAATTGTATGTTTATTTTTTTTATTTTTTTAAACTTATCTCCTAAACAACTGTGCTCATTGGAGAATTTCTTATTAATTCCAGTGACAACTTAAATTGAGGGTTTTTCCTCACTTTCCCTCTAGGTGGTAAGGGACATCAGAACTATTAGACAGGTGAATCTCCCAAGTAGAGACACCAAAACCAAGATTGACCCCTTCCTGCAGACCGCACACATTAATGTGGCCTCACAGAAGTGGCCTTTTTTCTGTGGGGCCGCATATATGCGTATGTCCCTTTGTGCTAGGAGCGCGCCACACAGCACAGAGACCAGGCTGTCACCGAGAGCCCCCGAGTCTCATACTAAGGCCCCTTTCACACTGGGGCGTTTTTCATGCGGTTTAGCGCTAATATTAGCGCTATTATACCGCATGAAAAAATCATGCCCTTTAGCCTTCAATGTGAAAGCCCGAAGGCTTTCACACTGAAGCGGTGCGCTAGCAGGACCGCTCCAAAAGTCCTGCTAGCCGCTTCTTTACAGCGGTGAAGGAGCGGTGTGTTCACCGCTCCTTTACCGCGGTCTCCCATTGAAATCAATGGGACAGCGCGGTAATACCGCCCGCAAACCGCGGCAATAGCCGCGGTTTGCGGGCGGTATTAACCCTTTTTCGGCCACTAGCGGGGGTTAAATTCACCCCCCAGCGACCGCATACCGCGGTAAGAACGACGGTATAGCAGCGCTGAATATCGCGCTGCTATACCGCCACCGCTCCTGCCCGCCCCAGTGTGAAAGGGGCCTTACAATCAGGACCTGGGACTGTCGGTTCCCGGTCACTTGATCGCTGTGATAGCCTCTGATTGGCTATCACTGGGATCAATCATTGTGAGCCCACCCTTGCGTTTACTGCCTCTTCTGAATGAAGAGGAAGATACTTTGTATCTTGCTCTCCTTGCAGGAGAGGAATATGTAAACAACCCAAAGTGTGAAAAAAAAATAAAACATTTGAAAATAAAGAAAAAAATAACAAGATCAAGGTTTGCCAGGGTTAGTGTTAGGCCCCTTTCACACGGGACGGATCCACAAAGATCCGCCCCATGAACCTCCGTTCGCTCAATGTATGTCCCTTTTTCATCTGTAAACGGATGGATGAAAAAGCGGACATACGGTCCGCATGTGTGAAAGGGGCCTTAGGGTCAAGGTCGGGGTCAAAGGACAAGTTTGGGGTCAAGGGTCACGGTCAGCATATTTTCGGAAGAATTTAATATTTTTTTTTTACATTAGTATCAGTGTCAGTTGGTGTCAGTGTGTATTAGGTAGGATAAAAAAAGATGCAAAATGCACACCATTGTATCTGGGCTGTACTACGGGTACAAACAACAACCAAAATATGCATATGTGGTGTCGCTGCAATTGTCAGAAGCAGGAGAATTTATTTTGGGTTGTTCTCTAGTGGTAAATTATGATAATAGCAAGAAATATACAGCTAAATTTAAAAAACGTTTTTGTTTTTTTTACTATTTTGGGCCAGTTTTCCTTCGATATTAAAAAATAAATAAATCGGGAGATATCCGTTACCATTCATCACCAAAAGAAAGCCCACATTGTCCTGAAAAAAATGCACCTGAATACACTAAGTGATAATAAGTAGCACACTCCCTAAGGAGCCGCAAGTAGAAAGGGATTTCCCTCCCTGCACAGCCATGCACACCGCATTTTCACAGCAGAGCATGTCATTTGAAGGAATTGCGTATTTTTAATGTTTGAAGTAAGTCTTATTAAAAGTTTTTTATGCTGTTTTTTTTCCCTTGGCAGTGCCCAAATATCCAGTTTTGTTTTTACAAAGGATTACAAACTAGCCTTAACCACTTGCTTACTGGGCACATAACCCCCTTCCTGCCCAGGCGAAATTTCAGCTTTCAGCACTGTCATGCTTTGAATGACAATTGCGCGGTCGTGCGACGTGGCTCCCAAACAAAATCGACGTTCTTTTTTTCCCACAAATAGAGCTTTCTTTTGGTGGTATTTGATCATTTCTGCGGTTTTTATTTTTTGCGCTATAAACAAAAAAAGAGCGACAATTTTGAAAAAAACACAATCTTTTTTACTTTTTGCTATAATAAATATCCCAATTTTTATTTAAAAAACTTTTTTTTTTTCTCAGTTTAGGCCGATACGTATTCTTCTAAGTATTTTAGGTAAAAAAAAATCAAAATAAGCGTATAGTGATTGGCTTGCGCAAAAGTTATAGCGCCTACAAAATAGGGGATAGAATTATGAAATTTTTTGGTATTATTTTTTTTTACTAGTAATGGCGGCGATCTGCGATTTTTATTGTGACTGTGACATTATGGCGGACACTTTTGACACAATTTTGGGACCATTCACATTTATACAGCGATCACTGCTATAAATATGCACTGATTACTGTATAAATGTGACTGGCAGGGAAGGGGTTAAATGTGTACCCTGCTAGGTGATTGTTACTGTGGGGGGAGGGGACTGACTGGGGGAGGAGACCGATCTGTGTCCCTATGTACAAGGGACACAGCATCGGTCTCCTCTCTCCCTGACAGGACATGGATCTCTGTGTTTACACACAGAGATCGACATCCTTGTCTGTGTACCGGCCGATCGCGTGTACCTGGTGGACATCGCGGCCACCAGGCACGCGCATCGGCACCCGCGTGACACAGCGGGCACAGCTTTTCCACCGATGCGCGCCCGCGGCGGCGCGCATCGTGGAAGTAAACAGGAGGACGTCCATGGACGTCCTCCCGGCAATTGAGCGCCGCAATGCGGCGTCTTTTGAGAATGGCCCGGGCGCGAAGTGGTTAAAAAGGCCAGAAAAGAAAAAGAAAAAGATTCTGCTCCTATAAACCTCAATGAGATGGGAGCACTATGGATGGGATTCATGGATTTCAGGTTGTGTTCATGAATCCTCCCATGAGCCTAATCCATGCAATTTGCTCATCACTAATATACCACTAAACGGATGTCTATTGAAACACTTTATTATTTACTATTAACCACTTGGCGCCCGGGCCATCGTCAAAAGACGTCCGCAAAGCGGCTCCCAATTGCTGAGAGGACGTTCATGGACGTCCTTCTATTTACTTCCGCGATGCGCGCCGCCGCGGGCACGCATCGGGGAAAAGCTGTGCCCGCCGTGTCAGGCGGGTGCCGATGCGCGTGCCTGGCGCCCGCGATGTCCGCCAGGTACCCGCGATCGGCTGTCACAGAGCCAGGGACGTGGATCTCTGTGTGTAAACACAGAGATCCACGTCCTGCTAGGGAGAGGAGACTGATGGTGTGTCCCTTGTACATAGGGACAACCATCGGTCACCTCCCCCAGTCAGTCCCCACCCCCCACAGTAATAATCACTCATGAGGGAACATATTTAACCCCTTCCCGCCCCCTAGTGGTTAACCCCTTCCCTGCCAGTCACATTTATACAGTAATCAGTGCATATTTATAGCACTGTTCGCTGTATAAATGTGAATGGTCATAAAAAAGTGTCAAAAGTGTCCGATGTGTCCACCGCAATATCGCAGTCACAATAAAAATCGCAGATCGCCGCCATTACTAGTAAAAAAAAAAAAAAAATACTAAAAAAAAAATCATAATTCTATTCCCTATTTTGTAGGCGCTATAACTTTTACGCAAACCAATCACTATACGCTTATTGCGATTTTATTTTTTTTACCTAAAATATGTAGTAGAATACGTATCGGCCTAAACTGAGAAAAAAAATAGTTTTTTAAAAAAAAATTGGGATATTTATTATAGCAAAAATTTTAAAATATTGTGTTTTTTTTTTTAAATTGTCTCTCTATTTCTGTTTATAGCGCAAAAAATAAAAACCGCAGAAATGATCAAATACCACCAAAAGAAAGCTCTATTTGTGGGAAAAAAAGGACGTTAATTTTGTTTGGGAGCCACGTCGCACGACCGCGCAATTGTCAGTTAAAGCGCGACAGTGCTGAAACCTGAAATTTCGCCTGGGCAGGAAGGGGGTTATGTGCCCAGTTGTCAAGTGGTTAATCACATGTTATTTTCTGTGCATATATCCAGACACTTACAGTGCAATGATTTGTGATCCAGTAATAAGTGGCGCTGACTATCATACTGTACAGCTGAAGTCATTCTCTATGGAGCAGTGAGCCTCTTCTTCAGGCAGCTGAAAAATGAATACCAGGGACACTGGCAAGCAATCAGTTTAAAGGCATGCGGTTTGGACATACAATCCTCCTCTTTCTGCAATGATTAATTTACCACATTTAGCAGTTGTTTCAGATACTTCAAATGTGTGAGCAGAATGAGGCATCTCACCCACCAAGGATTATACATTCTGAATTTAATATCTTAAAGTGAAACTGTGCTTTGCAAATACCAGGAAAAGCAACAAGGTCAGTTTAAAGAGAACCTGTTGTTTTTCCCTACAAGGGCAAACCATAGAGACACTTTACTGCAGTAGTTAGGTGTGGAAAGAATATTGGAGATCAATACTGTACATCAGCATCCCAGACAATACACACATATTTAGTCAAATATGTTTTACTGATATAGAACCACATGGTGAACTCCCTACTGTGTCTCCATTTCCTATTGGTGGAAAACCAGCATATCCCCTACCTCCAGCTCACAATGCAAAGCTCAGAGTTTAATTTTAACCATAGAGAGGCCTTGCTGGCAACAACTGGCTTAGAAACCTTTGTCTGAAAATTGAAGGAGCCAGAGGGGAGATTGTCAGCTGACCAGCCAATCAGATACAGCCATTCTTCGGGTATTCTGAGTTCTGACAGTTATGGGAGCAGTGGTTGTCAGAATCTACTGTATTCTCTAGCTCAGCCTGCAGACTGAAAAAGAGAAACGCTAATATATATCCCATAATGCAAAGCCCAGGGTCTATGATACTCACTGTTATGCCAATCCGTGCAACCAACAACCACATAGTTGTACCCCCTTGGGGTTAGGATCTTTACATTCCTAGCAGCTGTATCTGACATATAGCCTTCGCTAATGCCCCGTGGGAGGGGTGAAACGCGTCAGTTGACCACATGTGACGATGATACTTCCGGCCGGTGAAACGCACGTTGATGCAAATTTCCAGTTGGACATTTTGCTTACATTTCTTCATGCACATGTGAGTGTAACTGCTTTTAACTTTGCCAACTATTTTAAAACATAACCAGCAAGGAGGACTACAAGTTCCAACATATCCAGGACAATATAAAGCGCTTGTGACCCTTAAAAATATAGGGGTCCACACCAGTCGGTGAGTGAGTGTGGACACTGAAGAGGAGCACAATTTGCACTTTATTTAAAGAGACAGCACTTGGCACTTTAAAAATTGCATCACATTCTGCATGTATACAAGGATATGGACTAATTTATGAATGACACATTTATTTATGTATGTATTCATTGTTTATTTCACATAATCAGTTTTTTCAATAGTTTATTGCACACTCGGTTTAATTGCTTATTGCAAATATATTTCTCATGAGTGCACAAGTGGGGATTTGTTTTTATGTAATCAGGTAGCGCTCAAAACACCTATGTATGGAGGTTTATCTTACACCCTCTGTAAAGTTGCATAACCCTCTGGCTCTTTAAAAAAAAAAAAACTCTGACCCGCTTTGCGAGCGTTTTCTCGCAAGATGAGCAGGATTCAAGTCGCTGGGGTGAGCAGTACCACATTTGGCACCGGTGACGCTCGGAGACACTCAGAGACGCTTGGAGAGACTCAGAGACACCCGGAAACGCTCGGAAACACTCCATTCTCGAGTGTCTCCGAGTGTCTCCGGCACCTCTGGCCACATGCAGGACTGCATAGACAAGCAGTGGCTGTGGAACGGATTATCTGAGTTTCCATTACTTACTATGGGGAAAGTCGCTTTGATATACGAGTGCTTTGGATTGCAAGCATTCTTGCAATCCAATTGTATTGTAGAGGGTAGAAATACATTTTAGGTCAATCCAAAACTTTTTTTCATATTGGTTCATCTGTTCTTGCTGGTAGATTCACCCCCCTAATTGTCTTGGTGACAATTTTCACCAGTACAAGTGAAGGAAAATGCAAGATTTGAGCTGTCAATATTGAGGGAAAATCTTCAAATTGGACACTTTTTGTGGCTGCAATTGTCTAAGTTGGGATTTGCGTTATATTGGAGAGATTTCCTCTTATGCCCCGTACACACGGTCGGATTTTCCATCAAAAAAAAGTTGGATGTGACCTTTTAGTCGGATATTCCGACCGTGTGTATGCTCCATCTAACATTTTCTGTCAGAATTTCCGCCAGCAAAAGATTGAGAGCAGGTTCTCTATTTTTTCCGACGGAAAAAGTTCTTGTCGGAAATTCCGCTCGTCTGTATGCAATTCCGACGTGCAAAAAAACACGCAGAATCAAGCAGAAGAGCCGAACTGCCTATTGAACTTCATTGATCTCGGCTCGTCGTACGTCTTGTACGTCACCGCGTTCTTGACGGTCGGAATTTCAGACAAGATTTGTGTGACCTTGTGTATGCAAGACAAGCTTGAGCCAACATTCCGTCGGAAAAAAAATCACGGTTTTCTGGTTGGAATTTCCGATCGTGTGTGTACAAGGCATGACACTCTATTATGTCTGTTGGACAGGAAGTAAAAGTAATTCTTCTCAGTGGGACGTAGATGTCAAAAAGATACACTCTAAATAGAAATGCTTATACTTTCATCCTAATAATGTAAGAACTGTATTAGCATATTCATGCATCTAGATTTTTTATGGTGTTCTTTTTTGTAGGAGTTGCAGTTTTGTAAGAGAAAGAAATGAACACATGTACAGCTTAAATTTAGGTCATCAGCTATCACAACAGCTGCAGTATCCCATCAGTAGCAGGTGCTCCCTACAGTATGCATATTTATTTGTGCTATGCATAGCAGGGGAATTCTTCTCCTATGACATAGCCTCTTCATTAGAGGGAGGCAGAAACCAAGCCACTTGCACTATGTGGGGTGTTGGCTGTTGGCTTCCTGTAAGCATAGGCAAAAGGAAAATGTTTACCAGCCACTGTTTACATTTTGGTTCAGCATTATCGAATGGTGTAATGCTATAGCATAGTTGTTATATGTCATATGGAGAATCCACTGTATCACATTAATGTACTTGGAAGCAGTGTCTGCAATGATATCATAATCAGTATATATTTATATCAAAATTGTGGTTTGAGTTTAAATTAAATATACTGACATACGTTATTAGTTTTTAATCGAGAACTCAGATATAGGTTTAAAAATTATGAGAAAATTATGAAAGAAATAAAGTGCAAAAAAAAAAAAAAAAAAGTTGGCTTTACTAAACATATATGAAATACAAAAGTAAAAAAGTCCTTGTTATTGTGAGCTTACATTTTTTTTTTATAGCTATTCATCGAGCAAATTTGTATGTGCAAATTGGGCAAAAACAAGTGTTATTATGCCGCGTACGCACGACCATTTTTCTCGTCAGGAAAAATTTAATGTTTTCTCTTTGACGAGAAAAACGACCGTGTGTGGGCTTTTGATCATTTTTCCCGACGAGAAAAACGGCATTATTCACGACGAGAAAAATTAGAACATGCTCTAATTTTTCTCGTCGTGATTCACGGCATTTTTTTCCGCTGCAGTTTTCCCATAGGGAAACACTGCCGGGGAGCCTACACACGGTCGTTTTTCTCGACCAAGAGAAAAAATGTCGGGAAAAACGGCCGTGTGTAGGGGAACAAGCCGTTCCTCGTTTTTCATGTCGAATTTCTCGACGGTGTTTTCACCGTCGACAAAATCGATTGTGTGTACACGGCATTAGGCTATTTTCTTTTCTGATTGAATGTTTTATAATGGGCAATAAAAAGGTACTACTACCTTGTGGTCACTAGATGGAGCCGAGGAGCACTGGAAATGCATACTACAGTATACATCTTTGTAACAAGAGATACAATCTAACAATTCTAGAGACCATTGCTTACATTTATTTGCTAATTATCACTAGTGTTCCCTAGAGTTGTAACATTGTATCCCTTTTTACAAAGCTATATGTATTTCCATTCCTCCTTAGCTCCATCTAGTGACTATAATTTGGTATTTTACTACTGCCCATAATAAAACACTATTTATCTATGCAAGGCAGGACATGGGGATTTTTCGGCCAGGCTTAAATTACCTACATTTAAGCCCTGTACACACGATTGGATTTCCTATGGATTCTAATCCGATGGATTTTTCCATCGGAAATCCGATGAAGCTGACTTCCATCAGTCTTGCCTACACACCATCAGTCAAAAATCCGACCGTCCCAAACACCGTGGCGTAAAACACTCCGACAAGCTGAGAAAAACGAAGTTCAATGCTTCTGAGCATGCGTCGACTTGATTCTGAGCATGCGTGGGTTTTTTTATCCGATGGAGTTCTACACAGACGATCGGAATTTGCAATCGTTTTTTTCCCACCCGATAAATTTAAAACATGTTCTATTTTTTCTCACCGATGGAAAAAAGACAGATGGGGCCCATACACGATCGGTTTGTCCGATGAGAAAAGTCCATCGGACTGTTTTCATCGGTAAAACCGATCGTGTGTACACGGCATAACAGTATGACAATTAAACAAATGAACATTTATAATGCTCCAATTTTTTTTTTTTACCTTATAAAGTCCCTTGACTGCATAAGACTGTTTTATGGAAAATAAATAATATTACGGTATTTGTGTTGCCCTTATAATTTGATATATTCTAAAATATTAAAGTGGTTAAGAAGCCTAAACATTTGTTACCTTAATGCAGTGTTTCTCAACTCCAGTCCTCAAGGCACCCCAACAGGTCATGTTTTCAGGATTTCCCTCAGATGAAATGGCTGTGGTAATTACTAAGGCAGTGAAACTGATCAAATCCCCTGTGCAAAATAATGGAAATCCTAAAAACACGACCTGTTGGGGCGCCTCGAGGACTGGAGTTGAGAAACACTGCCTTAATGCATTCCTTGCAATAATGTAGAAAATGTTTAGGCAGCAGTATCTCCCCTCGCCCCCTCCCTTGCTTACCTGAGCCCTCTTTCGATCCAGTGCTGTGCCCGTCTGCAGCTTTTCTCTCCCCTCAGTTTCTGGCCTCACAGGCTTCGCTGAGGCAACTGGATCCATTGGCTCCCACTGCTGACAGTCAAAGCCATTGAAGGAAGGGGGAGCAGGGGCAAGTACTGCTGTCTGTGTCAATAGACGCAGACAGCAAGGCTCAGGAGCAAGCCAGCAGGAGTGCCCCTATAAAAAGCCTCTTTCTATGGGGGCACACAGTGGAGGGATGGAGCCAGGAGTGTCGGGTGAGGGACCGGAGAAGAGGCAAATTGATTCCAGCAGGTAAGTATATAGTGCCTTGAAAAAGTATTCATACCCCTTGACATTTTCCACATTTTGTCATGTTACAACCAAGAACGTAAATGTATTTTATTGGGAGTTTATGTGATAGTCCAACACAAAGCGGCACATGATTGTGAAGTGGAAGGAAAATGATAAATGATTTTAATTTTTTTTTTTTACAAATAAATACAGTGGAACCTCGGATTGTGAGTAACGCAGTTAACGAGCGTTTCACAATACGAGCACTGCATTTTAAAAAATCGTAACTCAGTTTGCGAGTGTTGTCTCGCAAAATGAGCACAATTCAGACCAAAGTGGTGTGCAGTACTGCTTTTGGCCTGAGGTGGGGGGACGCCGGAGCCGAGCAGAGCCAAACGTCGCCGATCGCAGCCGATCGGTGCCGTTCGGCAATGCACGGAAAGGCCCGAGGACAGCACAGCTGACCTTGGCAAATCTCAGGAACAAAGTCTTTCCGAGGTTTGCTGAGGTCAGCCAAGGTGTCCTTGGGCCTTTTCGGACGTTTCCGAGGCTCTCTGGTGCCCCCCGCCTCTGGCTGCATGCGGTATTGCATCCTATTGAAGTCAATGCGGAACAAATTATTTTCGTTTCCATTGACTTCAATGGGGAAACTCGCTTTGATATGCGAGTACTTTGGATTACGAGCATTCTCCTGGAACGGATTATGCTCGTAATCCAAGGTTCCACTGTATCGGAAAAGTGTGGCGTGCATTTGCATTCAGCCCCCCTTACTCTGATACCCCTAACTAAAATCTAGTGGAACCAACTGCCTTCAGAAGTCACCTACTAAGTAAATAGAGTCCACCTGTGTGTAATTTAATCTCAGCATAAATTCAGCTGTTCTGTGAACCCCTCAGAGGTTTATTAGAGAACCTTAGTGAACAAACAGCATCATAAAGTCCAAGGAACACACCAGACAGGTCAGGGATAAAGTTGAGGAGAAGTTTAAAGCAGGGTTAGGTTAAAAAAAAATATCCCAAACTCAACGGAGCACTGTTCAATCCATCATCCGAAAGTAGAAAGAGTATGGCACAACTGCAAACCTACCAAGACATGGCCGTCCACCTAAACTGACAGGCCGGGCAAGGAGAGCATTCATCAGAGAAGCAGCCAAGATGCCCATGGTAACTCTGGAGGGGATGCAGAGATCCACAGCTCAGGTGGGAGAATCTATCCACAGGATAGCTATTAGTCGTGCACTCCACAAGTCTGGCCTTTATGGAAGAATGGCAAGAAGAAAGCCATTGTTGAAGGAAAGCCATAAGAAGTCCTGCAGTTTGTAAGAAGCCATGTGGGGGACACAGCAAACATGTGGAAGAAGGTTCTCTGGTCAGATGAGACCAAAATTGAACTTTTTAGCCAAAAGCAAAACACTATGTGTGGTGGAAAACTAATACTGCACATCACCGTGAACACACCATCCCCACCGTGAAACACGGTGGTGGCAGCATCATGTTGTGGGGATGCCTTTCTTCAGCAGGGACAGGGAAGCTGGTCAGAGTTGACGGGAAGATGGATGGAGAAAAATACAAGGCAATTTTAGAAGAAGACCTGTTATGCCTAGTACACACGTACGGGATTCCCAGCGGTAAAAAGTCCGCCGGGAATCCAGAGGAGAAAACCGAGAACCTGCTCGTTAAGTTTTTCCCCCTACACACAAGAGGTTTCCCTGACAGGAAAAGTGCGATGGAGCTTTGGTAAGGAATCCCGGCCGTGTGTATGCTCCATCGCAGTTTTTCACATAGGAAAACTCTCGGGATAAAGACCGCCGGGAATCCAGGCGGGAAAAAAGAGAGCTGGTTCTCTTTTTTTTCCCGGCAGTTTTCCTGTCGGGAAAACTGCGATGGAGCATACACACGGCCAGGATTCCCGGCCAAATGCTCTCATGGCAGTTTTTCCGACAGGAAAACCGGTCATGTGTCTGAGGCATAAGAGTCTGCAAAAGACTTGAGACTGGGGTGGAGGTTAACTTTCCAGCAGAACAAGGACTCTAAACATACAGCCAGAGCTACAATAGAATGGTTTAGAGCAAAGCAAATTCATGTGTTAGAATCGCCCAGTCAAAGTCCAGACCTATATCCAATTGAGAATCTGTGGCAAGACTTTGCGGATGACACTAAGCTAAGCAGGGCAATATCTTCTCCGCAGGATGTGGAAACCTTGCAAGAAGATCTGAACAAATTAATGGGGTGGGCAACTACATGGCAAATGAGGTTTATTGTAGAAAATTTTTAAATAATGCTTTTGGGTGGCAAAAATATGAATGCAATCTACTCACTAGGGGGTGAACCTCTGGGGAAATCTAGGATGGAAAAGGACCTGGGGGTCCTAGTAGATGAAAGGCTCAGCAATGGCATGCAATGGCATGCAAAGCCAAGCTGCTGCTAACAAAGCAAACAGAATATTGGCGTGCATTAAAAAGGGGATTAACTCCAGGGATAAAGCGATAATTCTCCCACTCTGCAAGACTTTGGTTCGGCCGAACCTGGAGTATGCTGTCCAGTTCTGGGCACCAGTCCTCAGGAAGGATGTACTGGAAATGGAGCGAGTACAAAGAAGGGCAACAAAGCTAATAAAGGGTCTGGAGGATATTAGTTATGAGGAAAGGTTGCGCGCACTGAACCTATTCTCTCTGGAGAAGAGACGATTGAGAGGGGATATGATTTCAATTTACAAATACCATACTGGTGACCACACAATAGGGATAAAACTTTTTTGTGGAAGGGAGTTTAACCATTTCCTTACCGGGCCTTTTCTGGCACTCCCCTCCTACATGCAAAAATCATTTTTTTTGTTGCTGGAAAATTACTCAGAACCCCCAAACACTGTATATATATATATATATATATATATATATATATATATGTTTTTTTAGCAGACACCCTAGGGAATAAAATGGCGGTCATTGCAACTTTTTATCTCGCATGGTATTTGCGCAATAATTATCCAAACACCTTTTTTTTTTTAAAAAACGGTTTAATGAATTAAAAAATAACAAAACCGTAAAGTTAGCCCAATTTTTTTGTATAATGTGAAAGATTATGTTACGCCGAGTAAATAGATACCTAACATGTCACGCTTTAAAATTGCGCACACTCATGGAATGGCGCCAAACTTCAGTACTTAAAAATCTTCATAGGCGACGCTTAATTTTTTATTTTTTTTTACAGGTTACCAGTTTAGAGTTACAGAAGAGGTCTAGAGCTAGAATTGTTGCTGGCGCTCTAATGCACGCGGCGATACCTCACATGTGTGGTTTGAATGGCGTTTACATAGGTGGGCGGGACTTGCGTGTGTGTTCACTTCTGAACGCGAGCTTCCGGGGACAGGGGCATTTTAAATATTTTATTTTTTATTTTATTTTTTTTTTACTTATTTTTTTTTATTTTTGCACTTTTATTAAATTTTTATTTTTTTGATTACTTTTATTCCTATTACAAGGAATTAAAAAATCCCTTGTAATAGGAATATATCATGACAGGTCCTTTTTATGGAGAGATGCGGGGTCTCTCCTCCAGGCTGGAAAGCATAAGATTGCAAAAAAAATTCACTGATCTCGTGCCGACAGCTGCGATTGCGGCTTTGTTTACTTACGGGTACCCGAGCGTGACGTCATAACATCGCGCCCGGGCCTCCGACGGTCATAGAGATGACTGGTGACCATCTGGTCACCAGTCATCTCTATGCTTCCCATCCAGCGCCTGCCGATCATTTCTCCGGGTCCCCGATGTCACGGGAGAGCCCGGAGAAGCACCGTAAGGCGGCGGGAGGGGGGGGGGACGTCCCCTCCCGTCACCTATAAGAACGATCAAGCGGCGGAACTGCCACTATGATTGTTCTTATGGTGCACAGAATCGCCGGCTGAAAATAGTAATATCTGAATGAGGCCTGTAGCGGCAGGCATCATTCAGATGTCCCCACTGAAAGTCCAGGACGTCATATGATGTCCTTGGGCGGGAAGTGGTTAATAAAACACGTGGCCACTCAAAATTACAAAATTAGAAGAAAAGAGGTTTAACCTTTAACTGCTGTGACAGCAGGAAGGTAAAGTCACCTGGTTGCATCCAGGGGGGTAGATATATTTCGCCCAGATTCAGGCTTTACGCCGACTTATACAACTAGGTGGAGAGTTGTATAAGGCTAGTGGGCTCATGGATGACTCATACCTCTAGGGAGAGTGTGGGGCGTCGTACAGACAGAGATGAGGAGACCAGCTGAACCTTGTCAGCTCATTTAGGCCTCTATAAGAACTCCCAGGTTCATTAGATGTTAGCTCATGCCTGGAACCAGACCTGTGTGGACTGTCTAGGGAGAGTGAACCCCTGTGCGGTGAGGCAAAGCCTGTGTGGCTATTTGTTTGGACTTTTACTAAACCAGGGACTTAGGGACTAGGACAGCACTAGGCTGATCCCAGTTGTTAGTTAGGAAACCTGTATGTTTAGTCAGAGGTCAACTTGACCAGGATTTATTTTGGTTATGTTTCTTTTGCTTTGCTGTGTTTTGTCACTGTAAATAGAAAATAAACCGCACCTTTTTTGATTTTGAAAACCACAACCTCCGTTTGCTGGGCCTGTTTTGTGTGGGGAGCCCATCCCGGGGGTCACACACACCCGCTGCCGAGCTAACCCCCTCACAGTTGGCGGAGAACCAGTGGCAGTTTTTTTTAAGCCAGCATGGAGGAGATACTGAAGCAGCTGGCTCTAGCAAATGCCAATCAACAGCAGACAAATGCAGGTTTGCAAAGGAGCCTTGCAGCCCAGCAGCAGACAAACGCAACTTTGCAACAGAGTCTGGAGGCTCAGCAACGAGCCCAGCAGCAATCTGAGGCCCGCTTCATAGACCTGTTGCAGAAGCAAGAGCAGAGACTACAACAACAGATGGAAGCAGTAATGCAGCAACGTCCGCAGACCAGTGAGGAAAGCCGTCCCACTAATACCGCGTCCTTTGGGGTGAGTCGTTTATTGACAAAAATGACTGGAGAGGATGATCCAGAGGTATTTTTGACCACATTTGAAAGGACCGCTGAAAGAGAAAAGTGGCCTGAGGAGCAGTGGGCTGGACTGGTGGCTCCTCTGTTAACTGGTGAATCGCAGAAAGCTTACTATGACCTAGAGCCTAACCAAGCAAAAGACTATGTGATGCTAAAAGCTGAAATATTGGCAAGGCTGGGTGTCACCCAGGCTGTCCGGGCTCAGCGTGTGCATAACTGGACTTTCCAGCTTGGAAACCCCCCCCAGGTCTCAAATGTATGATCTCATTCACCTGAGCAGAAAGTGGCTACAGCCAGAGACTTTGTCCGCACCAAAGATTGTGGAGCGTGTTGTAATGGATCGGTTTTTGAGAGCTCTTCCTACTGCCATCCAAAAGTGGGTAAGCCATGGAGACCCAGAGACGGCCGATGGTCTTGTGGATCGTGTGGAGAAATACTTGGCTACAGAGAACCTGACGGCCTCTTCCAGAGACACCCGGACTTTCCACCCTAAGACCAGACCATCCCCAGGGGCGGATAAGAGGATTCCAAGGGGTGAGGGTGGAGAGAGTGAGAGGGTGGGAGCTCTACCCCAAGTTTGGCGAGAACAGCCTGGGAAATCAGCGGCTCAAGAGGCGGCAAGAAGGATCGTTTGCTACCGCTGCCGGCAAGCGGGACATATTGCAGCCAATTGCCCGGTTGTGGAGGAACCCATGCAGTGTGACTTTCTGACGGGCAGACGTCAGTCGCTGTGTGCGACAGTCGCATGCACTGCCATTCGAGGAACTGAGAAACATTTATGCAAAATGTGTGTTAATGGCAGAAATGTTGTGGTATTGCTGGATTCAGGTAGCCTTGTGACCCTGATAAAGGCTGAGTTAGTTAAAACAGAGGTCTCTGGGAATAGCAAGGTAGCTGTTATTTGTGTGCATGGGGACACCCGAGAGTATCCAGTGACTACAGTGTGTTTCGAGACCCCCAAAGGTACCCTCTCTAATCCAGTGGGCTTAGTATCTCAGTTACCGCATGACGCCATTGTGGGAAGGGATTTTCCGAAGTTCTGGGAACTGTGGGATGATCCTGAGCCCCTCACTGGTGCCCCTATGTACCAGGAATGTGATAGCCAGAACTCCCCTGAGAGTGGTGAGGACTCTCCGGAATTTCCCTTATCAGTATTGGCAGGGGAGACTCAAGAAACTGGAGAGGAGCCCACCTCCTCAGACGAAAACCTACCGTCTGTGGAGTTTTCTGATCTTGAGGTTCACAGGGAAAACTTTGCCACAGAACAGTTGAAAGACCCCGCCCTAATAAAGGCACGGGAAAACGTAGTGAAAATAGATGGTGAGTTAGTGAACCCAGATAATACCTGCACTTACCCATACTTCAGCGTAGAGAAGGACCTACTGTATCGGGTGGCAAAAAGGGCAGAAGAAACCGTTGAGCAGCTTGTGGTGCCCAAACCTTACAGGAAGTTGGTGTTGGAGTTGGCCCATGGGCACATTCTTGGAGGTCATCTGGGGACAGAGAAAACCCGAGAGAGGGTATTACAGAGATTCTATTGGCCGGGGGTGATGAAGGACGTAGAAAATTATTGTTCCTCCTGCCCTGTGTGTCAGAGGTTGGCCCCGATGCCACATTTCCGTAGCCCGCTGGTCCCTCTACCCATCATTGAGGTCCCGTTTGAGAGGATCGCCATGGATTTGGTAGGTCCTATAATCAAGTCCGCTAGGGGGCACCAGTACATATTAGTTATAATGGACTATGCCACCCGTTATCCAGAAGCGATCCCTCTCCGAAATACCTCGGCCAAAACCATAGCCAAAGAGCTATCTCTTGTTTTTAGCCGGGTGGGTATTTGTAAAGAACTGCTTACGGACCAAGGTACACCCTTTATGCCCCGGGTTATGAAAGAGCTGTGTAAATTGTTCAAAGTGACGCAATTGCGTACGTCTGTGTATCACCCCCAAACCGATGGGCTGGTTGAAAGATTCAACAAAACCCTAAAACAAATGTTGAAGAAAGTGGTGGATAGAGATGGAAAGGATTGGGACTGTTTATTTCCTTATTTGATGTTTGCTATTAGGGAGGTGCCCCAATCCTCTACGGGATTCTCCCCCTTTGAGTTACTGTATGGGAGACACCCAAGAGGGCTGTTGGATATTGCCAAGGAAACTTGGGAAAGTGAGAGTTCTCCCCACAGGAGTGTGATTGAGCATGTCGCCCTGATGCAAGATCGAATTGCACAGGTAATGCCCATCGTGAAGGAACATTTGGCCCAAGCGCAGTTGGCACAGCAGAGAGTGTACAACCGTGGAGCCAAGACCCGTACCTTTTCCCCGGGGGATAGGATATTGGTACTTGTCCCTACGGTTGAAAGTAAATTCCTTGCCAAATGGCAAGGCCCCTACGAGATAATGGAAAAAGTGAGCGAAGTGAATTACAAGGTCAGACAACCAGGAAGGCGAAAGCCCGAACAGATCTATCACGTTAATCTGTTGAAAGCCTGGAGGGATAGAGAGTCCCTAGTCGCAGACACTTGGTCACCAGCTCAAACTGGTTGCGTGATTCCTGAGGTTGGAATAGCAGCCACCTTGTCACAACCCCAACAACAGGAGGTTAAGGAGTTTGTGCTTCGCAACAAGGAGGTATTCTCTGAGCTGCCGGGACAAACATCTGGGGTAGAGCATGACATCATTACCCCGCCCGGTGAAAGGATGAAGTTAAAACCCTATCGGATCCCAGAGGCTCGACGGGAGGCAATACGGGAGGAAGTACAGAAAATGCTGAACTTAGGGGTGATAGAGGAGTCCCAAAGTGATTGGTCTAGTCCCATCGTGTTGGTGCCTAAACCGGATGGGAGCTGGCGATTTTGTAACGATTTTCGTCAGTTGAACAAAGTTACAAAATTTGACACCTACCCCATGCCACGTATAGATGAGTTGATCGACCGGCTGGGAACAGCCCGATACATGACGACTCTTGACCTCACAAAAGAGTATTGGCAAATCCCCCTGGCCAAGTCGGCCAAAGAGAAAACCGCATTTGTAACCCCAGACGGGGCGTTCCAATATAAAAGAATGCCGTTCGGGTTACAGAATGCGCCGGCCACATTCCAGCGGAAAATGGACCAGATGCTGAGGCCCCATCGGAAGTATGCTGCGGCTTACCTGGATGACGTAATTGTCCATAGCACAGATTGGGCCTCACATCTGCCAAAAGTGCAAGCAGTCCTGGACTCTGTTCGGGAAGCGGGGTTTACGGCTAACCCCAAGAAGTGTACCATTGGGCAGGAGGAGGCCAAATATCTTGGGTACACCATTGGGAGGGGAGTAATAAAACCCCAACTCAACAAAGTCGAGGCCATCCAGAGTTGGCCACGTCCCAACAGCAAGAAGCAGGTACGAGCCTTTCTGGGAATCGCTGGGTATTATCGGCGATTCATTCCCCACTTTGCTTCTAAGGCTGTGCCCCTAACCAACCTGACGAAGGGGAAAGGGTCGGTCATGATTAAATGGACCCCCGAGGCTGAGGCAGCATTCCAATTCTTGAAACAAGCCTTATGTAGCCAGCCAGTGTTGTACTCACCCGACTTCTCTAAAGACTTTGTCGTACAAAGTGATGCGTCAGATGTGGGGTTAGGAGCAGTATTGTCCCAGGTCTGGAACGGGGAAGAGCACCCAGTCATTTACCTCAGCAGGAAGTTGAAGTCCCATGAGGTAAATTACGCCACCGTTGAAAAGGAGTGTTTAGCGGTGAAGTGGGCTCTAGATTCCCTTCGGTACTACCTGCTAGGTAGGCACTTTGACATGGTTACGGATCACGCTCCGTTAAAGTGGATGGCTCAAAACAAGGAAACAAATAGAAGAGTGAATAGGTGGTTCCTGGCCCTCCAGGAATTCAACTTCACAGTAAAGCATCGCCCTGGCGTTCAAATGGGGAATGTGGATGCTTTGTCTCGAGTACATGAATGCCTGATTGCTGGTGTTCCAACCCCGAGGTTAAAACAAGAGGGGGGGTATGTGACAGCAGGAAGGTAAAGTCACCTGGTTGCATCCAGGGGGGTAGATATATTTCGCCCAGATTCAGGCTTTACGCCGACTTATACAACTAGGTGGAGAGTTGTATAAGGCTAGTGGGCTCATGGATGACTCATACCTCTAGGGAGAGTGTGGGGCGTCGTACAGACAGAGATGAGGAGACCAGCTGAACCTTGTCAGCTCATTTAGGCCTCTATAAGAACTCCCAGCTTCATTAGATGTTAGCTCATGCCTGGAACCAGACCTGTGTGGACTGTCTAGGGAGAGTGAACCCCTGTGCGGTGAGGCAAAGCCTGTGTGGCTATTTGTTTGGACTTTTACTAAACCAGGGACTTAGGGACTAGGACAGCACTAGGCTGATCCCAGTTGTTAGTTAGGAAACCTGTATGTTTAGTCAGAGGTCAACTTGACCAGGATTTATTTTGGTTATGTTTCTTTTGCTTTGCTGTGTTTTGTCACTGTAAATAGAAAATAAACCGCACCTTTTTTGATTTTGAAAACCACAACCTCCGTTTGCTGGGCCTGTTTTGTGTGGGGAGCCCATCCCGGGGGTCACACACACCCGCTGCCGAGCTAACCCCCTCACACTGCGTAGAGGGTTCTCTACAGTAAGAGCGGAAAGGATGTGGAATTCCCTTTCACAGGCGGTGGTTTCAGCGGGGGGCATCGATAGTTTCAAAAAACTATTATGCCGCGTACACACGACCGCTTTTCTCGACGAGAAAAACGGCATTTTTTTTTTTCGCCGAGAAAAACGATCGTCTGTGGGCTTTATGTCGTTTTTCTCGTCGAGAAAAACGGCATAAAAAACGACGAGAAAAATTAGAACATGTTCTAAATTTTCTCATCGTTTTTTCCAGCATTTTTTTCCGCGGCAGTTTTCCCATAGGGAGACACTGCCGCGGAGCCCACAGACGGTCGTTTTTCTCGTCAAGAGAAAAAATGACGGGAAAAACGACCGTGTGTAGGGAACCAAGCGGTTCCCTCGTTTTTCCTGTCATTAATCACGGCGTTTTTTTAACCGCCGTGAATAATGATCGTGTGTATGCGGCATTAGATAAGCACCTGAATGACCACAACATACAGGCAACGCTGTATCCTGGCCTAGGCCAACAAGGCCCAGGCCTAGGGCAGCACTTTGCAGGGGGGCAGCACAGAAAGAGTCCCCGCCGGCTTGCGCTACACTGTTTGTATAGTGCCAGTCTGATGGGGCGGACTGGGCTGAGAGGCAAATTAGTCTAGCACCCCCATAAAGCGGCCGCACTGCTTCCGGTATGCACAAGGCCGGAATTCCGCAACTGTGGGGGGGGGGGGGGTGCTTCTAATTTTGACTGTCCTGTCATCCTGGACCACAAACCTTCCTCGCTGTGCTATATGTTTTATGCTGCACCATTGGCATGCTTATATCTTCTATGTCCTCTCCATAAAATTATCATAAATTTGTACTTAAAGTAGAACTATAGGCAACCCTTTTTTTTTTTCATTTTGGATAGAGTAAGGGAGGGTTATAGTCCCTGTTAATTAATTTTTTACCACCCCTGTCCCATTGCAGAGATTTCCCTTCATGTCCTGCCCCATAGCCAAACAGGAAGTGAGAGGAAATCTATGCAAATTAAGGGAATCCACCCCCCCCCCCTCCAGGCCCTCAGAACTAGTGTCCCCACTCGAAAATTTCAGGGCGGGTCTTAAACAGAAAAGGGTGCGGCCTTGACAGGAAGGGGTGGGTCATATTTAAATTAGGGGGTGCATGTGTTTAGTCAGCCTTAAGGCAGCACAAAACCTAAATACACTAATGCATACAGGGATATACAATGTAATACTGACATAAAATCACGCACACAGGTTGGACTTGATGGACTTGTGTCTTTTTTTTAACCTCACCTACTATGTAACTATGACTTGAAAATTGCTGTTCATAGAAGCTCTCCATCCAATCTGACAGAGCTTGACCTATTTTGCAAAAAAGAATGGGCAAAAATGTCCCTCTCTAGATGTGCAAAGCTGGTAGAAACACCCACAAAAGACTTGCAGCTGTAATTGCAGCGAAAGGCGGTTCTACAAAATATTGAGTATCGGATGAATACAAATGCACGCCACACTTTTCACATATTTATTTGTAAAACATTTTGAAAACCATTTATCATTTTCCTTTCACTTCACAATTATATGCCATTTTGTGTTGGTATATCACATAAAATCCTAATAAAATACATTTAAGTTTTTGGTCTTAACATCGCAAATTGTGAATAATGTCGAAGGGATACTTTTTCAAGGCACTGTAAACCTGTTTATTATTTAAAAAAATTAATAAAAGAGCATTTACATTTACTTTAAGTAGCCTAATATTTGATTGCATATTATAGGTTTGATTGTGACTACGTTTCTCTCATTTAAAATAAACAATTTCTGATCATTTTATTTCTCAAGTTGTTATTCGGATACTTTTTTTGCCATTTGTAAGTTTCAGAATTATTAATGTGAAGCTGGAAAGTTTAGCATGGATCGGTAAAGATTTCAGGAAAGTCATTACCAGGAAACCTAATTAAGCAAATGGAGAGTGAGGGCTATTTGCAGCAGTTCTGAAGATTAATTACAAAGTAACATTTTGTTCGGGGAAAAATACAGTATATTTAACTGGACAGTACATGTATTAAAGAACAGCCACCTAAAACGATAATAGTTGACCTAATGAAAACATTTTCTAGTTATAACTGGAACTTTTGAGCTCTTTTTTTTTTTTCTTTTCTTTTTTTTTTCTTTTTTTATGGCCTGCAAAATAAAAGAGAAATCAGTAGGAAATATTGCTATAAAAGTCAGATATCTTCTGCCATAACTTACATATTTTAAGTCACTACTTAACTTAGGCTCTATAATCACCACTGTGTCATGCTTCACCTTTAGCAGCCTGCAGGAAGAGATACCCAGGGACTGCGTTGTTCAGCCAGTTCCTTGCCTAGGCACCAAAAAACGATAGTTTTGAAAGTATGGAATGATGTGGCTCAACTTATTCCCTCTGGCTTTACTTTACTTACAGGTTCCTTAAATCACATCTTTGGCCAATAGCCCTGAGCACTGCAGTAGTACACTTCATGTTACATCTTGCAAGGTCATGCTCCACCAGTGTTTCTAGATCTGGCCCACAGGCAAGCCCTGTGCTATATCTGAGAACCATAAAATGTTAGTCCAGACATCCTGCGCCCATGGACCCTGCCCAAACACTTCACTGCTAGGGTAGTTGTCACAAGATCACTTCCATTCCCCTCCACATAAGCAAAGAGACTGGGAGAGCGGTGACATCATTGCCCAAATTTGATCACTTGCCATATTTGGGCAAAAACATTGACAAAGTGTCATTAACCATGTTTGGTTGATGATATCACCCAGAATGCCAGCTGGCTTGTTTACACTTAAGGATCGGGGGCGGCCGCCGTGTCCCTATTAACCAATGAGCCATCAGCTGTCATCAGGATTGCCTGCTGACAGCTAAATGTAAAAAAACAATTGCCGGTGTTCTGCCAAATAAGTTCCCCCTGGGGGATAAGTTCCTCCCTGTACTGCGCAGGCGTGAAGTGAGCTCCGAAAATAGCCAAACATGTAGAGCTGAGAGTCAGCTCTAGACGGCGCCTGCGCAATGAAATAGTTATTACAGCAGGTCCAGGGCGATGTGGACCTCACTGTAAGTGGCCAGTTGGCCTCACGTCCTCGCTTCGCTCGGACGGCGCGCTTCGCTCGCTCGGCCTCCTGGCTCTTTTTTTATCATCTCCATGTCCACGGGGATGGTAAGGAAAGAGCCTGGATGTCAGAAGTGTAGCAATTTGGTGTGCGCAGGCGCCGTCTAGAGCTGACTCTCAGCTCTACATGTTCGGCTATTTTCGGAGGCTCAGTTCACGCCTGCACAGTACAGGGGGGGTCCTTATCCGCCAGGGGAACTTTTTCGGCAAGACACCGGCATTAAAAAGAATGAGAAAAAAATGGTGTGGGGTCCACCCAAAATCAATACCAGGCCCTTCGGGTTTGGTATAGATTTCCAGACCCTTATCCGAGCATGCAGCCCGGCAGATAAGGAATGGGAGCGGACGAGCGAGTGCTCTCCTTACAAACCATACCGGCCCACATGTCCTCAACATGGGGGGGGCTTTGGGGCAGGGGGGCTCTCCCCAAAGCACCTTGTCCCCTTGTTAATATGGACAAGGGCCTCTTCCCCACAACCCTGGCAGGGTTGGGGAGCTTATCGGAATCTGGTGGAAGCCCCCTTTTACAAGGGGGCCCCCCAGATCCCACCCCCCATGTGAATGAGTATGGGGTACCCCATAGTACCCTTACTCATTAACCCAAAAATATGTGTAGTGTAAAAAAAGACAATAGACAGTTTTTGACATGTCCTTTTAAAAATGCCCCCCCCCCCCCCCAGTGTAGATCCATCATCAATCACGACGCTGACTGACAGTTCTTAAATAACTAAAGGCGTCACTGGTCTGCCCAGGGGGGGATTTGTACTGGGAGCACCCATATTATTAAATAGAAGTTAAGGAGCAGGCGGCCGCCCGCGTCCTTAACAACCAGTAAACAACATGGTTGTTAAGAAGCAGGCGGAAAAAACGAAATCAGGAAAAAATGGCGTGCCCCCCCCCCCAATGCATAGCAGGCCCTTTTTTTTATTGCCAGCAATTCTTTTATTTACATTCAGCTGTCAGCAGGGAACCTAGGTGACAACTGAGGACTCATCAGTTGTTAAGGATGCAGTGACCACCCGCTCCTTAACAACCATGTTGTTTACTGGTTTCTAAAGACACAGACAGCCACCTGCTCTCTAACGTCTATTTATTAATGTAAATAAATACGTTGGCTAGTGCCAGGTGTTAAATTACCACATGTTTTGACTACTAAAATACATGCAGTATTTTAGTAGCGTTTTTTGTGAATGCCAAAAATGTTTAAAAAGAAAACGACATGGGGTCCCCACCAAGATCCATACTAGACCCTTATCCGGGCATGCAGCCTGGCAGGTCAGGAAAGGGGGGGGATGAGCGAGCGCCCCCCTCCTCCACCATACCAGGCCACATGCTTTCAACATGGGGGATGGGTGACTTGGGGCAGGGGGGCTCCAAAGCACCTTGTCTCCGTGTTGATGGGGACAAGGGTCTCATCCCCACAACTGTGGCCGACGTTTGTGGGGGTCTGTGGGCAGGGGGCTTATTGGAGCCTGGAAGCCCCCTTTAACAAGGGGGCCCCCAGATCCCGCACCCCCCCCATGTGAACGAGTATCGGGTACATAGTACCCCGACAGTTTTTGACAATTTCTTTATTTAAAAAAAAAAAACAGTGGGCCCAGCATGCACCTGTCAGTGACGTCAGAAGGGTGCAGGGCCACCAGGTGATTTAGCCAGGTGGCCCTGCCCCTTACTTATTTTAGAAATGTCAAAAGGCGAAGGAGGCAGTAGGCAGCCAGCCTTCATGTCAGCGTGAGTGTGTTTTTATTTTTTATGCTTCAGGTGTGGAAGGCCGTATGATTGACGATGGATTTACATCAGAGGACACTATTTTTTATTTTTTTAATAAAGGAATTGTCAAAAACTGTGTGTGTTTTATTACTTTTTGACACTTTTTTGGTGAATGGGTAGGGGTACTATGTACAGTACCCGATACTCATTCACATGGGCCCACAGACCCCCCACAACCACCGGCTGGTTGCCCCCCCTTTTCCTGACCTGCCAGGCTGCATGCCCAGATAAGGCTCTAGTATGGATTTTGGTGGGGACACCACGCCGGTTATTTTTTTTTTTTTACATTTTTTTTTTTACTTAACTGTCAATGGGAAAACCCATTGACAGCCGATGACTCATCGGTTGTTAAAGATGATGTGGCTGGCTTCCCGGCCCCGCTCCTTAACAATCAGCTTATAATGCGCCCTGGTTGGGCAAAGCTTGCTCAGTCACGGGCGCAAAATGCAGTGCATTGCTGGGCGTTTGACGGTGCAAACACCCGCCGAACACCCTGCAAATTCGGGGCGAACTGATGCTCAGGCCAAACCGTTCTCCCAGCTCTACATAAATTCCATGTTAATAACTGTGTTACCAAAATTAGTGTATGCTGTAAATTGCCTCCAGCATTACTCTTGTTTCTTCTTGCTGGAGGCTGCCATTTTGCTGAAGACAGGAGCCCCAGCAGTAAATCATAAAGTGGAACCAAACCCATCGATTTAATGGTTTCAAATAACAGTTACAATCCTAGAATGTCTAGATTGCTAACTGTCACATTTAGTTGTTTACTAAACCAAACTGTCAAACCATCAAATGTCTGGTGTCATAACTGATCACTTGTGCAGCACCATGGCAGTTGCAGATCAAACAGAAGCAGCGTCCTTGGGTGTAGAGGATAGGAGGGTTTAATTCCTCTTTTAGGCTGTCAGCAGATTGGTCTCTACCAACTCAGCAATGCCTAAAAATACCTAAAAATGGACAGCAACTGAGCATGCTTAGAGCAGGGTGAGACATTGAGGCTGATTTACGAAATGTTTGCGCCATGAGTTGAGGCGCACAGCGAGGCGCAACGTACATTTTGATATTTACGAAACATTTGCACCGGTAACACAGCGCTAGTCCCCATTTACTAAAGTAATCTCGGTGCGCGGGAGAATGCGTTCAATGCGCCACTATAGACATGGCGCACGGCCTCTTCAATTCAACATTAAAAGAAGCTGGAAGTGCCAATATAATGGGGTGATGTGGGGTGATGTGAGAAAGTATAGTAACAACTGCCCAAGTAACAAATATGGCCAAAATAGAAAGAGAAAGTAACTTTTTCAGAACAAGCCTGCTGTGCCTGCAAGTACGTTTAGAACTGCGTGAGATCAATTTATGCACTGCGCATGCGCAAGCGGCTCTTGCGCTCGTTCAAATGCGTTGGTTTACTGCATGGCCAAAATCTTAGTAAATGTCAAGCAACGTAAATGCATTTGCGTGGGTTGAATGGGCGCACCTCTAAACTTGACTTTTTTTTTTTAACGCTGGTTCACTTTTATGTTTTTTTTTAAGGATATTTGCACACAGGTCATGTTAGCGTGTTACGTTGTTAACATGTTACATGTACCTTGTTAAAATTATGTAAAAAGACTCTCGCTACTCTAGCTCCTCCTAAAAGGGCATTTAACCTTTCCCCCCATAGCATATGATTTCTTTGGGCTAGCTTTTGCTTTTTAAGGGGAACTCTACACTCCATTCTCCAATGCTCTTGTCTCCCCCTTCTAATGCATATGTTTTATTTTGGCTAGTTTTTGCTTTTAAAGGGGAACTCTACACTATATTCTCCAATGCTATTGTCTCCCTCTTCTAATGCATATGATTTCTTTGGGCTAGCTTTTGCGTTTAAAGGGGAACTCCACACTCCACTCCATTCTCCAAAGGCTGTGTGCTGCCTTCACCAATCCAAACCACATCCTTTTTCAGAGCAAACTACAGGGCCAGCTAGGAAAGGGGCGAGAAGAGCAACGCCCAACTCCCTCCTGAACCATTCAAGGCCACATGCACTCAACATAGCTGGCTGCCTTTGGGGCACGTTGGGCTCAGCCACATTCTGTAAAGCCCCCCTGTCTGCAGCCCCCCACAGCCCCAGCCTAGGGTTGTGTGGAAGAGGCCCTTGTCCGCCTGAATAAGGGAACAAGGTGGTTGACTTTTGGGGTGCTGAGCCCCTCCTGCCCCCAAGCATTCACCCCCTTTCATTAGCTGGCTTTCTGTGTTTGGCAGGGGGTTTGTTAGTGCGTGGGAGGGGTGGTATTTTTCACGTGGGGGTTCTAATTTTAAGCCTTTCAAGACTCAAGTGGCCTTGTATGTATTGGGGGGGGGGGGGCAGGCTATTTTCTTTTGTTTTGTGTTTAAATCTTGCAGCTGCAATGTTGATTTGTATGTTTTCTCTAAAGCCGTACATCTTTGAAGCAGCATTTTGAATACATGCTACAGATGCACCACTTTACAGGCAGAGTAACCCCCCGCCCCCCCCCCCCCCCCCTTCTCCAAGTTACTAGATTTAGGGCAAGTTCACTTCATAGAAACAGTCCAGATGCTTTCCAGATGCTTTTCTGCATGCGTGTTTTTGATGCGTTTCAGTGCGTTTATGATGTGTTTTTGTTGCGTTTTACAGCGTTCCAGTACAGTCCAGTGCAGGAAAAGTGCAGCATGTTATACTTTATTTTCTGGAACGCTATGCCATTGAAAAACATATAACCTACTTTCCATGCGTTTTTGATGCATAAAAAAATGCACTGGACTGCATGTGGTGTGAACTGGCACTTCTCCTTGTTTAGTTTTTGAGGTTGTCCAAATTGGTGACATTGATATATGTCCCTTAGGGTGGGACCTGGGCCCCCATACGCATTTTAGGGCCAATAACTAGAAGATAAGCCAGCAAAGTAGGGACTAACAAAATTAACAAGTCAGTTCCCATAGACTGTAATGGTATTTGTTGTCTAACTTTTGCCCATGTTGCCCATGTTAGGCTCTTTGTTTGACCCCCTGGACCGGGGGGTGTTTGTCCCATCGGTAATTTTGTAGCATGCTGGATGATGTGCTTAATTTTGGACAGGGGGTGGCTTATTTTGTGCTAGCTGCATTTGGGTTGGTCTGGGCATGCTCAGGGACTTTGTTTTGGTGCTTTTGTGTGTGTGGACAGCACTTGGATGTTTCTGGGCATGCTCATAGAGCGTGTGTTTTGGGTTAGTAATTTAAGGACATCCTTAACAGGTGTACCCACTTTGAAGTTCAGTCTCTACATTGGGTGAACTTGCGTTTTGTGTGTTTCATGGACTGTGCATGTGTTTTCAATTGCCTCATTAGCACACAAACCTATGTTATATCAAGCTTGCAGATAGCATTCTTTACCTTGCCCTAAAAAGAGGCAAGATTTTGTGGGGGAGGGGCAAGGGAGTACATTTGGGTGTCCTTATCGAGTTTGTAACACATGTATTTTATCTTTGTATTTTTTTGTTATGTCTTTGCAAAACACATGTGTTTTCGAGCAAGTTTTTTTTACTTTGGTTTATTGTATTTTTTTGGGTGGGGTATATCTTCCCCTGAAATATTTTTGTTGTCAATGTATGTCGTTTGTAGGTTGTTCACTTTGATTTAATCGTCTGTGCTGAATTATTTTGCTAAATCTTTCTCAAGATGTTGTGACTAATTAATGTTTAAATCCTTAATAAATGTCCATTTGTGTGCGCAGTCCTTTTAACTCCTGTTAATTTCCAATGCAAAATGGTCAGACCTCAAAAAACATATTCTGTTAGTGTCTCAAATTAACATACATGTGTTTTTTGCTTTCCTTGCTCTTTTCCAAGTCCTATTTTGTTGACCAATAATTTTTTGGGCAAATTTTTATGTTTTTTGTGTTTTGTTACTTTTCATGCAACAGATATCCCAGCTACAGCTTACCTAGGCTGATTGGCATGTCAAAACAAAAAAAGTTGTGATTTGTCTAAAAGTTACTTTCCTGGTGCCTTCATGGTAGCATATGCATGGATTGTGCATATGCTGCCATGAATAGTCACGAGGAAAGGAACATTTCAGAGCGTTAAGTATTCAATTTTCCTTTTTAGTGCAGTGGTTCTCAGCCTCAGTCCTCAAGTACCCCCGACAGGACATGTTTTGTGAATTTATCTTATCTAGAATAGCTGTCCAAAATACCAAGCCATTGACTGTGATTTAAAGCACATGTGCAAGATGAAGGAAAACCTGCAAACATGGCCTGTTGGGGGTACTTGAAGACAGGGTTGAGAAGCACTGATTTAGAGCACTGCGCTAAAATCTAGCTCAAGCCAATCTTATTCTAATTGTGGGCATTTGAGGGAAACCAAGTGAGTGTTAGAACTCCTGCTTGTCTTTTTTAGGTTGGGCTTTATGTCCCTTTTCTTAAAATTGGCTTCACTTCCTGTCACATAGCCAAACAGGAAGTGAGGGTAAAACCCTACCAATGTCTTTTCTTGGGGACACACAAGTCAATCTAACTAGTGTCCCCATTAAGCATATTGCACTCTAACACTTTGTTGTGTACACCCCAAATTATTAGGTATTTTGGGGTTTAGTAAAGGCAAATCCACTCTGCAATACAAGTGTAGTCACTGAAAATCTGAGGGGAAGCACTGGTGATTTTAACATCCAATCATGTAGAAGCAAAAATAAACCCCAAAGTTCAAGCTACCTAATAATTTGGGGTGTACATAGCGGGGAAACTATTTAGATTGACCTGTGTGTCCCCAAGGAAAGACATTGGTAGGGATTTACCCTCACTTCCTGTTTGGCCATGTGAAAGGAAGTGAATAAACTTGAAGGAGAAAGTGGCAAAATTTTGGAGGTGTCTTCACCCTTTCAGGGGTGCAGACATCCCCAAAAACTGACCAGACTTCTAATCCCTCTGCACTCTATCCCTAAGTAAAAATAAGAAACAATTTCATTTAGTTTAACTTTGCAAAGACACATTCCTAAGTTCAACTGTGATGCATGTAAACAGCCCATTTAGACCTTGTTAAATAGAAAACACCAGTTGCATTTCGCTAGAAACATTTGTTAGTCCAGTCCTGGAAATCTGCATCTGTTTAACTATTAATTTCCCCAACAATTGTGTTCCTGCAGCTAGATGCGCCACTGCTGTGTGCGCGGAGGTATGTGCCCGTGGCGCATATCTGGTTCTCGGAAGCGGTGGCCAGCACACAGCCCCTACAGGAAGTTGATTGTACTGCTGCTAAATTCTTCCCACCATCATGCCCCGCTCACTGTTGAGGAAGAGATGATCCTTATTTGCAAATAAAGAAAAAACATTTATTTTAACATGGGGTGGTGTTTGTGTGGGTCCCTAACACACATTCATACATATTAGGGCCAATTTAGACAGGATCCGATTTACCTACAGTACCAGCATGTTTTAAGATTGTTGGAGGAAACCGGAGTACCTGGAGGAAACCAACACCAGCGACCCTTTTTGCTAACCACTACACCACTGTGCTGCACAAATATGTATCTATAGATGAAGGTTCTTGTGTCGACTTGTGAAAATACAAGTGGGTCATGGCACATCTACATTCCAAATTTGGTACATAAGATGGTCATGCACTATGCAATCTGTTTGGCCAATCTCTGTACAACTCGATATTTCGGCAAAATAGGTAATAGGAAGACGCACTTGAACAATTAATTCAAATTATAGGAAATCAAACAGGCTCTTGCACTAAATCTAATTTTTTGAAGATCTAACTGATTGCAGTGTATGGTGTGAGGGGGTTAACTCGGTAGCGGGTGTGTGTGACCCCCTGGTTGGGCTCCCCACACAAAAACAGGGCCAGCAGACGGAGGTTGTGGTTTTCAAAATCAAAAGGTGCGGTTTATTTCTCTATGTACAGTGACAAAAACACAGCAAAGCCAAAAAGAAACAAACAAAATAAATCCTGGTCAGTTTGACCTCTGACTAAACATGCAGGTTTCCTAAACTAACAACTGGGATCAGCCTGGTGCTGTCCTAGTCCCTAAGTCCCTGGTTTAGTAAAAGTCCAAACAAATAGCCACACAGGCTTTGCCTCACCGCACAGGGGTTCACTCTCCCTAGACAGTCCACACAGGTCTGGTTCCAGGCATGAGCTAACATCTAATGAATCTGGGAGTTTTTTTATAGAGGCCTAAATGAGCTGACAAGCTTCAGCTGGCCTCATCAACTCTGTCTGCACGACGCCCCACACTCTCCCTAGAGGTATGAGTCATCCATGAGCCTACTAGCCTCAGCTGGGCTTATACAACTCTCCACCCTAGTTGTATAAGTCAGCATAAAGCCTGAATCTGGGAGAAATATATCTACCCCCCTGGATGCAACCAGGTGACTTTACCTTCCTGCTGTCACATACCCCCCCCTCTTGTTTTAACCTTGGGGTTGGAACACCAGCAATCAGGCATTCATGTACTCGAGACAAAGCATCCACATTCCCCATTTGAACGCCAGGGCGATGCTTTACTGTGAAGTTGAATTCCTGTAGGGCCAGGAACCACCTATTCACTCTTCTATTTGTCTCCTTGTTTTGAACCATCCACTTTAACGGAGCGTGATCCGTAACCATGTCAAAGTGCCTACCTAGCAGATAGTACCGAAGGGAATCTAGAGCCCACTTCACCGCTAAACATTCCTTTTCAACCGTGGCGTAATTTACCTCATGGGACTTCAACTTCCTGCTGAGGTAAATGACTGGGTGCTCTTCCCCGTTCCAGACCTGGGACAATACTGCTCCTAACCCCACATCTGACGCATCACTTTGTACGACAAAGTCTTTAGAGAAGTCGGGTGAGTACAACACTGGCTGGCTACATAAGGCTTGTTTCAAGAATTGGAATGCTGCCTCAGCCTCGGGGGTCCATTTAATCATGACCGACCCTTTCCCTTTCGTCAGGTTGGTTAGGGGCACAGCCTTAGAAGCAAAGTGGGGAATGAAGCGCCGATAATAACCCGCGATTCCCAGAAAGGCTCGTACCTGCTTCTTGCTGTTGGGACGTGGCCAACTCTGGATGGCCTCGACTTTGTTGAGTTGGGGTTTTATTACTCCCCTGCCAATGGTGTACCCAAGATATTTGGCCTCCTCCTGCCCAATGGTACACTTCTTGGGGTTAGCCGTAAACCCCGCTTCCCGAACAGAGTCCAGGACTGCTTGCACTTTTGGCAGATGTGAGGCCCAATCTGTGCTATGGACAATTACGTCATCCAGGTAAGCCGCAGCATACTTCCGATGGGGCCTCAGCATCTGGTCCATTTTCCGCTGGAATGTGGCCGGCGCATTCTGTAACCCGAACGGCATTCTCTTATATTGGAACGCCCCGTCTGGGGTTACAAATGCGGTTTTCTCTTTGGCCGACTTGGCCAGGGGAATTTGCCAATACCCTTTTGTGAGGTCAAGAGTCGTCATGTATCGGGCTGTTCCCAGCCGGTCGATCAACTCATCTATACGTGGCATGGGGTAGGTGTCAAATTTTGTAACTTTGTTCAACTGACGAAAATCGTTACAAAATCGCCAGCTCCCATCCGGTTTAGGCACCAACACAATGGGACTAGACCAATCACTTTGGGACTCCTCTATCACCCCTAAGTTCAGCATTTTCTGTACTTCCTCCCGTATTGCCTCCCGTCGGGCCTCTGGGATCCGATAGGGTTTTAACTTCACCCTTTCACCGGGCGGGGTAATAATATCATGCTCTACCCCAGATGTTTGTCCCGGCAGCTCAGAGAACACCTCCTTGTTGCGAAGCACAAACTCCTTAACCTCCTGTTGTTGGGGTTGTGACAAGGTGGCTGCTATTCCAACCTCCGGAATCACGCAACCAGTTTGAGCTGGTGACCAAGTTTCTGCGACTAGGGACTCTCTATCCCTCCAGGCTTTCAACAGATTAACGTGATATATCTGTTCGGGCTTTCGCCTTCCTGGTTGTCTGACCTTGTAATTCACTTCGCTCACTTTTTCCATTATCTCGTAGGGGCCTTGCCATTTGGCAAGGAATTTACTTTCAACCGTAGGGACAAGTACCAATATCCTATCCCCCGGGGAAAAGGTACGGGTCTTTGCTCCACGGTTGTACACTCTCTGCTGTGCCAACTGCGCTTGGGCCAAATGTTCCTTCACGATGGGCATTACCTGTGCAATTCGATCTTGCATCAGGGCGACATGCTCAATCACACTCCTGTGGGGAGAACTCTCACTTTCCCAAGTTTCCTTGGCAATATCCAACAGCCCTCTTGGGTGTCTCCCATACAGTAACTCAAAGGGGGAGAATCCCGTAGAGGATTGGGGCACCTCCCTAATAGCAAACATCAAATAAGGAAGTAGACAGTCCCAATCCTTTCCATCTCTATCCACCACTTTCTTCAACATTTGTTTTAGGGTTTTGTTGAATCTTTCAACCAGCCCATCGGTTTGGGGGTGATACACAGATGTACGCAATTGCGTCACTTTGAACAATTTACACAGCTCTTTCATAACCCGGGACATAAAGGGTGTACCTTGGTCCGTAAGCAGTTCTTTACAAATACCCACCCGGCTAAAAACAAGAGATAGCTCTTTGGCTATGGTTTTGGCCGAGGTATTTCTGAGAGGGATCGCTTCTGGATAACGGGTGGCATAGTCCATTATAACCAATATGTACTGGTGCCCCCTAGCGGACTTGATTATAGGACCTACCAAATCCATTGCGATTCTCTCAAACGGGACCTCAATGATGGGTAGAGGGACCAGCGGGCTACGGAAATGTGGCATCGGGGCCGACCTCTGACACACAGGGCAGGAGGAACAATAATTTTCTATGTCCTTCATCACCCCAGGCCAATAGAATCTCTGTAATACCCTCTCTCGGGTTTTCTCTGTCCCCAGATGACCTCCAAGAATGTGCCCATGGGCCAACTCCAACACCAACTTCCTGTAAGGTTTGGGCACCACCAGCTGCTCAACGGTTTCTTCTGCCCTTTTTGCCACCCGATACAGTAGGTCCTTCTCTACGCTGAAGTATGGGTAAGTGCAGGTATTATCTGGGTTCACTAACTCGCCATCTATTTCCACTACGTTTTCCCGTGCCTTTATTAGGGCGGGGTCTTTTAACTGTTCTGTGGCAAAATTTTCCCTGTGAACCTCCAGATCAGAAAACTCCACAGACGGTAGGTTTTCGTCTGAGGAGGTGGGCTCCTCTCCAGTTTCTTGAGTCTCCCCTGCCAATACTGACAAGGGAAATTCTGGAGAGTCCTCACCACTCTCAGAGGAGTTCTGGCTATCACATTCCTGGTACATAGGGGCACCAGTGGGGGGCTCAGGATCATCCCACAGTTCCCAGAACTTCGGAAAATCCCTTCCCACAATGGCGTCATGCGGTAACTGAGATACTAAGCCCACTGGATGAGAGAGGGTACCTTTGGGGGTCTCGAAACACACTGTAGTCACTGGATACTCTCGGGTGTCCCCATGCACACAAATAACAGCTACCTTGCTATTCCCAGAGACCTCTGTTTTAACTAATTCAGCCTTTATCAGGGTCACAAGGCTACCTGAATCCAGTAATACCACAACATTTCTACCATTAATACACATTTTGCATAAATGTTTCTCAGTTCCCCGAATGGCAGTGCATGCGACTGTCGCACACAGCGACTGACGTCTGCCCGTCAGAAAGTCACACTGCATGGGTTCCTCCACAACCGGGCAATTGGCTGCAATATGTCCCGCTTGCCGGCAGCGGTAGCAAACGATCCTTCTTGCGGCCTCTTGAGCCGCTGATTTCCCAGGCTGTTCTCGCCAAACTTGGGGTAGAGCTCCCACCCTCTCACTCTCTCCACCCTCACCCCTTGGAATCCTCTTATCCGCCCCTGGGGATGGTCTGGTCTTAGGGTGGAAAGTCCGAGAGTCTCTGGAAGAGGCCGTCAGGTTCTCTGTAGCCAAGTATCTCTCTACACGATCCACAAGTTTACCGGCCGTTTCTGGGTCTCCGTGGCTTACCCACTTTTGAATGGCGGTAGGAAGAGCTCTCAAGAAACGATCCATCACAACACGTTCCACAATCTCCGGTGCGGACAAAGTCTCTGGCTGTAGCCACTTCCTGCTCAGGTGAATGAGATCATACATTTGAGACCTGGGGGGTTTTCCAAGCTGGAAAGTCCAGTTATGCACACGCTGAGCCCGGACAGCCAGGGTGACACCCAGCCTTGCCAATATTTCAGCTTTTAGCATCACATAGTCTTTTGCTTGGTCAGGCTCTAGGTCATAGTAAGCCTTCTGCGATTCACCAGTTAACAGAGGAGCCACCAGTCCAGCCCACTGCTCCTCAGGCCACTTTTCTCTTTCAGCAGTCCTTTCAAATGTGGTCAAAAATACCTCTGGATCATCCTCTCCAGTCATTTTTGTCAATAAACGACTCACCCCAAAGGACGCGGTATTAGTGGGACGGCTTTCCTCACTGGTCTGCGGACGTTGCTGCATTACTGCTTCCATTTGTTGTAGTCTCTGCTCTTGCTTCTGTAACAGGTCTATGAAGCGGGCCTCAGATTGCTGCTGGGCTTGTTGATGAGCTTGCTGCTGGGCTGCAAGGCTCCTTTGCAAACCTGCATTTGTCTGCTGTTGATTGGCATTTGCTAGAGCCAGCTGTTTCAGTATCTCCTCCATGCTGGCTTAAAAAAAACTGCCACTGGTTCTCCACCAACTGTGAGGGGGTTAACTCGGTAGCGGGTGTGTGTGACCCCCTGGTTGGGCTCCCCACACAAAAACAGGGCCAGCAGACGGAGGTTGTGGTTTTCAAAATCAAAAGGTGCGGTTTATTTCTCTATGTACAGTGACAAAAACACAGCAAAGCCAAAAAGAAACAAACAAAATAAATCCTGGTCAGTTTGACCTCTGACTAAACATGCAGGTTTCCTAAACTAACAACTGGGATCAGCCTGGTGCTGTCCTAGTCCCTAAGTCCCTGGTTTAGTAAAAGTCCAAACAAATAGCCACACAGGCTTTGCCTCACCGCACAGGGGTTCACTCTCCCTAGACAGTCCACACAGGTCTGGTTCCAGGCATGAGCTAACATCTAATGAATCTGGGAGTTTTTTTATAGAGGCCTAAATGAGCTGACAAGCTTCAGCTGGCCTCATCAACTCTGTCTGCACGACGCCCCACACTCTCCCTAGAGGTATGAGTCATCCATGAGCCTACTAGCCTCAGCTGGGCTTATACAACTCTCCACCCTAGTTGTATAAGTCAGCATAAAGCCTGAATCTGGGAGAAATATATCTACCCCCCTGGATGCAACCAGGTGACTTTACCTTCCTGCTGTCACAATGGTCACATTTAAAGATCAAGAT
Organism: Rana muscosa; assembly: GCA_029206835.1. NCBI lineage: Eukaryota > Metazoa > Chordata > Amphibia > Anura > Ranidae > Rana > Rana muscosa. The sequence goes on along the minus strand of CM055116.1, from coordinate 795,541,091 downwards.
CTGAAAATATACATTTATTGGGTTCAGAAACACTTTTCTGTTCTTTGTAATGTATTGAAATATTTGTGTAAAAATAGAAAAAAAAAAACATTTCAAATATATATTAGAAGTAATAGGAATGAGATTAGCATCAAAAGGGTTAATTAAGTGAGAACACCTACTAATTGCCTAACAAGACACATCCAATGAGATGGGCGTGCGCTATTATCAATGAGAAAACAGCAGTTACCCTAGCACCAGTTGCAGTTTACATATTTATTATTTTCGTTTTGCGCTTCAAAGTGCGCAGGTTCACACGTTAGATTAAGGATTTTTCCGGCGCACCAATTAAGGTATGAACCGGCGCAGTGCATTGTTCTTAGTAAATCAGCCCCATTGTATTACTGGATTTTATACAGTATAGGCACTTATTATTATTGTTTCATATAGCTATACCTGCAAAAGGGGCCAGCCTGAAGTGACCTATCATGATTTAATTTTTGACTAAACTACCAGTTTAAGTTGTTGTTGACTCTGAATGGTATCACAATATTTAGAGCAGGTTTATACTCAGCAAGTATGTCTATATGCTGCAGAAAAATATTTGAACGGTATAATTGTTTTACTGGCTGCTTTGTGCTGTTAAAGCACTGCCCTCCCGAAGCTACTGTAGAGGAGGGGCTGCCAATCAAGAGTGTTTACATTAACCTCCTGTGCAGGAAACACAAGTGGGATTTCCTCAGTCTTTTCTGTTTCCTGGAAAACCTTTATTAAAAACAAGTACACGGCCAAAGAAGCAATGCGGGCTGCTGTGCTGTTTACGGCTCTATTAATCAGTTTAGCCAGCTTGTGTTTATGATTATAGTAAATAAATAAAGTATACTACTTTATGGATAAAGGTATGCACTAACCAGCTTCATGATGTCAACATATACCCAGTATATGCATCACTTGATTTTTTTTACCCTTGTTTTTAAGACAGACAATACAATACCTTTAAAGGTTCTGTGACTGCTGGAAAATGGGGATTTGTACTGTAGTTAGGGGAGGGAGATCTGTACTGCATGGGAGCTGTACTGGGGGAGTCTGTGCTGGAAAGAGCTGTACTAACGAGGGGGAAGGTCTGTACAGGGGGGGGGAGCTGTACTGAGGGGGATCTGTACTGGGTGGGAGCTGTACTGGGGGAGTCTGTGCTGGAAAGCGCTGTACTAACGAGGGGGAAGGTCTGTACAGGGGGGAGCTGTACTGAGGTGGATCTGTACTGGGTGGGAGCTGTACTGGGGGAGTCTGTGCTGGGAAGCGCTGTACTAACGAGGGGGAAGGTCTGTACAGGGGGGAGCTGTACTGAGGTGGATCTGTACTGGGTGGGAGCTGTACTGGGAGAGTCTGTGCTGGAAAGAGCTGTACTAACGAGGGGGAAGGTCTGTACGGGGGGAAGAGCTGTACTGAGGGGGATCTGTACTGGGTGGGAGCTGTACTGGGGGAGTCTGTGCTGGAAAGCACTGTACTAACGAGGGGGAAGGTCTGTACGGGGGGAAGAGCTGTACTGAGGGGGATCTGTACTGGGTGGGAGCTGTACTGGGGGAGTCTGTGCTGGAAAGCGCTGTACTAACGAGGGGGAAGGTCTGTACAGGGGGGAGCTGTACTGAGGTGGATCTGTACTGGGTGGGAGCTGTACTGGGAGAGTCTGTGCTGGAAAGAGCTGTACTAACGAGGGGGAAGGTCTGTACGGGGGGAAGAGCTGTACTGAGGGGGATCTGTACTGGGTGGGAGCTGTACTGGGGGAGTCTGTGCTGGAAAGCACTGTACTAACGAGGGGGAAGGTCTGTACGGGGGGAAGAGCTGTACTGAGGGGGATCTGTACTGGGTGGGAGCTGTACTGGGGGAGTCTGTGCTGGAAAGCGCTGTACTAACGAGGGGGAAGGTCTGTACAGGGGGGAGCTGTACTGAGGTGGATCTGTACTGGGTGGGAGCTGTACTGGGGGAGTCTGTGCTGGGAAGCGCTGTACTAACGAGGGGGAAGGTCTGTACAGGGGGGAGCTGTACTGAGGTGGATCTGTACTGGGTGGGAGCTGTACTGGGAGAGTCTGTGCTGGAAAGAGCTGTACTAACGAGGGGGAAGGTCTGTACGGGGGGAAGAGCTGTACTGAGGGGGATCTGTACTGGGTGGGAGCTGTACTGGGGGAGTCTGTGCTGGGAAGCGCTGTACTAACGAGGGGGAAGGTCTGTACAGGGGGGAGCTGTACTGAGGTGGATCTGTACTGGGTGGGAGCTGTACTGGGAGAGTCTGTGCTGGAAAGAGCTGTACTAACAAAGGGGAAGGTCTGTACGGGGGGGAGCTGTACTGAGGGGGATCTGTACTGGGTGGGAGCTGTACTGGGGGAGTCTGTGCTGGAAAGAGCTGTACTAACGAGGGGGAAGGTCTGTACGGGGGGGGGGGAGCTGTACTGAGGGGGATCTGTACTGGGTGGGAGCTGTACTGGGGGAGTCTGTGCTGGAAAGAGCTGTACTAACGAGGGGGAAGGTCTGTACAGGGGGGGGGAGCTGTACTGAGGGGGATCTGTACTGGGTGGGAGCTGTACTGGGGGAGTCTGTGCTGGAAAGAGCTGTACTAACGAGGGGGAAGGTCTGTACAGGGGGGGGAGCTGTACTGAGGGGGATCTGTACTGGGTGGGAGCTGTACTGGGGGAGTTTGTGCTGGAAAGAGCTGTACTAACGAGGGGGAAGGTCTGTACGGGGGGGCGGAGCTGTACTGAGGGGGATCTGTACTGGGTGGGAGCAGTACTGGGAGAGTCTGTGCTGGAAAGAGCTGTACTAACGAGGGGGAAGGTATGTACAGGGGGGAGCTGTACTGGGAGAGTCTGTGCTTGAAAGAGCTGTACTAACGAGGGGGAAGGTCTGTAGGGGGAGATCTGTACTGGGAGAGTCTGTGCTGGAAAGAGCTGTACTAACGAGGGGGAAGGTCTGTACGGGGGGGGGGCGGAGCTGTACTGAGGGGGATCTGTACTGGGAGAGTCTGTGCTGGAAAGAGCTGTACTAACGAGGGGGAAGGTCTGTAGCGGGGGAGCTGTACTGAGGGAGATCTGTACTGGGAGAGTCTGTGCTGGAAAGAGCTGTACTAACGAGGGGGAAGGTCTGTACAGGGGGGAGCTGTACTGAGGGGGATCTGTACTGGGTGGGAGCTGTACTGGGAGAGTCTGTGCTGGAAAGAGCTGTACTAACAAGGGGGAAGGTCTGTACAGGGGGGGGAGCTGTACTGGGTGGGAGCTGTACTGGGGGAGTCTGTGCTGGAAAGAGCTGTACTAAAAGAGGGGGAAGGCCTGTACAGGGGGGGGGGAGCTGTACTGAGAGGAATCTGTACTGGGTGGGAGCTGTACTGGGGGAGTCTGTGCTGGAAAGAGCTGTACTAATGAGGGGGAAGGTCTGTACGGACTACGGGGAGGGGGGGGGAGCTGTACTGAGGGGGATCTGTACTGGATGGGAGCTGTACTGGGGGAGTCTCTGCTGGAAAGAGCTGTACTAACGAGGGGGAAGGTCTGTACATGGGGGGGGGGGTAGCTGTACTGGGTGGGAGCTGTACTGGGGGAGTCTGTGCTGGAAAGAGCTGTACTAAATGAGGGGGAAGGTCTGTACAGGGGGGGAGCTGTACTGAGGGGGATCTGTACTGGGTGGGAGCTGTACTGGGGGAGTCTGTGCTGGGAAGCGCTGTACTAACGAAGGGGAAGGTCTGTACAGGGGCAGGGAGCTGTACTGGCTGGGAGCTGTACTGGGGGAGTCTGTGCTGGAAAGAGCTGTACTAAACGAGGGGGAAGGTCTGTACAGGGGGGGAGCTGTACTGAGGGGGATCTGTACTGGGTGGGAGCTGTACTGGGGGAGTCTGTGCTGGGAAGAGCTGTACTAACGAGGGGGAAGGTCTGTATGGGGGGGGGGGAGCTGTACAGAGGGGGATATGTACTGGGTGGGAGCTGTACTGGGAGAGTGTGCTGGAAAGAGCTGTACTAACGAGGGGGAAGGTATGTACAGGGGGGGAGCTGTACTGAGGGGGTACTGTACTGGGTGGGAGTTGTACTGGGGGAGTCTGTGCTGTTAAGAGCTGTACTAATGAGGGTTAAGGTCTGTACAGGGGGGGAGCTGTACTGAGGGGGATCTGTACTGGGCGGGAACTGTACTGGGGGAGTCTGTGCTGGAAAGAGCTGTACTAATGAGGGGGGAGGTCTGTACAGGGGGTGAGCTGTACTGAGGGGGCATCTGTACTGGGGGGAGCTAGGGTTGCTGTCTCATCCCATTAAACCCAAACACGTATTAATTACACAGGAGCTGATTAAGGGGTTAATTAAACTCACTTACCCACCTTAGTGGCAGTTAGTTTGGCTAGCATTTTCTGCAAGCAGTGGAACTGGGATCAGTGGCCACGGAGAAGCAGAAGGTGATGTGATATGCTGCTCACTCCTTATGTGATGCTTTGTCAAGGGACTCAGAGTTCCTGCCTGTAATGGGCTGTTGCTGATTTGACAGTAGACTGTTAGTTCCCCCAGGAGTAAGCCAGCAGAAGCTGTGCAAAGAGGAACCAAGTCTGTAAATAGGGAGGAAGTGTCCCTGAAACTTTGTTGTTGTCACACTGGACATCCCATAATGCCCTACCCCATCCAAGTTATCATCCCGTAATAAAACGTTTTCTGTGTCCCAATAAAAGAAGGAAATTCTGCGTGACTGGCCATGTAGCAGTGGGAACCCTGACCAGCAACTCCTAGGGGGGTAGTGCTACACAAACTATTGTTTTGGTGTATAAAGGGCACAATGCGAGTAATTAAATTTTTTTTGTGCCCTTGCAGAACACGTGCAGAAAAAATTACGTCTCTGCACATGGTGAGAATGAGGCCTAAAGGTATATGGAAATGATCAAACCAAAAATTTCCAGATATTTGCTCTTTTACACACCCAATGGGTAAAAAGCAGTGGTTGCAAAATGAACAGTTGTGCAGGCGAAAGGGGAAATGATAATTAATGAGACAGATAATAATTTGCTGTGCAAGTCTGTTTTTGCCTATACATAAACCTATTATTTGCAGATTACCATCAGTAAATACAAAGAAAAACACCAATGCTTTTCTAAACATAACTCATTTCCTGGATGTTGTAGACATATCTCTCTAGCTAAAACAGTAAATACAACTTCAAACATGTCACGTTCTGAAGAGGTATGGAAACTTTATAGAATAACTGCAATCATAGGCCAATAAGTCAAGTATTTATAGCATAAGACTAATCGAAGGCAAATGACTGATGCAGCATAATGTAAATGTAAATGTTAAATTAGGCTGGCCATAAACTATACAATTTTCTTGTTAAATTTTCTTTTCGATTTACCAAAACCATATAATATGAGGTCAAACCTAAACACTTTCAATTTATTTGCAACCAGGCATGCCCTTGCACTACATAGTTGAAGGTAAATCTAAAGGAAATTTAATAAGAAAATTGGTTAATGTATGCAAGCTTTAGTCAGCTTGACGCATCCTGATCCCTCGGGCACCTTGAGCATTTAGACAATGGCCCTTTCAATTAACTACCACGCCACTGGAGTTACTTATAAGCACAACAATCCAAGTTGTGAATTACTTGCCAGGAGTTATGCAAAGGTTTAAGCCCATCTGCACAACTTTATCCCAGATTTCAAAAATCCAAGGAGACTCTATTTCTCAGTTTAAGATGACAACTCTGGCTCTTTTGCAGTGCAATCCAAAAGCAGGGTTTTCAATGGTGCCCAGTTCACCCCTGCTGGATTACAGACCACTTCCCACTAGCGTAATGGACAGGTGTTCTGCAGTCCAGATAATAGCATTCAGACAACGCTCTTTACACTGCTTGAGATTGCAGTGCAGCAGAGCCAGAATTGTCTGCTCAAACAGAAAGTTATGCCGCGTACACACGATCATTATTCACGGCGGTTAAAAAACCGCCGTGAATAATGTCATTAAAAACGAGGGAACGGCTTGTTCCCCACACACGGTCGTTTTTTCTCTTGTCGAGAAAAACGACCGTCTGTGGGCTCCGCGGCAGTGTTTCCCTATGGGAAAACTGCCGCGGAAAAAATGTCGGACAAAAACGACGAGAAAAATTAGAACATCTTCTAATTTTTCTCGTCGTTTTTAATGCCGTTTTTCTCGTCGAGAAAAACGACATAAAGCCCACAGACGATCATTTTTCTCGTCGAAAGGAAAAAATGTCGTTTTTCTCGACGAGAAAAACGGCCGTGTGTACGCGGCATTAGAATCTTATTTCTAGCAGGGTGAACAGTAGATGTTTATACCAATATGATATCTTCCCAGCATAAATGCACTCATTTCTCCTGCATAAAGACAAGTCACCTAGACAAAAAAAGTACTATGCTTTGCTGGAACCTTATTCTCCACTGGGTATTTGTTGCTCTTGTTCTCTTTGAATGTTTTACATTGTAATTACAAAGGAAAGATCCACTGACAGTGGCGGCTGGTGGGTTTTTCTATTGGGGGGGTGGCGGCAAACAACCACCCTCCCCCGGGCGGCCAGTGGTGTGGCACTAACACCTCCCCCCGGACGGCCGGTGGCGTGGCACTACCACCCAGGCCGGCGGTCTGGCACTTACCCGATCTAGGGGGTGGGCTGTGGTGTCCTCCAGCATAATCCAGTGCCCTGATATGTAGATCAGGGGGCCGGATGCATGGACGGGGGGGGTGGATGTCTGTGCGCCCTCTATGTGCTTCCACTATGGACAGGCCGTCACTCTTCACTGATGGCAGTAATCCTATGTCATCCTCTGCCTACCTTGAAATTTTACTGATTATTATTGAAAACATTTTTAGTACTTTCAAATTAAAGCAATATTAACCACAAATCCATAAATGTAATATACTGTATTACAGCTGACCAATTATTAGATTAAGGGGTATTGCCTCACTTAAACTATAAAAGGTGTAGGGGTAGTAGGTACCATCATCCTATATTTTGACAATGAATGAAAGGGACGGGTTAACAAGGGCTACTCCAAAATATTGCCCTATAACGCCTGTGGTGTTTAATGGACTATCTCGGTACCCAGAAATTGAAACAGGATTTCATAAAAGTTATACATTTATTAAGAAAAATTACATAAAATACAAAAACAAAAAAGACAATAATAGAATTGTTGTATGTAGTTGTGTTAAGTTAACACTTAAGAAGCATAGAACCCAACTGGTAGGTTCCCACCTACACAGAGATGTAGGTACAGACGTGGTCCTCTACATGTTTCGCAACGTATGTCGCTTCTTCAGGAGGAGTCAACCAAAACATCTAAAAAGAGATTTCCTCCCCTCTTTTTTCTTCCCCTCTTTTTCCTTCCCCCCCCTTTTTTTCCCTCTTCTTTTTCCTGTTCCTCTCCCTCCATACCCAACACCCCCCTCCCCCCATTTCAATTCTCATGTGCTTACTTGAATATTGGACCCATATTTATAATATATGAATATTCTTTCATATAATTTTAGTCCGTCCACCACTTATAGCCTTCCGTGTTCGCCCCCCGGGGGGAGCACGCGCCTAGGGTGTCTCTAATGTCATCTGATGCCCTTATGGGCTCCCATTGGTGAGTTGCGCCGGCTTTCCTAATATTCCAAAATAAAAGGTTTACTGGTAGCTTAGCTACAATGCTGTTTTCATTTGTTTTTTGATATTGTAATTATGAGATTGTATCTCTTTTTAGATGTTTTGGTTGACTCATACTGAAGAAGCGACATCCATGTAGAGGACCACGTCTGTACCTACATCTCTGTGTTCCCACCTACTAGTTGGGTTCTATGCTTAGTGTTAACTTAACGCAACTACATACAACAATTCTATTATTGTCTTGTTGTTTTTGTTTTTTATGTAATTTTTCTTAATAAATGTATAACTTTTATGAAATCCTGTTTCAATTTCTGGGTACCGAGATAGTCCATTAAACATCACAGGCATTACAGGGCAATATTTTGGAGTAGCCCTTGTTAACCTGTCCCTTTCTTACCAATTATTAGAAGTGGTGGCTGCATTAATTTTCTTTTTTTAGTCTTTTTCCCTCTACTTTCACTTGGTGATCGAAGACAGTAACATACCTCCTGTATTAGTGAGACACAACTCTAGATGAAGGAGCATGGGGGGTGTCTTTAGACAACAGCATTGTCAGTCTGGGGGGAGGGGGTGTCAAATGTACTAGCAGATTTAAATACACTAGCAAACTGAAATCAAGCTTCAGGCAATATGTTATAAGCAGGTACAACCATTTTTTCTTTCTCCTTTGTATGTCAAATTTCTAATTTTTAGCCTTTAGTTTCACATTAAAGCTGAAACTTGAAAATGTGCACTTGTAGGGGTTCCCTGCATTGTCTTTTCCCCCATGCTTTGGTGATCTAAGGTTCTGACACCATCAAGAAATATTGACCTATACAGGGTTCATAGCCCTGTATTGGACATGAGGACGCTAAAGGACAGTCCACCGCAGAGCATGGTGGAGCACCATCTACCAGGGGAGCGTACAGGGGAGGGCTGGCAGCCTTAGGCCTGGGGGGCAAGTCCAGTCAAGTGGCCCATTAAACCACCGAATCAGCTCACCATCCATGGCCCACGTGGTTTTTCAATGCAGCCTCACCAGTGCCCATCAGTGCAGCCTGATCACTGGGGCAGGTTACATGGGGTGTATGGTGGGGGAGATGGGGGTGTCAGGGTATCTCAAATCAGCGATCTCAGCTCAGCAAGTCCTTGCACGCCACGGTTTCCTGGGGGGGTAACGCTCCTGGTCCTGGGGTCAAGTTGCAGCCAGCGCCCAGCCCTGCAGCCCTGCGTCCCGACTCCCTGGCATGCCCTGCCTCTGCCTACTTCCAAGAATCCGGTCCCAGAAGTTGTAGTTTCCTCTGCGCTGCTGTGTTTTCCACCCACTGGAAGCTGGAGTGCGGACTACAACTCCCGGAATGCAACAGCTAGTGGTCGGCCGCCGTGGCCATGCCCCCGGCCCGACTTCCTAGACCAGAATAAAAAAGAAAATGGTAGCGGACATCGGCTGCCGGCCATTTTGAACATAAGTTAGGGTGGCCTGGGAGGCAATTGCCACCCTGCCCCCTGGCCCAGCCCTTCCCTGGGAGCGTAGGAGCGGGGAAATAAAAGTGCTTTTCACAACCCCTAGAAATGAGCAGTTAACCCTTGCAGTGTGGGCACAGCCCTACTACAAGAGAACATTTTCAGCTTTCATGGATTTTAGGTATTTCTTAAATAACTATTGATAAACTTTATTAAAACCAAACTAGACTCAGCAATTTAGGACTTAAGTCCATCAACATAATAAATCAAAGTTCATGTAGGACATAATTAAATCAGCAGCTAAGGCTCAGCCCAAGTTCCAATGCCAAAAGCTAATCATTATCAACCATCACCTGTCCACTCACATAGTGAACGACATTCCTCACATAGAATTTAACTTCTAGAGATACAGATGGAGGGAGTGCAGGAAGTGCGCCGAATCTTCAGGTCTGAAGAAAATGCTGAGAAGAACTGCTATGAGGGAAAATATTTAAAGACCAAAGTGCCACGAATTAGACAAAGATCTTGCTCTGAAATGCATTATTCTGCCCCTTCTGCAGAGTTGTTGGTGTTGCTGTGCCGCTGTACTCTGGCCAGAAGGGGAGAGCCAGGTTACCAAATGACTGTGGAGTTTGGTGCAGCGGGCCTGGAATCCTAGAAAATATAGTTCAAGGTGGTGGTCATTTAGGCTTGATTCACATCTGTGCATGTTGCTTTTCTGTAGTGCTTTTTGCTGTGCTTTCCACATTTTTTATCATGATTTGCGTTCTGCGCATTTTTTTTATTTTTACCTTACATTCACTGTATATACCCAGTTGCTATAATATATATATATATATATATATGTAGCACTACCCCCGTAGGAGCTGCTGTTTGTTTGATTTGGGTCTACGTCCTGCCTATCAACACCTGGAAGTGGCTCAAACCTTCCCTTAGCACAACTGATATGAATAAGGAGTGTGAGACCTATTGAGTATTAGGAGACACAATCCTGCATACATCACACAATAACCTGTAAATGTTATTACCTTTGCTGGTCACTAGGGATGGGCCCGGTGCTCGATTCGAACCCATGTTCGAATCGAGCACCGGGCGTTCGCTCGCTCGTCGAGCCCAGAACTATTTGGGCCGTTCGCATCACATTCGTGTGATGCGAGCGGCCCCGCAATGCATTGCGGCCGGCGCGGCCGGCGCAGTGCATTGCTGGCTGATGATTGGCCAAGCATGCACTGTGACCCCGCATGCTTGGCCAATCACAGCGCCCGAAACTCGGAGAGCAATAATTGGCTACAGGCAGGACGCCTGTAGCCAATTACAGCTCAGGGGCTTTAGTACATGCCCCACCATTTAAAAGGCCGCCACGCCATCGGCCCCGGTCACATGAGTTCCGGCTTTAGGAGAGATTAGTCTGCTGATTCTGTCTTTGCTTGATACTGAAAGATTTGCTCTTCTTTGCTAAACCATTGGCTATTTCTTTGCTAAACCATTGCTACCCAAGTCATTGATCGTTCATTGCTGCTGATTGCACAGTTAGCGTGTTATTAGCTGCTGCTGGGGATTAGTCTGGTGCGTGCTTACTGTTAGTACAGTATTGCAGTAGTACCAACCGCAGTGCTGTTAGCACAGCATTGCACCCCAACAGCACCCATAGGACTTCTAGTGTGTTAGTGGCAGCAAACAGAGCTCCTATATTTTCTTCTCAGCAGCACCCATAGGACTTCTAGTGTGTTAGTGGCAGCAAACAGAGCTCCTATATTTTCTTCTCAGCAGCACCCATAGGACTTCTAGTGTGTTAGTGGCATCACACAGAGCTCCTATATTTTCTTCTCAGCAGCACCCATAGGACTTCTAGTGTGTTAGTGACAGCAAACAGAGCTCCTATATTTTCTTCTCAGCAGCACCCATAGGACTTCTAGTGTGTTAGTGGCAGCAAACAGAGCTCCTATATTTTCTTCTCAGCAGCACCCATAGGACTTCTAGTGTGTTAGTGGCAGCAAACAGAGCTCCTATATTTTCTTCTCAGCAGCACCCATAGGACTTCTAGTGTGTTAGTGGCAGCAAACAGAGCTCCTATATTTTCTTCTCAGCAGCACCCATAGGACTTCTAGTGTGTTAGTGGCATCACACAGAGCTCCTATATTTTCATCTCAGAAGCACCCATAGGACTTCTAGTGTGTTAGTGGCATCACACAGAGCTCCTATATTTTCTTCTCAGCAGCACCCATAGGACTTCTAGTGTGTTAGTGGCATCACACAGAGCTCCTATATTTTCTTCTCAGCAGCACCCATAGGACTTCTAGTGTGTTAGTGGCATCACACAGAGCTCCTATATTTTCTTCTCAGCAGCACCCATAGGACTTCTAGTGTGTTAGTGGCAGCAAACAGAGCTCCTATATTTTCTTCTCAGCAGCACCCATAGGACTTCTAGTGTGTTAGTGGCATCACACAGAGCTCCTATATTTTCATCTCAGAAGCACCCATAGGACTTCTAGTGTGTTAGTGGCATCACACAGAGCTCCTATATTTTCTTCTCAGCAGCACCCATAGGACTTCTAGTGTGTTAGTGGCATCACACAGAGCTCCTATATTTTCTTCTCAGCAGCACCCATAGGACTTCTAGTGTGTTAGTGGCATCACACAGAGCTCCTATATTTTCTTCTCAGCAGCACCCATAGGACTTCTAGTGTGTTAGTGGCAGCAAACAGAGCTCCTATATTTTCTTCTCAGCAGCACCCATAGGACTTCTAGTGTGTTAGTGGCAGCAAACAGAGCTCCTATATTTTCTTCTCAGCAGCACCCATAGGACTTCTAGTGTGTTAGTGGCATCACACAGAGCTCCTATATTTTCTTCTCAGCAGCACCCATAGGACTTCTAGTGTGTTAGTGGCAGCAAACAGAGCTCCTATATTTTCTTCTCAGCAGCACCCATAGGACTTCTAGTGTGTTAGTGGCAGCAAACAGAGCTCCTATATTTTCTTCTCAGCAGCACCCATAGGACTTCTAATGTGTTAGTGGCAGCAAACAGAGCTCCTATATTTTCTTCTCAGCAGCACCCATAGGACTTCTAATGTGTTAGTGGCAGCAAACAGAGCTCCTATATTTTCTTCTCAGCAGCACCCATAGGACTTCTAGTGTGTTAGTGGCAGCAAACAGAGCTCCTATATTTTCTTCTCAGCAGCACCCATAGGACTTCTAGTGTGTTAGTGGCATCACACAGAGCTCCTATATTTTCTTCTCAGCAGCACCCATAGGACTTCTAGTGTGTTAGTGGCAGCAAACAGAGCTCCTATATTTTCTTCTCAGCAGCACCCATAGGACTTCTAGTGTGTTAGTGGCATCACACAGAGCTCCTATATTTTCTTCTCAGCAGCACCCATAGGACTTCTAGTGTGTTAGTGGCAGCAAACAGAGCTCCTATATTTTCTTCTCAGCAGCACCCATAGGACTTCTAGTGTGTTAGTGGCATCACACAGAGCTCCTATATTTTCTTCTCAGCAGCACCCATAGGACTTCTAGTGTGTTAGTGGCAGCAAACAGAGCTCCTATATTTTCTTCTCAGCAGCACCCATAGGACTTCTAGTGTGTTAGTGGCATCACACAGAGCTCCTATATTTTCTTCTCAGCAGCACCCATAGGACTTCTAGTGTGTTAGTGGCAGCAAACAGAGCTCCTATATTTTCTTCTCAGCAGCACCCATAGGACTTCTAGTGTGTTAGTGGCATCACACAGAGCTCCTATATTTTCTTCTCAGCAGCACCCATAGGACTTCTAGTGTGTTAGTGGCAGCAAACAGAGCTCCTATATTTTCTTCTCAGCAGCACCCATAGGACTTCTAGTGTGTTAGTGGCATCACACAGAGCTCCTATATTTTCATCTCAGAAGCACCCATAGGACTTCTAGTGTGTTAGTGGCAGCAAACAGAGCTCCTATATTTTCTTCTCAGCAGCACCCATAGGACTTCTAGTGTGTTAGTGGCATCACACAGAGTTCCTATATTTTCATCTCAGAAGCACCCATAGGACTTCTAGTGTGTTAGTGGCATCACACAGAGCTCCTATATTTTCTTCTCAGCAGCACCCATAGGACTTCTAGTGTGTTAGTGGCAGCAAACAGAGCTCCTATATTTTCTTCTCAGCAGCACCCATAGGACTTCTAGTGTGTTAGTGGCAGCAAACAGAGCTGCTATATTTTCTTCTCAGCAGCACCCATAGGACTTCTAGTGTGTTAGTGGCATCACACAGAGCTCCTATATTTTCTTCTCAGCAGCACCCATAGGACTTCTAGTGTGTTAGTGGCAGCAAACAGAGCTCCTATATTTTCTTCTCAGCAGCACCCATAGGACTTCTAGTGTGTTAGTGGCATCACACAGAGCTCCTATATTTTCATCTCAGAAGCACCCATAGGACTTCTAGTGTGTTAGTGGCAGCAAACAGAGCTCCTATATTTTCTTCTCAGCAGCACCCATAGGACTTCTAGTGTGTTAGTGGCATCACACAGAGTTCCTATATTTTCATCTCAGAAGCACCCATAGGACTTCTAGTGTGTTAGTGGCATCACACAGAGCTCCTATATTTTCTTCTCAGCAGCACCCATAGGACTTCTAGTGTGTTAGTGGCATCACACAGAGCTCCTATATTTTCTTCTCAGCAGCACCCATAGGACTTCTAGTGTGTTAGTGGCATCACACAGAGCTCCTATATTTTCTTCTCAGCAGCACCCATAGGACTTCTAGTGTGTTAGTGGCAGCAAACAGAGCTCCTATATTTTCTTGTCAGCAGCACACATAGTACCTATAGTGTGTTAGTGTCAGCACCCATAGGACCTACAGTGTGTTGTGAGCACACATAGGAGTTCTATTTTTTATACTATATACACTACCGACTACAATGGCTGGAAGACCGCCAAGGAGAGGCAGAGCGTGCCGAGGCAAGAACACAGGGCAGGCAGGCTCTGTTTCTAGAGACAACAGTGCTGGCCGTGGACGTGGTCGTGCATCGTCATCAGCACGTGGCCATGGGACACGCTTGTCTTTGTTTTCGGCAGCTGGACATGTGGAGCCGCATCATGCCGAAGGCTTGGTAGAATGGATGACCAAGCCCTCCTCATCCTCCTCATCCTCTCTCACCCAGGCTCAGGGTACTGGCAGAGCAGCTGCCAACGCGTACTCAATGGCATCATCAGCCACCCCTTCCCTAGACCCACCATGTCCTCCTGAGGAGTCCCCCGAACTGTTTGAGCACAGTGTTGGGTACATGCTCCAGGAGGATGCCCAACGATTCGAAGGCTCGGATGATGATACCCAGCTTGAGGAAGTCAGTAGTGTGCGCGCAGAGAGAGGGGATGCTGAAGGACAGCAATCTGGCAGTAGTGTTCCACCAGCTGCAGCTTACTGCCAGGTTTGCTCTAGTGGTGAAGAGGGAGGGGATGATGAGGTCACTGACTCCACGTGGGTGCCTGAAGGGAGAGAGGAGGAGGAGGAGGAGGATGCAGCGTCACATGTCCAACGAGGCAGGATGCCCCCTGGAGGCCAGCTAGAGGCCAGCACAGCAACTGTACCACACCGCAGAGCTCCGCCTGTGCAGGGCGCTGCCTCTGCACGTTATCACAAAAGTTCTTTGGTGTGGGCCTTTTTTGAGACGAGTGCATCAGATCGCACCACTGCTATTTGCAATATTTGTCTCAAGCGTATCTCGCGTGGCCAAAACATCAGCCGCTTGGGCACCACAAGCATGAGCAGACATATGTCGACCTGCCATGCAGCTCGTTGGCAAGCACACATAAAAGACCCACACCAAAGAACAAAGCGGACCTCTCCTTGCTCCTCATCAGCTGGGATCTCCATCCCCACTATATCTTCAGTCCTCTCTGAAAGCTGCTCTGAGAGGACTGAAGGTGTAGAATTAGGTGTGTCACAACCAAGTACTTGCAGTACACCGACGTCCGATTGTAGCAGGCAAATTTCCCTGCCCCAGCTGCTGGACCGTCGAAAGAAGTATACTCCCAGCCATCCACATGCCCAGCGGTTGAATGCTAGCTTGGCTAAATTGCTAGCACTTCAACTGCTGCCTTTTCAGTTGATAGACTCGGCCCCCTTCCGTGAGTTTGTTCAATGTGCGGTTCCTCAGTGGCAGGTTCCCAAACGCCACTTTTTCTCACGGAAGGCGATTCCGTCTCTCTACTGGCATGTGGAAGGCAATGTCCATGCCTCGCTGGACAGGGCGGTCAGCGGTAAGGTGCATATTACCGCTGACTCATGGTCCAGCAGGCATGGACAGGGACGTTATCTTTCTTTCACGGCCCATTGGGTCACTCTATTGGCAGCTGGGAGGGATGCAGGACAAGGTGCAGTAGTGTTGGAGGTTGTTCCGCCACCACGCCTCCAAAATGCTACTACTGGTTGTGACACACCTCTCTCCTCCACCCCCTCCTCTTCTTCTTCCTCCATGTCCTCTTCGAGTGCTCTGTCCTCGGAACCAGCGGTGCTCCGTAGGCGTACAAGGGGCTACGCGAGTACGCAGGCAAAAAGATGCCATGCCGTGCTTGCGCTGGTGTGTTTGGGGGACAGGAGCCACACTGGGCCAGAGGTTCTGGCAGCTCTGCAGGGGCAGGCCGAGAGGTGGTTGACGCCACGCCAGCTTAAGCCAGGAATGGTCGTTTCTGATAATGGCACCAACCTCCTCTCCGCCCTGCGACAGGGGCAGCTCACCCATGTGCCCTGTATGGCTCACGTCCTCAACCTGGTGGTGCAGCGGTTCTTGGGCAGGTTCCCAGGCTTACAGGATGTCCTGAGGCAGGCCAGGAAAGTCTGTGTGCATTTCCGCCGATCTTATAATGCCAGTGCTCGGCTGACTGAGCTGCAAAAGGAGCTGAACCTGCCCAAGAACCGCCTAATATGTGACATGCCCACCAGGTGGAACTCAACGTTGGCCATGCTGCAGCGACTGCACACGCAGCAGAGGGCCATCAATGAGTACCTTTGCGACTACGGCACCAGGACAGGGTCTGGGGAGCTTGGCTTTTTTTCCCCACGCCAGTGGAGCATGATCAGGGATGCATGCACTGTCCTCTCACCATTTGAGGAGGCCACGAGGATGGTGAGCAGTGACAGTGCATGCATCAGTGACACTGTACCTCTTGTCCACCTGTTGGAGCATACGCTGCGTGGGATAATGGACAGGGCACTTGAGGCAGAACAGAGGCAGGAAGAGGAGGACTTCCTTGTCTCTCAAGGCCCCCTTTATCCAGACAATGTTCCTTCTGTCCCACCCATCACACAGGAAGAGGAGGAGGAGGAGGAGGAGGATTGTGTGAGCATGGAGGTGGAGCCTGGCACTCAGCATCAGCAGCAGCAGTCTTTTAGGGATGATGTACAGTCCCAACAAACCAGTGGACTTGTACGTGTCTGGGAGGAGGTGGCTGGCGATCATGTCATCCTCAGTGACCCAGAAGACTCCGGACCGAATGCCTCAGCTAACCTACGCTGCATGGCCTCCCTGATCCTGCAAAGCCTGCGGAAGGATCCTCGTGTTCTTCGGATCAAGGAGAGTGACCATTACTGGCTGACCACTCTCCTTGATCCACGGTACAAGGGTAAGGTTGCGGACCTTATCTTGCCGTCGCAGAGGGAGCAGAGGATGAGACATCTCAGGGAGGCCTTGCAGAAAGGTCTGTGCAACGCGTTCCCAGAAACTGGGAGGTTACAAACTCCTGGTCCTGGACGACGAGTTGCTGAGGCTTCGGTCAGTAGCAGAAGGAGCGGTGGGGAAGGTGGACGTCTGACCGATGCGTTCAGACAATTTTTTAGTCTGCAGCCCCAAGGTATGATCGGTTCCAGCAACCATCGCCAGCGTCTGATATACATGGTGCAGGAATACCTAGGGGCAAGGTCAGACTTGGACACCTTTCCCACCGAAAATCCTCTGGCTTACTGGGTCCTGAGGATGGATCACTGGCCAGAGCTTGCACAGTATGCAATTGAGCTACTGGCCTGTCCTGCATCCAGCGTTCTTTCCGAACGCACATTCAGTGCTGCTGGAGGATTTGTCACCGATCATAGGGTGCGCCTGTCCACCGACTCGGTTGATCGACTGACCTTCATAAAAATGAATCAGTCTTGGATCACCACCAGCTACCAGACACCTGAAGCGGATATAACGGAATAATTTATAATGTCACATCCCTTCAAGACTGCCTATGCTGATGCTGAGTGACTGTCCTGTTATGTTCACTGTCTATCCTCTTCCTCCTCCTCAATGATCCATGCCACCACACCAGTGCCTAAGGCACAATTTTTCAGCCCCTGTATAACAGGGGCGTGTAATTACAATTTTTTAAAAAGATGCTTCGCAACAGGTGTGACTGCTGTGCTCAGAGTACAGTATCTGTGAGGGGTTGCAGTGTTGTGGCACCAGCACCAGTGCCTAAGGCACAATTTTTCAGCCCCTGTTGGGGCGTGTAATTACAATTTTTAGGCAATGCTTTGCAACAGGTCTCATTGCTGTGCTCAGAGTACAGTATCTGTGAGGGGTTGCAGTGTTGTGGCACCAGCACCAGTGCCTAAGGCACAATTTTTCAGCCCCTGTATAACAGGGGCGTGTAATTACAATTTTTTAAAAAGATGCTTCGCAACAGGTGTGACTGCTGTGCTCCAAGTACAGTATCTGTGAGGGGTTGCAGTGTTGTGGCACCAGCACCAATGCCTAAGGCACAATTTTTCAGCCCCTGTTTAACAGGGGCGTGTAATTACAAATCTTGATCTAATAGTTCACAGCAGGGCCCATTCCTGCGCCCACCAAGAGTAACTATGAGGGCCTACAGTCTTGTGGCAACACCGTCCACCACCACCACCACCACCAAAGGCCCAATTTTTCTGCCCTGTTCAACAGGTGCATGCAATTACAAATCTTGATCTAATAACTCACAGCAGGGCCCATTCCTGCACCCACCAAGAGTAACTGTGAGGGCTTACAGTCTTGTGGCAACACCGTCCACCACCACCACCACCACCACCAAAGGCCCAATTTTTCTGCCCGGTTCAACAGGTGCATGCAAGTACAAATCTTGATCTATTAACTCACAGCAGGGCCCATTCCTGTGCCCACCAGTCTTGTGGCTACACCAACATCTAATAGGGCAAATTTCTGCAGAGTATATACGGCAGGCCCCTACTTTCAAACATCCAACTTACAAACGACTCCTACTTGCAAACGGCAAGAGAAAACAGGAAGTGAGAGGAAATCTACCCCTAGGAAGGAAAATTCTATCCTGTTAGATTTAATTTGGGAAAAAGGTATCTCCTCTCTACTGATGCTTTATCACCAATCCTTGTTTCAATTAAAACCCCACTTTTCCAAAAACATTTGTCATTGGGACGGAAAGTGAGGTGACATGTTCTGAACAGATGTGCAAAGACAGCAAATGTTACAGGGGTGATAACCCCTCCCTATGTTCTCCAAAAAGCTTAAAAATTGATTTTTTTGGGATGTAGCTACACTTCATAATGTACCTGTTCAGATTCTACTTAAGAACAAACCTACAGTCCATGTCTTGTTTGCACCACCTATATACTGCTGTTCAGAGTATATAGGGTTGTAGGTATAGGGTTTTATTTTGGGTGCGGGGCCCCCCTTAGTATCCATACAAGACCCAAAGGGGCTGGGGTGGGGGGGGGGGGTGATGGGGTAGCCATGCCATTTTTCTCAAGGATTTTCAGCCATATGGCGGCCAGGACAAGACATGACATTAAAGCCGCAAGTGGTTTTAAATGGCTTCTTTTTTTCCTTTACAAATGTCATTTTGTGCAAGGACAGTTCTAAACATGGGAAACACATGCCACTTCACAGGCATACTTTAGACACCCCCCAGGTACCATATTTAATGGAAAATTTCACTTTTTTTTTTTTCACTTTATGCATCATTAAAATGACTGCTCCCGAAAAAACTTTAGTTTTTAAAATTTCTTTTTGCATTGATATATGTCCCCTGGGGCAGGACCCGGGTCCCCAAACCTGTTTTATGACATTAACATGCATATTGGCCGTTGTAATTAGCAATTTTGATTTCGAACGTTCGCGTCCATTATAACGAATAGGGTTCGAAAATTTGCGCGAACTTTCGGTCCGTTCGAAGGTTCTGGTGCGAACCGAACCCGGGGGTGTTCGGCTCATCCCTACTGGTCACTAGTCCTTCTAAGTGACAGAGATACTTCACACAAGTTATATGCTTAATCAAAGGTACCTTTACTCAGTATAAAAGGGAAGGGTAAAGAATCACATTAATACACACAGTTGACTCTGCATGCGCATTGCAGAGTCAATAAACCAATAAGGATAGGTATCACTGAGATTAGGTAATAACAGGAAATAACATCAGCTATATATATGTACATGTATCTATATGTGTCTCTGCACGGCTAACTGGTTGCTCGCGAGCTCCCCCTTTGTTGCAATACCTTGCACGTGTTCATTCCCTATAATAGGTAAGCAAGGTCAATCTGCGTCCCACTCAAAGTTCCTTTCTCCAATGAAGTCTTCGCTAGCCACCGTCGGTGCACAAGTTAAATT
Organism: Rana muscosa; assembly: GCA_029206835.1. Lineage (NCBI taxonomy): Eukaryota > Metazoa > Chordata > Amphibia > Anura > Ranidae > Rana > Rana muscosa. Next base: position 795,521,487 of record CM055116.1, on the reverse strand, counting down.
GTAATCCACAGGGTTTCAACAAGATGCTGTAATTATCCGCAATATACCTGAGTACTCGTGTGCCTGCCACCCACTAATGACGGATGCACCAATCTCTGATCACATAGTCTCCAGTGAGATACACTAGGCCGCAAGCTGTGGCGTGATAGGTGAAGTGTGGCTGGCACTAACTAAATCACTTTCCTCTAAGGTAGTAGTCAATTCTGGGCAGGTGCCCTTCTCACCAAACAGGCCCGACTTTCAGATAGTCTCCTCTGGCTTGTCCCGGTCACTCGATCTCCACGCTTCTGCTTCAGCTGCAGTCTCCGGACTCCGTCACTAACAGCATATGGTGATGGACGACTCCGGTCTCTGCTGGGCAATCACAGGACGCTGTGGACGATCCTCTGCTGGAAATCACTCAGGCACTCCCGTAATTTAGGCCCAGGCTTCTGGCCTAATCCTTAGGAAGCAGGCCTCCGTGCCAACTTCCTGCTTGATTGAGTGCTGGATCCAGAGAGAGAGACGCTGGCCCCTCCCCTGGTTTAAGTAGTCTGCCCAGAATGCTTTGCGGTGTTGCAATGCACCCTGGGTAATGTAGTCTGTCTTTTACTAAAAGCAACAAAGTCTTTTCTCCTAGCTGATATCTGTCCCAAAGTGCATTAGTTGCATTGTAACACTTATACCACCGGAGGGAGTCTGATTCCTTCTTACATATGGACATCCTGCTACACACTCCCCCCACTTAAAGTCTTTGGTCCCCAAAGAGGACAACAGTATGTAACCTAACACATACTTTGGCAATACCTGCAGGGAAATTTGTTAGTTTATGCATGACAATAAACAACTTGCCTTTTCATAAGCAGGATTTAAACTTAAACAGCTCATATCATAACACAGAGCCGACAGAGGAACCTCCCACCAATTATCACAAGGAGGGAGGTTGTCCTGTATACGGACCACCGACACTTGGGTGTCTGTTTCAGATGTGCTAGGGAGTGAGCTGGGGTTGTCTTCCACTAAATCTGAATCTGGAGTGGAAGAGCTAGACTGATCAATGGTTCTCTTAGAAGTGATGATGGCCTCCTCAGAGCATTCACCCAATTGGTCGTACGTCAGTCTTTTTGGGGGGTGAATTACTCTTCTTTCCCTCTGCTCTTTAGGTATCATATTCTCAAGGACATTGGGGCTGGCTGTTTCTAGAAGCTCTTCAGGGGCTTCCTCATCTAGTTCAGGCATGTTGGGCTCCAGAACTTCAGGAGCGTCCCGCTCTCCTTCAGATAGAGACAACGACCCTTCTTCTGGGTCTTCCATTGACAAAGAGTCTGAGTCATCAGCAACCTCCTCAATGAGAATGTTTGAAGGCACGAATTCAGGAGCTTCTGCCCGAAGAGTTCCATTGTCAACTGTTTTGGGTGAGGTTTGGGAGGTGGTCATGGGTTCTGGCAATTGGGATGACCACAACCAGTCAGATTCTGCTTCTTCATCCTCTTGACCTTCATTGTCAGAGTCTCCATCTCTCACATCTGGAAGCACTGTTTGAGATCGGGTGATGGGTCTGGAACCTTGAGAAGTTGAAGGGGTTTCTTGTGAGTCAGATGCAGGAGGCATGCGAACTGCCTCGGAGAGGGGCAATAAGTGATTCCTGTGCCAGGTCTTTAACGGTCCCACGCTTCCTTCTGGCCTAATTTGGTACACAGGAAGCTTTTCCAGCTTCTTGCAGATAACATAAGGTTGGGATTTCCAACGGTCAGCCAACTTATGTTTTCCCAGAATTCCCAAGTTCCTCAACAGCACTCTATCTCCTGGCTGTAAATCTTGAATTCTGACTCTTAGGTCAAAGTTTCTTTTATTTCTCAGCCCCCGTTGGTCAGATGCTGCTTGGGCCTTTTCAAAAGCTGTCTTCAGACTCTTTCTCAATCGGTCTACATACCCCTTGTGGGATGCTGCTGAGGTATGATCCAGCGATATGCCAAAGGCCAAGTCCACTGGCAACCGAGCCTCCCGCCCGAACATCAAACGGTATGGGGAATACCCGGTGACATCACTGGCAGTGCTATTGTAGGCATGCACTATGGCAGCTACATGCTTGCTCCAATGCTGCTTTTTCTCTGAACTCAGAGTCCCCAACATATCCAAGAGATTCCGGTTAAACCGTTCAGGCTGAGCATCTCCTTGTGGGTGATAAGGGGTTGTCCTGGTCTTTTGGATGCCTAACAGGTCTAATAACTTCTTTATTAATTTGCTTTCAAAGTCTCTGCCCTGATCTGAATGAAGGCGTTGGGGTAGACCATAGTGCACAAATAATTTTTCTACCAGTACTTTGGCTACTGTTGAGGCCTTCTGGTCTTTTGTTGGGAATGCTTGAGCATATCTGGTAAAGTGATCTGTTATCACCAAGACATTCCCTTGACCACTCAGATCAGGCTCCAGGCAAAGGAAGTCAATGCACACCAGTTCCATAGGTCCCTGACTTTGCAGATGGCCCATTGGGGCTGCTTGACGTGGCAAGGTCTTCCTTTGAATGCATCGGACACAGGAATGGCAATATCCTTCCACTTCAGCCCGCATGCAGGGCCAATAGAACCTATCCCGTACAAGGTGAAAAGTCCGTTCGGACCCTAGGTGACCATGGTTGTCATGGAGGGCAGCTAGGACCGCTTCTCAATATTTGGCTGGTAGAAACAGCTGCCACTTCTCTTCTGAGTCGTCAGAGGAGCCCCTTCGGTAGACCACCCCTTGACGTATGTGTAGCCGATCCCACTCCCTGCGCAACAATCAGGTTTCTCTTGGGGAGTCTGTTTCAAGCATCTCGGGACGCTGGCTTTCCAGGGCCTTTATCAGGAGTTTCCCTAAAGAGTCTTCTTCTTGCTCCTTTCTCAAATCCCTTTTTGTCAGCTTGGGCAAGCCCTCCCCTTCGACTTGGGTCACACTGCAATAGCACTTCGGTACTCCAACAGCTGAGACCCCAATTTCTTCGGCTCTTGACCCACCTCTGGCTTGAAGTTCTGTCCCCTGATATAGGGCTTGCACTCCCTCTGGGTCTAGTTGGGCCCATTCTTCGGTAGGGTCGGTGGGGGCATGAGACCTCCTGGACAGGGCATCTGCATCCCTATTTCCCACTCCCGGTCGGTACTTCAAGCTGAAGGTGAAGCTTGAAAGGGCAGCCAACCACCGGTGTCCCGTTGCATCCAACTTGGCAGTGGTCAGAAGGTAGGTGAGCGGGTTATTATCTGTCTTCACCACAAACTCCGCCCCATATAGGTAGTCTCTCAGTTTGTCTACCACTGCCCATTTCAAGGCCAGGAATTCAAGCTTTTGGGTGGGGTAATTCTTCTCAGCAGGTATCAGACTCCTGCTCACATATGCGACGGGTCTTAGGTAACCATCATGTTCCTGGTACAGCACCCCACCCAGCCCATCTCGGCTGGCATCTACATGCAGTTCATAAGGCTTCTTTGGATCAGCATAGGCCAGGACTGGTGCAGTGGTAAGACTCTTCTTTAACATCTGGAAGGCTTCCTCGCACTCCCCTGTCCACTGGTCTTGAATCGACTCTTTGGGCCTTCGGGGTCCCATGGTGAGTTTCACTGGTTTGACCAGCTCTGGAACATCATCTTCCCCTTCGTTTCTGAGTAACTCGTTCAGGGGTCTGGCAATCTTGGCGAATCCTTCTACAAATCTTCTGTAGTAAGAACAGAACCCTAGGAATGACCGAAGCTCAGTCACGTTGGTAGGTCTCGGCCAAGAGGTGACAGCATCCAGCTTCTCTGGGTCTGTGGCCACCCCTTCTGCAGAAACGATATGGCCCAGGTAATGGACTGAGGACTGGTAAAATTTACACTTCTCTGGGGAGAGTTTCAGGCCCTCTTCACTGAGCCTCTTCAGGACCTTCTCCAGTCTCTCTTCATGCTCTTCTAGGGTTCTCCCGAACACGATGACGTCGTCCAAATATACCAGTACATCTATTAAATTCATGTCCCCGACGGTTCTCTCCATTAGCCTTTGGAAAGTGGCGGGGGCTCCTGATAACCCTTGAGGCATACGGTTGAACTCAAAGAACCCCACAGGGGTGATGAAGGCTGTCTTCTCCCGATCCTCAGGGTGCATGGGGATTTGGTAATATCCACTTTTTAGATCCATTACACTGAACCACTTGGCCCCTGACAGACTCTGCAGGGCATCTTCAATTCGGGGAGTGGTGTATTGATCTGGGATGGTCCTTCTGTTTAGTGTTCTGTAGTCGATACACAGTCTCAGCGACCCGTTCTTCTTTCGGACGACCACTATTGGAGAAGCGTAAGGGCTCCTGGATTCTCGAATAATCCCCGTCCTCTTCAGCTCAGCCAACTGTTCCCGCAAGTCTTCTAAGTCACCCAGTGGGACCCGTCGAACTCTCTCTCTAAAGGGCTTATCTTCTTGTAAGCGTATCTTGTGAGTGGCACTCCTTGCGCACCCCACATCGAACTCATCTTTAAAGAAGATCTTTTCCCACCTTGCAAGTTGAGCTTTGGCCCTTTTTCTCCATTCTGGTGGGAGGGCTGTGTCTTCAGAACAGAGCTTCTCTATGGTGACTTCACCCCTTTCTTCTTTCTTCAATTCACACGGGGCAATGGGGGTGGCTGGATTCACCTGGACCAACAGCATTCTGGCCGGCACCTTCACTGGTGTATTAGCAGTGTTCCTTATACTCCACTGAAACCCTCCCATGGCTTTTCTGTAGGGCCTTCAATGGGATCACTTCGGGGATTACTTCAATCCCTTTCTGTCTTTCCTGTGGGCCTGGTTCGAAGACAATGAAGGGGCCTGGCTGTTTCCATGTGAGCTTGACAGAAGCCCTCAGGCAAGTCACCTCTCCCGGTTGTAATACCTTCTCCGTCTTGTCTAGCTTCCAAATCTTGCCAACTCCCTCAGCCGGGGCCTTCTGCTCCAGTACCAGGCACTGGTAGGCTTGCCTTAACATGGGGTGGACTCTTGTGGTCGGGGCTTCTTCCTGTTGGGCCAACGGTGTCAGCAGTCGCCTGACTAGATCAGTGTTGGTCCCTATGATGAGTGAGCTCTTGCTGGCCCCTGGTGGGCGAGGGCACACTACTGCCAGAGTATCGAAGGTCTCTGTCTCCCCAGCCACTGAGGGATCAAAAGTAAACTTGATTGGCAGGTAACCGTCATAGGGAAAGCTCTGAGTTCCAATACCCCATATTTCCAGTTCCTCTAATTTCTGTAGGGGCAGATGTTTAAGATGTTTATCATAGAAATCCCTATACAGAAGAGTCACTTGAGCCCCAGTGTCAAGAAGAGCCTTGGTGTAGATCCCTTCTACTTGTATGGAGACTACTGGAGAAGGCCCCACTAACTTGGCAGGGAACTCCTTCAACACAGACTTCTTGCTGGGTTCAGTTACCTGTACCCTCACGTCTTTTTTTCTTGAGTTTCTGGTGGGTCTCAGTCCCTTCTGGGTCTGGTGTGCACTGGCCTTCCGTTCAACAGCAGCCTGAGTTGTGGGACGGGGCCTAATTGGCAGAGGTTTAGGTCCCTGACTCTGATGTTTTGGATCATTGGACTTCTTGAAGGAGTTCGTGGAAACTGGTGGGCGCCCGGCTGACTCCTTCACCGGGGCCCTCTGAAGTTTTCCGCCGGCTTGCGATATCTGGATGCAACTTCATCTGGGCTGGGACACACTGCTCTAACATGCCCGATTCCCCCACAATTGAAACATGTTATCAATCTCTTAGGCTTCTGTACTAGTTCCATATTGGAGCTAGGAGGTTTTTTTGGTTCCTCTGACGTGTTCTTGTTGTGTGGCACAGAGGCCTGGCTAGTCAGCATGGACACCATTTCTACTAGTTGTGACACCTGGGTCTTTAGGAGTTCAACTTCTGAATCACCTTCTTCTGCACTTAACATTCTGACTCGGGCAGTTGGTTCGGTGTGTTGACTCCTCCATTTGTCTTCCAACATGGCCTCCTCCTCCCTGACTATCCGGATCAAGTCGGGGTATTCCAGGCTGCTCCCGTCCCGCCGGGTGCGTAGCAATAATGCGATGGGGTCCAAGGGTTGAGCTCCCCTCAACACCTGCTGGGCACGGGCCTCATCCACTTTTCTTGGATCGATCCCTTTCTTCAGTAGGATCCGATGCAGGATCTTATCCAGGCGTCCTATGAATTCTGACAGCTTCTCTCCCTCTTTTTGGTAGCAATGCCCCAGCTGGTAAGTGAGTTCAGTGACGTTTTCCGTCCCGCCGAACACATTCTGCAGAATATCCAGATAGTCCTGTGCATTGCAGTCCTTCTTGCTTAACTTGAGGTTACGTATGGCCTCCAGAGCAGGCCCCTTTAAGCTTTCCACAATCCGTTGTTTTTTTGTTGTTCTGGCACCTCCCATTCTTCTAGGGCCTGAGTGGCTCCATCTAGCCACTCTTCAAATCCATCTTCCACTGAAGGTATAGGTTTCTTCCCAGAAAAGGTCCTGAGTTTCCTGTATCCTGACATCAGGTAGTCTGGAGGGTCCTTTTTACACTTGGTCACAATCTCCCCCAGGACAGCGCACAATTCTGAGCTAAGGGTGGTCAATGGTGGTGAACCGGGACCCTTTTGTTGGGCGCTCCCTCCTGTGCTGGGGCCTCCTGAAGTAGTGGATGTGGGGCCATCTTTATTCTCTTCTGGGTGTATCAGGAGGAGTTCTACTTGGTTTGTAGTTTTTATGCTGGCACCCTTGAAGTAGTCAGAGATTCCGTTCCTCCACTCACATAATGCATAGGTGTGGGGATTTACAGTATCTGTCTTTATGTCAATCACCCATGGCTTCCTGTCCGTGGACAATGCTCTCAAGACTGGAGTTAGCTGCTCCTCTACCCAGGCCTCTCTCTGGATTTCAACCACCAGGCCATTTCCGGGTAGGATGCCTTCATCCCTGCACCACCGGGCTACGGCAGCAGGGTCCATTTCTGTGCTGTAAGGGTTCTGTCTAGGGGGAAAGTTGATTGCAGAACCGTAGAATATCCCGGACGAGCCCCCACGTGTAGCACTACCCCCGTAGGAGCTGCTGTTTGTTTGATTTGGGTCTACGTCCTGCCTATCAACACCTGGAAGTGGCTAAAACCTTCCCTTAGCACAACTGATATGAATAAGGAGTGTGAGACCTATTGAGTATTAGGAGACACAATCCTGCATACATCACACAATAACCTGTAAATGTTATTACCTTTGCTGGTCACTAGTCCTTCTAAGTGACAGAGATACTTCACACAAGTTATATGCTTAATCAAAGGTACCTTTACTCAGTATAAAAGGGAAGGGTAAAGAATCACATTAATACACACAGTTGACTCTGCATGCGCATTGCAGAGTCAATAAACCAATAAGGATAGGTATCACTGAGATTAGGTAATAACAGGAAATAACATCAGCTATATATATGTACATGTATCTATATGTGTCTCTGCACGGCTAACTGGTTGCTCGCGAGCTCACCCTTTGTTGCAATACCTTGCACGTGTTCATTCCCTATAATAGGTAAGCAAGGCCTATCTGCGTCCCACTCAAAGTTCCTTTCTCCAATGAAGTCTTCGCTAGCCACCGTCGGTGCACAAGTTAAATTGTAATCCACAGGGTTTCAACAAGATGCTGTAATTATCCGCAATATACCTGAGTACTCGTGTGCCTGCCACCCACTAATGACGGATGCACCAATCTCTGATCACATAGTCTCCAGTGAGATACACTAGGCCGCAAGCTGTGGCGTGATAGGCGAAGTGTGGCTGGCACTAACTAAATCACTTTCCTCTAAGGTAGTAGTCAATTCTGGGCAGGTGCCCTTCTCACCAAACAGGCCCGACTTTCAGATAGTCTCCTCTGGCTTGTCCCGGTCACTCGATCTCCACGCTTCTGCTTCAGCTGCAGTCTCCGGACTCCGTCACTAACAGCATATGGTGATGGACGACTCCGGTCTCTGCTGGGCAATCACAGGACGCTGTGGACGATCCTCTGCTGGAAATCACTCAGGCACTCCCGTAATTTAGGCCCAGGCTTCTGGCCTAATCCTTAGGAAGCAGGCCTCCGTGCCAACTTCCTGCTTGATTGAGTGCTGGATCCAGAGAGAGAGACGCTGGCCCCTCCCCTGGTTTAAGTAGTCTGCCCAGAATGCTTTGCGGTGTTGCAATGCACCCTGGGTAATGTAGTCTGTCTTTTACTAAAAGCAACAAAGTCTTTTCTCCTAGCTGATATCTGTCCCAAAGTGCATTAGTTGCATTGTAACACTTATACCACCGGAGGGAGCTGGATTCCTTCTTACATATGGACATCCTGCTACATATATATATTTCTTATTCAATTTTGGGAGGTGGTATCGGGTGATATCACCTGGAGACACCGTCCCCTTGTGACATCACCGCCCGGGGCATGATGGCTCCGTGATGTCACAAGGGAGCGGGGTCTCCGGATGATGTAACCCAATGGCCACGCCCTATAGTTATATAAGAAATGTCAGACATCGGAGCGGACAGAACAGAGGGAGCCAGTGTCTGGGGAGGATCGATTTTTTTAAATTTTAGCAGGTCGGCGGTGGCCGCGACGGCAGAGGAAGAAGACCGGCAGAAGAAGAAGATCGGCTGAAGAAGAAGGCCCGGAGGAAGAAGAAGACCCCCTTTCCTGGCCTGCCAGGCTGCGTGCTCAGATAAGGGTCTGGTATGGATTTTGGGGGGGGGCTCCACAATGTTTTTTTTTTTTTGGTGTGGGGTTGCCCCTCAAAACCAATACCAGACTGAAGACTGAAGAGTCTGGTATGGTTTTGGGGGAGGGGACCCCACACCGTTTTTTTTTCTTGAATTTGTTTAGCCAGTCCCTTGGCTGAGAAGCAACCCCACACATGAATGATCTCAGGATGCTTTACTGTTGGCATGACACAGGGACTGATGGTAACACTTACCTTTTATGCTACAAACAAGGTTTTTTCGGATGCCCCAAACAATCATAAAGGGGAATCATCAGAGAAAATTACTTTACCCCAGTCCTCAGCAGTTTAATCCCTGTACATTTTGCAGAATATCCGTCTGTCTCCAATGTTTTTCCTGGAGAGAAATAGTTTCTTTGCTGCCCTTCTTGACACCAGGTCATCCTCCAAAAGTCTTTGCCTCACTGTGCATACCGATGTACTCACACCTGTCTGCTGCCATTCCTGAGCAAGCTCTGCACTGGTGGTACCCCAATCCCGCAGCTGAATCAACTGTAGGAGACGGTCCTGGTGTTTGCTGGACTTTCTTGGGTTCCCTGAAGCCTCCTTCACAAATGCAGTGAAAATGTTTTTTTTTATGGAATTAGGTTAATTTTCATGGCAAAAAGGGACTTTGCAATTAATTGCAATTCATCAGATCACTCTTCATAACATTCTGAAGTATATGCAAATTGCCATCATAAAAACTGAGGCAGCAGACTTTGTGAAAATTAATATTTGTATCATTCTCAAAACTTTTGGCCACAGCTGTATATCTTTACAAGTTTTATTTAAAAAAAAAAAAAAAGAGAAAAAAAAAAAGCACAATTTTCACCAGAAAACGGATGTCAGACAAAAGCAAAGGGTTACTATGACCTTTCTAACCCAATGCCTATTTACTGTATACCTTTTACACCTGTAAAAATGAATAGTAAACTAATATGTCTTTTCACATTTCACTAGGTTCATACACACAATTAAGAGCAAACTTTTTTATTTTAGTTTATCTAGTTTAGAATATGGCAACCTAAAACAATTGAACTAAAAACAACCTGACGTGATTTTTCATGTTTCCTCTCAAGCCTGCCTTGCCTACACACTATCGTGGAAAAAAATGTTTGAGTAAAGCGCAGTGACTTCCAACACATACGACGGCACTATAAAGGGGAAGTTCCATTCGGATGGCGCCACCCTTCATGTTAGTAAAGTTTGTTGAGCGACGATTCGCGCTTTTCAGCCTCGTGCTTTTTAGTCCGTTACAGCGTGACAAATGTGCTATCTCCATTACGAATGCTAGTTTTACTAGAACGAGCGCTCCCGTCTCATACTTGATTCTGAGCATGCGCATTTTTTTCACGTCGTTAAAGCCCACACACGGCCGTTTTTCATGACTAGAAAAACGACGATGTAAAAAACGACGTGAAAAATTAGAGCATGTTCCAATTTTTCTCGTCGTGATTCTCTGCGTTTTTCTCGTCGGGAAAAATGCTGGAAAGCCCACACACGATCATTTTTAATGACCATTTTAAATTTTTTTATTTTTCTCGTCATTAAAAACGGTTGTGTGTACGCGGCATTAGAGTTTATTGTGAACCTGGCCCTAGAGGAGGAAAAGCTTGATCTAATAAAATGAGAGAAGCACCACTAGGGGTCACTAAAACGCTTTAGTTGTCCTTAGTGAGATCATTTATCCAGTTGCAAAACATTGCATAAGCTGATGCTTATGAACTAGTACAAAAAAACAGTTCATGTGTACTCCACTTTAGTGTAGGAAACATACAGTGTGACCATGTTTATGCATTCCAATCAATGCTAAACAAGAAAGTAAAAACATGATGAAAATTCACAAGAGCTTAAAGGACATTTTAATTTGACTGCCTGATAATGTAAAAGGGGGAAAACACAGCTGTATAAAGGCTAATCAACCTTGAGCTCCAATACAGTTCAGCAGGTGGCTTGATAGGGGGGGGGGGGGGGGGGCAGGGTGTACAAAAGCCCCGAATGATAAAATTAGATCTTTAGGAAGTACAATGGTCCATGAGATCATGATAGAGAATAATGGAACATATGTTTTCTACCAGCCCTGATCATTTGGATCTCTATGAAAGCCCAAAAATTATATTTATATTTCGAACACTTTTTTTTTTTTAGGTAAGAAAGCGTACAAATGCCATGCTGCTATGTACTTTTTAGTTTCTATAGAAAACAATGCTTTAATGAACAATTTACACAATAGAAATAAAACTCTTAAACTGGCTATAGATGGATCGCAATTATTAAAGTTCAGCAGGGACCGTTCCCATTTGTGAGAAGTCAATCTAATGATCAGTTTCTCTTGAACGTAAATGTTGGAATATGTGTATTCGATTAGTGAATGCAGCCAATCAGCTGCAGCACTGATCATTTTTTTTCTGAAAACTGAAGAAGTCCCGCTGTCAGAATACAATAAAACAACAGGGAGAATTGCTCCATCCACCTCATTTGTGTGAAAGGGAGAATCTGTTCAGTTTCTTCAATCAGACAGTTGGCTGATCGAAAAAAAACTGATCCATATATGGCCAGCTTTAGGCTCATTTCACACTAGCTTGTCCATTTAATGGACTCTGCTTGCTCAGCAGGGGATCGCTCCACTAAACCCCGCTGAGTAGGCGGATGACAGGTCCATCTCCGCTCACTGAGCTGAGACAGACCTGTCATAGTCCTGCTCTCCTCTATGGGGAGATCGGATGAAAACGGACCGCCTGTCTGTTTTCATCTGATCCCATCCGATCCGATCTGCCAGACGGATGGAAAATAGGCTCACCATCCATCTGGATTTGAGAGGACGGATAGCATAGCGTGTGTCAGCGGACATGTCATTGCTGACATCCACTGCCCCATAGAGGTGGATGGAGCGTCCAATCAGGTCTGCCTGAGAAACTGACAGGCAGACCTGATTGGAAAGCCTGTGTGAAAGAGGTCTTATACTGCCTGTAACACTGTCTGGGAATGGGGGAGAGTCTGATCAGTCATTTGATTCTCTAGCCTTGCTTGTCTGCCTGAAGACCCAAAGCTGTTAACCACTAGAGTTGGGCGAACAGTTTGGGCCGGGAAAAAGTTTGGGCCAAACATCGCCTGTTCACCCATTTGGCAAACACCTGAATTTGCAGGGTGCTTGGCGGGTTGTTCGCCCGCTGAGCGCCTCACAATGCACTGCGCGCTCCACAGTGCATTGTAAGCCCTGTTAGGGTAAAGCTTTGTCCAATCAGGGCACAGTGAATAGCTGATGAGTTATCCGAGCATTCGTTTAACAAGGGGGCCCCCAGATCCCACCCCCCTCTATGTGAATGAGTATGGAAATAGAAACACACACAGTGTTTGACAATTCCTTTATTAAAAACTTAAAAAAATATGATCCCTCAATGTAGATCCATCCTTAATTGCGACTCCACCCCCGGACCTGAAAAAAGACAAAAAAATGCTCCGCCCACAACGAAGGCTAACCGCCATCTGCCTGCGCTGCCATTTGACAGTTCTTATATTGGTAAGGAGCGTGCCACCTGGTGACACCACCCCCGTGTGACATCATCGACCGGGGCATGCTGGGTCAGTGACATCAAAAGGGGGCAATGCCACCAGATGACGTTGCCAGGTGGCCCCGCCCCTTACCTATATGACAACTGTCAAACGGCGGAGCCTGCAGTAGGTGGTTAGCCTTCGTTGCAGTCATGGCGTTTTTTTGTTTTTTTTTCCAGGTCCGGCAGTGGTGTTGTGGTCGTGATTGATGATCGATCTACATTGGGGAGACATTGTTTTTTTTATTTTTAATAAAGAAATTGTCAAACTGTGTGTGTGTTTTTATTTATTTTTGACAGTTTTATGGTGAATGGGTCGGGATACTATGTACCCCATACTCCCTCACATAGGGGGGGGGCTTCCAGATTCTGATAAGCCCCCTGCCCACAGACCGCCACAACCGCAGCCCAGGGTTGTTGAAAAGAGGCCCTTGTCCCCATCAACATGGGGACAAGGGCTCCTGCCATGTTGAGGGCATGTGGACTGGAATGGTTCAGGAGGGGGGAGGTGCTCGCTCTGGTATGGATTTTAGGGGAGACCCCATGTAGTTTTTTTGTTTTTTTCCATATAATTTTTTTTATTAAGAACAAAGTATTAATTTTTATACAACACAATTTTTAAACAAACAGAAGGTGATTGAACATCGTGAACATATAAAGAATTGGTGTAACCTTACTCGTGAGAACATAGCGAAACAGATAAAATAATCAAAAGTCCCCACAGTCATCAGGGGTCTGTAACTAGATATAAACAGGGCAGTCACTCTAATCACAGCCCATGGGTTTGGGGCTCATTGTAGAGGTAGCGCTTAGTGTACATGTATATGCCTGTCTATACCTGAGTAGGTAGGGAAGAGTTGGGTCTTTAAAGTGGGGTGAGGTTGTGTGGGAGAGCGGTCTTGGCCGTTTTGTTTGATGTAGAGAGTAGGGGTAACAGTCAATCACCTAGGCTAATGTGTAAATGGGGATGTGTATGTGGGCTGGTATCGCCCGGGCAGGTGGGGCAAGAGCAAAAGAGGGGGGAAACAGCAGGGGGAGGGGGGCAGAGGTAAAAGGCAAGAAGGGAGGGAATAAAAAAAAGGGGGTGATGGAGCTCCGAGGGTATCACCTCCTCGGTCTCCACAGGGCGTGGCGAATATGTAGGGGCCCGTGAGAGGATCCCTGTCTGGAAGGGTCTCTTCCCGGGATCGGCCTGTTTTTTTTTTTATTGTGACCCAGGGTTCCCCTAAAATCCATACCAGACCCAAAAGGCTTGAGGAGGGGACCCTCCGCGCCATTTTTGTCCACATTTTCTATTGCCGGCAATAGTATTGTATTGCCGGATATTTAAATGTCATTTTTTTCTTTATAAATGTCAGTTTAACTGTGCTTTACATGATACAGATGAGCCACTTTTCAGGCAGACTAAGGGGACACCCCCCCCCCAGGCACTACATTTAAATACATTTTTCATTTTTATTGTTTCACTTTAAGCATCATTAAAATCACTGCTCCTATCTTTTTTTAAAGTTTTTTTTTGCATTGGTACATGTCCCCCAGAGCAGTACCCAGCCCCCCTTTTAATGGCCAATAACTTGCATATAAGCCTTAAAAATGAGGACTTTCGATTTTTCACGTTCGGGTTCCACAGACTTCAATGGGGTTCACGAGATCTGGGCCAAACTTTTGCTATGTTCGGGAGTTCTGGTGCGAACCAAACTCCGGGTGGATGTTCAGCCCATCTCTATTAACCACTGCAGCGCCAGAAGTTCAAACAGAGGAAGAACACAGGCATTCCTGTAGTGCAGATTTCCACAGGATCTAGCTGCCTGTACAATGTGGGGCACACTTCAGTACGGGGAGTGATGTTTCTAAATCTGTAAGGATTTTTTTTAGGTAAACTTCAGCTCTAAAAAGTCTTGCCTTGTGTTTCCCTATTAATAATATTTATAATTTAAAATTTGAACAATTTAGCAGTATATGAAAAATATAATACAGCCACTTTCACTCTGCTGAAGGTATACTAGTACAGTTGGGGCAGCACAGTGGCTTAGTGCTTAGTACACTATCTGTATGGGGATTATTTTCTGTGTGCTTGTGTGGGTTTTCTACCACAATCTAACCAGTAATTGGTTTGTAACCACATTGCCCCTATTGTGTGTATGACTTTGGTAGGGACAGTAGATTGTGAGCCCCTTTTGAGAAGCAGAGACTGTTTTGAATGGATCTTCAGTATGTTCCCTGTGCTGTGATTAACTGGTGTTACACTATAATCAATTTTTTTTTATTTTATTATAAGCTTCAACATTTCCATTCAGCATTGTACATTTACATAAGACACAAATGAGCATTGCAAGAAAGAACTGGGTACAAAATTGTCTTATCAAAAGTTTATCAATTATAATACCCCCCCCCCCCCAAGAGAAAGAAAGAAAAAAAAACGTGAAAAAATAAGATAATTCCCTCTCCCCCCCTCCCTCCACGCCATCCCTGGCTGCGGTGGAGTAAGTCTGCTCTGTCCCCACTCACTCCATTCCTTCTACTTGAGTCGTGTGTTCTCCTACTGTGTCCTTATTTGTCACTTAAACAATGCCCCCTCCTACTTCCAAAGAGGACACTAATGGCCATGGTGACTATTCTTTTTATGTGGGGAAAAATAAATAAATAGAAAAAGGCAGGAGAAAAGAAAATAAAAAAAAAATATATATGTATATTTATTTGTGCCTCATGGTTAAGTATTAATTACCCGTAATTGTGTATAGCGGCCCCCCATGGCCTAATTCCCCAACTTGAGTAAAAACAAACAAACTTTAAAGAGAGAGAAAAAAAAAAGGGGGAATAGGGGAGTGATCTCCTCTCCTACTTCCACGTGTTTATTTATTGATTCCCCTCTACCAGGACCTCTTAAGAGGCCACTAATGGCCATGGTGTTTAACCACTTCCCTACCGCCCATAGTCATATAACGTCCACAGATGGGATCTCCCATCCTGGGCGGAAGTCATATGACGTCCTCGGCTTTGAGGGGGGATATCTGAATGATGCCTGCAGCTAGAGGCATCATTCAGATATCCTTTTCTTGTGCCGGCGATTCTGCGCACCATAAGAACGATCCTAGCGGTGGTTCCGCCGCTTGATCGTTCTTATAGGCGGTGGGATGGGACATCCCCCCCTCCCGCCGCCATCCGGTGCTTCTCCGGGCTCTCCCGTGCCATCGGAGGCCCGGAGAGAATCGTCCGGCGCCGGTGGTGGGTCACGTGACGAGCATAGAGATGACTGGTGACCAGATGGTCACCAGTCATCTCTATGATCGTCGGAGGCCCGGACGCGATGTGATGACGTCGCGCCCGGGTCCTCATATGTAAACAAAGCCGCCATTGCGGCTAGTAAGTATGAGATCAGTGAAAAAAAATTCACCATCTCATGCTTTCCAGCCTGGAGGAGAGATGTGGGGTCTTATTGACCCCGCATCTCTCAATAAAGAGGACCTGTCACACACATTCCTATTACAAGGGATGTTTACATTCCTTGTAATAGGAATAAAAGTGATCAAAACAAAAAAGTAAAATAAGTGTAAAAAATAAATAAAATAAGTAAAATAAAAAAAAAAAAAAAAAAAAAAAAAATATTAAAACACCCCTGTCCCCGGTAGCTCGTGATCAGAAGCAAACGCACACGTAAGTCCGGCCCACATATGTAAACGCCGTTCAAACCACATATGTGAGGTATCGCCGCGTGTGTTAGAGCGTGTGCAACAATTCTAGCACTAGACCTCCTCTGTAACTCTAACATGGTAACCTGTAAAAAAAAATTAAGCGTTGCCTATGGAGATTTTGAAGTACCGAAATTTGGCGCCATTCCATGAGTGTGCGCAATTTTAAAGCGTGACATGTTAGGTATCTATTTACTCGGCGTAACATCATCTTCATATTTTTCCAAAAAATTGGGCTAACTTTACTGTTTTGTTATTTTTTAATTCATGAAACCATTTTTTTCCCCAAAAAAAGGCGTTTGAAAAATTATTGCGCAAATACCGTGCAAGAAAAAAAGTTGCAATAACCGTCATTTTATTCCCTAGGGTGTCTGCTAAAAAAAACATATATAATGTTTGGGGGTTCTGAGTAGTGATGAGCCGAACACCCCCGGGTTCAGTTCGCACCAGAACCCGCGAATGGACCGAAAGTTCGCACGAACATTAGAACCCTATTAAATACAATGGATGCGAACGTTCGGATTCTAAAGTGCTAATTATAACGACTATTATCCATGTTATTGTCCGAAACAGAGTTTGGGAACCCGGGTTCTGCACCAGGGGACATGTATCAATGCAAAAAGAAGTTTTAAAAACGGACGTTTTCCGGGAGCAGTCATTTTAATGATGCATAAAGTGAAAAAAAAAAAGTCAAATATTCCTTTAAATATTGTACCTGGGGGGTGTCTAAAGTATGCCTGTGAAGTGCCACGTGTTTCCCGTGTTTAGAACTGTCCCTGCACAAAATAACATTTCTAAAGGAAAAAAAGCCATTTAAAACTGCTTGCGGCTTTAATGCAATGTCTGGTCCCGGTAATATGGATGAAAATCTTTAGGAAAAATGGCATAGCTACCCCATCAACCCCCCCCCCCTACCCCAGCCCATTACCAGCCCCTTTGGGTCTTGTATGGATATTAAGGGGAACCCCGCACACAAAATAAAAAAGGACCTATATACTCTGAACAGCCGTATACAGGCGGTGCATACAAGACAGGGACTGTAGGTTTGTTCTTATGTAGAATCTGTTTGTAATTTTGAACAGCTGCATTGTTTAAGTGGAGCTCCATGCCAAATTCCTTTTTTTTAGCTTTTTGTAAAACATAGGGAACGGTTATCACCCCTGTCACATTTTTTTTGCTGTCTGTGCCCCTGTTCAGAACATTTCACCTCACTTTGCGTCCCAATGACAACTGTTTTTGAAATGTGGTGTTTTTATTGAAACAAGGATTGCTGATAAAGCATCAGTAGAGAGGAGACACCTTTCTCCCATATTAATTCTTACAGGAGAGAATTTTCCTTCCAAGGGGTAGATTTCCTCTCACTTCCTGTTGTCTTCTTCCGTTTGCAAGTAGTAGTAGTTTGTAAGTTGGATGTTTGAAAGTAGGGACCTGCCGTATATACTCTGCAGAAATTGGCCCCTTAGGTGTTGGTGTTGGCACAACACTGAAAGCACTCACAGTTATTCTTGGTGGGTGCTGGAACGCCCTGCTGTCAACTATTATATCAGGAATTGTAATAACATATAATTGTTGATCAGTGGTAGTAAAAATTGGGCCTTTGATGGTGGTGCTGGTGCCACAACACTGTAAGGCCTGACAGTTACTCTTGGTGGGCGCAGCAATGGGCCCTGCTGTGAATTATTAGATCAATAATTATAATTGCATGCCCCTGTTGAATAGGGGCTGAAAAATTGGGCCTTTGGTGGTGGTGGTGGTGGTGGTGGTGGTGGTGGTGATGGTGGTGCTGGTGCCACAACACTGTAAGGCCTGACAGTTACTCTTGGTGGGCGCAGCAATGGGCCCTGCTGTGAATTATTCGAACAATAATTATAATTGCATGCCCCTGTTGAACAGGGGCTGAAAAATTGGGCCTTTGGTGGTGGTGGTGGTGGTGATGGTGGTGCTGGTGCCACAACACTGTAAGGCCTGACAGTTACTCTTGGTGGGCGCAGCAATGGGCCCTGCTGTGAATTATTAGATCAATAATTATAATTGCATGCCCCTGTTGAACAGGGGCTGAAAAATTGGGCCTTTGGTGGTGGTGGTGATGGTGGTGCTGGTGCCACAACACTGTAAGGCCTGACAGTTACTCTTGGTGGGCGCAGCAATGGGCCCTGCTGTGAATTATTAGATCAATAATTATAATTGCATGCCCCTGTTGAACAGGGGCTGAAAAATTGGGCCTTAGGCACTGGTGGCACAACACTGCAACCCCTCACAGATACTGTGCTTGGAGCACAGCAATGAGGCCTGTTGCAAAGTATTGCATCAAAAATTTTAATTACACGCACCTGTTAAACAGGGGCTGAAAAATTGGGCCTTAGCCACTGGTGGCGTCACCCATAAACCAAAATGATCTTCCAAGCTATCATCATTAATCGTATCATTGAGGAGGAGGATAGCCAGTCAACATAACAGCACAGGCACTCAGCATCAGCATCAGTCTTGAAGGGATGTGACATTTTAAAATCAATTAGTCTGTTATATCAGCATCTGGTGTGTGGTAGTGATCCAAGACTGGTTCATCTTGATGAAAGTCAGTCGATCAACCGAGTCGGTGGACAGGCGCACCCTGTGATCCGTGACAAATCCTCCAGCAGCACTGAATGTGCGTTCTGAAAGAACGCTGGATGCAGGACAGGCCAGTAGCTCAATTGCATACTGTGCAAGCTCTGGCCAGTGATCCATCCTCAAGACCCAGTAAGCCAGAGGATTTTCGGTGGGGAAGGTGTCCAAGTCTGACCTTGCCCCTAGGTATTCCTGGACCATGTATATCAGACGCTGGCGATGGTTGCTGGAACTGATCATACTTTGGGGCTGCGGACTAAAGAATTGTCTGAACGCATCGGTCAGACGGCCACCTTCCCCACCGCTCCTTCTTTGACTGCCCGAAGCCTCAGCAACTCGTTGTCCAGGACCAGGAGTTTGTAACCTCCCAGTCTCTGGGAACGCGTTGCACAGACCTTTCTGCAAGGCCTCCCGGAGTTGTCTCATCCTCTGCTCCCTCTGCGACGGTACGATAAGGTCCGCAACCTTACCCTTGTACCGTGGATCAAGGAGAGTGGCCAGCCAGTAATGGTCCCTCTCCTTGATCCGAAGAATACGAGGATCCTTCCGCAGACTTTGCAGGATCAGGGAGGCCATGCAGCGTAGGTTAGCTGAGGCATTCAGTCCGGAGTCCTTTGGGTCACTAAGGACGACATGATCCACAGCCACCTTCTCCCAGCCACGTACAAGTCCACTGGTTTCTTGGGACTGTAAATCATCCCTAAAAGACTGCTGCTGATGATGCTGAGTGCCAGCCTCCACCTCCATGCTGACACAATCCTCCTCCTCCTCCTCCTCTTCCTGTGCGATGGGTGGGACAGAAGGAACACTGTCTGGGTAAAGGGGGCCTTGAGAGGCAAGGAAGTTCTCCTCTTCCTGCTTCTGTTCTGCCTCAAGTGCCCTGTCCATTATTCCACGCAGCGTGTGCTCCAACAGGTGGACAAGAGGTACAGTGTCACTGATGCATGCACTGTCACTGCTCACCATCCTCGTGGCCTCCTCAAATGGTGCCAAGACAGTGCATGCATCCCTGATCATGCCCCACTGGCGTGGTGAAAAAAACCCAAGCTCCCCTGACCCTGTCCTGGTGCCGTAGTCGCACAGGTACTCATTGATGGCCCTCTGCTGCGTGTGCAGCCGCTGCAGCATGGCCAACGTTGAGTTCCACCTGGTGGGCAAGTCACATATAAGGCGGTTCTTGGGCAGGTTCAACTCCTTTTGCAGCTCAGCCAGGCGAGCACTGGCATTATAAGATCTGCGGAAATGCACACAGACTTTCCTGGCCTGCCTCAGGACATCCTGTAAGCCCGGGTACCTGCCCAAGAACCGCTGCACCACCAGGTTAAGGACGTGAGCCATACAGGGCACATGGGTCAGTTGTCCCTGTCGGAGGGCGGAGAGGAGGTTTGTGCCATTGTCGCAAACCACCATTCCTGGCTTAAGCTGGCGTGGCGTCAACCACCTCTCGGCCTGCCCCTGCAGAGCAGACAGGACCTCTGCCCCAGTGTGGCTCCTGTCCCCCAAACACACCAGCGCAAGCACGGCATGGCATCTTTTTGCCTGCGTACTTGCGTAGCCCCTTGAACGCCTACGGAGCACCGCTGGTTCCGAGGACAAACCACAGGAAGAGGCCATGGAGGAAGAAGAGGAGGGGGTGGAGGAGAGAGGTGTGTCACAACCAGTAGTAGCATTTTGGAGGCGTGGCGGTGGAACAACCTCCAACACTACTGCACCTTGTCCTGCATCCTTCCCAGCTGCCAAAAGAGTGACCCAATGGGCCGTGAAAGAAAGGTAACGTCCCTGTCCATGCCTGCTGGACCATGAGTCAGCGGTAATATGCACCTTACCGCTGACCGCCCTGTCCAGCGAGGCCAAGACATTGCCTTCCACATGCCTGTAGAGAGCCGGAATCGCCTTCCGTGCGAAAAAGTGGCGTTTGGGAACCTGCCACTGAGGAACCGCACATTGCACAAACTCACGGAAGGGGGCAGAGTCTACCAACTGAAAAGGCAGCAGTTGAAGCGCTAGCAATTTAGCCAAGCTAGCATTCAACCGCTGGGCATGTGGATGGCTGGGAGTGAACTTCTTTCGACGGTCCAGCAGCTGGGGCAGGGAAATTTGCCTGCTAGAATCGGACGTTGGTGTACTGCTAGCAGAGTGCCCGCAAGTACTTGCCTGTGACACACCTAATTCTACACCTTCATTCCTCTCAGAGCAGGTTTCAGAGAGGAGTGAAGGTATAGTGGGGTTGGAGATCCCAGCTGATGCGGTGCAAGAAGAGGTCAGCTTTGTTCTTTGGTGTGGGTCTTTAAGGTAGGCTTGCCAATGAGCTGCATGGCAGGTCAACATATGTCTGATCAAGCATGTGGTGCCCAAGCGGCTGATGTTTTGGCCACGCGATATACGCTTGAGACATATGTTGCAAACAGCAGCTGTGCGATCTGATGCACTCGCCTCAAAAAAGGCCCACACCAAAGAACTTTTTGAATGACGGGCAGAGGCAGCGCCCTGCACAGTCGGAGCTCTGCGGTGTGATTCCGTCGGTGTGCTGCCCATACGCTGGCCACTCAAGGGCATCCTGCCTCGTTGGAGATGTGCCTCCTCCTCATCCTCCTCCTCCTCCTCCTCTCTCCTATTAGGCACCCACGTGGAGTCAGTGACCTCATCATCCCCTCCCTCCTCATCACTGGAGCCAATCTGGCAGTATGCTGCAGCTGCTGGAGCATGACTGCCAGATTGGTGTCCTTCTTGAGCATCCCCTCTCTCTGCTCTCACGCTGCTGCCTTCCTCTAGCTGGGTATCATCATCAGATCCTTCCAAACGCTGGGCATCCTCCTGGAGCATGTACCCAACACTGTGCTCAAACAGTTCGGGGGACTCCTCAGGAGGAGGACATGGTGGGTCTAGGGAAGGATTGACTAATGAAGATAATGATACCAGAGAAGAGGACGCTTTGGCAGCTGCTTTGCCAGTACCCTGAGCCTGGGTGAGAGAGGATGAGGAGGATGAGGTGGGCTTGGTCATCCACTCTACCAAGTCTTCGGCATGATGTGGCTCAACATGTCCAGCTGCCGAAAAGAAGGACAAGCGTGTCCCATGGCCATGTGCTGATGACAATGCACCGCGTCCACGACCAGCACTGTTGCCCCCAGACACAGAGCCTGCTTGCCCTCTTTTTTTGCCTCCTGACTGTCTGCCTCTCCTTGTTTGCCTTCCAGACATTTTAATGGATGGCCTGCAGGGAGATGGGAAAAAGAGCAATAAGGGCTACCTTCAGGTGTATACTGTGCAGGAGGCTTAGCAACAATGACACTGACACTGTCCCCTGCCTATCCTTCTCTGTCCCTAAACACAAGGATTTGCAATATGCTTCAGCAAGATTGGTTTAGCACAGAATAGCACACTGTCAGTTTCACTCGCTGTCCTACTCTGTCCCTCCCTACAAACAAGATTTAGCACAGAATAGCACACTGATAATTTCCACGAGTGTCCTTCTCTGTCCCTAAACTCAAGGATTTGAAATATGGAACAGCAAAATTGGTTTAGAACAGAATAGCACACTGACACTTTCCCTCACTGTCCTACTCTGTCCCTCCCTACAAACAAGATTTAGCACAGAATAGCACACTGATAATTTCCACGAGTGTCCTTCTCTGTCCCTAAACTCAAGGATTTGAAATATGGAACAGCAAAATTGGTTTAGAACAGAATAGCACACTGACACTTTCCCTCACTGTCCTACTCTGTCCCTCCCTACAAACAAGATTTAGCACAGAATAGCACACTGATAATTTCCACGAGTGTCCTTCTCTGTCCCTAAACTCAAGGATTTGAAATATGGAACAGCAAAATTGGTTTAGAACAGAATAGCACACTGACACTTTCCCTCACTGTCCTACTCTGTCCCTCCCTACAAACAAGATTTAGCACAGAATAGCACACTGATAATTTCCACGAGTGTCCTTCTCTGTCCCTAAACTCAAGGATTGAAAATATGGAACAGCAAAATTGGTTTAGAACAGAATAGCACACTGACACTTTCCCTCACTGTCCTACTCTGTCCCTCCCTACAAACAAGATTTAGCACAGAATAGCACACTGATAATTTCCACGAGTGTCCTTCTCTGTCCCTAAACTCAAGGATTTGAAATATGGAACAGCAAAATTGGTTTAGAACAGAATAGCACACTGACACTTTCCCTCACTGTACCTCTCTGTCCCTACAAACAAGGATTAGCACAGAATAGCACACTGACACTTTCCCTCACTGTACCTCTCTGTCTCTACAAACAAGGTTTAGCACAGAATAACACACTGTCACTGACACTCTCCCTACCTATCCTTATTTGTCCCTAAACACAAGGAATCCAGGATTAGTAAAGGAAAAAAAATGACACTGTCCCTGCCTATGCTTCTCTTTCCCTGCTCCGGAAGACACTACACAAGGCCGCCGCGCTGGCGGCCTTTTATAGTGTGGGGCGTGTACTAAACCCCCTCAGCAATAATTGGCCACAGGCATCCTGCCTGTGGCCAATCATTGCTCTCCTCGCTGCCGGCGCTGTGATTGGCCAAGCATGCGGGGTCACAGTGCATGCTTGGCCAATCACAGCGCCTGGATGACACTGCGATGGCGTAGTGCATTGTGGGCCGTTCGCGTCACTCGAATTTGGCGCGAACGGCCCAAATCGTTCGATCTTCGTCGAACGATCGAACAGCCGATGTTCGAGTCGAACGTATGTTTGACTCGAACACGAAGCTCATCCCTAGTTCTGAGTAATTTTCTAGCAAAAGAATGATGATTTGTACATTTAGGAGAGAAGTGCCAGAATAGGCCCGGTATTGATGTGGTAAAAAAAGCCTGGTGTTGAAGTAGTTAAAAATAAATGATTATACCTTGTGATATCTTCGCCCGTGTTTACATTCAAGCGATCCTTCTGACCTACTCTTCCCCCAACTTTAAGTGACAGGCCCATATTTCCCAGAAAAATAAAATAAAAAATTGTGATATCCTTACAGTGATCATATACAATCTCTGTCCTAATACTACTTTAAGTCCCTCTTCTCCTGTGTGTGCCCTACTCCTTATCCTCCACCCCCCTTCCCATCCCTCCCCTCTCTGTTTCAGCATGACTTAACTCCCTCTCTCTCTCCTAGTTAGGGGCAGACATCTCACTCCACACTATCAACACAGTCAGAATTTATTAGGGAGGTCAATAAGAGAGAGAGAGGGAGGGGGAAAGAAAAAAAAGAAAAATGAAAATTAAGAATAAAATAGGAAGAAAAATATATCAATCCTGGTCAAGGTTCATGATTCGGTTCTTTATACTTCTATAGCTTAACCCATAAGCAACTATACTGGGGGTTCTTATGGATCTACTATGCCCCCTGCTTTCCCCCTCCATGTCTCTTATCCTCAGTCCATTTCAGGTGCACACTGTATCCAGCCTGCCCAAGTCTTCTCAAATTCCCCTTTTTTGTCCTTCACTACTTGAGTCCACCTTTCGGCTTCCATTATCCGGTTAACCTCCTTTTTCCAATCCTCTAGTGTTGGACAGGCGGCCTGTTTCCAAAATCTGGGGATCAATAATTTAGCTGGATTCAATAGGTGTGGTGTGATACTCTTCCTGTAAGCTTTAATGGAGCCGGGTGTTCCATGGAATAGGAAGCATAGGGGTGGAGAAATGTACTCCTCTGCTCACATCCTCTCCAACACCGGACATCTGCCTCTGGGTACATCTGAGTTAATCTTACTGGTGTCCTGTACCAGCTTGTCATGAATTTATAAGCCATTTCCTGAACGTACGAACTTATAGATGTAGAATAAGTTGATTTGATAATTTTTTTAATTTGTTCCTCTGACAGTTCTTTATTTAATTCTCTTTCCCACTCCCTGATAAAGTATGTGACTGTACTCTTTTGGGCTCCTAGTATCAGTCTATACATCTGAGACAACAGATGCCTATGGTCCCTCAAACGCACACACTGGCCCTCAAACACCGTGATTGAGTTTAATGATCTCAATAGAGGTTTCGTCTTGTTAAAGAAGCCTGTCATTTGATAGTATCTCCAACCTGATGTGGGTATATTCCCTAGGGCCGTAACCAGTTCCAAATAGGTTGCTAGGGTTCCCCACGGGGCGAATTTACCACACGTGGTGTCTCCATCCTGACCCCATGCCCCCAGGAATTCCCCCCTCCCCCGGAGGGAACCCTGGGAATCCCTCCAGTGGGGCTAGGGGGGAACACCTGGGGGGAATACTCTCCTGTTTTATTCAACTTATCCCATATTAACAAGGAGTTCCAAGTCAGGGGAGATGTCCATTTCGAGAGTCCTCTTGACGTACTAGGGATCCAAGGGGCCCCTGCAAGGTTCCTCCCTGCTATTGTTTTTTCTAGTGGGACCCACATTTTATTGGAGGAGTCATGGCACCAGTTCAAAATTCGAACCAGCGACATTGCCTTATAATACACTGATATGTCTGGCAACCCCATTCCTCCCTCTGCCTTACTTCTGCGCAGGATGTCATATGCCAACCTTGGTTGTTTGTCATTCCACACGAATGCTACAAAAGCCTTCCGTATCTGTTTAAAAAAGGTTTCTGGTAATTTAATCGGGACTGTATGTAATATATAGATAATTCTAGGTAGATAGTCTGATACTGTACCATTTACTTTAACCCTTGCTCTTGGGTTTGCATAAAGGGCCATTATCCATCCCATCATGCGGTCACCCAGGCCCACCCCTCTCAAGACTTCACTCATAAAGCCCCAATTCACCCTATCGAAAGCTTTTTCAGCATCCAATGATAGTACGATCTTTGGGGCTTTCTCTGGGCCATATTTCATCCAATGAAGAAGGTGAAGTGCCCTGATGGTGTTATCCCTTGCCTCGCGTCCTTTCATAAAACCTGTCTGGTCTGGATGCACTAGCTCCCCGATATGTTCTTGCAATCGCAGCGCTAGGATTTTGGCCAGCAGTTTAGTATCCGAGTTGAGCAGAGAAATAGGCCTGTAATTGGCACAGTACTGCGGATCTTTCCCTTCCTTTGGTAGTACAGTAATGTGCGCCAACAGGGCTTCTGAAGGCAACAGATTAGTCGCATTAATTGTATTAAAGTAATTGCATAACGGTCTTATCAACTCAGAGGATAATTTTTTATAGTAAATATTTGTTAAGCCCTCTGGGCCAGGGCTTTTACCTATCGGCATGGCTGCTATTGCTCTGCTCAACTCTTCAACTGTAATTGGATGTTCCATTTCTGCTGTCACTGTCTCCGATAGGGTGGGCATTGATGATTCCCTAATATAATCTCGTATCTCCTCCTTCTTTGGTCCTCCCTATCTTCTTTTTGTGAAGTCTCGGATGTCTGGATATTATATAGTGTTTCATAGAATCTGTGAAATTCTTTTGCTATAGCCTGGGTTTCCACTATCTTTTTTGTTTCGAATTAATAGGTTATGGACATGTCTAGGTTCTTGTTTCTTTTTAAGTTGTTTAGCCAGTAGCCGACCGTATTTGTTCCCTTGCTCATAGAACCTATGAGCAAAGTATCTACATTTATTATGAAATTTTCGATCTAGACATTGTGCGAGTTCTGCTCAAAGGTTCCCTAGTTGTTGGGTCTCTAAGGGGTCAAGGTTTTTTTTATGTTTAATCTCCAGTACATTGGTTTTCTCTAATAAATCTGTCACTTCCTTCCTTCTTTCCTTCTTGATGTGGGCCCCATAAGCTATTAGTTCTCCTCTTATAACCGTTTTATGAGCCTCCCACACTGCCTGATCTGACACCTCACCTGGCATATTCCTCTCAAAATAGTCCCTTATTTTGACTGACAGTTCCTCGGTTATCTTTTTATTATCTAATATTGATTCGTTCAATCTCCAAGTCCGTTCTATATAGCCTGCCTGGGTCAGAGAGAGTGTCAACGTTATTGGTGCATGATCCGAGAGGGTTATGGACTCAATAGTGCAATTTCTAACCTTTTCTAAGTAGAATTTATCTACCATAAATACATCAATACACGAGTACATTTTATGTGTTTTGGAGTAATAACTATAGTCCTTTACTCCATTGTGCATTACCCGCCAACTATCAATCAGATGTGGAGTGCGTAAAAGTTGTTTTAAATGCTTTAAAGCTCTAAAGGATAGAGATGTTTTCCCTGATGTTGTGTCCAAACTTGGATCCAGCACAATATTAAAGTCTCCGCCCAAGATCAAACAGCCTTCCCTAAATTTCTCCAGCATCTTCAACATTTTAGCAAGAAAATTAATTGTCCCTATATTTGGTGCATAAATCGCAGCAAATGTATATCGCTGGCTATTTATTGTACCTTTAACAAATAAAAAGCGACCTTCTCTGTCAGCTTGTACAGACTCCAATACCCATGGGCAAGTTTTCTTGAAAGCAATTGTAACCCCCCTTGCTCAAGCAATAGGCGATGTTGCATGGTACCAGTGATTGAACATGTGTCCAGGCATAACAGGTATAGACCCCTCCCTGAAATGCGTTTCTTGTAAAAACACAGGTGGCCCCTTTTATGCTGTGAACACAGTCCCCTCACGTTATATGATACAATTTTTAATGGTATAGTCATCTTTCAGAATACCAGCCATATCTTGTACTCCTTGCCCTTGACCAGAATGAAAAAAAAAGGAAACCAACAAACAAAACAAAAACAAATACGAGAAAAACTCTATTACATCCCCTCCATCCCCTCCCCCCCCTCCCCAGAGATACTCCGAGTATATCTCCCCCTCAGAGCTTCCCAACTAACTGGTAGATGGGTCCGCGCACACGCCCTGTACCCGGACCCATCCACCCCCTCACTGATACCAGTTCAACCAATCCCATTATATCGAGACCGTCCTAAAGGTCAAGATATCCCTGAGTTCCCCACACCACTTCCCTCCGCCCCCGATGCTCTTCTCTTCTATTCACCCAATATCTAAGTCTTCTAACTGTACCATCCAGAAACCTTTTTTTAAGATTAAAGTGCCCCCTATATCCTCTCCCCATACTATAACTTATTATACTAGCATATATACTCCCCCCCCCCCACACAACAGAAAATAGTTTCTTCCACATGCACATCTTTACATATACGGCATGTCTAACATATACCATAGGCCCCGGCCATCTCACCCCTTACATCAGTTCACCTGGGTTTTTAATCCCCAAAAAAACCCCCCCAAAAAAACTTTTAACCATCCATAAATATAATTAGCTTTGGTGAGGGAGAGAGAAAGGAAGACATTTTTTTTTTAAATGAAAATAATAACAAACAAAACAAAAAAAAGTCCCATTACCATATACAAATTTTACCCCATCATTCCAAAAAGGGAAGGGGGGACAAAAAAAAATCCCACGTCCCTTCTTAGGAGCTTCATTCAGTAAATCATCTATTAGGCCTTCTCATCTTATTAAGTGGGTCTATATCTTCCTTAACGATTTATGCGTTGGCCCTTAGGGGGAACTTGTTGCCACTGTTCCGGCCGCTGTACAGGTATCCCTATTTTATGTGTCCTCCAATCTACAAATTCTACTAATGGGAGATCCAATGTTTCCACAAAAAACTGCAAATCGTCTTTAGTTCGTAAAGTTGCTCCCACTACTTCCAGTCACAGCCAGTGAGCCAATGAGGAGAGAGCAAGGGTGGGGCCGAGCTGCACTCCATGTGTGAAAAAACATGCAGAGCATGGCTCAGGAGCGTGCCTCCATAGCAAGCTGCTTTCTTACAGGGGCACTCGGCAGGAGGGAGTGGCCAGGAGCGCTTGTGTGGGACCCGAGAAGAGGAGGATCGGTGCTGCTCTGTGCTAAACCACTGCACAGAACAGGTAAGTATGACATGTTTTTTATTTATTTTTTTAAATATGCCTTTAATATCACTTTAAAGATAAGCACCTAATGATAACTATCAGCGACAAGCAATTAAAATACAATTTTGACCAATTAACTAGTAGATAAACTGAGCTAAGCTTTTAATCTGACACCAAAGAAGCCAAGAGACAGCTGTTGATGTACTAATAAAGTGTTCATGATAAGGACGCAATCAGTTATTACAGTTTAGATGAAGTGAGATACACTTACTCCCACTTGATAATTTGCTTAAAATTAAAATGCAGATTACCTTTATGGGGGCACAAACCTGGTGTTGCAATTTACTACCTTGTCTGTTCATTTTTGTCAAGACTATTGCTAAAAGTTCACAAAAAATTGCTTAATCCTCCTGGAGGTTTGTTGTTTCCTCCAATGGTTTGCTGAACCTATTTTGAAACATTTTAACTACCGGTATTTGCAGAAGATTGTGTCCACATCCCTACCTGCTTGATCAACACCATGGACACTTTTTGTACAGACTTGACTTATTGGCACATATTCCATCCAGTTCCTGGTTATGTACGTTGGATGCTTGGAGTTAATTTACCACAACCTGCAGGAGGATTGTGTTAAGTTTGATTAAATAAGGCAAAATTCTCAGCTATGATATCCTAAACGTCCACGTATTATCTTATTTTTAAAATGAACTCTGGGCTAGAGAAAAAAATGCAGTGGGGACCACAACACTGCTTGTTAAGTCTAGTGAGTAGAGAAATAAAGAGTAATACAGTGGAACCTCGGATTGCGAGTAACGCGGGTAACGAGCGTTTCGCAATACGTGCACTGTATTTTTAAAAATCGTAACTAGGTTTGCGAGTGTTGTCTTGCAAAACAAGCACGATTCAGGCCAAAGCGGTGTGCAGTACCGCATTTGGCCTGAAGGGGGGGGTGACGGAGACGAGCAGAGCTGAACGTCGCCAATCGCAGCCGATCGGCGCCCTTCGGAAATGCACGGAAAGGCCCGAGGACAGCTCGGCTGACCTTGGCAAATCTCGGGAACTAAGTCTTTCCGAGGTTTGCCGAGGTCACACGAGTTGTCCTCGGGCCTTTTCGGCCATTTCCAAGGCTCTCCGGAGCCCCCCGCCTCTGGCCGCATGTGGCATTGCATGCCATTGAGGTCAATGCAGGACAAATAATTTTCGTTTCCATTGACTTCAATGGGGAAACTCGCATTGACATGCGAGTACTTTGGATTATGAGCATTCTCCTGGAACGTAATCCTCGTAATCCAAGGTTCCACTGTATTTGTTTTATCTCTGACTCCAGCAGGCTTCCTCAATTCATGCAACTGCAACTGACCGGGAGCTGTTGCCTCTTGAAGGTGCTCTCGGACAAGGTCACATGCTCACCTCCTCTATGTACAATGTAGGCCTGCTTTGTACCTAATAATGCCAAAGGATCAAAATGCCAGGAAGATGAGGACAGCACCAAAGCTTGCTGGAGTGGGAGTACAGTAAGTAATACAACTTTTTCTGATACCCTAGAAATAAAGAGCATTTAACCCTCACAGTGCTGGGGGGCCCAATGACACGGGTATTTTTCCCAGCAGTGCTCCAGCAGGTCCTGATGTCATCAAGACTAATGCAGGGACCATAGCCCTTCGAAACATGGGGGAGCGCTGTCTGCTGGAAAGCAGAGGGTCGAGTAAGTAAAAGTGCTTTTACTCCCCCCTAAACCTAAACAATGTAGGTAAAGTGGTATTAAACTCTAATTACACTTTTCACTACAGGTATGCTTATAATAAGTCCTACCGGTAGGCACCTTGGAAACAGTCTAAAGTTGCACTGTTTAGTTGATCTGCTCCGGCCGTCAACATCAATGGTGCATACGCAGTACCCTCTGCATTCACAGCACTGAGTGTGCCATGAGTGTCACAATGGTGACTCCCATATGCATGCATGGGAGTAATATCATGGTAGCTGGCCCATTCAAGCAGCCAGAGAGTGCAAATAAGGAAGGAAGACCGGGCTTAGATGGAAGCACCGGTAGCAGCAACAACTTCAAGGGTAACTCTGTCATAATGTGCTAATGTGTGGTGTATACTAGCACATTATGGCATAACCATCTGGGGTTAAAGAAAAAAAAGGAGTTAAAGTGATTGTAATGCTTAGTTTTTGTTTTTTTATTAAAATAATAAACATGTCATATTTACCTGTTCTGTGCAATGGTATTGCATAAAGCGGACCCAACCCTACTCTTCTCAGGTCCCCCGCTGCTGCCTCTGTGAGCAGATTGAGAAGAGAGTTGGTGCAAACAGGCACAGCTCTGGATGGAATTCAATCTTGGGTAAGTATACAGACAGGATGAGGAGGCGATACGAACAATGGAATTCTTTTTATCCTAAAATGATATTAAAGGCACAAACTTCTTTAAAAAAAATAACGTCATACTTACCTGCTCTGTACAGAGGTTTTGCACAGAGCAAACCCTATCCTCCTCTTCTGGAGTCCACCACAGGTGCTCCTGGCTCCTCCCTCCTGTTGAGTGCCCCCACAGCAAACAGCTTGCAATGTGGGCACCCAAGCAGGTGCAGTCCCGAGCCGTACCATGCAATTTCCATGTGCAGGAAATTGCACCTTGCATTTCAGTGCATTTAAGAGTCAATGGTACCCCTACTACACGTTTTCTGTGCAGCACCTCATTTTGTGCGTAGCTGCTTGTCCCCTTCACATCTTCCCCACCACAGCCGTGCCCCCCTTCACATATCACCCCACACAGTATTGCCCCCCTTCACATATCCCCCCACACAGTTCTGCCCCCTTCACACATCCCCTCCACACAGTATTGGCCCCCTTCACACATCCCCTCCACACAGTATTGGCCCCCTTCACATATCCCCCCACACAGTATTGCCCCATCACATATGCCCCCAAACATTATTTCCCCATCACATATCACCCCCCACACAGTATTGCCCCATCACATATCCCCCCACACAGTATTGCCCAATCACATATCCCCCCACACAGTATTGCCCCATCACATATCCCCTATACAGTATTGCCCCATCACATATCCCCCCATACAGTATTGCCCCATCACATATCCCCACACAGTATTGCCCCATCACATATCCCCACACAGTATTGCCCCATCACATATCCCCCACACAGTATTTCACCATCACATATCCCCCCACACAGTATTGCCCCATCACATATCCCCCCACACAGTATTGCCCCATCACATATCCCCCCACACAGTATTGCCCCATCACATATCCCCCCACACAGTATTGCCCCATCACATATCCCCCCACACAGTATTGCCCCATCACATATCCCCCACACAGTATTTCACCATCACATATCCCCCCACACAGTATTGCCCCATCACATATCCCCCCACACAGTATTGCCCCATCACATATCCCCCCACACAGTATTGCCCCATCACATATCCCCCCACACAGTATTGCCCCATCACATATCACCCCCACACAGTATTGCCCCATCACATATCCCCCCACACAGTATTGCCCCATCACATATCCTCCATACAGTATTGCCCCATCACATATCCCCCCACACAGTATTGCCCCATCACATATCACCCCCACACAGTATTGCCCCATCACATATCCCCCCACACAGAATTGCCCCATCACATATCCCCCCACACAGTATTGCCCCATCACATATCCCCCCACACAGTATTGCCCCATCACATATCCCCACACACAGTTCTGCCCCCTTCACATATCCCCCCCACACAGTATTGGCCCCCTTCACATATCCCCCCACACAGTATTGCCCCATCACATATGCCCCCAAACATTATTTCCCCATCACATATCACCCCCCACACAGTATTGCCCCATCACATATCAGTATTGCCCCATCATATATCCCCTCCATCACACACAGTATTGCCCCATCATATATCCCCCCACACAGTATTGCCCCATCACATATCCCCACACACAGCACAGGCCCCCATTCCCCCACTCCCCATCCTTCACATTCACATATATTTTCCTCCCTTCCCTCTCCTACTGTACCTTTCACAGAGCGGAGAGCAGGAGGCGGGGCTGAAGTAAAGGCACAGCAGCACTGGGCGGGGCGCGTGTGTTCTGCCAAAAAAGGTCAGATGAAGGTCCCCCCAGCAGGTAATGACCCCCCTGTACTGCGCAGGCGCAGCGTTTGCGCCGTACGAACCACAACAGAGCCGCCCCGGGTTGACTTTTCGGCGAACTGGTGATTGGCTGCTAGGACCGCCTCCTAGCAGCCAATTACCTCCCTAATAACGTGACAGCCAGCTATCTCTCTGGTCCCGCCCCCAGTCCAGAATTGTCCTACCTCCCGCCGTCCACTCCTCTCTACCCTGCTATTGATAGCGGAGGAGGTTGGGGACAAAAGCGGCGACTAAATGGCACGATCGTGGTGGTCCGGAAAGAGCAGTAGCTCGGGCCGGATGCGGACCGCGGGCCGCCATTTAGTGATGCCCGATTTACAATATACATTATTCCCATTGGTATTCAATATACAGAATCTTGATGAGTATCTATTAGTTACTTTATCATTAAAACAAAATTCCTTTCATCATTTATCTACATATGCTCCTACAATCTTCCATATCCATTCATCCTCTCATCGATTCATCCGAGAAAGAAGGAAGAAAGAAAAAAAAAAGAAAAAATGCCCCCCATATTTCTCTCCCATTTTCCACGTACTTTACATTTCTATTTCATATTTCTCCGAATTTTCAATTATATATATTCTTTCATTCCTTCCAAGAGCCAAAATTCATCCCATTTTTGCCATATTTCTGGCATTTGACTGTTTATGTATTCTTCTTCTCTTATCTGTTTTTCCATACATTGTATTTCGTTCATTTCACATATCCAGTCTGCTATATTTGGGCTTTTATTTTCTCTCCAATTAGGAGTAGGTATGAGCCTAACATCCCCCGGTTCGATTTGCACCAGAACCTGCGAACGGACCGAAAGTTTGTGCGAACTATCGAACCCCGTTAAAGTCTATGGGACTCGAAGGTTTGGAATCAAAAGTGCTAATTTTAAAGGCTAATATGCAAGTTATTGTCCTAAAAAGGGTTTGGGGACCCGGGTCCTGCACCAGGGGACATGTATCAATGCAAAAAAAAGTTTTAAAAGCGGACGTTTTTTTCGGGAGCAGTGATTTTAATGATGATTAAAGTGGAAAAAAAAGTGAAATATTCCTTTAAATATCGTACCTGGGGGGGGTGTCTATAGTATGCCTGTGAAGTGGCACGTGTTTCCCGTGTTTAGAATTGTCCCTGCACAAAATGAAATTTCTAAAGGAAAAAAAGTAATTTAAAACTGCTTGCGGCTTTAATGTAATGTGTGGTCCCGGCAATATGGATGAAAATCATTGAGAAAATCGGCATGGGTACCCCCCCCCCCACCCAGCCCATTTTGGTCTTGTATGGATATTAAGCACCCAAATTTAAAAAAGGAAAGGCGTGGGGCCCTATATACTCTGAACAGCAGTATACAGGCGGTGCAAACAAGACAGGGACTGTAGGTTTGTTCTTAAGTAGAATCTGTTTGTAATTTAGAACTGGCACATTTTTAAAGTGTAGCTCCAGACAAAAAAATAAATTTTTAAGATTTTTGAAAAACATAGGGAAGGGTTATCACCCCTGTAACATTTATTTTGCTGTCTGTGCACCTGTTCAGAAGATTTCCCCTCACTTTCTGTCCCAATGACAATCGGTTTTTGAAAATTTGGGGTTTTTAGTGAAACAAGGATTGGTGATAAAGCATAAGTGGAGAGGAGACACGGTTTTTCCATATTAACTCTTACAGGAGAGAATTTCCCTTTCTAGGGGTAGATTTCCTCTCATTTCCTGTTGTCTCCCTCCATTTGCAACCATTTGCAAGTAGGAGTCGTTTGTAAGTTGGATGTTTGAAAGTAGGGGCCTGCCCTATATACTCTGCAGAAATTTGGGCCTTAGGTGTTGGTGTTGCCACAACACTGTAAGGCCTCACAGTTACTCTTGGTGGGCACAGAAACGGGCCCTGCTGTGAAATATTAGATCACGAATTGTAATTGCATGCCAGTGTTAAACAGGGGCAGAAAAATTGGGCCTTAGACGCAGGTGCTGGTGCCACAAACCTGCAACCCCTCACAGAAACTCTAGTTGGAGCGCATGAATGAGCCCTGCTGCAAATTATTGCATCAAAAATTGTAATTACACGCCACTGTTAAACAGGGGCAGAAAAATTGGGCCTTAGGCACTGGTGCCACAACACTGCAACCGCTCACAGATACTATAGTTGGAGCGCAGGAATGAGCCCTGCTGCAAAGTATTGCATCAAAAATTGTAATTACATGCCCCTGTTAAACAGGGGCTGAAAAATTGGGCCTTAGCCACTGGTGGCGGTGCCCAGAACCAAAAATGTTCTTACAAGCTATCAGCATGAACATTTAGGAGTAGGAAGAGGATAGTCACTCAGCATAACAGGATAGTCACTCAGCATCAGCATAGGCAGTCTTGAAGGGATATCCCATTCAAATAAAAAATATTTGGTTACATCAGCATCAGGTGCTTGGTAGCTGTGATCCAAGACTGATTCATGTTTATGAAGGTCAGCCGATCGACCGATTCGGTGGACAGGCGCACCCTGTGATCGGTTACAAAGCCTCCAGCAGCACTGAATGTGCGTTCCGAAAGAACGCTGGATGCAGGACAGGCCAGTAGCTCAATTGTATACTGTGCAGGCTCTGGCCAGTGATCCATCCTCAAGTCCCAATAACCCAAAGGATTTTCGGTGGGAAAGGTGTATTCCTGCACCATATAAAACAAACGCTGCCGATGGTTGCTGGAACCGATCATACCTTGGGGCTGCGGATTAAAAAATTGTCTGAACGCATCGGTCAGACGGCCACCTTCTCCACCGCTCCTTCTTTGACTGACCGAAGCCTCAGCAACACGTTGTCCAGGACCAGGATTTTGTAACCTCCCAGTCTCTGGGAACGCGTTGCACAAACCTTTCTGCAAGGCCTCCCGAAGATGTTTCATTCTCTGCTACCTCTGCAACGGCAAGATAAGGTCTGCAACTTTACCCTTGTAATGTGGATGAAGGAGGGTTGCCAGCCAGTAATGATCCCTCTCCTTGATCACACAAATATGAGGATCCTTCCACAGGCTTTGCAGGATCAGGGAGGCCATGCAGCATAGATTTGCTGAGGCATTCGGTCTCTGGGTCACTCAGAATGACATGATCCGCAGCCACCTCCTCCCAGCCACGTATAAGTCCATGTGTTTCTTGGGACTGTAATTGATCCCTTGAAGACTGCTGCTGATGCTGAGTGCTAGGCTCCACCTTCATGCTGACACAATCCTCCTCCTCCTCCTCCTCGTCCTCTTTCTGTGTGATAGGCGGGCCAACAGGAACACTGTCTGGATAAAGGGGGCCTTGAGAGGTAAGGAAGTCTTCCTCTTCCTCCCTCTGTTCTGCCTCAAGTGCCCTGTCCATTATTCCATGCAGCGTGTGCTCTAACAGGTGGACAAGAGGGACAGTTTCAGTGATGCATGCACTGTCACTGCTCACCATCCTTGTGGCCTCCTCAAATGGTGCCAGGACAGTGCATGCATCCCTGATCATGACCCCCTGGCGTGGCAAAAAAAAAACAAGCTCCCCTGACCCTGTCCTGGTGCCATATTGGCACAGATACTCATTGATGGCCCTCTGCTGCATGTGCAGCCGCTGCAGCATGGCCAACGTAGAGATCCACCTGATGGGCATGCCACAGATTAGACGGTTCCTGGGCAGGTTGTTCTCCTTTTGGAGATCAGCCAGTCGAGCACTGGCATTATATGACCGGCGGAAATGCACACCTAGTTTCCTGGCCTGCGTCAGGACCTCCTGTAAGCCCGGGTTCCTGCCCAAAAACCGCTGCTGCATCACCAAGTTAAGGACGTGAGCCAAACAGGGCACATGGGTCAGTTGTCCCTGTCAGAGGGCGGAGAGGAGGTTGGTGCCATTGTCGCAAACCACAATTCCTCGCTTAACCTGGCGTGGCGTCAACCACCTCTGAGCCTACCCCTGCAGAGCTGACAGAACCTCTCCCACAGTGTGGCTCCTGTCCCCCAAGCACACCAGCTCAAGCACCGCATGGCATCTTTTTGCCTGCGTACTTGCGTAGCCCCTTGAACGCCTATGGAGCACTGCTGCAAAAATAGTGAGGAAACTTGGACTGCCGCACTCCAAAAAAATGGTTGTTCTTTTATTAAAATAAAAATAACAAATACATAACACAGCAAAGGGAACAGCTAGCGTGAGCTGACGCATTTCGCACTGAACTTCAGCGCTTAATCATAGCTGGTTCCAAGGACAAAGCACGTAGCAGGAAGAGGCCATGGAGGAAGAAGAAGAGGAGGGAGTGGAGGAGAGAGGTGTGTCAGAATCACCAGTAGTTGTATTTTGGAGGCGTGGTGGAGGAACAACCTCCAACACTACTGCACCTTGTCCTGCATCCTTCCCAGCTTCCAGCAAAGTCACCCAATGCGCCGTGAAAGAAAGGTAATGTCCCTGTCCATGCCTGCTGGACCATGAGTCAGCGGTAATATGCACCTTACCGCTTACCGCCCTGTCCAGCGAGGCCAAGACATTGCCTTCCACATGCCGGTAGAGAGCCGGAATCGCCTTCCGTGAGAAAAAGTGGCGTTTGGGAACCTGCCACTGAGGAACCGCACATTCCACAAACTCACGGAAGGGGGCAGAGTCTACCAACTGAAAAGGCAGCAGTTGAAGTGCTAGCAATTTAGCCAAGCTAGCATTCAACCTCTGGGCATGTGGATGGCTGGGAGCGAACTTCTTTCGGCGGTGCAGCAGCTGGGGCAGGGAAATTTGCCTGGTACAATCTGACGTCGGTGTACCGATAGCAGATTGCCCACAAGTACTTGGCTGTGACACACCTAATTCTACACCTTCATTCCTCTCAGTGCAGGTTTCAGAGAGGACTGAAGGTATAGTGGGGTTGGAGATCCCAGTTGATGAGGAGCAAGGAGAGGTCCGTTTTGTTCTTTGGTGTGGGTCTTTTAGGTATGCTTGCCAAGGAACTGCATGGCAGGTCGACATATTTATGATCAAGCATGTGGTTCCCAAGCAGGTGATGTTTTGGCCACGCAAGATACGCCTGAGACATATGTTGCAAATAGCAGCGCTGCGATCTGATACACTCGTCTCAAAAAAGGCCCACACCAAATAACTTTTGGAATAACGCACAGAGACAGCAGCGCCCTGCACATGCGGAGTTCTGCGGTGTGATGCTGTCGGTGTGCTGCCCTTAAGCTGGCCCCTGGAGGGCATCCTACCTCCTTGGAGATGTGCCTCCTCCTCCTCCTCCTCCTCTCTCCTATCAGGCACCCACGTAAAGTCCGTGACCTCATCATCTCCTTCCTCCTCATGTCAGTATGCTGCAGCTGGGGGAACATGACTGCCAGATTGCTGTCCTTCTTGGGCACCCCCTCTCTCTGGGCCCACATTACTGCCTTCCTCTAGCTGGGTACCATCATCAGAGCCTTCAAAACGCTGCGCATCCTCCTGCAGCATGTACCCAACACTGTGGTCAAACAGTTCGGGGGACTTCTCAGGAGCACATGGTGGGGCTAGGGAAGGAGTGACTGATGTCATTGAGCCGAGGGAAGAGGCCGCTTTGGCAGCTGCTGTGCCAGACAAAGTACCCTGAGCCTGGGTGAGAGAGGATGAGGACGGCTTGGTCATCCACTCTACCAAGTCTTCGGCATGTTGCGGCTCAACGCGGCCAGCTGCCAAAAAAAAGGACACGCGTGTCCCACGGCCACGTCCTGATGAGGATGCACCGTGTCCACGACCAGCACTGTTGCCTCTAGACACAGGGCCTGCTTGCCCTCTTTTATTGGCTCGTGACTGTCTGCCTCTCCTTGTTGTCCTTCCAGACATACTAATGGCCTGCAGTGAGATGTAGCTGCACAAAGCTGGGATGTACAGTCAGGTCCATAAATATTGGGACATCGACACAATTCTAATCTTTTTGGCTCTATACACCACCACAATGGATTTGAAATGAAACAAATAAGATGCGCTTTAACTGCAGACTTTCAGCTTTAATTTGAGGGTATTTATATCCAAATCAGGTGAACAGTGTAAGAATTACAACAGTTTGTATATGTGCCTCACACTTTTTAAGGGACCAAAAGTAAGGGGACAGATTATCAATCATAAATCAAACTTTCACTTTTTAATACTTGGTTGCAAATCCTTTGCAGTCAATTACAGCCTGAAGTCTGGAACGCATAGACATCACCAGACGTTGGGTTTCATCCCTGGTGATGCTCTGCCAGGCCTCTACTGCAACTGTCTTCAGTTCCTGCTTGTTCTTGGGGCATTTTCCCTTCAGTTTCAGTTTCAGTTGAACTCTTGTGTCAGGCCACCTCACTGACCTCGAGTTGAGGGAAAGGATTGAACTTCAATCCTTTTTTCCCTCTGTGCCCTAGAAACTCCACTTGAGTCTTCCACTGTAGCACACAACACGGTTAATACTTCATTTTCCGTGCTGCATATACATGTAATATGAGGTGGGAATCCCACACTGCTCCTATGCCGTAATATTCGCACTGACCCTAAAGCCCTATATTCTTAAATATGACTAATACTATCCATTCTATGTTTACAATTTACTAACAGTTTTTTGACACCATTGCCATGTCATATTCATGGAATCAGGTCTGTGATCCATTCTGGTAAACCTGTGTTCTTCCTGTCAGTCTCTAGGTGGGCCTTGCCTCCTCTGGACTTCCCGACAGGGTGGGGGGATGTGGACTTGGTCCGCAATATCCTCCCTTTTTTGTTCCCGACTGGCGGAAGTACATTTCCTGGCCGCCAGGGTGAGCATCACCCTGCCGGTGGCGTCCCGCAATCACCTCCGGACATTTCACGGTCCAGTGCGCATGCGTGAGCTTCCTCTGCGTGCCCACGACACCGTGGCGTCACGCACTTTGCCGCGGAGGTGACGACAGTGGTCGGGGCTTCCCTTCCGGAACGCCGAGGGAGCCCCACGTGAACCGCCGGCCGGCGGCTAGGAGGCCTCCATCCCGGGGGATGGAGAGGGGATCATGTTGCACCTGCACCCTATCACCTGACCTCCAATATATAAGCACCCCACCAATTTGAGGCTGCATATTGGATTAATCTCTGACTCAATGCATGCCTGAATGGATGGTCAATCCATGAGCACGGCTTCAAGTAAGTACCATGATACTGCTATTTTGCTATTTTACTAGCCTTTCCTATTAGCCTCCAAAGGGCTAACCCATTAAATACTTGTACTGACCCTTTCTCCCTAGCTTACATAGAACCCCCATCCCTTCTGCCTAACCGCACTAAGGTAATTTAATAGAATCATTGATTGTCTTCATGAGTTATAATACTATTTAAGACCTAATCACAATACCCCACATCCACTTATTACCTACCCTGTCGTCTCCATTTCTGTTTGTATCGACAGTGCACAGCTCACATTTAATTCATCTTTTTTATCCCTGCCCAACTGTCGCAGCACACCATTCACTCATCATCACTCATTCCAATACGCACTCCTCATCCTAATTTTTTATTTATTCTATGTTTGGTTTTCCTTTTTTTTTATTTTTTATTAAAAAAAATTATTTTTTAGACTGCCTTTTTCTTTTCTGGCAGCCCTTTTGGACACATCCCCTATTTCTTACTGCCCCACCCTCACTACTACTTTTTTCACTTTTAGATCATGATAATTTGTATTTACCACACACACATATATATATACTGCTTATATTATTCAATAACTTTATTCATTATTATAGGGTATCATTTTGCTAGCACAGGGAGTCAACACCAGTACCATTTATGCCTTGAACAAGCTCATACTGACTATAAACATCCCTAACTTATCAGGCTCGCTGTTAATTCCTTAATGCGTTCAATCCATTTATTCGCTCTTTTTGGTGATTGCTGCAGGTCCTGGTCCCTTTCCCTTC
This sequence comes from Rana muscosa, assembly GCA_029206835.1. Lineage (NCBI taxonomy): Eukaryota > Metazoa > Chordata > Amphibia > Anura > Ranidae > Rana > Rana muscosa. The sequence continues at coordinate 795,481,112 of CM055116.1, read as the reverse complement.
TTTCGCCCCCTCTCCGCTTCCTCTCTGGGGGTGTCCTGTGTGGCTCCTTGCAAGTCTTTTTGAGTTGGGCCCTTTCCTGTGAGAAGGTGGGAACCACCATGGAGCCTTTTGGATAGCACATCTGGTTTTAAACAATGGTTTTGGCTATGAGATCACCCACTCCATTCTTTAGTGGTAAATATGGTATTTACGTATATATATTTATAATTCTATCCAGGTGCAATTGTAATGACATGATAAATGAGATTTTTATATATCTCCCCAGAGCAAATATCCCCCTGAAGAAGACCACTAATGCACAGGTCGAAACACGTTGGGGTTGCCACACAGTTTTAACATTATGTAATGTAATGCTGTGTATACAGTACCTATATTTGCACTGTCTAATTTTGGAGTATGTATTGTACCTTATAGCCGTAATTCTATTTTAAACTGTAATATAATATTGAATTTTTCAATAAACAACTTTTTTTATATTGTGACTTTGCTACACTATTGCTGCTAGAAAACCCCATCGGGGACCCTTTCCATTTTTGTTTTCTCTTACCGGGGTGTGCAGTCATCTCTCCCATATATGTGTCCTCTTCTTCATTAATTTTCCCTTCAGTTTTGTCTTCAGCAAGTGAAATGCATGCTCAATCGGATTCAGGTCAGGTGATTGACTTGGCCATTGCATAACATTCCACTTATTTCCCTTAAAAAACTCTTTGCTTGCTTTCGCAGTATGCTTCGGGTCATTGTCCATCTGCACTGTGAAGCGCCGTCCAATGAGTTCTGAAGCATTTGGCTGAATATGAGCAGATAATATTGCCCGAAACACTTTAAAATTCATCCTGCTGCTTTTGTCAGCAGTCACATCATCAATAAATACAAGAGAACCAGTTCCATTGGCAGCCATATATGCCCACGCCATGACACTACTACCACCATGCTTCACTGATGATGTGGTATGCTTTGGATTATGAGCAGTTCCTTTCCTTCTCCATACACTTCTCTTCCCATTACTCTGGTAAAGTTGATCTTGGTCTCATCTGTCCATAGGATGTTGTTCCAGAACTGTGAAGGCTTTTTTAGATGTTGTTTGGCAAACTCTAATCTGGCCTTCTTGTTTTTGAGGCTCACCAATGGTTTACATCTTGTGGTGAACCCTCTGTATTCACTCTGGTGAAGTCTTCTCTTGATTGTTGACTTTGACACACATACACCTACCTCCTGGAGAGTATTTTTGATCTGGCCAACTGTTGTGAAGGGTGTTTTCTTCACCAGGGAAAGAATTCTTCGGTCATCCACCACAGTTGTTTTCCGTGGTCTTCCGGGTCTTTTGGTGTTGCTGATCTCACCGGTGTGTTCTTTCTTTTTAAGGATGTTCCAAACAGTTGATTTGGCCACAAATGTTTTTGCTATCTTTCTGATGGGTTTGTTTTGTTTTTTCAGCCTAACGATGGCTTGCTTCACAGATAGTGACAGCTCTTTTGATCTCATATTGAGAGTTGACAGTAACAGATTCTGAATGCAAATAGCACACTTGAAATTAACTCTGGACCTTTTATCTGCTCCTTGTAAATGGTATAATGAGGGAATAACACACCCCTGGCCATTGAACAGCTGAGCAGCCAATTGACCCATTACTTTTGGTCCCTTAAAAAGTGGGAGGCACATATACAAACTGTTGTAATTCCTACACCGTTCACCTGATTTGGATGTAAATACCCTCAAATAAAGCTGAAAGTCTGCAGTTAAAGCACATCTTGTTTGTTTCATTTCAAATCTGTTGTGGTGGTGTATAGAGCCAATAATATTAGAATTGTGTTGATGTCCCAATATTTTTTGCCCTGACTGTATATATTAGGCTTGTGCAATTCGTTTCGTAACGAATCAAAATTCGTCCGAATTTAGCAACTTTCGGACATTCGGAAGCATTCGAATTTCCGAACAGAGCAATTACGAATAAAACCGAATCCGAAATAAATTATACCGCAAAATAGCGAATGCCCGAAGGTCTTCGGCATAATTCGTTATGAAAAAAGTTACGAATGTACGAATCCATTCGAAGCACAATAACACTCACTCTGCTCTCTGCTTCTCCCTCACCATGCTGAACTCCCTCTCAAAATGGTGTACAGGGGCGGAGGCTATAGCCGCATGAAAAAACGAAAGTAAAATACGAGATTTCAAATCCATTCGAAGCACAATAACACTCACTCTGCTCTGCTCTCTGCTTCTCCCTCACCGTGCTGAACCCTCTCAAAATGGTGTACAGGGGCGGAGCCTATAGCCGCATGTAAAAAACGAAAGTAAAATACGAGATTTCGAATCGTTACAAATAACCGCTATGTATTTAGAAAAGTACAAATCCATTCGAAGCACATTAGGCATAATAGGCAGCGTCGTTGTGAGAGAGACACGGAAAATTACGAATCAACGAACCCAAAAAAAGTTACGAAAGTAGGAGTTGTGTCCAGAATCAACGAAAAACAACGTACTCTACCGAAAGTACGAATTATAAAGCAACAAAAAATTCAACGAAAAATGTCGCTTGCAAAAATACGAATGAGTCCGAACACGAAAAATCCCGTCTAGCAAAATTACGAATGATTACGAATCAACAGGACCGGAAAGAAACGAACCGAAACGGAACAAATTTTTCCGTTGTGCACAAGTCTAGTATATATATACTGATTATACTGCAGCTAGCAGAATCAACTGACTACCTGTAGTATTATTAGTAAGAGAACACCAGCAATTGTCTTCAGTTATCTTTAGTTGCACACTGTGCAGAGGACACAGTAAACTAACTGAAAATGCTGCAGCTCCCTGCCTGTGGTATTAGTATGAGAACACCAGCAATTGTATTCAGGTAGCTTTAGGTGCACACTGTGCAAAGGACACAGTACACTAACTGAAAATACTTGCAGCTCCCTGCCTGTGGTATTAGTATGAGAACACCAGCAATTGTATTCAGGTAGCTTTAGGTGCACACTGTGCAAAGGACACAGTACACTAACTGAAAATACTGCAGCTCCCTGCCTGTGGTATTAGTATGAGAACACCAGCAATTGTATTCAGGTAGCTTTAGGTGCACACTGTGCAAAGGACACAGTACACTAACTGAAAATACTTGCAGCTCCCTGCCTGTGGTATTAGTATGAGAAAACCAGCAATTGTATTCAGGTAGCTTTAGGTGCACACTGTGCAAAGGACACAGTACACTAACTGAAAATACTTGCAGCTCCCTGACTGTGGTATTAGTATGAGAACACCAGCAATTGTATTCAGGTAGCTTTAGGTGCACACTGTGCAAAGGACACAGTACACTAACTGAAAATACTTGCAGCTCCCTGCCTGTGGTATTAGTATGAGAACACCAGCAATTGTATTCAGGTAGCTTTAGGTGCACACCGTGCAAAGGACACAGTACACTAACTGAAAATACTGCAGCTCTCTGCCTGTGGTCTTAGTATGAGAACACAAGCAATTGTATTCAGGTAGCTTTAGGTGCACACTGTGCAAAGGACACAGTACACTAACTGAAAATACTTGCAGCTCTCTGCCTGTGGTATTAGTATGAGAACACCAGCAATTGTATTCAGGTAGCTTTGGGTGCACACTTTGCAAAGGACACAGTACACTAACTAAAAATACTGCAGCTCCCTGCCTGTGGTATTAGTATGAGAACACCAGCAATTGTATTCAGCTAGCTTTAGGTGCACACTGTGCAAAGGACACAGAACACTAACTGAAAATACTTGCAGCTCCCTGCCTGTGGTATTAGTATGAGAACACCAGCAATTGTATTCAGGTAGCTTTAGGTGCACACTGTGCAAAGGACACAGCACAGTACACTAACTGAAAATACTTGCAGCTCCCTGCCTGTGGTATTAGTATGAGAACACCAGCAATTGTGTTCAGGTAGCTTTAGGTGCACACTGTGCAAAGGGCACAGTACACTAACTGAAAATACTGCAGCTCCCTGCCTGTGGTGTTAGTATGAGAACACCAGCAATTGTATTCAGGTAGCTTTAGGTGCACACTGTGCAAAGGACACAGTACACTAACTGAAAATACTGCAGCTCCCTGCCTGTGGTATTAGTATGAGAACACCAGCAATTGTATTCAGGTAGCTTTAGGTGTACACTGTGCAAAGGACACAGTACACTAACTGAAAATACTTGCAGCTCCCTGCCTGTGATATTAGTATGGGAACACCAGCAATTGTATTCAGGTAGCTTTAGGTGCACACTGTGCAAAGGACACAGTACACTAACTGAAAATACTGCAGCTACCACAATCACCTGCCTGCCTGCCAGTATATTAGGAAGAGAATAACAGGAACGGATCTAGCTAGACTGAATACAGTGTATATATATATACACAACACCTGGGATGCATATATATCCTCTACAGAGGCGTAACTAGAAACTTCAGGGCCCCGGTGCAAGAAATCATGAAGGCCCCCCCCCCCCCCGAAAAGCATGATTTTGATACTTTATTTTATTTTTACACTGTACAACAAAGTAAAACATTTATTGATCATTGGAGGCGAGCACACGGAGTTATCAGCCTAACTAGAGTACTAACCATGCTGTGCGCTCCTGCCTAGTGTGGTAAGTTTTTAATAGGAAAGCAGAGGGACTGGCCATATCACCAGGGATTTCACATAAATGAAGCAATACATTGGTTGCTGATCCTATGAAGCAATCATAGGATCAATTAAATCTGACCTGGGGAATGGGATCAGTAACAGTGCTGGTGGGTAGGAGGGATGGGATCAGTGGAAGTGCTGGTGTTGAGGGAGGGTGGCAGCAGTTGTACTTGAGGGGGGGTGGCTGTGGTGGCAGTGCCATCCTCTCCCACCACCACCTGTACCTCTTACTGATCCCATCCCCCCACCACTGATCTCATCCCTACCCCCCCCTTCACCTCTGTTGTAGAAGTAATGGGGGGGGGATAGGGATGAGATTAGTGGTGGGGGGATGGGATCAGTAAGAGGCACAGGTGGTGGTGGGAGAGGATGGCACCACCACTGCCACCACCCTCAAGTACCACCGCTACCACCCCCCTTTAAGTACCACTGTTGCCACCCCCCCTCAAGTATCACCGCTACCACCCCCCTCAAGTATCACCTCTACCACCCCCCTCAACAGAGGCGGCTCTAGGCTTTCTGAGGCCTTAGGCAAATCTTAGACATGAGGCCCCATTCACTCCCATAATGGGGACAATAATTCAAGTGATAGAAATTAACTGTATAAATTGCATATATTAGGAGCCTTAAATTCTATGACGGACATGAACAGCAGGTAGTACCTCACCCTGGGGCTAAAGGTGCCCAGGGTGGAATAGGAACCACACACGCACCCCCGGAAGTAGGACCCCCGGAGATACAAGAGCAAGCCTGCCCTCGGGCTTAAGGTGCCCGGGGCAGGCCAGAACAAGAACCCCGAACAGGCAGCGTCTGCCCCTTTTATATCCTCTCCTAGCATGCACAGCAGGTAAACCCCGCCCCACTGCACATTTGCCAAGTGGGGACACACAAGGCACAGCACTGTTTCAGTGGTTCAACCCTGGCCTACCATGGCAGTGACACCTGTAGGCCACAGGGAACTGTACACTGATACTCCTCCTGTGGATAAAATGGTTGCAAGACCCCTGACAAATTAGGGTGTTTGAGTAAATTACCACTCAAACACTTCCCCTAAATTTAGCACCCCGCTACATCAGAGTGCACAGCATTCCACTTTACATCAGGGTCCACAGAGTTCCAGCTTGTATTTAAAATGGGAACTGTAATGTGAGGGGACTCACCTTCCACAGAGTGAATGCACTAAGGTGGGGGGGTTACTGATATAAGGGGGAACCTTTATATCAGTGCCCTCCTTAACTTACTGTATTCACTCCCCCCTTACATCAGTGCCCCCCCCCCCCTCAGACTGGCCTTGCGGACATGATATAAGAGTGTTACAGATGGCTGGAACTTCCATGGCTTTACCCCAGTGTGTGCCGGCCTGCTCACCCCACCATCCTGGGGACACCCAGGGCCATATTTAATATTCATTGGACCCTGGGCAAACATTTTTCTGGGCTCCCACACCCCTAGCAATATCGCTCTCCGCCCCAATATCCTAAAAAACAAACAAGGACATAGACTTATCTAAAAAAAAAAAAAAAAAAAAATACTTGTGTAGCGGCCTCACTCTCTCTCCATCTTTGCCGGTTACACACCAACTCATGTCTCGGGGTTCCTGGGTTGTGAGAGTGAGATGTGCCACGGCCCATGTCCTCCCCATTGTAGTAGGGAGGTGAAGGCCATTTACTGATGTTTCCTCGGGCCGGTGTGTTCTGTGAATGCACTGAGTCTGTAATTGCAAGCTCACCAGCCTCCCCTTTGCTTCCAGTAACTGGAGTTCACACACCGGAGAAAGGTCCAACACTTGTTTATTTGACACTCCAATAAGCAAAGCACAATAAACAGTTCTTTTGCAGCAAACTGGTTGGGACCTACTGTATAACCTTGCCAACGGTGGGGCGAGCAGATCGAGGCACTTCTTAAAGTTTAAGTTCTATGCCACTGTACTATGACCAGCGGCGCCTAAGCCAATCCGGCTGTTACAGAACAGGAAAGATGGGGTCTCTTCCAGCAACCCCTATGAACAGCAATGGAGCCCTCTTCGATACGCTGTGGCCCCTATCAGGGGGATGTGTCCTCCCAAGAGAGTTCCCAGAGGCCCACTGTCACCGGGTTGGTGCTGCTCCGGGTCTCCAGTGGGTAACCTCTCTGGCCTCCTCACCTCAGATACGAGTCCCTCCGCTCAGGGACCCTCGGACAGTCCACTCTAGCGGGACCCAGTCGAAGGTACTGGGCCCCAGGCCTCCTCGATAGTACCTCACCCCAGGCTAAAGGTGCCTGGGATGGACGCCAACATGACTCCGGACCAGGCCATGGGCACCTGGACCAGACTCCTGGATCTCCAGCACCCAGGCCTAAGGGGCCTGGGTGCGGACCGCAACCCTCCTCCTCCGAGGACCTCCTTCTCCGCAAGACCTCGTGGTAAGGGCGTCTCCCCCTTTTATGTCCTCCCATCAACGGCCCGGCGGGTTCCCCGCCCCAGCCATACCATCTCCGGGAAGGGACAAAACAGGGATAACTGCAGGAGATGATTCTACCTGAAGCCTGTGGGTACCCCGCCACCCACAGGCAAAGGAGAATACTACATCCTCCAATCCAACACGAAACAAAAAGGGGTCTGAACCCTAACACAATTATACACCTGGGTCACACTATTCCCCAGGTGTATCCCATCAATTTGAGGACCCCGCTACACATTCCCCCCTGTGATTGGACGCTGGTCCCCAGCGTCAGGTGCACACCCATGCCTCCCATAAAGTGGTGACATGGAGTGAAACCCCTGAGGCAGTTCCTCTAAATTTTTCCCAAGTGCCAAGACCTGCTCAGGGAATGGGGAACATATAAAACAACTTATGTCATAAAACACTTTAAACACCTGCATAATCACAAACCCTCTCCCACACTGTCTAAGAGCCACCCACTCTCAATGATCTTGATTGACGATTCTCCTGCAGGGGAAAGAAAAAAACAACATCCTAACATAATCTCGTGTCATTTGGCATGAGTGGGCCCGTCAGCCGAGAGACCCACTCACTCCAACAAGCAAGGTGATGTGTGTGTGAAACATTTTCAAACATTTGTTGCGCAACACTGCCACCTGGTGACAGCGCCGCGGTCATGACACTCAACGAATCTTCGTTCTTCCAGCTTTTCCCTACTCTGCCACTATTCCCAAATGTCCTTGCCTTTGGCACATGAAGAAAAGGGGAAACACAAAAACACAACAGCCCCAAGTCTCCAATGAGAAAAAGAAAAGCCCAAATAAAAACAAAAGCAGGGCACAGTCCTGGGTGTCTGGGAATGGCTCTTCCAGAAAGTTCAAGTGCACAAAGGAAATAAACAGGAGTTCTTTTCTCCTATAAATAAAACTTTGGATCCGGCAGATACAGGGGTTTCAGGTGTTTGTCAAATGCCTCTATCGAATACTCGACATCTTCTCCTTCTCTTCTGCAAATGACTATCTTGTCAGCATGGATATGGCGCCCCAATTTCCATTCAGCTCTGCAGTCCTCAAACCTCTTAGACACTGCCGGCACACATTCCAGGTACCTGCGAGCATGAGGCACCTTCAACTTGTCCCACACAAACTCGTCATACCATCTTGCTCTCCAGACTTCCACCTCAAACAGCAAGTCCCGGGGCAGATACGGGTACTCCCACCCATATTCCCGAGCTACTTTGTGGCAAAACAGTCTCTGCAAGCGGGCCAAAGGTGGCATAGTGGCTTTCTCTCCAGTTCCAGGCAGCACAATAGCTTCCGGATGCCGAGGTGCCTTTACCAGCTCCCTGAAACTGACTTTCGGCGCTCTCAGAGAAGCGCGGGGTGTCCCCACAACCAAAGCAGGTGAGGTAACAGTAGATGAGGACACCGGTGGAGGGGTAGGTTCCCTCGTAAGCTGCGGGTCTTCCACCCGAGGTGTGCTGTCTCCTGTGTACATAGGTGAATCCCGTACCGCACGGGAAGCAAGAAGTGGCAATCTATCCCAGCCCTTGCGGCTGAACAGTTCGTCTATCTCGCCATCTTCTCCGCAGTCAGACAGCGACTCTAGGTCGGAGGTGTCATACATCTCCGCAGGCAGATATCTTCCGGTGGACACAGAATCATCCTCCCTGGGGGGCTCCACCTCCAATGGGCCCCCGACACCTCCAACCACCACCACAGTCCCAGCCCCTGGCTCACCTGACCCTTTTAGAGGACTGGGATGTCCGGGACTTCCTTCTCGACCGGCGCCATCCAGGCCAGGCAAGCAGCGGGGTGAAGCTCGACCACGTCCATAGGATGCCTGTACTAGGCCAACTTTCCTCTTCGGGGGTGGGAGCAGAGAACTTGTGGCGACCGAGGCAGCATCCTCGGATTTTTCTCTGTTGGGCAGTCCATCGCCCTGGTCAGCGCGCACGGGAACCTCGACAAAGGCCTTGATCTCCCCTTCCGGAGTAGCGGTACCCGTGAGGTGGTTGAGGCGAAGGGCCCAGGGCCTTGCTGTGGACGACTCGACCTCAAAAAGGAATTCTCTGCACTCCTCACATCGCCCGAATGGCTTCAGGGTGACCACCAGTCCCGAGCAGCCGGGACAGATCACACCGAGGGCCTCCGTGTCTCTGCAAGTGTACAGAGCCAACCGCCCTCGGGGCCTAAGTCTTATCCCCGTGTCTGTGATGGGGGCAGCAAAGGAAGTCATTCTCGTGGGGTGAGGAACCATAATCCACGGGGCACTTGAGGTCATCCCGACTATCTGCTGCTCCATCATGCACTGACCCCGCGCCGGAGTCTCCACGTGTATCCCCACACTTGGCCAGACTCCTCCCATGAGCTGTACATTTTCGCGGGCTTCCTCTTGACTCCGCCCACGAACGATGTCGCCATGGGGTGCCTCGTGGCGCAGTGCGTTAACAGTCCCCACGTGCAGTACGTCACACGGCTGGACCTCTCCCTTTTTCCGCTCCTCCGCATGGGCCTTTCCCGTGTTAGGGTCATTTCCACAACTCCGAGCAGGGACGCACTTTGGCCAGTAATATGGCCGATCTGCTCGGAACTCCTCTGGGCAGCAAAGTTCAAATGTAGACATTCTCAAGTCCATCTTTAGAACACACTCTATCCCGGACTCACGAGCCCCCACGTGTAGCGGCCTCACTCTCTCTCCATCTTTGCCGGTTACACACCAACTCATGTCTAGGGGTTCCTGGGTTGTGAGAGTGAGATGCGCCACGGCCCATGTCCTCCCCATTGTAGTAGGGAGGTGAAGGCCACTTACTGATGTTTCCTCGGGCCGGTGTGTTCTGTGAATGCACTGAGTCTGTAATTGCAAGCTCACCAGCCTCCCCTTTGCTTCCAGTAACTGGAGTTCACACACCGGAGAAAGGTCCAACACTTGTTTATTTGACACTCCAATAAGCAAAGCACAATAAACAGTTCTTTTGCAGCAAACTGGTTGGGACCTATAACCTTGCCAACGGTGGGGCGAGCAGATCGAGGCACTTCTTAAAGTTTAAGTTCTATGCCACTGTACTATGACCAGCGGCGCCTAAGCCAATCCGGCTGTTACAGAACAGGAAAGATGGGGTCTCTTCCAGCAACCCCTATGAACAGCAATGGAGCCCTCTTCGATACGCTGTGGCCCCTATCAGGGGGATGTGTCCTCCCAAGAGAGTTCCCAGAGGCCCACTGTCACCGGGTTGGTGCTGCTCCGGGTCTCCAGTGGGTAACCTCTCTGGCCTCCTCACCTCAGATACGAGTCCCTCCGCTCAGGGACCCTCGGACAGTCCACCCTAGCGGGACCCAGTCGAAGGTACTGGGCCCCAGGCCTCCTCGATAGTACCTCACCCCAGGCTAAAGGTGCCTGGGATGGACGCCAACATGACTCCGGACCAGGCCATGGGCACCTGGACCAGACTCCTGGATCTCCAGCACCCAGGCCTAAGGGGCCTGGGTGCGGACCGCAACCCTCCTCCTCCGAGGACCTCCTTCTCCGCAAGACCTTGTGGTAAGGGCGTCTCCCCCTTTTATCTCCTCCCATCAACGGCCCGGCGGGTTCCCCGCCCCAGCCATACCATCTCCGGGAAGGGACAAAACAGGGAGCACTGCAGGAGATGATTCTACCTGAAGCCTGTGGGTACCCCGCCACCCACAGGCAAAGGAGAATACTACATCCTCCAATCCTCCACGAAACAAAAAGTGGTCTGAACCCTAACACAATTGTACACCTGGGTCACACTATTCCCCAGGTGTATCCCATCAATTTGAGGACCCCGCTACACATGAATAATGTATACATAAAGATCTGGTTCACACTCACTGATTGGTTGCTAGAGGTTACTGCACAATATTACCACTCAATGATTGGTCCTAGAGGTTACTGCACATCTCTACCTCTCACCAATTGGTTGCTAGAGGTTACTGTACATCATTACTGCCTACCCATTGGTTGCTGGAGGTTACTGCACATCATTACCACTCATTGATTGGTTCCTAGAGGTTGCTGCACATTTATTGGTTGCTAGAGGTTACTGCACATTATTACCTCTCACTGGGTAGCAGGGCAGTATTGTGGTCTGTGATGCAACTGTTGGGGTACAGTTGGTTGGATGACAGGATGCAGTTTGGGATGATGGTGGCAGCATTAGGGTGAGAGGCTGAGATCATATCTCTCCCATATTGATAGGAGGTAGGGTGATAGAATGCCAGAGGTGGGGTACAGGAGGGATGAGGATGATAATGACAGGAGGCAGGGATTAGGGGGATGATGACAGGTAATGGGGTGGTAGGATGCCAGAGGTGGGGTACAGAGGGATGATGACAGGTAATGGGGTCGTAGGATGCCAGAGGTGGGGTACAGGGGGATGATGATGACAGGGGGTTGGGTGGTAGGATGCCAGAGGTGGGGTTCAGGGGCATGGTGATGACAGGAAGTGGGGTGGTAGGATGCCAAAGGTGGGGTAAAGAGGGATGATGGGGATGTTGATGACAATGGGTGGGGTAGTAGAATGTCAGGAAGCTGTTACAGGGGGGATGATGATGATGGGTGTAGGATGGTTGGATGCTAGAGGTGGGGTACAGGGGGGTGATGGGAATGTTGATGACAGGGGGAGGGTGGTAGGATGTGAGAGGTGGGGTATGGGGATGATGATGATAGTGGGTGGAGTGGTAGGAAGCTGGCAGTGGGGTACAGGGGGGGTGAAGATGACAAGGGGTGGGGTGGTAGGACACCAGGGGTGATGAGGATGGAGATAATGATGACAGGATGTAGGTTAGTAGGAAGCTGTCAGTGGGGTAAAGGGGGACGAAGTAAAAGATGATGATAACAGGGAGTGGTGGATGCTAAAGGTTTAGTACAGGGGGATGATAGGGATGTTGATGACAGGAGGCAGAGTGGTAGGATGTCAGAGGTGGGGTATGAAGATGACAGGGGGTGGGTGGAAGGAGCTGGCAGAGAGGTCCAGGGGGGTGAAGATGACAGGGGTGGGCGGAAGGAGCTGGCAGAGCGGTGTGGGGGAATGAAGATGACAGGGGTGGGCGGAAGGAGCTGGCAGAGTGGTTCGGGGGGATGAAGATGACAGATGGTGGGCGGAAGGAGCAGATAAATCAGTGCGGGGAGATAACAGGGGCTGGGTGGAAGGAGCTGGCAGTGTGGTGCGAGGGGGATGAAGATGACAGGGGGTGGGCAGAAGGAGCTGGCAGAGAGGTTTGGGGGGGTGGGGGGATGAAGATGACAGGGGGTGGGCGGAAGGAGCTGGCAGAGCGGTTCGGGGGGATGAAGATGACAGGGGGTGGGCGGAAGGAGCAGACAGATCGGCGCAGGGAGATGAAGATGACAGGGGGTGGGCGGAAGGAGCAGACAAATCGGTGCGGGGGGATGGAGATAACAGGGGGTGGGTGGAAGGAGCTGGCAGTGCGGTGCGAGGGGGATGAAGATGACGGGTTGGGCAGAAGGAGCTGGCAGAGAGGTTTGGGGGGGATGAAGATGACAGGGGGTGGGCGAAAGGAGCTGGCAGAGAGGTTTGGGGGGGATAAAGATGACGGGGTGGGCGAAAGGAGCTGGCAGAGAGGTTTGGGGGGGATGAAGATGACAGGGGGTGGGCGGAAGGAGCTGGCATAGCGGTTCGGGGGGATGAAGATAACAGGGGGTGGGTGGAAGGAGCTGGCAGTGCGGTGCGAGGGGGATGAAGATGACGGGGTGGGCGGGTGGGCAGAAGGAGCTGGCAGAGCGGTTTGGGGGGATGAAGATGACGGGGTGGGCAGAAGGAGCTGGCAGAGCAGTGTGAGGGGGATGAAGATGACAGGGGGTGGGGTATAAGGATGCCAGGCACAGGGGATTATGATGAGGATAGAGATGATGACAGGGGGTAAGTTGGTACAAAGCTGACAGTGGGAAATATGATGACAGGAACAGGGGGATGATGAAGAGGATAATGATGACTGTGACAAGGTGTCAGTAGGTGGCATCATTTGCCGGATCATGGCATACAGCACATCACTCAGGGCTGTGAGGTCACGTGCGGCTGACACCAGTGATTTTTGGGGTACCCTCGGTCAGGACAGAGGTTGACATGATCACGGGATGCTGGCAGCTTGTGAGTGTCATGCAGTACCTTGAGGCTGGGGAAGACTGTCTCCTCGATGACGCGCCAGCTCTGGTAAGTCCTCTATTACAGCCAGCCGTCCATCCCAGAGAGTAGAGCAGAGAGCTGCTCAGCCGATGCATGGCAGGAGATTCGCAGAGCCCGCCAGAAGAGGAGGAGCCGGGGAGGGGAGTACATGGCGCCACCCACCGACCCTGGGATCTCGGGCAGTGCTCAGGTGCTCAGTCCGTCCGCCGCTGGCCGGGACACCAGTGACAATCAGGTGGGCGGCGGTCGGGCTCCTCTCACGGACGGGTGGCGGGCCCCTGGGACTTGGCGGAATTACAGGGCCCAGTCGCAACTGCGACTGGTGCAACCCTGAAAATTCCGCCACTGATCCTCTACACACTGTAACTGCAGCTAACTGACTCGCCTGCCTGCTCTATCTAACTCAAATGAAATGACACAATCTCTCCCTGTCTTTCTTTCACCGCCGCAACACACTACACAAGGCTGCCACGCAGGTGGCCTTATATAGTGTGGGGCGTGTACTAAACCCCCTGAGACATAATTGGCCAAAGCCACCCTGGCTTTGGCCAACTGTGGCTCTCCGTTCTTACCGCGCTGTGATTGGCCAAAGCATGCGGGTCATGGTGCATGGTTGGCCAATCATCAGCCAGCAATGCACTGCGATGCCGCAGTGAATTATGGGCCGTGACGCGCCACTCGAATTTGGCGCGAATGGCCCATAATGTTCGAAATTCGACGAACTGACGAACAGCAGATGTTCGAGTCGAACATGAGTTTGACTCAAACTCAAAGCTCAGCCCTACTAACCACCACACTACACTGTACACTACACTGTCCATTACACTTACGACTACACTGTCCACTACACTACACTGACCACTACACTACACTACACTACACTGACCACTACACTACACTGTCCACTGCACTGTCCACTACACTGACCACTACACTGTCCACTGCACTGTCCACTACACTGACAACTACACTACACTACACTACACTGTCCACTACATTACACTACACTACACTGACCCCTACACTACACTGTCCACTACACTGACCACTACACTGCACTGTCCACTACACTGACCACTACACTACACTACACTGTCCACTGCACTACATTGACCACTACACTACACTGTCCATTACACTGACACTACACTATATTACACTGTCCATTACACTGACCACTACACTGTCCACTACACTACACTGACCACTACACTACACTGACCACTACACTGACCATTATACTACAGTATTCCTATACTGACCAATACTGACTCTAAAGCCTCGTACACACGACCGATTTTCTCGTCCAAAACCGGCAAGAAAAGTGCCGCGAGAGCTTTTTTATCGAGAAAAACATTTGTGTGTATGGTTTTACGACGAGAAAATTGCCGTGAATCTTGACGAGAAAATAGAGAACCTGCTCTCTATTTTCTCGTCAGGATTCCAGATTTCCTCGTCGTGTTTCTCGTCGGCCTGTTTTGTGACGAGAAAATGGTTTGTGTGCATGCTTTAACGAGTCTTTCAAAAGCGTGCATGCTCAGAAGCAAGTATGAGACGGGAGCGCATCTTCTGGTAAAACAAGCCTTCGTAATGGAGATAGCACATTCGTCACGCTCGAAATTATTGCATCGTTTAAATGTTGTGCATTGAAATCTTCTTTAGAATGTTACATTAATCAAAACAAAAGAACTTCTTTTGCTGCTGATATTCACACAGAGTTATGACTATATTTTTTTAACCTTTTTCATGCTGCTCTTAAGAAGATTTATGTGTATTATATCGTGCAAGTTTTTATGAATATTTAAAATTTTTATATTTTTCAAACTGATGTTAATTTTAATTTCGCAATGTTTTGATAGTGATCTCCCATTGAATATTTTAATATATAGTTGTAAAATTTTACACCCTCTTTTTGGGAAATCAGATTCTTTTATTTTTTAGGGGGGTTGTTATCTGTCCCTTTTTTTGTCAGTCAAATGTCTCTGCTTACTCCAAAGCTAAATTTTAAATTTTTACAAATACACATAGTCAAGTATGAACTTAAACAAAAATAACATTTATTCATGTTTGAAATAAAATAAAGAGAAGGCAGCGCTGGAGAACCTGCTGCCATTTGTGCATCCCAGGGACCCCAGAGCACACATCAACCCTGTGTGGACACTAAAATTGGGAGCTTGAGAAGGCCAACATTTCTGAGCACAATCTGATGCTGGCCTCCCAGAGGTCAGGAACAGCAGCAGGTGAGATATATGTCCCAAGTGTGTGGTACTACAACAGGCTGCCTTCTGTCCGACCACAATGAAGCAAGGCCATCATTTCCTCGTCTTCCTGGCAACCTTCCCTGCAACCTTTCCTGAAGCCTTCCCTGCAGCCTTCCTTCTTCGTTTGGCTGGAGGCTGGGCCACTGGAGGGGTACTCCTGTCAGGAGGAGGAGGAGGTGGAGGAGAAGGGGGTGGCGCAGAAGAACAAGGTGGAGGTGGAGGAGAAGGGGGTGGGGCGGAAGAACAAGGTGGAGGTGGAGGAGAAGGGGGTGGGGCGGAAGAACAAGGTGGAGGAGGAGGTGGAGGAGAAGGGGGTGGGGCGGAAGAACAAGGTGGAGGTGGAGGAGAAGGGGGTGGGGCAGAAGAAGAAGGTGGAGGTTGAGGAGAAGGGGGTGGGGCAGAAGAAGAAGGTGGAGGTGGAGGAGGAGGTTGAGGTTGGGACAGTTATGCCACCTCACAAATTGCAGTATTGGGGGTCATTTTTCCCATCACCCCCTTGTTGAGCAAGGTGATGAGCAGGGGCTCGCATAGGAGGCGTTGCTCCATGCTCATCACCTTGAACTTTGCCTCCACTAGGCCGGCAATGGCCTCTTCAGGGGATGTGGGCTCTTTGAGGGTGGCATGGGCCTCTTTAATAAGGGCCATTGCTGCCTCACTGGTGGTCCTGTCCCTCCTGCCTCTTTTGGGAAATCGGATGGGAGGCACCTGTGATCTGGTGCTTCTCCTTTGCCCTGCCACCTCCTGCCTGCCACTGGGCCCTGCCACCTCCTGGCTGCCACTGGGCTCTGCCACCTTCTGCCTTCCACTGGGCCCTGCCACCTCCTGGCTGCCACTGGGCCCTTCCTCCTCCTGCCTGACAGTTTCCAGACCCTCCTCCTGGCTGATTTCATCCTGTGTATGAAAAAGGGACATAGTTTAATATGTTGCTTTAATCTTTGCCTCCAAATTTATAATCATGATTGAACCAATTAGAATGTAAATCCTGAAATCAGTTTCTAAAATTTACAACTACATCAGATTGACTATTTAGCACCCAATTAAGTGCAGACTAATGTCTAGAGATCTTGATTTCACTTTTGGAACTCTAAATAGTTTATGTTTGTCATCTTGACATATTTGGCAAACATTAATTTTATCCCAATACGTTTTCATTTAATACTATACCTGGCTCCAGATGGCCAAATCAGGATCATCCAGGATGGCTGCCTCCTCTTGCTCCAGAGAAGGCTCAGGTTGGCTGCAGGGAAGTCTGGGGGGAAGAGTGGAGAGTGATGGCCTTGCCTCAATGTGGTCATCCAGAAAGGACATCCTGCTATAGTACCACAAATTCGGGACATACACATCATCTGCTGCTGCTTCTGACCTCTGAGAAGCCAGGACCTTAGAGCGTTCAGTCCTGTAGTTGCCTCTCAAGCTCCCAATTTTAGTGTCCACCTGTTTTGCTGTGGCTGTGGGCACCTTGGTATGCACAAATGGGAGCAGGGTCTCCAGCGCTGCTTTTCTCACCCCTCTTTTTTTGTGGATGGGGTTTTTCGTCTCCCACAGAGCGGGCAGCTCCCTTACCCGGTCTATAAATTCCGCAAGGAATTCCTTGTCACTTATAAACACATTCATTTTGGGTCTGCAAGTAAAATAAATAATATATAACTAATGTGAGGCACACAGTCTAACCTCCTTAACATCGTAGTCAACATATATATTCTACAACATTCTCAAGACAGTATAGGCCAACAATTTGTCCAAGTCACAAAATCACATACCTTCGTTCGCACGTCCGTAACTTGAACTCCTCTCTCCGCACACCGAACGTAGTATAGTCACATGTGTGTTTGCTATATATACACCACGCATGCGTCAAACTACGAACACGTCGCTCCGCACACGTCGCCCGCCCATGACTTTCTAACTAACATCTTTTCCCCGCCCCTTCTCTTTCGGCGCGCAGACAGATATGGCGGAGTTACAGCAGGTGTCTGATAATTCCGCAACTAACGAGGAGGAGACAAGCCCGGAGACCGAGGAAACGTCACGATCAAGGAGGAAATTCAAGGCATCTAATATGTCTTTTGCGGAGATGGCGGAGATGGTGGACATCTTGCGCAAGTCTGATTATGACGCAAAGCATGGGCCGTATAGCAAACCAAATAGAAGGAAGGCCAAAATCCTCAATAAAGTCATGAAGAGTCTGAAGACGAATTTCGGGGTGAAACGCTCAAATGAGCAGCTCAGAAAGAGGTGGTCAGACCTCAAACTGAGGGAGCCAGAGCAGTTAAGGAGCATTAAGAGAATGCTAGCAAAAAGTAAGTAAAATGTACACTTTTCGGCTATTAATGTTTTTCTCAACTTACATGTTGCTCCTTTTTGTGATTTTATCATATTGGACTCCCTTCCATAATTTAATAATTTGAACTTGGTTTGGCACAGCAATCGTTCGTTAGGTTACAGACACTTCGTTCGGCCACTATCCGCTGTTTTGGCTTATTTTATAGCCACAAAAGTAATTAGACATCTGCGTGTTTTTTTAACATTTTTGTTCAAAATTTTTAGGCTAGATGATGTGTTTGTAAAGAGAATGAAATGCAAACTTTAGTCAGTGTAAAGGAGAGGACACTCAGCAGCTGGTACCACATCTGTACTTTGGAGCACTATAGTGTGGGCCACCAGACCCGCCTTTTTTGGGTGTCCCACACAGGTGCATTAGTGATTTTTTGTGGTGCCTCCATGTCTAAAAACTGACAGCCAAAGGTGAATACTAAACCTATTATTGGTCAGAAATAATGCATTCATCTTTTTTTATATCAATAATTTTTATTGAAAGTTTAAAGCATACATAGGATAAAGACTTTTTAGCAAACAAAAAGTAAAGAGATATAAATAATATAGTAAATAATACAAAATAATGTAGAACTGAGTTAAAGAGGGACCCAGTCCCCTGATGTATTAATCAATTCGTTAAGCGTCTTAAGTAGCCCTTTATTAGGTGAGAGAGGGACAATGGTTGGTTTCCACAAACTATGGTCGACCACTAGCAATCTCTCTGTTTGGTTGCAGTGATCAACCTACTACCTTCCCTGAGGTCCCCTCCTTTGTATAATAGTATTAGTAGTGCAAAGTGCCCCTACTCCTATGAAATATCATGTTGCTAGTAACTACATCAGTAGGAACCAAGAAAGAGAAAAAGGATAAAAGAAAAGAAAATCAAACATATGAAATAACTTTAAGCTTAACTAAAGTTGTAACGTATGCCCTAATTAGCTTGCATTAGTTTATTTGCTTGTTATACCAGTCTTGCCAAGGTGCCCATAACTTGGATATCTTGTCAATTTGCCCCCTTGCTGAAGCATGGAGAATTTCATATGTACTATGTGTTTGTACAGTAGTTATAACTTCTGGGAATTTTGGGGCTTCAATGTACTTCCAGTGTCTAAGTATAGTTAGGCGTGTGGCCATTAATATATGTGCTGATACAGTCCTAAGTGCCACAGGTACAGAGTCCAACTCCAAAGAGAATATGGCCATTTCGGAGCGTAAGGGTAAAGTGATATGTGAAATAGTTCGTATTAGTCTCTCAATCTGCATCCACAAAGGTTTAACCTTCGGGCATGACCACAATATGTGGAACAGTGTTCCCCTCTCTCCACATAATCTCCAGCACCCTGAGGAAGTGCCTGGGAAGATTTTTGTCAATCTATGTGGGGTAAGGTACCATCGAAGCAAGATTTTCTGGTGCATTTCCCACAAATTTGTACTCTTGGTAGCAGTTAAGTGAAGTTTGATAGCCCTCTCCCACTTTTTAGCAGTGAATGTCAGACCAATGTCTTTTTCCCATGCCAAAATGTTTGGGGTTTTAATTAAGATGTCCTTGCTCTGTAGCGCCCTGTAAATGATTGATATCCCTTTGGAACCTTTTGTGTCTTGTTGGTAAAAATCAGTTAATTTCTTTGGAAGTTGGGTAAACAGAGTAGGGATCTTCCTAATTACTTGAGTTAGTTGAATATACCTATAATGCTCCCTCAGTGGCAGGCTAAATTCTTGTCGTAGTAAGTGAAATGGTTTAATTTTGGAGTGAGTAATTATATCTTCCAAATGTTGAATACCCTGAAAATTCCATGTGTTAAGATTTATATCTGGGATAATGTGGCGGACTGCCAGTATGTTAAGGTTCAGGGGGATCAGCTCTTCCTCCCATGATTGTGCTGTACAAAGATGGGCCCATGCCCTCAGTCAAGCTAGTATGGGTGGCGATAGATTCCTGTCAAGAGATTTGCAATGATGAGCTGTCATCAAAAAATCAGCCAAGTTGTCTGTCTGTATTTGTGTGGCTTCTAGTTTTTTCCATAAGTGGATGCAGTTAGGACTTAGCCAGACTTTGATCTGGGCTAATATTGAAGCAAAATAATAATCCTGCAGTACAACATGGCCTATGCCCCCCGCCGCTCCATTCCTCACCAATTTGCCAAACGCGCACCTCGCCCTCCTCCCCTGCCACAAATAGTTGTTCAGGATCGATTGAAGGGAGGCAAAGTACGCACCAGGCAGAGGTATCGGGAGAGTCCTGAACAAATATAGCAGCTGAGGCAAGACCATCATCTTGAAGGCCGCCAATCTACCCAGCCAGGACAATTCAGAGTGAGTAATTTTGTTCAATTTGTTTCGAAAGGAGTTCAGGAATGGAGTGTAGTTAGCATTGATTAGTTCAGTTGTATCCTTAGTTAATGTTATGCCCAGATATCCTAAACCTCCATCTGACCACGCATAAGGGTATTTGGTCTGTAGTTCTGTTTTATTTTCTGGAGCTAAGCCTAATCCCATCAGATAGGATTTTGTTTCGTTCACCTTATAGTAGGAAATTAATGAGAAGGTCTGCAGTGCATTGTGAACATTGGCCAGGGAGTCTTCTACCTTAGTTAAGAACAAAATGATGTCGTCGGCAAATAAACTAATGACATGTTTCCTGTTACCCACTTGCAAACCTGCTATTCGGGGGTGTTCTCTCACGTACATGGCCAGAGGTTCCATCAACAAGTTAAAAATGAGCGGCGATAATGGGCACCCTTGGCGCGTGCCATTTGTTATGTCAAAGGGAGTTGACAGAGCACCTGCAATGTAAACCTGAGCTGAAGGAAGTGTGTATAACGCCTTTATTGCAGAAAGTATGAGGCCCCCAAAACCAAACCTGCTCAGCACCTCTGTAAGGTATCCCCAATGAATTCTATCGAACGCCTTCTCCGCATCCAGCGAGAGGAGCAGAGAAGGCGTTCCCCTCCTCTTAGCAATGTGTATTAGGTTCACCAGACGTCTAGTGGCATCAGCTGTTTGTCTCCCCTTAATGAATCCAGACTGGTCCATATCCACAATGTCAGGTAGGATATCCACCAATCTAGTAGCTATAAGTTTGGCATATATCTTGACATCATTATTCAGTAATGATATTGGTCTAAAGTTTTGTGGCACATCTGGAGATTTCCCTGGTTTAGGCAAAGCTATGATTGTAGCAGTTAGCATTTCAGGAGGGAAAGAGGAAGATGCAGCAGCTAAATTGAATGTTTTGGTGAGATGTGGGCAAAGAATGTCCTGAAACGTCTTGTAGTATTCCCCTGTAAAACCATCTGGGCCGGGCGATTTGTTAGCGGGGAGAGCCTGGATCGTCTGTTTCACCTCTAGTTCCGATATGGGAGAGTTAAGGCTCTGGAGGTGTTCCTGTGTAAGTTTGGGGAAATTGAGTTTGTCTAAGAATGTGTCGATAGCCTCTTTTGTCGGTTGTGGTGTGTCAAGATCGTCTTTTAGGTTATATAATGAGCTATAGTATTGGCTAAATGCGTCAGCTATTGCTTGGGGGTGAGTTTGCTTGACCTGCGTTTTTGGTTGTAGAATATGGGAGATTTGGGTTCTAGTTCTGTGACCCTTCAGTTTGTTGGCAAGCAATTTGCCTGCTCTATTTCCACTGGTATAGTATGCCAGTTTCAACCTCCTAGAGGTCTTTTCAAAATCGTCAAGGAATTTTAGTCGTAGTTCTGTGCGAAGTTGTGTTACTTGGTCAGACAATATGTGGGATGGATTAGCTTTGTTTCGTCTATCTATGTCTTCAATTTTGGATATCAGTTGTACGATTTGCTGCTGCATTTCCCTCTTGTATCTCGCCCCCTGCTGCATCATCACCCCCCTCATCACCGCCTTGTGTGCGTTCCATAGAATAAAAGGGTTTGTCACTGAACCTTGATTTACGTCAAAGTATTCACTCAGTTTTACCTGGATGTATGACCTGATCGGACCTTCCTGCAGTAGGCGATGATTGGCTCTCCATAGATAAGTGGATTTTTGAGAGGAAGGGTTCCCTATTGTTAAGCATATCGAGGCATGGTCCGACCATGTGATACAATTGATTTTAACCGACTTACATTTCATCAGTACCCATCTGTCAACCAAAAATAAGTCAATTCTACTATAGGACCCATGACAATTAGAGAAAAAGGTATAATCTCTTTCGTTTGCGTTTAAGCATCTCCAAGAGTCATATAGGTTATGGTTCTGTAGGGACTTCAACAGAGATTGGGGCCGCCTCTTTGGTGAAGAGGTGGAGTCTACATCCGGGTCAGGTGTGATGTTGAAGTCCCCACATATAATCACCCCTCCCCTCTGCACCTTTCTTACTTTTTTCACAATCCTGTGAAAAAATTTGATTTGTCTCACATTCGGTGCATATATATTCGCCACTGTGTAGGTGACGGAATTAATGTCACATATCAATATTATGAAACGTCCCTGAGGATCGCATATAGCTTCATGTAGATGGAAAGTGACTGTGTCTCTTATTGCTATCATCACTCCCCTTGTCTTTGAGGGCGCATTAGCTTGATAGACGTGGGGAAACTGGGGATGTGTGCATTTAGGAGGCGAGTCCTGCAAAAAGTGAGTCTCCTGGACACACAAAATGTCACAATGTTGATGCAAGGCCTCCTTCCACAGAGATCTCCGCTTGGCAGGGTGATTAAGACCCTTTGTATTCAGAGACATAAACTGTACCGCCATGTGCGGGTAATAAAGTTACTTACAGATGGTGGGAGCCGCTGGTTAATTCCTGCAGGTGCTCTGCTCGAGATAGGTCTTTCGTGCTCATACTCGGTTAATGTTCTTTCTGCGAGGTATGTGAGGCCGTACTTCAGGCTATTAGGGCAAAAGAGAGTTATTTCAAGAGAAACATGAAAAAGAGAAAAAAAAATAACAATGACAACTGGCCAAGTAACAGAGTGCATAAGTGTGTGACTCATTATCACTCAAGCGGTAGGTGGGGAAAAGAAGAAAGTTCGGAACAAGAATCCGATCCATTCCAACAGGCACTCTATGCAATCTTCAGAGTGCAATCCAGTTTAGTTGTGAGAACGAGCATTTCTGCGGTCAACAGTGCGCCATTCAGGTTCTAGGTTTTTTGATGTGGGTGGGGGTCCCCGCTGAGGTTGTGGTTGATTATCAGGGACAATTCCCCAGGAGTGTAGCAGTGACACTCCTTTGGCCAGGGAGTCCACAATATAGTCCTTGTCATCTTTTGTGACTATCAGCTTGGTCGGGAAGCCCCATTTATAGGTCAGTTTGTGATTTCTGAGGGCCTTCGTGATAGTATTGAGATTTCTGCGTTTTTGGAGCGTGTACTGCGATAAATCCGCATAGAACTGGAGGTCAGAGTAAGGAGCCGGGATCTGTCCTTTCTGACGCGACACTGCCATCAGTTGTTCTTTGGTGTGATAAAAATGTAATCTAAGGATCACATCCCTAGGTATAGCATCAGAGAGGTATGTAGGCTTCGGGAGCCTATGTATCCTATCCACAGTGAAGTCCAGAGCAGACAGGTCTGGCAAAACTGCAGCGAACAGTTGTGCAGCATAGCTACGCAGCTCCTGATTTTTAACTGATTCAGGGATCCCTCTTATCTTCACATTATTCCTTCTGGATCTATCTTCCATTTCTGCCATCTTAGCTTTCACTGACTCCATATCATCCTCTGACTTCTCACTAGCATCAACCAGGTCATTGATAGTGGAAGCATACTCCTCCATCTTGTTCTCTATGTGAGAGACCCTTTCAGCCACATGTCTCAGTTCTGTGCCAAACTTGTGTACGCATGATACCATGTCTGACTGGAGTGAGCTCCTGAGAGACACCAACATCTCTTTCAAAACTGTATCTAAGACAGGTTTATCGTTTGTGGGGAATGTGTCAATGGAGTCTGGTAAGTCTCTGGTTTCATCCCCTGAATCTATGGGAGAGCTCACCTCATGTCCAGCATCCGCTGCATCCAGCCGGCATCTCGCCTTTTCCGGGCTCCCAGATGAAGGGGTAGCTAGTGGGGAGTGTGGGTTCCTCGGTGGGCTGCTTCTTTTCATGCTCATGCCCTTCTGAGACGAGCGCTGGGAAGAGTTTTGTACAGGTGTGGAGGATGAGCCGGCGCCATCTTGCTTAGGCCCCATAGAGAAGAACGCCGTGAGTTTGGTCGGCCGGTTCCCCTCCTTCTTGCGTCTTGTCATGTTGTATAACGGTTTGTCGGGTCAGCGGGAGCTGAAACGCTGTATTTGGGCAGCTTATTGGTGCCTGGATCGTCCGTTTCAAGCCGTTGAAGTGCCGCTGGTACCGGAGCTCAGCTACAGCATGTCCTCCTCAGTCTCCGGCTAGCTCCGCCCCCATAATGCATTCATCTTTAACTTCCGCCCAAACACACACTTGTACCCCACTTCCAAACAATTTAGCCTGTTTTTATTTTTCATAGAGAATTTCAGTGTGATAAATAGACCTTTTGTTTGATTCTCATAGGGGAGAGAAGACTGGGAGGAGAACACTCCAGGGAGCACAGGAACCCCACAGCTTCACAACAACCCCAAACTCCCAAAGACCCACAACTGAAGGATGTTGAGGAAGTTGAGGTGGAGGAAGGAGAAGTGCAGGAAGGAGAGGTGGATGACGTTGTGGAACTGGTCACCACAACAGGTCAGTATCTGTCACCACAGCTTCAGGTAAGAGATGTAGGCCTGCAGAGTTATAATACCTTTTTATTTTGTTTTTAGGGGATGTAAATGTTGTGGTGAAGGATAGTACACGTTTCTCTGCTGACAGTGCCCTCCGAATAATACAGCAAGTGATGGAATGTAGCACGGAACTGGACAGAATAAAACAAATAATTCATGTGATGGATCAAACATTTAAAGACATTCTAGATGTTTTGGGGAGAATCGAATAAGTCAACCAAACCCCCATTTTTTTTTCAGGAATGACTGTTCATCAACCTTTTATACTGTTTTTGACAATGCAACCAGCCAAAAATTGAATATGCACACAGTGTGTCAACATGTGCCATCTGCCATCAGGGGATATCCATGTACGTCTTTTGGGGGTGCAACCCCTTCCTCGTATCTAAAGTAGGTGAACTGAGGAAGGGGTTGCACCCCCAAAACACGTCCATTGATCACCCCTGATGGCAGATAGCACATGTTGACAATAGGGATCAGGAGTCTCAAATCCCTAGTGGAAAATAATACAAAATGTGTGCATATTCAATTTTTGGCTGGGCAAGGGGTGGCAAGACCCCATATTAGGACGGGCACATAGAGACATAGTTTGTGTAAGTGAATGTGTCTGATTGCTCAGAGGTATCCAATGTTGTAATTTTTGGAATGCAACTGTTTTTGTATTTTCCTAAGAAAATAATTGGCGGTTTGTGGCCAGGAAAAACAAAAACAAAGGAAACATGTGTGTGAATGTGCACAGAGTAAAATGTTTGAACAGAAACAACGTGTAGCTTCTTTTTTCAATACGCTCTAACCTGATTTGTGTTTTTTTTAAGGTTACGTAGTGAAATGGTTGTTATTTACTAAAGGAAAATACACTTGGCACTACAAATGCACTAAGACAAACTAGGAGACAGGAAACAAACCTAAGTTAAAATTAGAAATCAGAATTTTATTTAAATCATTCTCCAGGAATCTTTAGCCATAGCCTGGCATAGGAATTGCCCCCCTACCCGTGAAATATTCCATATATTTGTCCCGAACCTCACAGGCATTTTGGGGGGGCAAGCCAGGACGGGCAGATTCCAGGCCCGGCAGGGGATTAGCAGGTGAAAGTCCAGCCTCAGGCAATACTGAGGCCATATATGAATTGGATTTTCTGCTGAGAAAATTGTGTAGCACACAGCAGCATAAAACGACATAGTTTATTTTGTAGTCCGCCAAGTGTATGGAAGTCATAAAAATGCGGAACCGGTTGGCCATTATGCCGAAGGCATTTTCAACGACTCTTCGGCCCCTGGCCAGCCGGTAATTGAACACCCTCTTCTCTGGGGTCAGGGTCCTGTGAGGAAATGGCCTCATAATATGCGGTCCGAGTCCAAAGGCTTCATCAGCCAAGAAAACAAAGGGGAGTCCTTCAATATTCCCTGCATCCGGTGGCAATGCAAGGTCGTCACTCTGGAGACGGAGGGCAAACTCCGTCTGGATGAAGGATCCCCCATCGGACATCCGGCCATTCTTCCCTACATCAACATAGAGGAATTCATACTGGTGACACCACCGCCATCAGCACAATGCTATGAAACCCCTTGTAATTGAAGTAGTAGGACCCAGAACGGGGTGGCGGCACGATGCGGACGTGCTTCCCGTCTATGGCACCACCGCAGTTGGGGAAGTCCCACCGCATGGCAAACTCCGATGCCACAGTCTGCCATTCCTGTGGCGTGGAAGGAAGCTGGGGAGTCAAACAAGATGAAAGAAAATTAGAATTTAAAAATATTCCATTACAAGGAGATCATAATAAAAAACATTAGAGGCCAACATCAATCAAATTCTACGTTTATTAAGGTGTTTTCAATAAGTATAATGGAAGGCTCATGTTTCATATTCATCACCCCCTCTGATGGTCCATACATTATTTTTGGGGGGGGGGGTAGATGTGTTTGGCCACAGGATAGCAGTGCAGTGGCGGTGCGTCCAGAGTGGGCGCTGGAACACTGCCCCCTCTCTCCTGTGCCCGTCACTCAGAACAATACATAGGTTCTTGCCTTGCATTAACCTATGTATTGTCAATGCCGCCCACTATTCAGGTGTATGGCCCCCTGTTAAGCGACCAACATATAAATAACTGCGGCATGTATGGGGTGAAAATTGCATATCAGAAACAGGGAGGCAAATAGGCTTGCACATTACAGCCTGAGGGATGTAATTGGCTTCATAAAAGTTAAATAGGGGATGCAGGGGGGGGGGGGAGCATTCCTTGGGTAAACACTGACAGGCTGCTCTGCCAATCATGTTCACCAAGCCTGTTTAATGGTAACATGATTGGCTGATGCAACATCAAGGGAAGGAGAAGACATCAAGGACAGAAGAAGGATGGCGCTGACCACAAGAAGGTATGTGCAGGGCCGGGGACAAAATGGCTGCATTGGAGGGTTACAAAATGGCTGCATTGGAGGGTTACAAAATGGCTGCATTGGAGGGGACAAAATGGCTGCATTGGAGGGTTACAAAATGGCTGCATTGGAGGGTTACAAAATAGCTGCATTGGAGGGTTACAAAATGGCTGCATTGGAGGGGACAAAATGGCTGCATTGGAGGGTTACAAAATGGCTGCATTGGAGGCTTACAAAATGGCTGCATTGGAGGGGACACAATGGCTGCATTGGAGGGTTACAAAATGGCTGCATTGGAGGGTTACAAAATGGCTGCATTGGAGGGTTACAAAATGGCTGCATTGGAGGGTTAAAAAATGGCTGCATTGGAGGGGACAAATGGCTGCATTGGAGGGTTACAAAATGGCTGCATTGGAGGGTTACAAAATGGCTGCATTGGAGGGGACAAAATGGCTGCATTGGAGGGTTACAAAATGGCTGCATTGGAGGGTTACAAAATGGCTGCATTGGAGGGGACAAAATGGCTGCATTGGAGGGTTACAAAATGGCTGCATTGGAGGGTTACAAA
The DNA here is from genome assembly GCA_029206835.1 of Rana muscosa. NCBI lineage: Eukaryota > Metazoa > Chordata > Amphibia > Anura > Ranidae > Rana > Rana muscosa. The sequence continues at coordinate 795,453,666 of CM055116.1, read as the reverse complement.
ATGGCTGCATTGGAGGGGACAAAATGGCTGCGTTGGAGGGGACAACTGGGGGCGTTTAATAGGCACCTTTGCAAAAATGGAGGAAGTTTATTTCCTAAATTGGGGTTGGACCCCCAAACATTTGTTGCAACAGGCGCCCCTGCTGGAAAGGTTAGTGAAGGGAAATATGCATGGAGGAGAAAAAAGGGGCAATCTAAAGCTTCCAGCATGCATGGGGACAAAGGGGACATTCTCAGCATATTACAATCATGGTAATTAGGGAAGGATGAAAGAAATACAATACATTAGCATACATGGAATACATAAAATGTGATGTTAAAGGAGAAAACTTACCCTAATATAGTCCTCCTGCAGGACTTGTATAATGGCAGAACAGGTGTCTGGGATTATGAGGCCCAGAGCCTGGGGGGAGATGCCTGTCGTGAACTTCAAGTCCTGAAGACTTCTCCCTGTCGCCAGATAACGTAACGTGGCAATGAGCCTCTGCTCAGCACTGATGGCTTCCCGCATAACGGTGTCCTGCCTGGTAATATAGGGGGACACCAAAGCCAACAGTTCCTGAAAAACGGGGTCAGACATCCGCAGAAAATTCCTGTAGTCCTCAGGATTATTCTCGACTATCTCCCGCAGCAGAGGCATGTGGCAGAATTGGTCCCGCTGGAGCAACCAATTCTTGGTCCATGAACTCCTCCTTACACCATTCATGGACTGGTCTTGGTCCAAAACAAGCAGACCAACACCAAGCGCACGCACAGCACAAACTCGACGACGAGAACGTCCAGGCGACATGGCTAGGAAACGGTCGTCTTATCAGAACGTACAGAACAGAACGCACTTTAGAACAGCAAGGCCTATGAATAACGAACTGAAAATCAGAAACGAACGGGCAAGAACGCACTGTAAAACAGATACAACCTGCCTAGACGCCCTGAAAGTCAAGATACGAACCCACAAGCACAAACTGAACCTCAGAAAACGAACTGAAAAGCACGAAGACTGAAAAGCGCGAATCGTCTCTTCCCAAACTTTTACTTCACACGCGGTAACACGAGATCAGCAAAAGCAGCCCAAGGGGTGGCGCCAAGAAAATCGATCTTCCCCTTTATAGTGCCGTCGTACGTGCTGGACGTGAGCGCAGAGAACAACGAGGAAATTGGGAAATGTCAGTGTGTACGCATAGAAAGCTTGACGAGAAACTCGTCAAGTTTAACAAGAATCTCGTCGAAAAAAACGACGTGTTTTTAACGACGAGAAACTCGGTTGTGTGTACGAGGCTTAACTGCTTGTCTTATCTCTAATCTCTCTCTCTCTCTCTGGCTGGCTGCTCCCTCTCCCCAGACCGTATCCACAAGCCCCAGGGCCAGAAACACTACCCGACTCTCACGACAGAGTCTCACCTGCAGCTTGTGTCTTCCATCAGCCTGGAGGAGGTGAAGACAGCACATCCGTCCGGAGGCTAGGCGGAGGCAGGACTCCAGGAGCAACTGCGATTGCAGATAGGCCAGCTCCGCCATGATTGCGGATAGGCCAGCCCCGCCGTGATCGCGGATAGGCCAGCCCCGGGGGACAGAGCCGGCAGTGACACACACTGCCTGGCGCGGGATTTCACCCCCCTAAATGTTGCGCCCGGGGCCACGGCCCCCTCCGCACCACCCATGCTACGCCACTGGCCGCTGCTATTCAGTGGTTCTTCCCTAAATGTAGATAGGGCAGGAGTCTCCAAACTTAATTCAAAGGGCCATTTTACTGTCCCTCATACTTTAGGGGGGCCGGACTGTGAACATTGGGAGTAGAAAATGTCCGAGCATCAGTGGGAGTAAACAATGCCCCATCGTTGGTGTCAGTGAGAGAAATTGTGCCTCATCGTTGGTGCCATTGGAAGGAATTGTGCCCCATCATTTGGTGTCATTAAGTGGACTTGTGACCGATCAATGGTGTCATTGGGAGGACTTGTGCCCCATCATTGGTGTCAATGAGAGGAATTATGCCCTATTGTTTGTGTCAGTGGATGAAATAGTGCTCCAAGGGCCAGCTAAAAGCAAGCAAAGGGCCGCAGTCTGGACACCACTGATCTAGGGGATGTCTTTTTAAGATTTAATGCTTGAAAAAACTTTAACAAGAGAGACTTTAGGGCATGGGATACTCCAAAACTATTTGCACATACTGTAGCAGTTAGAGGACGATTTTCACGTTATGCATTTGTTATCCTAGGTTCACATTGATACGATTTGGCATGCGATTTGAATCGGTGTGACGCGGCATCGATTCCCAAAAGTAGTTTCTGTACTACTTTTGATGACTTCGGAGTGCGATCTGTATAGACATCTGTGCAGAAACCCGCTTCAGCTGAACTCGCACGATTTCAATTCCTCTGTCAGTGTGAAACTGGGCTAAGGGTTGGACAGCCTAATTCCACACAGCTGGGGACCATGAGACAATTCTCTAAGCAATATGTAGCACTTACCCCCATTTAAGGGACCGGCTGGTTTTGTTTTCGGGTCTGCAGCAATTACCTCTCTGGGTTGGATCCCTTCTCTCCGTTGTCTAGGTTAAAATCTCTTGAAATAAGGCCAATGTCCACACAGGAGGTAAACCTAATCAAACCTAAGCAAGGTTTTATTCTTTATCTTTGAGTTAAACTTGAAGAGAAAGAGGGTAGGGAGTTGAGAGAAGTTGGGGAAAGGTTCAGGCACGCAACACTAAAGCCCTGTAAACACGATCGGATTTCATATGGTTTTTAAACAGATGGATTTTTCCATCAGAAAACCGATGAAGCTGACTTCCATCAGTCTTGCCTACACACCATCAGTCAAAAAACCGACCGTTCCAAACGCGGTGACGTAAAACACTCCGATGAGCCGAGAAAAATGAAGTTCAATGCTTTTTTAACCGATGGACTTGCCCATAGACGATCGGAATTTGCTATCGGTTTTTTATCCATCGGAAAATTTTAAAACATTTTCTATTTTTTCACACCGATGGAAAAAAGACCGATGGGGCCCATACACGATCGGTTTGTCCGATGAGAAAAATCCATCAGACTGTTTTCATCGGTAAAACCGATCGTGTGTACACGGCTTTAAAGTTCAATGTCAATCTTCCGTCGCCACTCAAGCCTGAGTGGGCACTGCTCACCTGGATAGTCCCTATGAGAGCGGTCCTAGCAGCCAGGATGGAGCACGAATCAAACTTTTCCCTTTTCTTAAGTATCTAGGGATACGATCAAGGAATCCTCTGCCACAGAATCCGAGTCCCGAACCTCCCAGCAACATTGTACTGAACAAGAACCTCTGTGCCAGGCCAGCGCATTGCAGGCTTTGTAACTGTTGAAGATGGATCCCTCCTTAGGCGAGTTTCCAGGCCTCATCGTCGCTAGTCTCCTCTGGGACTGATCCTCCCCTGGTCTCCTTTCCTAAAGTTGGGCCCCCTAGAAGTTGGCAGCCTGGGATCCCTCTCTGAGGTGTAGGCCCCTGCCAGCGGAGCCGGGCCTACCTTGAAACAAAGCAGCTTTGGGCTGAAGGTGCCCGAGGCCAGAACACACCCATGCACCTCGTGCCATACGGGCCACGAGGCACACACCCAGGACCAATGGGTCCCCTCGAACTCCTCTCACCTAATGGCATCTTCCCCTTATGTACCCTCTCCCAGCATGCACAGCGCGTAGACCACGCCCACTGCACGGCTGCCTAGAGAGGACACCCAAGGTGTTGTGATACCCCCCCGTAGTTAAACCTATGTCGGCGGTGACAGTGCCACCTATCGGCAAGGGAGAACACTACCGCCAGGCAGCATCACACCCAAAGCAGAAGCAATATTGAACCATTGATTGGTCTGAGCCCAACTATCGGCTCAGACTACCCCTAAATTTCCACATAGCGCCCCCAAATATTGGGGGGGGGCGCTACAAATCTAAGGCCCCACAGCTGAAGACCATGAGGCTCTTGGGCATCTGGTTACCTTACGCCAATGCACAATTGCTTGTTCCCAGAACACTGCACAGCACAGTCACAGGGATCAGTTTAGGGTCTTTACCCAGGATGGCTGCTGCCTTCCAGCTTCCTCCAGACGTGGTCCAGTGAGTGAGATAGTCCTTCTCCAGACCAGATCCCTTGTGGTGAAGTACTACAAGCAGCATCCAGCACATTCCTTCCAGACCCTCAACCCTGACCCTGTGGATGCCTCTAGAACAGCTACACAGTCCATGGGCTGCCTAAGGGCAACAGCCCCTCAGACTCTGGAACCCTCCTGGTGCAAAGGAGCCCAACTCTCCAGTGCCCCAGACTATTTATCACCATTTCAGCCCCCCTCTGGACACTCCTCTCCAGGGATTGGCTGGAGCATGATAAAATATTCAGGCTGGTTATTTTCCATAAGCTTTGAAAACTTTTTCCAGAGGCATGGGGAAGCAATCAAACTTCTAGCCTGTGAAACCCTGGACAGGCCAGAACAAACAATTGCTGCTTCCTTTATTACAGAACGGGCAAAAATCAAGATTTACCTAGCATCCTACACTAGGAGGGTGTAACATTTGCATCACTACTCTCCTGCTCTCCTGCAATGCATTGCTTTCTGTGAATGGGCAGAGGAGATTCTGTAATTTTTTATTTTTTGTTTACAAACGATTTTTATTATTGTAAAAGGACATACCGTATATACTCGAGTATAAGCCGAGTTTTTAAGCACAGTTTTTTGTGCTGAAAATGCCCCCCTCGGCTTATACTCGAGTCACCTTTTTGCGCCTGATCTCCCGGACTTTGGGGAGCCGGTACCGGCTGGCCGTAGGTCCCCTGGACCCCAAACTTGGCACACATATAGCCCCACTCTTCCTCTACAAGTGTGCAAAGTTTCTTGTCCGGGGGACCTACGGCCGGGGAGCACCGATTTTTTAAAACCGGGCACCCCTTCCATAGACTCCCATGTTAAACGGTCATTTCGCTGGTGAATTTGGGGACCCGGTACCGGCCGGTCGTGGGTCCTATGGACCCCAAACTTGGCACACATGTAGCTCCACTCTTCCCCTACAAGTTTGCAAAGTTTCTTGTCCGGGGGACTTATGGCCGGGGAGCACCAATTTTTCAAAGCCGGGCACCCCTTCCATTGACTCCCATGTTAAACGTCAGACTAGTCATGGACACAGTGAGGCATGGACACAATGAGGCAAATTGAGGCACACCCTCGGCTTATACTCGGGTCAATACGTTTTCCCAGTTTTTGTGGTAAAATTCGGTGCCTCGGCTTATATTCGGGTCGGCTTATACTCGAGTATATACGGTAGTTTAGTACAAATGTGTAAAAGAAACATAGGTACAGCAAATATATCAAATATGTATTTGATATAAGGTGTGCAGTACATATAAAAAGAACATAGCAATACAAAAAAATACAAAAAATAAGGATGAGATACAAGTATGATTTTTCCTTGTAGGGTGTATAATTGAAAACACATTTTTGTTCTATACTGATATGTGTAATTAGGCTATATAAGGTGATATTTAGGGTAGTAGTATGTGCCAAGGGGACCATTTTTTTTTTTTAAATGTGCATGGTGTCAAATCGTGTATGGTGGATACTAGTGATGAGCCGAACACCCCCGGGTTCGGTTCGCACCAGAACCCGCGAACGGACCGAAAGTTCGAACGAACATTAGAACCCTATTAAATACAATGGATGCGAACGTTCGAATTCTAAAGTGCTAATTATAAAAACTATTATGCATGTTATTGTCCTAAAAAGGGTTTGGGAACCCGGGTTCTGCACCAGGGGACATGTATCAATGCAAAAATAAGTTTTAAAAACGGTCGTTTTCCGGGAGCAGTCATTTTAATGATGCATAAAGTGAAAAAAAAAAAGTCAAATATTCCTTTAAATATCGTACCTGGGGGGTGTCTAAAGTATGCCTGTGAAGTGCCACGTGTTTCCCGTGTTTAGAACTGTCCCTGCACAAAATGACACTTCTAAAGGAAAAAAAAGCCATTTAAAACTGCTTGCGGCTTTAATGTAATGTCTGGTCCCGGTAATATGGATGAAAATCTTTAAGAAAAATGGCATAGCTACCCCATGACCCCCCCCCCCCCCTACCCCAGCCCATTACCAGCCCCTTTGGGTCTTGTATGGATATTAAGGGGAACCCCGCACATAAAATAAAAAAGGCCCTATATACTCTGAACAGCCGTATACAGGCGGTGCATACAAGACAGGGACTGTAGGTTTGTTCTTATGTAGAATATGTTTGTAATTTTGAACAGGTACATTGTTGAAGTGTAGCTCCAGACCAAAAATCTATTTTTAAACTTTTTGGAAAACATAGGTAAGGGTTATCACCCCTGTAACATTTGTTTTGCTGTCTGTGCCCCTGTTCAGAACATTTCACCTCACTTTCCGTCCTAATGACAACTGTTTTTGAAATGTGGTGTTTTTCTTGAAACAAGGATTGCTGATAAAGCATCAGTACAGAGGAGACACCTTTCTCCCATATTTATTCTTACAGGAGAGAATTTTCCTTCCTAGTGGTAGATTTCCTCTCACTTCCTGTTGTCTTCTTGCGTTTGCAAGTAGGAGTCGTTTGTAAGTTGGATGTTTGAAAGTAGGGACCTGCCGTATATACTCTGCAGAAATAGGCCCCTTAGTTGTTGGTGTTGGCACAACACTGTAAGCACTCACAGTTACTCTTGGTTGGTGCTGGAACGCCCTGCTGTCAACTATTATATCAGGAATTTTAATTACATATAATTGTTGAACAGTGGTAGTAAAAATTGGGCCTTTGATGGTGGTGCTGGTGCCACAACACTGTAAGCCCTGACAGTTACTCTTGGTGGGTGCAGCAATGGGCCCTGCTGTGAATTATTAGATCAAGAATTGTAATTACATGCCCCTGTTGAACAGGGGCTGAAAAATTGGGCCTTAGGCACTGGTGGCACAACACTGCAACCCTTCACAGATACTGTACTTGGAGCACAGCAATGAGCCCTGTTGCAAAGTATTGCTTCAAAAATTGTAATGACACGCCCCTGTTAAACAGGGGCTGAAAAATTGGGCCTTAGGCACTGGTGGCACAACACTGCAACTCCTCACAGATACTGTACTTGGAGCACAGCAATGAGCCCTGTTGCAAAGTATTGCTTCAAAAATTGTAATTACACGCCCCTGTTAAACAGGGGCTGAAAAATTGGGCGTTAGGCACTGGTGGCGGCACCCATAAACAAAAATGATCTTCCAAGCTATCATCATCAATCGTATCATTGAGGACTCGGAGGAGGAGGATAGCCAGTCAACATAACAGCACAGGCACTCAGCATCAGCATCAGTCTTGAAGGGATGTGACATTTTAAAATCAATTAGTCTGTTATATCAGCATCAGGTGTGTGGTAGCTGGTGGTGATCCAAGACTGGTTCATCTTGATGAAAGTCAGTCGATCAACCGAGTCGGTGGACAGGCGCACCCTGTGATCCGTGACAAATCCTCCAGCAGCACTGAATGTGCGTTCCGAAAGAACGCTGGATGCAGGACAGGCCAGTAGCTCAATTGCATACTGTGCAAGCTCTGGCCAGTGATCCATCCTCAAGACCCAGTAAGCCAGAGGATTTTCGGTGGGGAAGGTGTCCAAGTCTGACCTTGCCCCTAGATATTCCTGCACCATGTTTATCAGACGCTGGCGATGGTTGCTGGAACCGATCATACTTTGGGGCTGCGGACTAAAGAATTGTCTGAACGCATCGGTCAGACGGCCACCTTCCCCACCGCTCCTTCTTTGACTGGCCGAAGCCTCAGCAACTCGTTGTCCAGGACCAGGAGTTTGCAACCTCCCAGTCTCTGGGAACGCGTTGCACAGACCTTTCTGCAAGGCCTCCCGGAGTTGTCTCATCCTCTGCTCCCTCTGCGACGGTAACATAAGGTCCGCAACCTTACCCTTGTACCGTGGATCAAGGAGAGTGGCCAGCCAGTAATGGTCCCTCTCCTTGATCCGAAGAATACGAGGATCCTTCCGCAGACTTTGCAGGATCAGGGAGGCCATGCAGCGTAGGTTTGCTGAGGCATTCGCTCCGGAGTCCTCTGGGTCACTAAGGACGACATGATCCGCAGCCACCTCCTCCCAGCCACGTACAAGTCCACTGGTTTCTTGGGACTGTAAATCATCCCTAAAAGACTGCTGCTGATGATGCTGAGTGCCAGCCTCCACCTCCATGCTGACACAATCCTCCTCCTCCTCCTCCTCCTCCTCCTCCTCCTCTTCCTGTGCGATGGGTGGGACAGAAGGAACACTGTCTGGGTAAAGGGGGCCTTGAGAGGCAAGGAAGTCCTCCTCTTCCTGCCTCTGTTCTGCCTCAAGTGCCCTGTCCATTATTCCACGCAGCGTGTGCTCCAACAGGTGGACAAGAGGTACAGTGTCACTGATGCATGCACTGTCACTGCTCACCATCCTCGTGGCCTCCTCAAATGGTGCCAGGACAGTGCATGCATCCCTGATCATGCCCCACTGGCGTGGAGAAAAAAAACCAAGCTCCCCTGACCCTGTCCTGGTGCCGTAGTCGCACAGGTACTCATTGATGGCCCTCTGCTGCGTGTGCAGCCGCTGCAGCATGGCCAACGTTGAGTTCCACCTGGTGGGCATGTCACATATAAGGCGGTTCTTGGGCAGGTTCAACTCCTTTTGCAGCTCAGCCAGGCGAGCACTGGCATTATAAGATCTGCGGAAATGCACACAGACTTTCCTGGCCTGCCTCAGGACATCCTGTAAGCCCGGGTACCTGCCCAAGAAGCGCTGCACCACCAGGTTAAGGACGTGAGCCACACAGGGCACATGGGTCAGTTGTCCCTGTCGGAGGGCGGAGAGGAGGTTGGTGCCATTGTCGCAAACCACCATTCCTGGCTTAAGCTGGCGTGGCGTCAACCACCTCTCGGCCTGGCCCTGCAGAGCAGACAGGACCTCTGCCCCAGTGTGGCTTCTGTCCCCCAAACACACCAGCGCAAGCACGGCATGGCATCTTTTTGCCTGCGTACTTGCGTAGCCCCGTGAACGGCTACGGAGCACCGCTGGTTCATAGGACAAACCACAGGAAGAGGCCATGGAGGAAGAAGAAGAGGAGGGGGTGGAGGAGAGAGGTGTGTCACAACCAGTAGTAGCATTTTGGAGGCGTGGCGGTGGGACAACCTCCAACACTACTGCACCTTGTCCTGAATCCTTCCCAGCTGCCAAAAGAGTGACCCAATGGGCCGTGAAAGAAAGGTAACGTCCCTGTCCATGCCTGCTGGACCATGAGTCAGCGGTAATATGCACCTTACCGCTGACCGCCCTGTCCAGCGAGGCCAAGACATTGCCTTCCACATGCCGGTAGAGAGCCGGAATAGCCTTCCGTGAGAAAAAGTGGCGTTTGGGAACCTGCCACTGAGGAACCGCACATTGCACAAACTCACGGAAGGGGGCCGAGTCTACCAACTGAAAAGGCAGCAGTTGAAGCGCTAGCAATTTAGCCAAGCTAGCATTCAACCGCTGGGCATGTGGATGGCTGGGAGTGAACTTCTTTCGACGGTCCAGCAGCTGGGGCAGGGAAATTTGCCTGCTAGAATCGGACGTCGGTGTACTGCTAGCAGAGTGGGCGCAAGTACTTGGCTGTGACACACCTAATTCTACACCTTCATTCCTCTCAGTGCATGTTTCAGAGAGGACTGAAGTTATAGTGGGGTTGGAGATCCCAGCTGATGCGGTGCAAGGAGAGGTCCGCTTTGTTCTTTGGTGTGGGTCTTTGAGGTAGGCTTGCCAACGAGCTGCATGGCAGGTCAACATATGTCTGGTCAGGCATGTGGTACCCAAGCGGCTGATGTTTTGGCCACGCGATATACGCTTGAGACATATGTTGCAAACAGCAGCTGTGCGATCTGATGCACTAGCCTCAAAAAAGGCCCACACCAAAGAACTTTTTGAATGACGGGCAGAGGCAGCGCCCTGCACAGGCGGAGCTCTGCGGTGTGATTCCGTCGGTGTACTGCCCTTACGCTGGCCACCAAAGGGCATCCTGCCTCGTTGGAGATGTGCCTCCTCCTCATCCTCCTCCTCCTCCTCTCTCCTATTAGGCACCCACGTGGAGTCATTGACCTCATCATCCCCTCCCTCCTCATCACTGGAGCCAATCTGGCAGTATGCTGCAGCTGCTGGAACATGACTGCCAGATTGGTGTCCTTCTTGAGCATCCCCTCTGTCTGCTCTCACGCTACTGCCTTCCTCTAGCTGGGTTTCATCATCAGACCCTTCGAAACGCTGGGCATCCTCCTGGAGCATGTACCCAACACTGTGCTGAAACAGTTCGGGGGACTCCTCAGGAGGAGGACATGGTGGGTCTAGGGAAGGAGTGACTGATGATTTGTCTGACATTGATACCAGGGAAGACGACGCTTTGGCAGCTGCTTTTCCAGTACCCTGAGCCTGGGTGAGAGAGGATGAGGAGGAGGAGGAGGGCTTGGTCATCCACTCTACCAAGTCTTCGGCATGATGTGGCTCAACATGTCCAGCTGCCGAAAAGAAGGACAAGCGTGTCCCATGGCCATGTGCTGATGACAATGCACCGCGTCCACGACCAGCACTGTTGCCCCCAGACACAGAGCCTGCTTGCCCTCTTTTATTGCCTCCTGACTGTCTGCCTCTCCTTGTTTGCCTTCCAGACATTCTAATAGATGGCCTGCAGGGAGATGGGAAAAAAGCAATAAGGGCTACCTTCAGGTGTCCTTCTCTGTCCCTTGAAACAAGGACTTTCACAGTGAAAGAAACTGACACTGTCCCTACCTAGAGTTTTCTGTCCCTAGAATAAATGTTTTTTTTAAGCACAATATAGCACAAGGACAATTAACTCACTGTCCTTACAGGTCCCTGGAAACAAGGACTTGCAGAGTGAAAGAAAAAAAACACTCTCCCTACCTAGAGTTTTCTGTCCCTAGAAAAAATGTTTTTTTTAAGCACAATATAGCACAAGTAAAATTAACTCACTGTCCTTACAGGTCCCTGGAAACAAGGACTTGCAGAGTGAAAGAAAAAAAACACTCTCCCTACCTACAGTTTTCTGTCCCTAGAAAAAATGTTTTTTTTAATCACAATATAGCACAAGGAAAATTAACTCACTGTCCTTACAGGTCCCTGGAAACAAGGACTTGCAGAGTGAAAGAAACTGACACTGTCCCTACCTAGAGTTTTCTGTCCCTAGAATAAATGTTTTTTTTAATCACAATATAGCACAAGGAAAATTAACTCACTGTCCTTACAGGTCCCTGGAAACAAGGACTTGCAGAGTGAAAGAAACTGACACTGTCCCTACCTAGAGTTTTCTGTCCCTAGAATAAATGTTTTTTTTAAGCACAATATAGCACAAGGACAATTAACTCACTGTCCTTACAGGTCCCTGGAAACAAGGACTTGCAGAGTGAAAGAAAAAAAACACTCTCCCTACCTAGAGTTTTCTGTCCCTAGAAAAAATGTTTTTTTTAATCACAATATAGCACAAGGAAAATTAACTCACTGTCCTTACAGGTCCCTGGAAACAAGGACTTGCAGAGTGAAAGAAAAAAAACACTCTCCCTACCTACAGTTTTCTGTCCCTAGAAAAAATGTTTTTTTTAATCACAATATAGCACAAGGAAAATTAACTCACTGTCCTTACAGGTCCCTGGAAACAAGGACTTGCAGAGTGAAAGAAACTGACACTGTCCCTACCTAGAGTTTTCTGTCCCTAGAATAAATGTTTTTTTTAATCACAATATAGCACAAGGAAAATTAACTCACTGTCCTTACAGGTCCCTGGAAACAAGGACTTGCAGAGTGAAAGAAACTGACACTGTCCCTACCTAGAGTTTTCTGTCCCTAGAATAAATGTTTTTTTTAATCACAATATAGCACAAGGAAAATTAACTCACTGTCCTTACAGGTCCCTGGAAACAAGGACTTGCAGAGTGAAAGAAACTGACACTGTCCCTACCTAGAGTTTTCTGTCCCTAGAATAAATGTTTTTTTTAAGCACAATATAGCACAAGGACAATTAACTCACTGTCCTTACAGGTCCCTGGAAACAAGGACTTGCAGAGTGAAAGAAAAAAAACACTCTCCCTACCTAGAGTTTTCTGTCCCTAGAAAAAATGTTTTTTTTAATCACAATATAGCACAAGGAAAATTAACTCACTGTCCTTACAGGTCCCTGGAAACAAGGACTTGCAGAGTGAAAGAAAAAAAACACTCTCCCTACCTACAGTTTTCTGTCCCTAGAAAAAATGTTTTTTTTAATCACAATATAGCACAAGGAAAATTAACTCACTGTCCTTACAGGTCCCTGGAAACAAGGACTTGCAGAGTGAAAGAAACTGACACTGTCCCTACCTAGAGTTTTCTGTCCCTAGAATAAATGTTTTTTTTAATCACAATATAGCACAAGGAAAATTAACTCACTGTCCTTACAGGTCCCTGGAAACAAGGACTTGCAGAGTGAAAGAAACTGACACTGTCCCTACCTAGAGTTTTCTGTCCCTAGAATAAATGTTTTTTTTAAGCACAATATAGCACAAGGACAATTAACTCACTGTCCTTACAGGTCCCTGGAAACAAGGACTTGCAGAGTGAAAGAAAAAAAACACTCTCCCTACCTAGAGTTTTCTGTCCCTAGAAAAAATGTTTTTTTTAATCACAATATAGCACAAGGAAAATTAACTCACTGTCCTTACAGGTCCCTGGAAACAAGGACTTGCAGAGTGAAAGAAAAAAAACACTCTCCCTACCTACAGTTTTCTGTCCCTAGAAAAAATGTTTTTTTTAATCACAATATAGCACAAGGAAAATTAACTCACTGTCCTTACAGGTCCCTGGAAACAAGGACTTGCAGAGTGAAAGAAACTGACACTGTCCCTACCTAGAGTTTTCTGTCCCTAGAATAAATGTTTTTTTTAATCACAATATAGCACAAGGAAAATTAACTCACTGTCCTTACAGGTCCCTGGAAACAAGGACTTGCAGAGTGAAAGAAACTGACACTGTCCCTACCTAGAGTTTTCTGTCCCTAGAATAAATGTTTTTTTTAATCACAATATAGCACAAGGAAAATTAACTCACTGTCCTTACAGGTCCCTGGAAACAAGGACTTGCAGAGTGAAAGAAACTGACACTGTCCCTACCTAGAGTTTTCTGTCCCTAGAATAAATGTTTTTTTTAAGCACAATATAGCACAAGGACAATTAACTCACTGTCCTTACAGGTCCCTGGAAACAAGGACTTGCAGAGTGAAAGAAAAAAAACACTCTCCCTACCTAGAGTTTTCTGTCCCTAGAAAAAATGTTTTTTTTAATCACAATATAGCACAAGGAAAATTAACTCACTGTCCTTACAGGTCCCTGGAAACAAGGACTTGCAGAGTGAAAGAAAAAAAACACTCTCCCTACCTACAGTTTTCTGTCCCTAGAAAAAATGTTTTTTTTAATCACAATATAGCACAAGGAAAATTAACTCACTGTCCTTACAGGTCCCTGGAAACAAGGACTTGCAGAGTGAAAGAAACTGACACTGTCCCTACCTAGAGTTTTCTGTCCCTAGAATAAATGTTTTTTTTAATCACAATATAGCACAAGGAAAATTAACTCACTGTCCTTACAGGTCCCTGGAAACAAGGACTTGCAGAGTGAAAGAAACTGACACTGTCCCTACCTAGAGTTTTCTGTCCCTAGAATAAATGTTTTTTTTAATCACAATATAGCACAAGGAAAATTAACTCACTGTCCTTACAGGTCCCTGGAAACAAGGACTTGCAGAGTGAAAGAAACTGACACTGTCCCTACCTAGAGTTTTCTGTCCCTAGAATAAATGTTTTTTTTAAGCACAATATAGCACAAGGACAATTAACTCACTGTCCTTACAGGTCCCTGGAAACAAGGACTTGCAGAGTGAAAGAAAAAAAACACTCTCCCTACCTAGAGTTTTCTGTCCCTAGAAAAAATGTTTTTTTTAATCACAATATAGCACAAGGAAAATTAACTCACTGTCCTTACAGGTCCCTGGAAACAAGGACTTGCAGAGTGAAAGAAAAAAAACACTCTCCCTACCTACAGTTTTCTGTCCCTAGAAAAAATGTTTTTTTTAATCACAATATAGCACAAGGAAAATTAACTCACTGTCCTTACAGGTCCCTGGAAACAAGGACTTGCAGAGTGAAAGAAACTGACACTGTCCCTACCTAGAGTTTTCTGTCCCTAGAATAAATGTTTTTTTTAATCACAATATAGCACAAGGAAAATTAACTCACTGTCCTTACAGGTCCCTGGAAACAAGGACTTGCAGAGTGAAAGAAACTGACACTGTCCCTACCTAGAGTTTTCTGTCCCTAGAATAAATGTTTTTTTTAATCACAATATAGCACAAGGAAAATTAACTCACTGTCCTTACAGGTCCCTGGAAACAAGGACTTGCAGAGTGAAAGAAACTGACACTGTCCCTACCTAGAGTTTTCTGTCCCTAGAATAAATGTTTTTTTTAATCACAATATAGCACAAGGAAAATTAACTCACTGTCCTTACAGGTCCCTGGAAACAAGGACTTGCAGAGTGAAAGAAACTGACACTGTCCCTACCTAGAGTTTTCTGTCCCTAGAATAAATGTTTTTTTTAAGCACAATATAGCACAAGGACAATTAACTCACTGTCCTTACAGGTCCCTGGAAACAAGGACTTGCAGAGTGAAAGAAACTGACACTGTCCCTACCTAGAGTTTTCTGTCCCTAGAATAAATGTTTTTTTTAAGCACAATATAGCACAAGGACAATTAACTCACTGTCCTTACAGGTCCCTGGAAACAAGGACTTGCAGAGTGAAAGAAAAAAAACACTCTCCCTACCTAGAGTTTTCTGTCCCTAGAAAAAATGTTTTTTTTAATCACAATATAGCACAAGGAAAATTAACTCACTGTCCTTACAGGTCCCTGGAAACAAGGACTTGCAGAGTGAAAGAAAAAAAACACTCTCCCTACCTACAGTTTTCTGTCCCTAGAAAAAATGTTTTTTTTAATCACAATATAGCACAAGGAAAATTAACTCACTGTCCTTACAGGTCCCTGGAAACAAGGACTTGCAGAGTGAAAGAAACTGACACTGTCCCTACCTAGAGTTTTCTGTCCCTAGAATAAATGTTTTTTTTAATCACAATATAGCACAAGGAAAATTAACTCACTGTCCTTACAGGTCCCTGGAAACAAGGACTTGCAGAGTGAAAGAAACTGACACTGTCCCTACCTAGAGTTTTCTGTCCCTAGAATAAATGTTTTTTTTAATCACAATATAGCACAAGGAAAATTAACTCACTGTCCTTACAGGTCCCTGGAAACAAGGACTTGCAGAGTGAAAGAAACTGACACTGTCCCTACCTAGAGTTTTCTGTCCCTAGAATAAATGTTTTTTTTAATCACAATATAGCACAAGGAAAATTAACTCACTGTCCTTACAGGTCCCTGGAAACAAGGACTTGCAGAGTGAAAGAAACTGACACTGTCCCTACCTAGAGTTTTCTGTCCCTAGAATAAATGTTTTTTTTAAGCACAATATAGCACAAGGACAATTAACTCACTGTCCTTACAGGTCCCTGGAAACAAGGACTTGCAGAGTGAAAGAAACTGACACTGTCCCTACCTAGAGTTTTCTGTCCCTAGAATAAATGTTTTTTTTAAGCACACTATAGCAGAAGCACAAAACACACTGACACTCTCCCTACCTATCCTTCTCTTTCCCTAAACTAAAGGAATCCAGGTTAAGCAAGAAAGAAATAACAGTCACTGTCCCTGCCTATGCTACTCTATCCCTGCTCCGGAACACACTACACTAGGCCGCCGTGCTGGCGGCCTTTTATAGTGTGGGGCGTGTACTAAACACCCTCAGCAATAATTGGCCACAGGCATCCTGCCTGTGGCCAATCATTGCTCTCCTCGCTGCCGGCGCTGTGATTGGCCAAGCATGCGGGGTCACAGTGCATGCTTGGCCAATCACAGCGCCTGGATGACACTGCGATGGCGTAGTGCATTGTGGGCCGTTCGCGTCACTCGAATTTGGCGCGAACGGCCCAAATCGTTCGATCTTCGTCGAACGATCGAACAGCCAATGTTCGAGTCGAACGTATGTTCGACTCGAACACGAAGCTCATCCCTAGTGGATACGCTCTGAGAGTTTTATTGGTTCCATTCTACTCAATACCTGAGGCCAAGGAACCGTTGATGAATGCCAATTAAAAGCTAACATACAATGAATTGAGTTAAACAGTGTGTGTATTAGTCTAATATTATGTGTAGGAACATTAGTTATAGATGCAAACAATAAACACACCTAAGGGGTGAGGGGAATTTTTTTGCCCATAATATGTTCAATCATAGCAGCTGCTTGTAGCCATATGGGTTTCAAATTTTTGCCGTTCCAGAAGGTATGTAAAATGGTACCTTGATCTGGGCATACCATTGGATAAAAATGTGTTATTTTATACAGGGTTAGGTACCATCTTGTGTGTAACTTGATGGCTGTTTCTCTCACCAAAATTGAACGAGTACATTTCTGTAGGTTTTGGATCATAGTGGTCCATTCTGGTAGTGCAAGAGATTGGTCCAAGTAAATTTCCCACTAAAGCATTGTTTTTGACTTTTCTGAGAAAGAAAAATCATTTAAGCTGCTGTAAATACGAGAGATCAATCCCTTATCCCTTGGTGAGGAGATGCAGATTTGTTCAAATTGGGAATAAGGGGATTGTAATGTTAGAGAGTAGTATTTTTGGTAGAATTTTTTGATTTGAGTATAATGTTGTAATTCTGATACCGGGAGATTGTATATTTTGCATAAATCTGTAAAAGGGTGACATTTATTATTTAGGGATAGGGATTTCAAAGTAGTGAGGTTGCATAGTTTCCAAAGATAGAAAGTGCTGCTATTTCTAAAAGCTGAGGAGAAACGGTGGTCTCCTATAAAGGATGCTGAGGGGGGGAGGGGGGGTATAAATCAAGTCAAATTTATCTTTGTATCGGTGCCATAGTTGCTATGAGTGAGCCACCACAATATTTAAGGGATAGATCTCTCTGAGTTGAATTGGCTTCGACCATAAATTACCTTGAAGATGGAATGGGGTAATTGATTGTTCTTCAAAATGTAACCAAGGAACTTGATTTGAAGGCGCAAACCATTGAGTTAACTGTGTAAATCTTGCTGCTTGGTAATAACACCATGTGTTAGGAAGGCTTATACCTCCATTTATGCATGGATCTGGATTTGGATGTTGAGCCAGAGGGAGAGACTGTGGTGTTGTTGTGGAGTCAAGTCATTGCAGCCACGAGGGCTGGCAGGATTTGCATTGGACGTCAGTAGTCCACCAAGTGTCAGTTAGCACATCTATTCTGCTCAACTAAAACGGTCGCTACCACAAAGGGGACTGCAGACCCCTGCCTGTAAAGGGCTACTAGAAAAACGTTAGGGCTTATTCAGAGTGAGGCAAAGCCATGTGCTAACGGTGACAGGAACCTAGATTTGGACAGTGAAGTGAAGCAAGTGATCTCAAGTAGGGATGAGCTTTATGTTTGAATCAAACTCATGTTCGTCTCGAACATTAGCTGTTCGCCTGTTCGGCGAACAGCGAAAAATTTGAGGTGTTCCCGGCAAATTCAAAAAGCCGCGGAACACCCTTTAAAAGTCTAAGGGAGAATTCTAAAGTGCTAATTTTAAAGGTTAATATGCAAGTTATTGTCATAAAAAGTGTTTGGGGACCCGGGTCCTGCCCCAGGGGACATGTATCAATGCAAAAAAAAGTTTTAAAAACTGAAGTTTTTTCGGGAGCAGTGATTTTAATAATGCATAAAGTGAAACAATAAAAGTGAAATATTCCTTTAACCACTTCAATACCATGCACTTATACAGCTTCCTGCCCAAGCCAATTTTGAGCTTTCAGCGCTGTCGCAATTTGAATGACAATTGCGCGGTCATGCTACACTGTACCCAAACAAATTTTTTATCATTTTGTTCCCACAAATAGAGCTCTCTTTCGGTGGTATTTGATCGCCTCTGCGATTTTTATTTTTTGCGCAACAAATAAAAAAAGAGGGAAAATTTTAAAAAAAACGATGTTTTTCTTTGTTTCTGTTAATTTTTTTTGTAAATAAGTACCTTTTCTACTTCAATGACGGGCACTGATAAGGCGGCACTGAAGGGCACTGATAAGGCGACACTGATGGGCACCGATGAGGTGGCACTGATGAGGTGGCACTGATGGGCACTGATGATGGGCACTGATAGGCGGCACTGATGGGCACTGATATGTGGCACTGGTATGCGGCACTGATGGGCACTCATAGGTGGCACTGATTGGCACTCATAGGCGGCACTGATTGGCACTCATAGGCGGCACTATTGGGCACTTTTAGGTGGCACTGATGGGCACTTATGGGTGGCACTGATAGGTGGCACGGACGGGCACTGATAGGTGGGCACTTATGGGCACAGATGGCACGGATGGGCACTGATGGACACTAGTAGGTGGCACTGGTGACACTGCTGCCTAGCAATGCCAGCCACCACACATTATTTTCTTGCCATGATCGTGCCAGTCAGTGCCCATGTGTGGGCACTGATTGGCATATTTTTTTATGTTTTTTTTTTATATATTTTTTTTTTTACTACATGTGGATGGCCATGGGGGCCATCCACATGCTTAGGGCTTCCCTGGTGGTCCTTGGGGGCTTCCCTGGTGGTCCAGTGTGGGTATCCGAGGGGGGGCTGCGCTGATAAACAATCAGCGCGAACCCCCCTGTCAGGAGAGCCGCCGATCGGCTCTCCTCTACTCGTGTCTGTCAGACGCGAGTGAGGAAGAGCCGATCAACGGCTCTTCCTGTTTACTTCCTGATCAGCCGTGATTCGACACAGCTGATCACATGGTAAAAAGCCTCCGACGGAGGCTTTTTACCGAGATCAGTGTAGCGGTGGGTCAGACTGACCCACCGTTCCACCGATCGCCGCGATGCGCGCCCCCCCGGGCGTGCGGCGGCTGTTATCCCGCAGGACGTCATATGACGTCCAGTGTGGATAACAGAACCACTTCCCGGATGTCAATTTGCTATTGACTGGGCGGGAAGTGGTTAAATTTCGTACCTGGGGGGAGTCTAAAGTATGCCTTTAAAGTAGTGCATGTTTCCTGTGTTTATAACAGTCTCTGCACAAAATGCAATTTCTGAAGGAAAAAAAGTCATTTAACCACTTAAGCCCCGGACCATTTTGTAGCTAAAGGACCAGAGGTGATTTCAGAATTTTGCACTGCGCTGCTTTAACTGTAAATTGTGCGGACATGCAATGTTGTACCCAAACAAAATTTGCGTCCTTTTCTTCCCACAAATAGAGCTTTCTTTTAATGGTATTTGATTGCCTCTGCGATTTTTATTTTTTGCGATATAAACGGAAATAGACCAAAAATTTTGAAAAAAAATGATATTTTCTACTTTTTGTTATAAGAAAAATCGAATAAACTCAATTTTAGTCATACATTTAGGCCAAAATGTATTCAGCCACATGTATTTAGTAAAAAAAATGTCAATAAGCGTATATTTATTGGTTTGCGCAAAAGTTATAGCGTCTACAAACTAGGGTACATTTTATGGAATTTACACAGCTTTTAGTTTATGACTGCCTATCTCATTTCTTGAGGTGCTAAAATGGCAGGGCAGTACAAAACCCCCCCAAATGACCCCATTTTGGAAAGTAGACATCCCAAGGAAATTACTGAGAGGCCTGTTGAGCCCATTGAATATTTTTTTTTTGTCCCAAGTGATTGAATAATGACAAAAAATTAATTAAAAAATTACAAAAAGTTGTCACTAAATGATATATTGCTCACACATGCCATGGTTATATGTGGAATTACACCCCAAAATACATTTTGCTGCTTCTCCTGAGTACGGGAATACCACATGTGTGGGACTTTTTAGGAGCCTAGCCACGTACGGGACCCCGAAAACCAAGCACCGCCTTCAGGATTTCTAGTCACAAATTTTTGATTTCACTCCTCACTACCTATCACAGTTTCGAAGACCATAAAATGCCAAAAATTGCACAAAACCCCCCCAAATGACCCCATTTTGGAAAGTAGACACCCCAAGCTATTTGCTGAGAGGCATGGTAAGTATTTTACAGCTCTCATTTGTTTTTGAAAATGAAGAAAGAAAATATATATATCTGCAAAATACTCACAATACCTCTCAGCAAATAGCTTGGGGTGTCTACTTTCCAAAATGGGGTCATTTGGGGGGGTTTTGTGCCATCTGGGCATTCCATGGCCTCTGAAACTGTGATAGGCAGTGAGAAGTGAAATCAAAAATTTACACCCTTAGAAAGCCTGAAGGCGGTGATTGGTTTTTGGGGTCCCGTACACGGCTAGGCTCCCAAAAAGTCTCACACATGTGGTATCCCCGTACTCAGGAGAAGCAACAGAATGTATTTTGGGGTGTAATTCCACATATGCCCATGGCATGTTTGAGCAATATATCATTTAGTGACAACTTTGTGCAAAAAAAAAAAAAAAATTGTATTTTTTCCGCAACTTGTGTCAACATGAAAAATATTCCATGGACTCGACATGCCTCTCAGTATATAGCTTGGGGTGTCTACTTTCCAAAATGGGGTCATTTGGGGGGGGTTTGAACTGTTCTGGCATTTTATACACAACATTAGGAAGCTTACATCCACTCTTCTAACCACTTGAAGACAAAGCCCTTTTTGACACTTTTTGTTTACATGAAAACATTTTTTTTTTGCAAGAAGATTATGTTGAACCCCCAAACATTATATATATTTTTAAAGCAAAGGCCCTACAGATTAAAATGGTGGGTGTTGCATTTTTGGGGAAAAAATACACTTTTTTTAATTTTAATGCACTAAAACACACTATATTGCCCAAATGTTTGATGAAATAAAAAAGATTATCTTAGGCCGAGTACATAGATACCAAACATGACATGCTTTAAAATTTCGCACAAACGCGCATTGGCGACAAACTACATACATTTTTAAAAGCCTTTAAAAGCCTTTACAGGTTACCCCGTTAGATTTACAGAGGAGGTCTACTGCTAAGATTACTGCCCTCGATCTGACCTTCGCGGTGATACCTCACATGCATGGTGCAATTGCTGTTTACATATGACGCCAGACCGACGCTTGCGTTCGCCATTGGGCAAGAGCAGGGCAGGACAGGGGTGCTTTTTTTTTTTTTTTATTAATTTTGCTTTTTTATTTTATTTTTAAATTGTTCCTTCCATATTTTTTTTTTTTTTTATCATTTTTATTGTTATCTCAGGGAATGTAAATATCCCCTATGATAGCAATAGATAGTGACAGGTACTCTTTTTTTGAAAAAACTGGGGTCTTCTAGACCCTAGATCTTTCCTCTGCCCTCAAAGCATCTGACCACACCAAGATCGGTGTGATAAAATGCTTTCCCGATTTCCCAATGGCGCTTTTTATATCCGGGGGGGGGGGACATTCCCTCCCACTGCTTGTAAAAGCAGTCCAGAGGCTAATTAGCCACTAGGATTGCTTTTACATGAAAGCCGGCCGCTGGCTGAAAAGAATGATACCAAGATGATACCTAAACCCGCAGGCATCATTCTGGTATAAACATTCAAAGTCCAGCAACATACCAGTACGTTGCTGGTCCTTGTTGGACATGTATTGTAATCTTTTTTTTTCATGCAGCCAGTTGGCTGAACGAAAAAAGAGATTGCTCAGTGGGTATGCCCACCATTAGAATACCGCCCTTCATCCACCCACTTCTAATGATGGGCATACATGCACCATTTATATATGCCGAAACATGGGGGCATCCTCCCGCAAAAAAGTTATGCCGCACACACATGGTCGGACTTTTCCACGGGCAGGCCTTCGTCGGAATTTCGACCGTATGTACGCGGCATTAGGAGCAAAATCGCTCCTCCGCCCCTGCTGCCCCAATGCTTCGGCATATATGCTTTTTTTTTTTTAACTGTGGTGGTGAAATCACCTCCTACAGCACTGGATTTGCAGGGATCAGGCCTGTCTCTGCGAACGCTGCAATTATGTGTGTTGTGTTTTGTAAGTGACAGTGATCGATCGATACTGCACTTGGGTGGCCTGGGCTGGACGGAGGGGCAAAACGCAGGTGCTAGCAGGTATCTGGGCTGATCCCGCTAACACTGCGTTTTTGGGAACCCTAAACTGCTGGGGACGCTAGTATAGATCTGATCAGATCAGATATTGATCTGATCAGATACTATACCACTAAGGGGGGTGTATGCTTCACGCGTGGGTGTTAGCGTTACTGGCACTAACCTGACGCTGCCTGGGGTGTGACGCAGACCCTCTCTGACGCTAAAACCTAATTGATATCACCCGCCGGGCGATCAGGGGGTTAAACCTTTATTTGGTTATATATACGGCGGGTGCCCTGACACTATAAAAAGCAAACTAACTAACCAGCGTCACCTGTAACACTTATATGGTGATCACTGGTGAAAGGGTTAACTAGGGGCAATTAGGGGGTAAAACCTTTATTAGATAATATATAGGGGTACCTGACGCTATAAAAACCTGCGGCAAACCTAAAAAAAATTACTGGCTACCGATCTGCATCACTGACGCTAAGACAGCGATCAGAAAAATTATCGCTTAGCGACAGTGGTGATAGGGGGTGAAAGGGTTACCTGGGGGGCGATCAAGGGGGTTAAACCTTTATTAGATAATTTATGGGGGTACCTGTTGCTATAAAAACCTGCGGCAAACCTAAAAAAAATTACTGGCTACCGATCTGCATCACCGACGCTAAGACAGCGATCAGAAAAATGATCGCTTAGCGACAGTGGTGATAGGGGGTGAAAGGGTTACCTGGGGGGCGATCAAGGGGGTTAAACCTTTATTAGATAATTTATGGGGGTACCCGACGCTATAAAAACCTGCGGCGAACCTAATAATAATTACTGGCTACCGATCTGCATCACCGACGCTAAGACAGCGATCAGAAAAATGATCGCTTAGCGACGGCGGTGCTAGGGGGTGAAAGGGTTATCTGGGGGGTGATCAGGGGGTTAAACCTTTATTAGGGGGGGTTAGGGGGCTACACTGGACCTAAAACTAACTTTAGTGACACTTTTACAGTCACAAATGTCACTGATTGCAGTGATCAGTAAATAAATGGTCACTGCAATCAGTGACACTGTGACTGGGGGCTGGGGGGTGATCTGGGGGGGGGCCTGGGGGGGGCGATTTGTGTGCCTATGTGTCCTGGTGTCAGTTTAGTGTTAGTGCACTGACCTGTGTGTCTTCTCTTGTACGGCGCTCGGTATATGTGAGCGCCGCATGAGAGATGACATCACTTCCTCCTGCTTCCTCTGCCTGTGTTTACATTACACAGCAAAGGGAGCATTTTCATTCGCCGGGAGCGATCGCGGGGGGGGGTGGCCGGAATTGAACGGCCGCCCCCTAATCTCGGATCGCTCCCCAACGAATACCGACTGCTCACTGTATAGGAGGGGGGTCCGATCGGACCCCCCAACTGTACAAAGGCAATCACGTACACTGTACGTGATTGTGCCTGTCGGTGCCATTCTGCCAACGTACATATACAGTGAGCGGTCGTTAAGTGGTTAAAACTACTCGCGGCTATAATGAATTGTCGGTCCCGGCAATACAAAGAAAAGTCATTGAAAGTCATTGAAATAATAAAAAAAAAAATGCGTGGGGGTCCCCCCAAATTCAATTACCAGGCCCTTCAGGTCTGGTATGGATATTAAGGGGAACCGTGCGTCAAATTAAAAAAAAAAATACGTGGGGTTCCCCCCAAATATCCATACCAGGCCCTTTAGGTCTGGTATGGATTTTAAGGGGAACTCCACGCCAAATTAAAAAAAAAATGGTGTGGAGTTTCCCCCAAAAATCCATACCAGACCCTTTATCTGAGCACGCAACCTGGCAGGCCACAGGAGAAGAGGGGGGATGAGAGAGCGGCCACCCCTCCTGAACCATACCAGGCCACATGCCCTCAACATGGGGAGGATGCTTTGGGGGTCTGTTGATGGGGACAGGGGCCTCATCCCCACAACCCTTGCCCAGTGGTTGTGGGGGTCTGCGGGTGGGGGGCTTATCAGAATCTGGAAGCCCCCTTTAACAAAGGGGACCCCCAGATTCCGCCCCCCCCTATGTGAATTGGTAACAGGGTACATTGTACCCCTACCATTTCACAAAAGAAAGTGTAAAAAAAATTAAAAACCACACAGACACCGTTGTGAAAAGTATTTTATTAAAAATAAAAAAAGCCATTCCAACATTGTAATGCAGTCTGTCCAGCGACGATCCATAAATCATTCTCCAGCGATGCGGCGAGTCTCCAGCGATGAACGACCCACATCTTCCCTGCACCGGAGCCTCCCGGGTAATGACGTGCAAGCGGTATTGACAGTTCTTTTGTAACCGAGGTCGGAAACCCCCATGACGCGTTAGAGGGGGCGGGGTTACCCGTCACGTCACTGGGGTTTCCGACCTCAGTTTCAAAAGAACTGTCACTATGAGAGAATCTCAGAAACAGGTAAAACATAGAAGATTGATGCTTTGTTTCTGCATCCAGTGCCCTTGGAGTCTCATGCCGCGTACACATGACCATTTTTTCTATTTGACGAGAAAAACGACCGTGTGTGGGCTTTTGGTCATTTTTCCCGACGAGAAAAACGGCATTAATCACGACAAGAAAAATTAGAACATGCTCTAATTTTTCTCATCGTGATTCACGGCATTTTTTTTCGCGGCAGTTTTCCCATAGGGAAACACTGCCGGGGAGCCTACACACGGTCGTTTTTTCTCGACCAAGAGAGAAAATGACGGGAAAAACGGCCGTGTGTAGGGAAACAAGCCGTTCCTCATTTTTCCCGTCAATTTTCTCGACAGTGTTTTCACCGTCGAGAAAATCGATCGTGTGTACGCGGCATTAGTCATTCAGTTCAGAACCATTCAAATCAGTTCTTCTTTTCATGCAGTCAGCACAGCTGAGAAAATGGTTTCAGATGCTCTAGCATGCTCTAGCAATACTGGCATAGTCGAAGCAAATATTACTTCAGGTTTCTACGCAAGTCTAGCTTTCACAAACATACAATTCATCACAAGAGTGGAACAAGAGTGGAACATTTTAAATATTACTCAGCATATAACTGCTGTTGACCATGCAAGGATCACGAATGCAACACTACTAAGTATATCACTTTCACACTGTTTATCTTATTGACAAATGATTGCACACCTACAAAGTCTACTGCAGCTGTGACTGTTCTCAGCTAAAAAGTAAATTACTGTATGTTGAAATTTAATTTTTTTTTATAACTGTATTAGTTTTTGAAATTCCATACTTGATTGGAACCTTCCAAGTAGTAACACTGAAAAGAGTCTGCAACCTTCCTTTGTAAGCAGTGAGACTACAAGTGAAGCCTCGTACACACGACCGAGTTTCTCGGCAAGAACCAGCAAGAAACTTGCTGGCAGAGCTTTCTTGCCGAGTAAATCGGTCGTGTGTACGCGGCTATCATGTTTCTCGTCAAGAAAACCGTCAAGAATCTCGACGAGAAAAATAGAGAACCTGCTCTCTTTTTTCTCGTCGAGATTCTTGTCAGCATGTTTCTTGACGAGAAAAGTGTGTGTGTGTACACTTACCTGTCCTCCGGGAAGCCCGCGCATGCTCGAAATGACTTTGACGCATGCGCGGTAGCTTCCTAGGCATAGGTAGGGTGTAGCAAGATGGCGGCGACGGCATTGAATATGACGAGCGCACGCTCGTCGTAGTCGATTACGTCACCGTGTTCGCTCCATTCAAAGAACCGCGGGTTCTTTGAAATGAGCGTTTGTACACGCTCGGCCGTGTGTACGAGGCTTTAGAGCTCCATCCAGCTGTTATTTTCAGGGTTTGGTTGAATAACATCTAACTATTACAATTATAGTTCTCAAATGTTTTAACATGAGGATCTATATTTCACAAAAAGACTGCACCTTAATAAACTAAACATAAAAAACAAATGCAAGAACAAAAGATTGGACTAGAGATGGGCTTTACGCACTGATAATACATGTCTGAACTACTACAATTACCCTACTTGTCAGTAGCAATAAAACATTTACCAATCTGTGGAAGCTTAGCATACATCTTTTGAATAAAGAGGAAAGAGAATCTGCCAATAAGTAATAATCACACTTTAGCAGTTGTCCTATTACAAACTTGACTCACTACGAAACCCAGGGTAAACACAGGGAGAACACACTGGGGAAATGTATGTAGCTCCCTGCTCCTGTTGACCAGGCGCTTTTATGTAAATTTAGTGGGTTATCTGTTCTGTATATAGTTCATATTTAATATTATGGCTGAATTAGCCTCTGCTCCAGCCTTGGCTGTGCCGTGTGCAGTGCCACACTGTTGCCTGTAGGTGTCGTTGTCACCACCGGCCAGTGATGGAGGGACGGCAGGCTGAGGGGTATTGGGTGTCCTTTTCCCCAGAAGCAGCCCAGTGGGAGTGGTCCCCCGCTGTGCATTATGGGAGAGGATACTTAAGGGGCAGATGCCATTTTTCGCGCTCTCAACTCATGGCCTGCCTGGCCTAAGGTATGTGACAACTCCTTTTCTGCCTCGGGGCCTGCTGGCCCGAGGCTACGTGACTGCAAGTAGGCCCAGAAGCTGTCGGATCCATAGCTGCTATTCAGTCCAATAGCAGCTTTCAAATCCACCCACTGTTGTGCACTCTCAATCAAAAGTAAAGCAGACCTGATGGGGAACTAGTTTCATAGTTCCCCAGCCTGCTCTGCCCATGCAGTGACTCAAATAATTTCTCAAATATGGGTATTGCCACATTTGGCTAATGTCATACCCACTATCAGTAGTCCCTTTGTTTTCCTTTAACTTTTGCCTGGGGAATCTCTCCAAGTTGACAGCTGAATAGTGCCAGGGACAGAGCACTGTGTTGGAAGCTGACAGCAAACCCCATGCCCCACTCTGATATCTGGCAAACCTCAGAAGTGATCTTATTTACCAACAGTTTCTTAATCTTTAAACTTATAAGCAGGGGTTAGTACAATTTTTAGGGAAATCCCTCTTCTTGGGTGGATAGTGTGGATGAGGCTTGCTTAGTCCCTTATAATTTAGAGGCAGAGGAGCCAGGGGAAGAGGCTACCCTAGTATACTGCCATGTAAGCTTGTAGCCTCAGGAAGTGATCCCTTTAGGATAGGCCTGGTAAAGGCTCTAATGAAAAATCCACATACCGAAACCTAGAGTGAGGAGTCTGGAATTTATGGTCGACAATTTTATGTTATGGTTGAACTGAAACTGCGTACAGTTACTGAAGTTGGTAGTAAAGAGGCAAATGCGAATCAGGGCCCTGCTAACAAACTAGTGTTAATTCTTTAACAATGTGTCCCTGCCATAGTAACAGGTTCTTAAAGGGGAACTTCATTCTAGAAATATTTTAGTCCCAACCCAATCATCTTTACTTGCATGTGCGCAGAATGCACTGAAAGTCTCTGCCAGGTCCTAAGAACCTGCCAGAGACTTGCAACATAACTGCATATGCACAGGGTTTTCCATGCATGTGCGATCCTGCTGCTAGTTTTGTCAGGTTACCTGGCAGAGGGGGAAGAGTTATGTGTGCATATGCGCAGAACGTCCTTGTGCATGCCCAGACATGATGACTGGTCACGGACAGTTTCAATACCTGGCAGAGCGAGGACTCACGTGTGAGCCCTTCAGCAACACACTGTCTCCTGGGATGCGTGATTTAAATTTTTATGTCTTATGTTGGTAATGTTACCATAACTAGCGCAATTGATTGCCTGAATTAGGTGCAGATAGTTCTAAAGTGATCTACTGTCAGAAAAAATGCTGTCAAAACTTGTGCCATCCCGTTTCAGAAAACAAAATCAAGTCGGGCTGAGCACTGCTCAGCCATTCACAGGAAGCTTTGTATTTTCTGAATGAGTACAAAGCTTTGTCTGATTGACTGAGGTGGAGATTGTGATGTTATCCCTCTACCTCTCCACCTCAGCCATTCACAGGAAGCTTTGTATTTTCTGAATGAGGACAAAGCCACCTATGATTGTCTGAGATGGAGAGGTAGGTGGATGACATCACAATCTCCACCTCAGTCAATCAGACAAAGCCTTACACTCATTAAAAAAAAATACAAAGCATCCTATGAATGGCTAAACAATACACAGCCCTGCACAATTTTCTTGTGGGAGCAAGACGGCAAGGCACCATCCCGCTGCCAAAACATAGCGCAGTATACTTATTGAAGATGATGCTACATACAGTCTATATGGCACTCTCAGCAGGTGAATCTGTTAGTGAAGGTAATAGTTTATTTGGACCAGCTTGGTCCAAACAAACTATTTTAAAGTGAAAGAATGCCAATGTTTATCTTTAAGGAAAGTGTATGTAAACGAGAAATGGGGGGGGGGGGGGGTATGCTGGACGCTGAGCAAGATGAACGTGTGATCTTCCTGCTCTCCATGGACCTGCTCAACAACCGCTTCTACAGGACGGTTTCACATTCTTAGAGGCAAATGGCAGCAATCAGATATTACTTTTTGTAACATTTATGCCCCGAATGTGAATCAGGCAACCTTCTTCACTCGAGTGTACAACCGCTTATTTCGATCTACACATTCCTTATTAGTGGTGGGGGGGGGGATTTCAACTTACAATTCTCCCAGACGATGAACTGAACCTCTTTTACTAACAAAGCTACCCCCCCACGTCTATCCCGACAATCAACGGCTTTGACAAACCCCGCACAAATTTGCTCTATTTGATGCATGGAGAGTCGCTCATCCGACTCTCATTACTCTCACCCATGCCACACACATGTGCGATTGGACAACTTTTTCACTACAACTTTTTCCTTACGTGCAATTGAGACAGCGAATATTCTCCTGGTTGGATCATGCCCCAATTCTGCTGAAGCTGACCCTGCAGGCTTCTAG
Organism: Rana muscosa; assembly: GCA_029206835.1. Classification (NCBI taxonomy): domain Eukaryota; kingdom Metazoa; phylum Chordata; class Amphibia; order Anura; family Ranidae; genus Rana; species Rana muscosa. Next base: position 795,424,670 of record CM055116.1, on the reverse strand, counting down.
AGTCAAATGTTGTCATTGGCAACTTAAAGTGGCTGTAAACCCCTCCTTACAACTTGCACCTACAGGTAAGCCTATATTAAGGCTTACCTGTAGGTGCAATAAATATCTCCTTAACCTACACGGTTAAGGAGATATTTGCTTTTAAAAACCATGCCGATAACGCCACGCACAGGCGCACTGCGCGTTGCCGGTTTTCTCAATGGAGACTGCCGGTTGTCTCAATGGAGAAATCCAGCCCCGCGCACATGCGTGTGACGTCATCGCCGCTCCGGCCAATCACAGTGCCAGAGTGGCGATAACAGGAAGATGGTCGGAGCTGACATGGCGGCGGAGGGGGACGAGGAGCGCTTCGGAGGCTTCGATCTGAGGTAAGTGCCACATAATGAGCTAGTATGCTATGCATACTAGCTCATTATGCCTTTCTCTTGCAGGGCGTATGTTTATCTCAAAATGTTGAGGAGGGTTTACTTCCTCTTTAATGACTTTCTTTTAAAAATGTGGCCACCAGGGCAGAGTTGGAGAAAGCCCTAAATCTGTACTTTGCTGAGAATTGCACTCCGGAGGTTTCCACAAGGACCCTCTGGGAACCCCATAAATGTAATGCGTAGTCAGTGCATAGCTATTTCTACAGCCTGGAAAAAAAAAAACTCCAAGCTGCTGAAGCAACAGACTGGAGAGAGGCTTTGGGATTTGGAATCCCAACCTACTGCTACATCTTCGATTCGCCTCTTAAGGGAAATAGAACGCCTCTGCGGTATCCTGAAAAACATTGACATAGACAGGGTTGAAAAAGCCCTTCAAAGACTGCACCAACTATACTACGATAAAGACAACAAGGCTCACGCCTTGCTATCGTGTAAACTTCAAGAGCAAACCCATGCATCCGCCCCCAAAGCCCTCCGAGACATAAATGGGGTTTTACATTCCCATCCTGACCGTATCGCCCAACTGTTTCGCAACTATTTCTCTGACCTCTACAATAACCCGACCATCCCACATTTACCTTCCAAGGAAACCTTCCACGACCCCGTGCGTGCATACCTCGCGCACAGCAGAGTGGCTACATTGCCAACAACTGCCTTACAGCCCCTAATTCCCTGATTACTGAGGAAGAGGTGTCAGAGACCTTGAAACTCTTACCAACCCATAAGGCCCCAGGACCTGATGGCCTCCCATATGAGTATTATAAGACATTCTTGCCCACCTTACTTCCGTACATGACCCACTTGTTTAACGGGTTTATGCACAAGAGAGATCCAGAGGGACATGCAGACATCCCACCTGATTTTGATACCGAAGCCAGACACTATATGGCAACTATAGGCCCATTGCCTTATCAAACGTCAGATCTAAAAAAAATCACGAAAATACTCTCCCTCCGTTCAAATGAGGTCCTCCCCTCTCTAATTTAGAAAGACCAGGTGGGCTTCGTACCTTGGTGGCAGGCAGGTGATAACACCAGAAGAGTCATCAACTTAATAGACATAGCTAATAGGTAAAAACACGGAAGCGCTTTTACTCTGTTTAGATGCTGAAAAACCCTTTAAAAGGCTTAGCTGGCCTTTCATGGTTACAACCCTTGAACATCTGGACTTCGGGGGACCGTTCCCCAGGGCAATCAAACACTTGTATGCAACCCCCTCTGCCTCTATAAAAATTCACTTTGCAGCCTCCCCTCTTTTCACTATTTAAATTGGGACGAGGCAAGGCTGTCCACTTTCTCCGCTACTTTTTGCCCTGTATATTGAGCACTTGGCAGCCCAGATTCAATGTGATCCCAACATTTGTGGGGTCTCGGTCAGAAGACGTGAGTTTAAAATTTCGCTATTTACAGATGATGTAACTTCTCACCTTGACTCTCCCTAACCTCCATAAACTACTAGAGGAATTAGGGTCCCTATCTGGCTATAAGGTTTATCCCTCTAAATCAGAAGTCCTGCCACTCAACATGCCTTCCTCGGAGGTCCCTCACCTCTCAGAAACCTTCCCCCATACGTGGAAAGCCCATGCCATCAAATATCTTGGGATAAATCTTACATCTCGCTATGAGTCCTTGTACGACACATTAAACCTCTCTTTGCATCTATTAGATCCCTCATGGCTAAATGGAAACACTATCAAATCTCGTGGTTAGGCCGTATAGCCTTGGTCAAAATGACAATCCTGCCTAAGATTTTGTACTTTTTCCGGACATTACCAGTGCCCATCCCCCAGATACAGATTCAGAAACTCCAAGCGGATTTCCTAAATTTTATATGGAATCATAAAAAACACAGATTAGCCTGCACTACACTCTTTGCCTCTCGAAATGAGGGAGGCCTGGCCTTCCCTAACCTTCTATGTTGTTACTATGCTGCTCAACTGAGGGCCATAGCCACATGGGTTACCCTCCCAGCCTACAATCGCTGGAACTAAATAGATGAACTATGGTTAACCCCAATCCATGCAAACACACTACTGTGGAATGCTGATGCTGATGTACCTTCCTCCTCTCTGTTGCATACTATGGCCCTGCTGCATAACATTTGGCGGCAGTTAATGCACACTCATTCCCTCCAATCTGAAGCCTCCTTACTGATAGCTTTCCTCTACAATCCTAAATTGCCGGACAGCCTCACTCACCACATGATTTCTCCCTGGTTACAGAGGCACCTCTTCCACTATGGTCATTTAGTGAACCCAGTGACGGGAGTGTTGCTCTCTTTTGAGGATCTCAGGAAAAAACATGATTTGCCCCGTAGAGCTTTTTTAGTTACCTCCAAATTTGGCATTACGCTCTTACCTTTTCACCAAATCTTCAGTTCTTCAAATTGTCACAATTTGAACACTTAGTTCCTTCTGGCCCATCACAGAAGGCTTTATCTTCAGATATTTATAAACTTTTAAACTCATACAATATGGATTTAAACTCATACAATATGGTTCACCCCGGATTCTGTCCCTGCCTGCTGCTCCTGTATCTGTTGCTAACTCTGGCTCTGACCCGACTACGCTACTGCTTGTCGTTTATGCCTGATCTGCCCACCCGTTACTGACCCGACTCGTCTGACCCTGCTTCCAGCTCCTCCAGCCTGCTACAGCTTCTTCAGTCCAGCTCAGCATCTTCAGGCTCCTGCTTCCTGTTGTGCATCCACAGTCTGTCATCAGCCAAGCCCTGCCAGCCTGTCTGCTGTCTCATCTGCCCGCTATCAGCCAATCCTGGCTTCCTTCCTGTGGGTTCCTGGCTACTACCCTGACAGACTACTGGACTGATCCTAGGCGCTCTTACCCCGCCATACTCCAGCGGCTGCTGTCTCACCATCAGTGGCCCTCGAGCCAGAGCTGCATGAGAGGTCTTCTTCTGCACGTCAGGCTCACCAACCAGGTACATGACACCGCCCTTGCAGTCTTACTGGCGCTCGGTTCAGAACCTCCTTCATCGGTTATTTGAGATTGATATTGCTTTCCATCCAAAAATCTATCTATTAGGACTACTCCCTCCTGAATTACCAGGCTTAGGCCAGATGTTTGATAGCCCTCAAATGGAAGAGACAAACACCACAGACACCAACTTATCTATATGCTAGGATTAAGGATGTGGAGATCATGGAGTCCTTGATGGCACAATTAGCTGACAAGGTTCATCGCCACTGTGCCCTGGCATTTCCAGGAAGACCCTCCATGAGACCCTCAGGCCCTTTTTCTGCCTACGGTGTCGACTCTCTCCAGATCCAGGAATGACAAGCCCTGTCTGTCTACTGTTTTTAATTCCCCTCTTTTCGTTTCTTCTTTCTTTTTTTTTCTACGAACCCAACAAGCACTCGCTTTACTTCCTTGGGTTTGGAATCACTGGCATAGCTATTTCAAGAACCCATTGTATTGATTCCATGCTACTGATTTGCCTGGCTTCCCAGTAGTGAGCAAAATATCTGGTTACAGAACTAAGTAGCAATTTTATTGGTTTTACTCCAGACCCATGTAAGTTGTTATGTCGGCTTGCTATTGTAAGTTTGCATGTTTTCCTGTGATTGTTATTCTTTTCTATTTTTGTATTGAATAATATAAATTTGTAATAAAAATTGTTAATTATATTTAAAAAAAAAGAGATACAGGGAATGTGAGTCTGTGATCCACAGGCAGCAGGTGACAGGGACAGGAAGGAGAGCAGCAAATGTCATTATCAGTGTGGGAAGACGCAGTGGGAGTCAGTCCCATTATCTGAGACGTCTAGTACTGAACTTTTTCAACTCCTGAAGACCACCCTGGCTGTACAGTATACTTGTTTGTACAACTGAACACTTGTTTGGTCAATTGTTGTTGATGAGCTTTCCCAATTGTTATGCTTTCCGAAATGATCCACCTAGTTACATGTCTTTACTTGTCAAACAGCAGAGCCTATGATGAAAAACTCTATATACTGTATACCCTGTATCAGACCCAGTTTATTCATGTTCTGTATGCATTGAATTAACAAATTAAGCAGTAGATGTATGAGTATAGCTAGATTAAGAACGTAGGTTGCAGTTACTGCTGTGCCTAAGTGGAAGAACAATCAATCTCAATCTCTGACTCATAAATGATTTTTCTTTCTTTTAAAATGGAAAAAGGAATATTCAACCATGGTATGTATAAGTAAAATAGGTTCACATTTAAATGATGTTTTTCTATTGAAACATATTTTGCAATGGGACCTAAGAGTGTTGTGATACAGCTCTTAGGCCCCTTTCACACGGACGGATAGAATAGTGCTTTTAGCTGCAGATTTTCTAGTTTTCTACCGCAGCTAAAAGCACACAATGCTTTCCTATGGCCCCATTCACACACAGCGTTTAGCTGCGATTTCGTTACATGCGGTTCGGTGTGACTAGAAAAAATAGAATTGAATGCGTCCAGGTGCGATGTAGCGCAGCTATCTGCACATAACTGCAGGTAATCGTGTCAGCAGGAACAGGAAGCACATCAAAATAAAAATGGTTGCTATGGGGATAACAATAATGGTCAACCGCAGCTAAACGCAGCCGCATGTAAACGCACGTAAACGCAGCTAATCGCAGTGTACAAATGCAGCTGATCGCTGTGCCTGGGGTCTTGAATTTCAAAAGAAAGAAACATGCTTTTAATTGCGGCAGAACAGCCGCCCGTGTGAAAGGGGCCTTAGGGTATGAAACCATAAAAAGGTAGATTAAATTCCATCAGTATGCTCTACCTGCCCAGTTGCACTATTGAGCACTCTCTCCAGGAGCCTCTAATCCCAGGGTGCTCTCATATACAAATTTTAGCCAGCTCCGATGATCAAGAATGTGGCCTTTATTACTGGCCCATCACTGTGATGGACTGTAATGTGTGGTAGGCAAGAGAGGGCAGGGTTAGACTCTCCTCTATGATTGATGGTCGAAATGTTCATTTTTGGTGCTCCCAGAGTGCTCAAACGCACAGATGAGTGGGCGTTTAGGTACCTGGAGGTGCCTGTTATGACACATTAGTAACGTCTTTACCACCTTTTTATTACTTCATGTTCCATTGATGAATAAATTATTCTGAAAGGGCAAAAATTTGCAGCAATGCCAACATGGAAGGGTTGCTATTCCCATGACCAATTTCAAACATTTAAAAATTCATTATATTTTTTTATCACCATTTAGGTATTGTATTATTCTTTACTGGATGACAGTTAAGACGCATTAGATGACTGTGCTCTATTTTAAGTGCTTGTAATTAAGAGAACACACAGTGGACACATACAAACATGAAACTCCTACACATTTTTGTAAAGGTTGCTGATTTTCCTCCCAATGATCCCTAATGGAGTACTAATTACTAACTGATACACAAGTAGCTTCCCTCAATTTGTCCATTATAACTGGTAGCATTGATTATGATCATCTCTACATTTACAGTGTCCATATGTAGGAAGATAAGACCCAAACATAAAGCTTTAATCACGTTACAAATAGAACAGTATGTTTATGCATGATACACGGCTTCTTATCTATTAATATACAGTGTCAAGCTAAGTTTAAAAGAACATAAATGATTTATCATATCGTTTGACCTGTATTGTGGTACCTGCGAATTACGGCATATTGCTGTTAATCAGCCTGTTTTCTGGTAGGTATTTGTGAACACATTTTGCAGATATGTGTAATTGTTTATCTAACCGAATCGGCTTTAAAACTGAACACACAGTTTTCTCCAGCAGAGAAATCAACACAGTGGTGTCACAAGTCAGGGACAGTCAGCTTAAGGTCATGTTATTGATTGTCCTCAATCAGGAGAAGAGGAGAGGGTACATAGTTTATGAAATCAAACAATCTAACAGCTGCCCTAGATGTGTAGGAGTTGCATTCCCCGCAGAGCTCTCCAGTAATACCTGCCAGTCATCTGAATGAATTTTTTTTTACATGTGTCATGCTCTGGGCACACTCATATGATTGACAAATATTTGGGGAAAAACCATGTGCATCATATCACATGGTGGTCAGTCACCTATTCTACAAAATTAGTGTGATGGAAAAAGGGCATTTCAGTTATAGATAAGAAAAACATTGCCATCAGATGACTTATCTTAAAGTAATATTAAAACTTTTTCATAAATTACAATTTCCATCTAGATGCATTTTTCAAGCAGCATTATGCCTTTTAGTTTATTCTTTTGAGTAAACGTCACAGAATCGCTCCTTGATGCCGGACAGGGCCTGGATCTAGCCTGTTTGATGTGGGGGTGCAGTAAAAAATGTCAGGGAGAGGATGGAAGGTCAGCAGGGCAGTGCACAGGGTCGGCAGGTCAGAGGATAGGGTTAACAGTTTCTGGAGCAGTGTACAGTTGTCAGCAGGTTAGAGGACTGGGGTCAGCAGGGCAGTCTATGGGTCAGCAAGGCGGAGGACAAGGGTCAGTCACTGCACCCTCCTTGTCCTGGCCCTGGTAGAAGGAGTTTAGCGTCTGGGCACAGCATCCAGGGTTGTAGGCAGGAGGGTCTAACTAAAACCTATGGGGGCCCAGCCCACCCCAGCACCCCCCTAGATCTGGCCATAATGCAGGGGTTATATTTTCCAAGATGCATGACTGCTAAGAAGAATAGACCTAAAGCATTAACTACATTTAATTAATAACCTTGCCCAAAGATGACACAAAAATATTTATTGCTCAGCACGCAGGATAATTATTTTTCATTTTCACTGAATATTGTTTTTTCCTATGTTTGGAGTGAAAAGAGGAACACATTGGTGGATAGACATTTGAACACATACATACCTCCCAACTTTTTGAGATGGGGATGAGGGACACTTATTAGCAAAAGTATGTAAGCAAAGTACACCCACCCCTGCCACGCCCCCTTGAAGGAGAATTATATTTTAAAAAATGATTAGGTAAACCCACAAGTTCTTTTTTTTATCACTACTATTCCTTTATACTGGCTTTTTAAATGTACAAATGCAGCAATTTAGAACTTGGATGAAAGATTTAGCACTGGGAAAAACTTTTTGAAAGATAAATCATGCTTTTTATATACAACTATATAGATCAGACCAAAATGAGGGACAAATGAAGAGGAAGGAAGGACAGAGGGACTTTGTTCAAAATCAGGGACAGTCCCTCGACATCGGGGACAGTTGGGAGCTAGGCAAATATATATTTTTTATATATACCGTATATACTCGAGTATAAGCCTGAGTTTTTCAGCACATTTTTTTTGTGCTGAAAATGCCCCCCTCGGCTTATACTCGAGTCACCTTTTTGCGCCTGACCTCCCGGAATATGGGGACCTGGTACTGGCCGGCCATAGGTCCCCTGGACCCCAAACTTGGCACACATGTAGCCCCACTTTTCCTGTACAAGTGTGCAAAGTTTGTTGTCTGGGGGACCTACGGCCAGAGAGCACTGATTTTTCAAATCCGGGCACCCTTTCCATAGACTCCCATGTTAAACGGTAATTTCTCCGGTGAATTTGGGGACCCGGTACCGGCCGGGCGTAGGTCCCCTGGATCCGAATCTTGGCACACATGTAGCCCCATTTCTCCTTTACAAGTGTAAAAAAAATTTTGTCTGGGGGACCTACGGCCAGGGAGCACCGATTTTTAAAACCCGGGCATCCCTTCCATAAACTCCCATGTTAAACGTCAGTCTAGTCATGGGCACAGTGAGGCATGGGCACAGTGAGGCATGCAGATGGACACCCTAGGCTTATACTCGAGTCAATACGGTTTCCCAGTTTTTTGTGGTAAAATTAGGTGCCTCAGCTTATATTCGGGTCGGCTTATACTCGAGTATATACGGTATATTTATTATATATCAGTATGAAAGTGTCAGGTCCTAGGACCATCTATCATTATTTGTGGCAGTGGCTTAGGTCTCTTGTTTTCCAAAGGCTTCAAGTTTTCTATGTGATATTGTTCATTGTAATGCAAAATTAGTTCTAATAAAGTTCTAACCATGCTGTGTTCATTTCAGGAAGCAGCTGGAAATCATCAAGCTAATTTCTATGTTCTTCTACACATAGAGAGTGCTTCTAGGAATAGCTACTTTTACTTGGAAGACTGTGTCTTTGTATATTTTACAATGGGGCTAATGAAGTTGAGTGGTGCTATACATGTCCCTTTTATTAGCATCAGAGAAGGAACATGAAGCGTCTGAACTAGAACAAGTACATGTCAACTTGGATTGTTTTTACTATGTAATATAATATTGGGACCTAATATAGGAGGAGACACTTTGGCTCACGGGATAACTGATGATTTAGCAACTTCTACTAACGTTAAGTGATCTGTGACAGAATAGAATAAAATGCTCTGTTCTAGTTATGCAGTTGTGATTTTTGTTTTTCTATCTTGCAAGTGTAAAGTGATTTTCATCCTAATTGCCAAATAATGCATTAATAGGCAATGGAGGAACAAAGGGAACATTAAACTGTCAGAATGTTTCTTGAACTATAGTTATGAAATCTGCTACCCATAGTACTTGGGGAATAACACATTTCAGTTAGATGTAATCATTCAGTTCAGTTATATATTCATCATATATTTTTCCTCAGAGAACAGGTGCAGGAACTCAACCACGGGGAGTTTAGGGGTACGCAGCATATAGAGTGCAGAGTTCAGGGGTGCGTGGTGTATAGGATGCGGAGCTCAGAGGTGGGCAGTGTACAGAGTTCGGAGTTCAGGGGTGCGCAGTGTTCCAGGATGTGCAGTGTACAGGGTGCGGAACTCAGGGATGCGCAGTGTACAGGGTGCGGAACTCAGGGGTGCTCAGTGTACAGGGTGCGGAGCTCAGGAGTGCGCGGTGTATAGGGTGTGGAGCTCAGGGGTGTACGGTGTATAAGGTGCAGAGCTCAGGGGTGCCCGGGGTATAGGGTGCAGAGCTCAGGGGTGCGCGGTGTATAAGGTGCAGAGTTTAGGGGTGCACAGTGTATAGGGTGTGGAGCTCAGGGGTGCGCGTTGTACAGAGTGCGGAGCTCAGGGGCGCATAGTGTACAGGGTGCAGAGCTCAGTGATGCACAGTTTACAGAGTGCGAAGATCAGGGGTACGCAGTGTACAGAATGCGAAAATCAGGGGTGCGCAGTGTACAGAGTGCGAAGATCAGGAGTGCACAGTGTACAGAGTGTGAAGATCAGGGGTGTGCAGTGTACAGAGTGCGAAGATCAGGGGTACGCAGTGTACTGGGTGCAGAGCTCAGTGATGCGCAGTGTACAGAGTGTGAAGGTCAGGGGTGCGCAGTGTACAAAGTGCGAAGATCAGTGGTACGCAGTGTACAGAGTACGAAGATCAAGGGTGTGCAGTGTACAGAGTGTGAAGATCAGGGGTGTGCAGTGTACAGGGTGTGTAGCTCAGGGGTGCGCAGTGTACAGGGTGCAGAGCTCAGGGGTGCGCAGTGTACAAGGGTGCGCGGTGTTCAGGGGTGCGCGGTGTTCAGGGGTGCGTGGTGTTCAGGGGTGTGCACAGCTCAATGGGGGGGGGGGTATTCTTCCTCCCAGCCTCCACCGCAGGGTCTTTGATCAGACAGGTAAGGTCTTTTACCCAGTGTGACAGGCAGTGGTCAGCGGGAATTGCAGCAGGGCAATGCATGGATGCCCTGCACTAGCAATGCCATCGACACCTCCCCACCTTCCTGTATATTACACAGTACAATGCCCGGGGATGACAGGGAGGGTTTGGTGCAGCCGCTCAGATGAGAGCTGTCATTTCTAAATACAGAAGCCGGTTTCTCAGAGTGGAAAGCACAGATCTAGCACCTTAGCCCTGTGTGCATGGGCACGCCTATGCATTGCAGCAACTCAATGCATTTAGGCATCTAGATGCGGTGAAGACGACTTGCTGAAGTTCAAACCAAGCATCACAATGGGGAAGAACTAGGTGGATTTGTATTTTTTCAGCCAGACTAACTATGTAACTAACTATGTAAGAAAGAGGATTTAAGTGACTTTGAATGTGGCATGGTTGTTGGTGCCAGACAGGCTGGTCTGAGTATTTCAAAAACTGCTGATCTACTGGGATTTTCACACACAACCATCTCTAGGGTTTACAGAGAATGGTCCAAAAAACAGAAAATATCCAGTGAATGGCGTGGTTATATGGACGAAAATGCCTTGTTTATGTCAGTTACAATTCGCACAGGCTCACCAAAATTGGACAATAGAAGATTGGAAAAACCTTACCTGATCCGATGAGTCTCGATTTCAGCTGCGACTTTGTGGTAGGGTCAGAATTTGGCGTAAACAACATAAAAGCATGGATCCATTCTGTCTTGTATCAATGGTTCAGGCTGATGGTGGTGGAGTAATGGTGTGGGGGGTATTTTCTTGGCACACTTTGGGCCCCTTGGTACCAATTGAACATCATTTAAATGCCACAACCTACCTGAATATTGTAGCTGGCCATGTCCATCCCTGACTCTGATGGCTGCTTCCAGCGCGATAATGCACCATATCACAAAGCTCAAATCATCTCAAACTGGTTTCTTGAACATGACAATGAGTTCTCTGTACCTCCACAGTCACCAGATCTCAATTCAATAGAGCACCTTTTGGATGTGGTGGAATGGGAGATTTGCATCGTGTGATGCTATCATGTCAACATGGACTAAAATCTCTGAGGAATGTTTCCAACACCTAGTTGAATTTATGCCACAAAGAATTAAGGCAGTTCTGAAGGCAAAAGAGGGTTCAACCCGGTACTAGTGAGGTGTACCTAATAAAGTGACTGGTGAGTGTATGAAATGTTGTAAAGTAAGAATGCTTTCAAAAATACAAAAATATATATTTTAATTGTTTTATTTGATCAATTTATTGTTTATTTTTATCAATTTACAAAATGCAAAGTGAGCGAACAGAAGAATATCAATAATCAATATTTGGTGTGACTATCCTTTGGTTACAAACCAGCATCAATTCTTATAGGTACACTTGCACAGTTTTTGAAGGAACTCTGTAGGTAGGTTGTTCCACAGATCTTTGTGGTCTTCGTCGATGAATTGCGGCCAAAAAACTATACCTCCGACATAGGAAACAAGTCTAATCGACTCAACAAAAACATAGGAACTAGGGTGCAGAAAAATGGGAGCAGATGCTCTGGACTGATGAGTCAAAATTTGAAATATTTGGCTGTAGTAGAGGGCAGTTTGTTCACTGAAGGGCTGGAGAGCAGTACAATAATGACTGTCTGCAGGCAACAGTGAAGCATGGTGGAGGTTCCTTCCAAGTTTAGGGCTGAATTTCTGCAAATCGAGTTGGAGATTTGGTCAAGATCAATGGTGTCCTCAATGCTAATAAATGCCGTGTTGGTGGGGGAATCAAGCAATTTTCAGTAGGTGGAAGGAAAGCGAATTCTATAATCTATGGGTATCTTCACTTTGGTTTGTGTTTAGAGGAAAGGTACATTCCACATGATAATGGACGTTTTCCCCAATGGGGCTTAGACAGCAATATAGTATGTAGAATTGAAAGTATAAAACATATTTATTTGAAAGTTGTCAAAAGACACAATTGGGTTACAATAAATAAAATACGTAAAACGGTCTGGCCAGATAAATTCCTGCATAATCCAATATTACCATACATGCATAATGTGAAACAAGATTGCATAACAAATGTATGTGGGTGTAAATCCCTGACGCGTTTCGACCATTCACTGGTCATCTTCAGGGGGATTGTTGACTCTAAGAGACATATAAAATAACTTCAAATATTGGAAAAATATATAATCATACATCACAGTACAAGTATGGTATGGCGATATAGTTACTGCTTAAAAATGGAGTAGACAGTTGCATGGCCAGAAATGTCAGAAAACCATAGAGCAATCCGGAGGGTCATGTAGTCGCCCGCCACCCCCCCCCCCCCCCACACACAGGAGAGGACAGGAGAAACACCTGCAACAAGTTCCCAAATTAATGACCATATATTGAATAAGGAGATAGGGTAAGTTAGCTCTTGGCTGTATTGCAAGAGTGCTGAATGGGAATTATATATATTAAGTATATGGACTAGCTGCGATCTTATCTATAAATGTTAATGCATCAAGATGTCCTAGGGTTAAAATATTATGGTAGGTCAATGAAAATTAAATGATAATGATACTTGAACCATGTGTGAAAGAATGGGAAGTGAATGGACTGAAAGTAAAAAATGATTATTGAGTAAGCGTCAGTGAAGTGATGAAAAAAATCGCACAAACTGCATGGTGGTAGGTCAAGCTGCCCATAAAGGGCTGTAGGATAGTAGAAAGTGTTGGTAATGTGAGTACCGTATATACTCGAGTATAAGCCGAGTTTTTAAGCACTTTTTTGTGTGCTGAAAATGCCCCCCTCGGCTTATACTTGAGTCACCTTTTTGCGCCTGATCTCCCGAACTTTGGGGACCCGGTACCGGCCGGGCACAAATGTAGCCCTACTCTTTGTCTACAAGTGTGCAAAGTTTGTTGTCCGGGGGACATACGGTTGGGGAGCACCGATTTTTCAAAGATGGAAACCCCTTCCAAAGACTCCCATGTTAAACGGTCATTTCTCCTGTGAATTTGGGGACCTAGTAATGGCCAGTCGTAGGTCCCCTGGACCCGAAACTTGGCACACATGTAGCCCCATTTCTCCTCTACAAGTGTGCAAAGGATATTGTCTGAGGGACTTACGGCCAGTGAACACTGATTTTTCAAATCCGGAAACCCCTTCCATAGACTACGTCAGTCTAGTCATGGGCACAGTGAGGCACAGTGAGGCATGCAGATGGACACCCTAGGCTTATACTCTAGTCTTCCCAGTTTTTTGTGGTAAAATTAGGTGCCTCGGCTTATATTCGGGTCGGCTTATACTCGAGTATATACGGTATATGCTGTGAATGAATGAAATGCATGTCAACAGCTAATGAAGCATGTGAGAGAAGAGTAAAAATCGCACAAACTGCCTGGTGATAGGTATAACTGCCCATAGAGGGCTGTAAGATGGTAAAAAGTGTTGGTGATGTGAATATATACAGTGAATGAATGAAATGCATGTCAACAGCTAATGAAGCATGTGAGAGAGGGGTGAAAATGAGGTACATTCCACATGCCTCAGGCTTTGTGACACAAATCCTAGTCAGTGGACTTTCCCAGCATGGCTCCCAATCGGTAGTTTAAAGGGGTTGCTCCGCCGGAAAAAAAAATATTAAAAGCCAGCAGCTACAGCTACAGCAGCTGCTGGCTTTTAATATTTGGACACTTACCTGTCCTGGAGTCCAGCGACGTCCGCAGCAGAGGACGAGCGACCGCTCGTCGCTCTGCTGCTCCCTCCGCCATCCTCTCTGAGGGAACCAGGAAGTGAAGCCCTGCGGCTTCATGCCCGGTTCCCTACGGCGCATGCGCGAGTCGCGCTGCACCGTTCTGATTGGTGCTCCTGTGTTCTGGGAGCCGAGTGTCTCCCAGAACACCAAGGGAAGTCTGCGGGAAGTGACGTAACTCCCGCAGATTCCCGGAGACAGGACTCCCGGATGTGGGTGAAAATACCTGTCTTAGACGGGTATCTTCACCCCCCTCCCCCCTGAAAGGTGTCAATTGTGACACCGGAGGGGGGGAGGGTTCCAAATAGCAAAAGTTGCTATTTAGGGTGGAGCTCCACTTTAATGACTACCTACTGCTAGCTAGGCAGATTCAAATCAAGAGCTCTAGGTTCCCTGTATGCCTGTCAGTGTAAAAGTGGCCTAGGGCAGTGAAATTCAAACCTAGATCGTATCTTTCAAACAGACACTATCGCAACCGTGTGGTCAATAATAGTGGTATAATAGTGGTATTTCTGCCCTCAGTTCAAGAGATGGTAACCTCAACTAACGTACTTCTAGTGTAACTACATTAACATTCTAAATGTAAAGTTTGAACTTTTCAGCCTACAGACTCTGATAAAGTTAAGCATATAAAGGCAATAACAGTAAACTGAGGAAATGTTGTCCTTCAGGGAAAAAGCAAATTAATTAGCGTATATATACATCATTGGGATAAGCCTCTGTTATAGTAAAACCATGAAGAGAAGATCCCTCAGAAGAGATTTGCAAGTTCATGTAAGATTTGTCCATCTATAAATACTCCTTGACAGCCTTGTGAAAAAATAGCATGGACAGTTTAAATACATTGGCATTGGCAATGTGCAACTAAGCTTTAGCTAGACAGTTACATGGGGCAGAGTGTAACATTGACTCCGTTGACACAGTTTTATGTGCAGACAAGACAAGCCGGTTTGCAGGCTCTTTAATCTATGTAATCTAATGATAGATATGCTAATGAGGAGTAAATGTAGGCCACACAAGCAGTCACAAGGTGTTTAATGATCTCCAGCAGACAGGTTGCGGGCTCATCTATCTTATAGCAAACTACTCAAAGAAATTAAGCTTACCCTCCTTCTATAGTGCACAGTTGGCGCAGTGAGTCTATAGACTAGGCGAGGGGACAAGGTTATGAACCCTTAGGAATTTTGTAGATTTACACATGAATACCTAAATCATAGGCTGGCCATATTTGGGATGCTTTTTCGCCAAAGGTGTACAATACCTCTTGGTCTAACTAAAATAATTTTCTGATGGAAAATCAGTTTCTTCAGTCTTTGTCAGAAAGTCGACTTGTTTATTAGCAGCTATTATAATAAAATCTTGCCACTGACTTTATTCAGCAGCAACAACATGTTCCCACCCCCCTTGAAGTTTCTGGTAAATCCACATGCCTTAGGGTGTTCCCACTCTTCCTGTTGCATTTCCTACAATACAAGTGTAGCGGACCCCCAAAATTGGGGTCGCTATGTTCTAAATTTAGGGGCAGCCTGAGCCATAGTTTGGCTCAGGTTCTCCAATTCTGCTTAGTTTGGACTGCTGTAATGTTGCCTGGAGTATAGTTCCCCTTGACCTGCGGGTGGTGCTGTTACCCAGGTCTTGAGGAGAACCACAGGTGGTGTTGTGGTGTGATTTCGTGTCCTCTCTCGGCTGCCGTGTGGTGGGTGGGTTTTGCCTGCTGTGCATGCCGGGACAGGGTACATAAAGGGCAGACGCCATGATCTGGTGGGTGTGCCGGGGGGATTCCAAGGAGGACCCCTGGTGGCGAAGTCGCGCCCATTGGCCTTGCAGGCCTGGGGTGGGTGAACTGGTCGAGGAGTCTCGGGCACCTTTAGCCAGAGGCTACAGAGTTCCAGGTAGGCCCAGTACCTTCAATTGGGTCTACAAACCAACCACTGGAGTCCCAGGGAACCCAAGGGAGGGTGGCCCGCTCTGAAGCAGAGGAAACCGGGGGAGGAACTGTCCGATGGATCGGTAAAGGAAGTCAAGGTCTCGGAGAGGCCTAGATGCCTACCAGAGGGAAGGATTCGTGAGTTGCAAGATAGCTCCTGTAGTGTGCCCCATTGGCACCTATGGTCTCTAATAATCTACAGGGGTTCCAAAGTCCAAATTCAATAACCAAGGGATTCTGTGGCAGAGGATCTTCTAACTTGTCCATGAAGGGGACTAAATCAAAGTAACTGTTTGTGCTTCACTCCGGCTGCTAGAACTGTGAGAGGGATCTATCCAGGTGAGCAATACCCACTCAGGCTTGAGTGAAGAATAGGGTGACTGGGTGCCACGTGCCTGAACCTATCTCCCT